>OZ007578.1:32644022-32659022 GCA_963931925.1 Onchidella celtica
ATCTATCCAAAATACTGTTCATGCGAAATACACTTCTGTTGTTTGTCGTTTGAATTTCGGCTTTAAGCTTCTATCTAATTCTCTATCTATCTATCTATCTATCTATCTATCTATCTATCTATCTATCTATCTATCTATCTATCTATCTATCTATCTGTCTGTCTGTCTGTCTGTCTGTCTGTCTGTCTGTCTGTCTGTCTGTCTGTCTATCTATCTAAAATAATATAGCAAGGCTGTAGAATCAGATAAAAACGTCATGTCTTTGCTACAGGGAAATGTCAGACGACGGTAAACAAAATCACTTGCCAGAGTAGATCTCAAAGGGGGATGGGGGGGGGGGGTGACAGTGTCGCGGATAATTATATATGGATCATCGCAGCCTTAGATTTCTGCATCCTTAAAAAACAACAAGAACACAAAGTAAAAAAACGTAGGCATGTTTTCCAATGGGTGCTCTGCGCAGGATCCTCATAGACACAAGGAGACACCGCCACATGTGAAGACTGGCTTCACACGGCCTGTCTACTGGACCAACCACAGTTCTAGCATGGATAGAACTGGAAATAACATACTGGTCAGTCTATCTATCTATCTATCAATCTATCTATCTATCTATCTATCTATCTGTCTATCTATCTGTCTGTCTGTCTGTCTGTCTGTTTGTCCGTCCGTCCGTCCGTCCGTCCGTCCTTCCGTCCGTCCGTCCGTCCGTCCATCCATCCATCCATCCATCCATCCATCCATCCATCCATCTATCTATCTATCTATCTATCTATCTATCTATCTATCTATCTATCTATCTATCTATCTATCTATCTATCTATCTATCTATCTATCTATCTATCTATCATTCTGTTTGTCTTATATATATCTCTAATTGTTCATAATATCTCTTTGTTTTTGTCCGTCCGCTTATAAAAAACATTTTGAAAAGCTTTTGTCTTTACTATGGCAAAATGTCAGATGACTGGAATCAAAATGTCAAACTGGATCTTGAGATAATTCTATTTAGCTTTCGTCGCCAGAAACTGGGGGTATAGACTTAATCTAAACTCGTTTTTCTTAAGTTTTCCTCGTATAATGCTCTCGTTGCTTTCTTAGGCATGGGCAGATTTAGACCTGAAGAGAATTCTGAGAATAACCAATCAAATTCATCTTTAAGCATGATTATGTGAGACCTATAAACTGGGTGGGAATACTGCCAAAGCTTAAAGAATAAAGTTCACGTTCTGGGGCAAGGATGGGTGGGATGGTTGGGAGCGAGTGTTCAAGATACCTATTCAAAGACTATTCTATCTATCTATCTATCTATCTATCTATCTATCTATCTATCTATCTATCTATCTATCTATCTATCTATCTCTCTGTCTGTGTGTCTGTCTGTTTGTCTGTCTGTCTTAAAAACTTTACTCTTTATGACGACGGTAAACAAGAATTTCTCATATTTTCAAAATCTGGTCGCTCTCTGCAGACTCCTTATGATCATGGCAAACCCTCCGAGGAATATTCGTTGGACGTCGACAGTTACACACTCTGGGTCCTGGTCAGTCTAACTATCTATCTATCTATCTATCTGTCTGTCTGTCTGTCTGTCTGTCTGTCTGTCTGTCTGTCTGTCTGTCTGTCTGTCTGTCTGTCTGTCTATCTATCTATCTATCTATCCATCTATCTATCCACATTAAATAATATAAAAAGTTTTAAAAAATAGTTTGAAAATGTTCATTCTTTACTGCACTGAAATGTCAGAAGTGAACAGAATCACAGTGATGTAAGAATTGTTTTTAGAAACTCGAACAAGCCATAGAATTCTTTATTAAGGCTATATCGAACCTAAACCGGGGAAAAGAAAGGGGGGGGGGTATTGCCACTGCTCAAAGGAAAAGATGCAGTTATTTAGCGGAAGAATCGCTTTTTTGGAGATCCACATGTAAATACCACCCTAGCTGTAGACCTCTGTATATATGTCAAATTCAGAAAAGAATAATTGTTATATTTTTCAAATCGCGCCAATCTCATCAGAAAATTCGTAGACACAAAAAGACCTCCAAGGAATCATCACCGACAGTTGGGGATTTCTTCCGCTGGATCCTGGTTAGTCGGTCTATCTATCTATCTATCTATCTATCTATCTATCTATCTATCTATCTATCTATCTATCTATCTATCTATCTATCTATCTATCTATCTACCTGTCCGTCCATCCGTCCGTCCATCCATCCATCCATCCATCCATCCATCCATCTATCTATCTATCTATCTATCTATCTATCTATCTATCTATCTATCTATCTATCTATCTATCTATCTATCTATCGGTCCGTCTGTCTATCTATCTATCTATCTATCTATCTATCTATCTATCTATCTATCTATCTATCTATCTATCTATCTGTAAGTAGTAAAATGTTTTTTTTAAAAAAAAAGCTTGAAAATGATCTCTCTTCGCAACAATGAACTAACACCACATAAAATAAATCACATATCAAACTTGATGTGAAAATAATGCTATCTTACAAAACACAGACAGAGCCAGCTTTTGCCATTAGAAACTGATCTAAACTATTACCGTATAAACCCCCTCCCTCTGCCCCTTCCCCCTTTATTCTTTAAACTTCACCTCCTTTAATATTCTCATTGTTTTTCGTTCTACTGTGAATTTAAATACATAACAAGCCATGAAATTACATTTTAGTTAGACTATGTACCGGTACGAAATAAACGTCGAAAGACTATTACTAAAATTCACACGGACAATTGAAAATGTGCAGGTGATTAGGGAGGAAGAGCAGGGAAGATTCGCTGTATTATAGATATTAACTTAAAGACCATCCAGCCCTACACTATTTCACACCTGAAAAAAAAATGTGTTTATATTTTTAAAAAACCTGTCATTCATCTCAGAATCACCATAAGGACCAGAGGCCCTTCGAGGATTCATCCAGCATCACCCGGAACCCCTTCCTGTATTCAAATAAGAGCATGGTGAGACGGAGTCAATTTTCAGATGAACAGAATCTGCTTTAATTATGAATTAAATATAGCACAACGTTCTAGAAATAAATAATTATAGAAATTTTATATTTGAGAGATCTCAGCCAAACTGTGAGTTTTAATAGTATTCTTTCTTTTTAAAATTTTAACCGTTCTCCCAAACCAGTTTCGTGATTCACAAAAGTATTGGATACGATAGGGTAGGGGAGTTAGTTCTTCACATTTCACGGGCCTAACGGCACCGTCCACTTTCATTTATCTATCTATCTATCTATCTATCTATCTATCTATCTATCTATCTATCTATCTATCTATCTATCTATCTATCTATCTATCTATTATCTATCTATCTATCTATCTATCTATCTATCTATCTATCTGTCTGTCTGTCTGTCTGTCTGTCTGTCTGTCTGTCTATCGATCTCTCTCTGTATATATATCTGTTTATCTATCCATCTGTTAATGTATCGATGTATCGTAAAATGAAGCAGAAAAAGCGAAATCTATTTTTACTTATTCAGATTAAACGATGATGGTAAAAAATCACAAGTTGCCACAGATGTGGAGATAATGCTGTCAAGTTAAAAATAGGTCAAGGTTGCTTCCTGATCCTCTAAACTGAGAACAACAGTGTAAATTTGAACCATGAATTCCTAAGGACATTTCCTCAAACTTCTCTTTTCCTTCAGATAATTATACCCATAGCAATACTCTTTCTGCATTCTTCGTTTGTTTTTGTTTTCTTTTCCTGCAAGTGTTCGTGTTTAATATAAATGTCAATATCAGAAAAGAATTAATGTAAAAGAATCTTTACGAATTGTGTCTCACTCTGCAGAATCATGATGGAAATAATATGCTCTCCGAAGATACATCATGGATAAAGGATTATTTGGAGGCAATCAAGGTCAGTCAGTGTCTATCTCTCTCTCTATTTATCTCTCTTTCTCTCTCTCTCTTTATCTATCTATCTATCTATCTATCTTGGTATGTATATAATATCTATCTCTCGATCTATCTATCTATCTATTTATCTATCTATCTGATCTATCTATCTTGGTATGTATATAATATCTATCTCTCTATCTATCTATCTATCTATCTATCTATCTATCTATCTATCTATCTATCTATCTATCTTTCAATGTATGTATGTATGTATGTATGTATGTATGTATGTATGTATGTATGTATGTATGTATGTATATTTGAAAATATCAACAAAAAACTTGCAAGTGATCAGTGCATTATCAGTACCAACAAATCTGTCAATGTTGAAAACAACATCCCCAACAAACCTGATATATTGATTATTGATGAGAAAGAGAAAATTGTGTTTATAGTGGAAGTCTCTGTATGTGTTAAGATGGCGGCTGGGCTGGTCGCACTATTGTGTTTCTGTGTTCAAGTCGTTCATCTGAACTATACATCCGTGGTAGCTGCCCTCGATAACGTAGCCATGGCACGAGAACAGATTGGCCTAATGACTAAGTTAACGCTGCTGAAGAATGAAGCCATCCGGAGTGGAAAAATTCGATTGGATTCCAGCAGGAGTTTGAACACGAAACAACAACAAATCCAAAATGGCGACCTGTACAACGAAAGGATATGGTGTGAATTCTTACATCAACACAACGAACAGACCTGGAATGAGTTCGTAAGTACAGAGACTCGATTTAGACAGTCGCTGAGTACCAAACCCATAAATATTGAACCAAGCTACTCCCACCCAAACCCCGTCTGGTGGTTCAGAATCATATCGACATTATGCAGTGTGTTCTACAAGGACGGTGTATATCAAAACACACGGCCTGATGGCCAACGCTTCAGCATGCCATTCCTGAAGTTTGTGAAAAGAATTTTGTCAAAGTTCCCCGTCCCCATCCCCGAGGAAATTACAGATACTAGAGACAGCCTAGATAGTGAAGGAGAAAGTCTACATTCCACCGTAAGATACGTCCTGAATTTTGTCAAATCTAATATTCAGCCATGTTTTTCAAGGGGAAATCCCCTGCATACTCAGGCTGACACGGACGAGTCCATTGTCCCGAAGGACGAACTAACGAGGCTATGGCAGTGCAACCAGAAAAAGGCCATTGAAATCATCAACAACAAGGGCAGAATGCCTGCATCATCGAGATGTTCAATTAACATCGATGACGTTGAACAACACTTTAAAAGACGCTGCCAACGTGCCATTGGGGGACCTCTCACCGCTCCGTGGGAGGAAGATATCACCACCCCTGCACCAGAATGGTTACCATCCACTGACCCATTTACCGATGATGAAGTTCGAACAGCTATAAAAAACTTACCTGCGAACAAGTCACCTGGAGCAGACGGGGTCACATACGACACAGTGAAGCAAAGCGTAAACAAACTCACTGCTGTGTTCAGGGCTGTATTTAACATCTGTCTAGCCCACCGTCGCGTCCCACCTGACTGGAAACACGGGGTAATTACACTCGTGCCCAAGAAGAACGGTAATCCAAACAACATGGAGGACTGGCGACCTATTTCATTGTTACTCACATCATATAAGTTGTTTATGAAACTCATTCAGATGAGACATATGGAATGGATAGTTAACACTCAACGTCTCTCACCCAGTCAAAAAGGCTCTATACCCAGAAATGGCCTACAAGAACATGTTTTTTGTCTGAAAACATCAATTGGCGACTTTCTTCACTCCAGCACCAAACTGTTTGTATGCTTTGTTGACATTAAGGACGCTTTTGGCAGTATAGACCATGAATTTATGATCAATGAATTACGTGAAGCGGGGTACCCCAGTCTATTTATAGACATCACTAGTGATATATATCGGGACTCCACCTTTCAGGTAAAAACAGGAAAGACAATAACAAGACCTATCGAGCGGAAGAAGGGCATTATACAAGGATGTCCGTGGTCAGTCCTTATATTCGAACAGGGAATAGACAAATGGCTTCGGTGGATTGAAAAACCATTCGGCACAGGACACACACCGGCCCCTGTGCAAGGATACGTAGATGATGTCGACTTTGTTGCAACATCAGAAGGTGAACTGCAGCAGATGGCGGAGAAAACCCAGAAGTTTATGGAAGCCAGTGGCATGGAAATAAAACATCGGAAATGTGCTGTCCTACATGGCCAACGGAGTGGTAATAACTGGTATAGGAACTACAGTGAACATCAGGCCGTAATCAAAATACAAGACAAAGAATTGCCTCTGTACGGACTTGACCAGCCGTACACGTATCTGGGTTATGAAGTGAATTTGAGTAACTCCAGCAACAATACACAGCTGAAAACAAATATGGACTGGTTTAAAGAAACCATGAAAAACATAAGTACTTCTCTGCTGCCAACATCGGCCAAACTGGAAGCGGTTAACGTCATATGCATGTCTAGGTTCAACTTTTATCACTCAAACCTTCTTCTAACAGAGCAATATCTCAAGGAAATTGAATCTGAAATAGTCTTCCATGCACGTCAATGGCTGCAGCTCAATACATCTTCTACTAGAGCGTTCTTCTTCACACCAAAGTCATCTGGTGGTCTGGGGTTGTTGAACCCACACATACTGTATTACTCGAAACACCTGTCGTTTTACATGTCCACCCTTAATAATGATGATGTCTGTGTTCAAACAACAGCAAGGCAGTCACTATCATTACATCTTGGTAAAAGAAAGGCAACCACTACTGTCGACGACGACCAGCCAGCCTTTGCTGGATACGCTCTTGATTCCAATGGAAACATCAGAAAAAAATCAAAAGTTAACTGGCCAAAGTCTCAATGGATACATCTACACGAAATGAGCAAAAGAGAAAACTTACATCTTCGGAAACGAGGCGACAAATATGTCTTCGAAATACAAATCGACGAAGACATAACACACAGCTTCGAATGTCCCAAAACTTTCTATTCGGTATACAAACAGCAGAAACTAAAGGAACTTGAAGAAGATTTAAAAAACAAACAGTCTCAAGGCCGCATATTAAGAGAGGCAGGAAATATTGACCACCGAGCTTCAGCTGCGTACATCACTAACATCAACCTGCGTGATGACATTCGATCCTTCACCGCAAGAGGACGTCTGCAGCTTCTTCAGTGTGAGAGCCTGATGCACCTTTACTACCCAACGATTCACACCAAGAGGTGCAAAATCTGCAACCACCCAACAGAAACTGTCTCTCATATACTCAACGGATGTACCAAGTTCCGAAAAATTTATCAAAACAGACACAACAGACTAGTCAACATCATTTGTGAGAAAGTAAAATCTAAAAATAAGGAATGTAGAATATTAAAGGACACCAATGTGGTACCAGCAATGTTTGAAATTAGCGAAATCAACTTTCTAAGCAGAAATACAAGACCTGACATTACCATTATTGATAAGGAAAACAGGAAGGTCACTATTATTGAGGTTGCAGTGCCTTTCGACGCGCACATACAAAAATGCTATGAAGAAAAATTCAATAAGTATTATCCGCTATCCCTAGAAATTAACAACCTTAACTTTCATACTTATATAATTATTTTAATCGTTGGAAGCCTGGGGAATGTCCATCAAAGATTTAAAAGTGGTTTAATGAAGGTGAATGTTAACAAATATGAGGCAATGTTTCTTGCTAAGTATTGTAGCCTAAGTGCCATAATTGGATCTTATAAAATCTGGCGATTAAGGTGTAAAGTATACAACATGCAGCAGCTAGAATGATGTCCTAGGGCAGCTGTTCTGTACATGGCACAATTTCCTTGCAGACATAGTGTATAACATATTATGTCAGTACAATATGAATTGTATTCTTTGGAAATAAAGACTTTTGATATGTATGTATGTATATTTGAAAATATCAACAAAAAACTTGCAAGTGATCAGTGCATTATCAGTACCAACAAATGTGTCAATGTTGAAAACAACATCCCCAACAAACCTGATATATTGATTATTAATGAGAAAGAGAAAATTGTGTTTATAGTGGAAGTCTCTGTTCCCTTTGATAGGTTTATTGATATTTGTTTTAATGAAAAATTTCTGAAGTATTTACCACTACATAATCATTTCAATGATATGGGATACACAAGTAAAATCATTGTCTTTATTGTGGGTTCACTGGGGACAGTGCACAATATGTCAGCATCAGGTTTGAAGTTGTTGGGTTTCACTAACAGTGAAATAAACCAGTTTTGTAAATTCATGAGTATCAGTGCTATTATTGGGTCACACAGGGTCTGGAAGAAAAGATATCATTTAATCTAATTCATCTCTAACAATATTTTGTCATATACAGTAGCTTTCAGTGGTGCATTCACTCCCTTATTTCTTCGTTTTTTATCAGTCAAAAGGCTTTTATCAATGCAATGCATGTTGGTTATTCCATACACTATATTACTACTATGCATTCTCATTACAATGCATGTTGGTTACTCCATACACTATATTACTATTATACAGTTTCATTGCATTACACTATTTAGGTTGTTGGTATGCTTGTAAGCTGATATATTATGTTGAATATGTGATTATGCAATTGGATTGTTCATTGCATGTAAAAAATCATATAGTCAATAAAATTCTCGAAGTATGTATGTATGTATCTTTCTATCTGGCCAGCTATCTATCTATTGATGTATGAATGTATATATATGTATGTATGTGTGTATGTGTGTATGTGTAATTAGTGTGTGTGTTTATACATGTGTATGTGTATGTATGTATGTATGTATGTATGCATATATACGTATATATGTATGTCCAAGATGGCGGCGGAGGCAGTCATGGTTTTACTGTGCTCTGTGATCTTCCTCTCTTGGATCGCTACACCCGTGGTGGCTGCCCCCGTTAACGCAGATTCAGCTGCAGGAATGATAACATCAGGTTTGAATCTAACTGAAAGAGTGAAAGCAGCAACTAGAAAAGCTCTTTCAAGTGGAAACATTCGAAAGATTGTAGACAAGATCGGAGTCGCGGATGTTCAACATCAACACAACATGGCGACGAATGTAAACAAAGATCCTGACCAAGGTGAGGTAAATGTGAGTTGTGATCCTATGGACACTAACACCTACGCTAAGTTTGATGCACCCCTCACTGATACTGGATGGAAAGAGTTCTTGCAAATAGAGTCTCAATTTAGAAATATGATCACTACGAAACCCTACGCCTGTGCGTGTAGATACGTACACCCTAACCCAAGGGCTTGGCTGTCCCTCTTCGCCATCGTAAACAAACACTTTCACCAACGGAAAGAGCACAACATCTGCACTTTAAAATTCCTCCTACGAAAGCTAAATAAATTCCCCATCGAACTCGCCCATAATGAACATGATGGAATAACGACAGAGAAAGAGTCATTAGAAGAGACAGTAAAAGAAGCACTCTTCTTTATTTCTTCAACTATACGTCCATCATTGCTCGATCAACGCACGCAAATCAACCAGCGTGTAAACACACACAATAACAACGAAGACAACACAGGCCGTCGCATTCAGAAAGGTCGTTTAAAAGAACTGTGGAGTGAAAACAGGCGACGTGCTACTGACATAGTTGAGAACGACTGTGTAGTTAACCGGCAAGACGCGTGTAAAATCCCAGTCGATACTATAACACAATTCTATCAAAACAAAAGTAAGGCTAAACTTGACCCAGATTGTCTGGGTCAGACCGCGCCTTGGGAAAATTACATCACCTATTCTGACCCAGATTTCGAACTTAACGTTAAAGAATTCAGCACGTCGGAAGTCTCCAATGCTATAACCGATCTACGAACTAACACTGCTCCAGGATATGATGGGGTTGAGCACCGCTACATCAAACAGAACAAGCACCGACTTGTACCTATTTTGACACGCATATTTAACATCTGTTTGAGACAGAATCGCATACCACCAGCATGGAAACACTCAATAATTATCCTGATCCCCAAAAAGGGGGGTAATCCCGACGAACCAGCAGACTGGCGCCCCATCTCCCTGCTTGCCTCCTCTTACAAACTTTACGTCAAACTTATACAAGAGAGAGCCTTGAAATGGATCGTAGCAACGGGCAGATTATCGCCCAAACAGAAAGGCTCACTCCCAAGGAATGGACTGCATGAACACGTCTTCTCCTTGAAAACTGAAATCGACAACTTACGCCATCAGAGTTCTAAACTCTTTATTACGTTTGTCGATATAAAGGACGCTTACGGAAGTGTAGATCATAATATAATGATAAAAACAATGAAGGACTTGAAATATCCAGACAATATAGTGCAGATCACAAAGGACATCTACACGAATTCAACATTTCAGGTCCAGGCCGGCAGAGCGCTCACCCCCATTATTGTCCGCGGCCGTGGCATTATCCAGGGGTGTCCCTGGAGCTCCATCGTTTTCATCCAAGCCATGGATGCTTGGCTCCGCTGGATGGCTTCACCATACACTGACGTATGCATCCCGAACCCGTGTCAGGCGTACATGACACGAAAGCAATGATCACAAAAAGTGAACAATTTATGAACTTTTCCGCAATGGAAGTTAAGCACAAGAAGTGCGCTGTCCTACATGGACAAAGAACTGGGAACAACTGGTCTAAAAACGATACTACATCAAAAGTGTCATTTGAAATTCAGAACGATAAGATTCCCATGTTTGGGAGAGATAAAAAATATACTTACTTAGGTCATGACCTCAACTTAAGCGGAACCTCCCTAAAAGAGCAAACGAAAAAGGCAACTGATAATTTTGAAAATGTTTTAACTAAGATTGAAAACTCAGTCTTACCTTTGGCATACAAAATTGAAGCTGTTAATTCTATGGCTATTTCTAAACTAATCTTTTATTTCAATAACATATCAATCCCAGATACTGTTTTGCAACACCTATATGGCCTTTAGCGTCTTTACAGACGGTCTTAGCAGCTAGAATATTCACTTTCACTTTGACTGACAGCTTCTCTCGTGGCTTATTCTACCAATGTTTGACCCGAGAGTGCGATGGCAGTGATTGCAGGTCAGTCTTTTGGGTTCACTTTGGCGAGTGTTTTCATTCCGCCTCTGTCGTTTTGTCAGGTATGTTTCTTTTGCCTTCAAGTCTATTGCGAGCGTGCCACTGCGCAATTTTTGTCTCCATCTGCTTCGATCATTTGCAAGGTTCTCCCATTCATTGGGGTCGATGTTGAATGCTTTCATCGTGACCTTGCAAGTGTCTTTGAATCGCAGATGTGGCCTACCTCTGGGTCGGTTGCCAGTAGCAAGTTCCCCGTAGAGAATTTGTCTGGTGATGCGATCATTTTCCATACGGTGGAGATGTCCAAGCCACCGCAGTCTTTTTTTGCCTAGGAGAGCCTGAGTTGATGGAATGTTGGCTCGGCTCAGAACTTCGATATTTGAGATCCTGTCTTGCCACTTGATCTTGAGAATTTTGCGTAGGCAGCGCAGGTGGAAGGAGTTGAGGGATCTTTCATGTTTGGAGTAGGTAGTCCATGTCTCTGAGCCATACAGCAGGGTGCTTAGGACGCAAGTTTGGTACACGAGTACCTTTGTTTTGATGGTCAGCTTGCTATTGTTCCACACCCTTTTTGAGAGTTTGCCAAAAGCTGTGGCCGCCTTTCCTATTCTGGCATTTATTTCAGTTGTTATGTCTGTGCTACCACTGATGGTTGAGCCTAGGTAGCAGAATTTTCCCACTTGCTCCAGAGGAGAGCCATTCAGCATGATTGGGTTGGGATTTCTCAAGCCTTGTGTCAAAACTACAGTTTTTGAGACACTGATCTTTAGCATGAATTTGTCACAGGCTTTGGCAAGGCTATTGATGAGAGCCTGGAGCGTGGTTTCATCGTGGGCCACGATTGCAGCATCATCTGCGAAGAGGAGCTCTTGTAACATAATATGCTCTGTACGAGATTTTGCTTTTAGTCTGGCAACATTAAAAATGGAGCCGTCCACTCTGGTGTTAATAAGTACTCCACCTGAACATTGACCAAAGGCATTCTTGAGTAGGGCTGCAAAATATATACCAAATAAGGTAGGAGCAAGAACACATCCCTGCTTCACACCGCTGTTTACAGCAAATGAATTGGATGTGCAGCCCTCAAAGTTGACACATGCCCTCATGTCAGTGTGGAAGGATGCAATAAGTTTTAGCAATGTTGGTGGACAGCCTATGGATTTAAGGACTGCATACAGGCCAGATCGGCTTACGGTGTCGAAAGCCTTTGTTAGGTCCACAAAGCATGTTATAAGCGGCCTGTTTTGTTCTTTACATTTTTCTTGGATTTGCCGAAGTGCAAATATCATGTCAATAGTTGATCGTTTGCTTCGAAAGCCACATTGTGTTTCTGGTAAGACTTTTTCCGCCAGTTGTTGAAGGCGGCAGTGGATGACGCGAGCAAAAGCCTTTCCAGTAATGCTGAGGAGGGATATGCCTCGATAGTTGTTGCAGTCGCCTTTGTCTCCTTTGTTCTTGTAAAGTGTGACAATTTTGGCGTCTCTCATATCATGTGGTATCACGCCTTCTTTCCAACACTGCAGTAACAGATTATACAGGTGTGGTAATAGTGGGCCTTTTAGGTCTTTTAATACCTCTGCAGGAATGTTGTCACTTCCTGTGGCTTTTCCAGCAGACAGGTGGTCGATTGCATTGGAAAGCTCGACTAAGGAAGGTTCAGCGTCAAGTTCGGCCATTATTGGCAGTTTTTGGAGGTGTTCCTCAAAATCTGGTGGAATATTTTTCTCAGTTGAATACAACAGAGAGTAATGCTCTACCCACCTGTTCAGTTGTTCATTTTTATCTGTGATGGGTTCACCATTTACAGACTTAAGTGGGGCGCTTTTGGTGATGATTGGCCCAAGAGCTACTTTCATCTGACTAAAGGCGGTTTTCATATCTCCCTTTTCATTTGCCTCTTGTATGCTGTTACACAAGTCTGTCCAGTATTTGTTGGCGCAACGTCTTACCTCCAGCTGAAGTTTAGCTTTTGCATTTTTCAAACAAGTTTTTGTACTCTGATTGCAATTTTTGTTATACTCATTGAAAGCAGATTTCTTTTGCTCAATGAGAGGTAGGAGAATTTCGCTGTTCTGGGCTACCCAGTCGTTGTTTGAAACTTTATGCTGTCCAAAAGACTTGATGGCACAGTCATGAATTTTTGAACTGAGAGTGTTCCATGTTTCATCTACCGAGTCACATTGGGTGACATTATCCATGCTTTCAGCAAATAACTTTTCAAATGACTTTCTATTTGATTCATCTCTGATTGCTGTTACATTGATCTTAGGGATTGAAGGGGCTTTTGATCTGTATATTTTCTTGGCCGAAATTTTGATTTTGCTGACTACCAGTGCATGGTCGGTGTCACAGTCAGCACTGTGGAGGGAACGAGTTATTTTTATACAGCCCAAACTCTTCCTCCTTGAGAGAATAAGATCTAATTGATGCCAATGGCCAGACCTGGGATGGCGCCATGATGTTCTTTGGCATCTCTTAAGGTCAAAGTACGTGTTTGTAACACATAATGAGTTTACGGAGCATAGCTCCAGAAGGCGCTGCCCGTTTTCGTTGATGTTGCCAATGCCGAAGTGCCCAATGCACTTTGGCCATGCGGAGTGATCTGCTCCCACTCGAGCGTTAAAGTCACCCAGAATTAGCAGGCCTTCGGTGAGAGGGATGTTGTGGAGAGTCCTCTGCAATGCCTCGTAGAAAATGTCTTTGGTTTCGTCAGAGGAGGTAAGTGTTGGGGCATAGACACAGATAATGTTGGTAAAACCAGACCGGGTGTTCAGTCTGAGTGTCATGATGCGTTCTGACACTCCAATTGGAGTTGCGATCGAATTGATAAGGGAGTTTTTTACGGCGAAGCCCACGCCGTGGATTCTCGGCTGTTCGCTGCTAAGGCCCTGCCAGAAGAAGGTGTAGTTTTCTTCTTTGACTGACCCGGAGTCGGGAAGTCGAGTTTCTTGAAGGGCAGCGATGTCGATGTTTAGTAGCTGAAGTTCTCGATCAATAATTTGGGATTTCCTGATGGAGTCAATATCAGTGAGATCTTGCTGTTGCAAGCCTGGGCGCATTGTTCTGACGTTCCAGGTACCAAGTTTTAGTATTTTTCTGTTTTTGCCAGGTGCACACTTTACGTCAACTTTTTGACTTTTGGTCTAGCTCCAACCACCTTATGAAGCAGGCTGACGTGGCGGAACAACACCCAACTGCCTGGGGGCTGCCCAGGTTACGGCGGGCGGTAGTTGATCAATGCAGCTGAAAAGCCGCTCCCACCGACAGAGGGGACCCCTGGCGCTCATCCGTACGCCAAATGGATTGAGCTTATCACCGGTAACTGCCACCTCCCGTGTTGTGCCCATCCGTAACGGATGGCTGGAGTGTCCTCTCCAAATCGGAAATGGGTGGGCTTATAGAGGAGAGACAGACGCTTGCCAAGCCCGAGCAAACGCCTCCTCGTTTTGCTGCCTTGCCTGGGCTATTTTTAAGAGATGGTGCTTTGCCCAGAGGCACCACCCCTCTCTCTGCCATTCTAGTTAAACCCAAGGGAGAGACCAGGTCAATACATTTGGAACTAGTCCGGCTGCAGGAGATGCTGGAAGCCAGTTTGATGCAGTTCTCCCTGACAGCCACCTTCGGGTCTCCACTCCTGATTTTCTGTCTGGGTTTACTCCCATAGCCTTTGCTATCATAGCAACACACAAGGCAGTGTGGTATTTGTATTCAGGGTTACCTTCCCCTAGTCTTCCTCTCTCCCGAGATGACCCACAAGACAGTGGGGGTGACAGTAGCAGGCTGTATTGTGTACTGTCATACAATAGCAGAAAACTCTGGCCTGACATACATGCAACACCTAGAGGATTGTATTATCAATTTTGTAAGAAATGTACTAGGACTTCATCAGTCATCGACCCGTTCTTTTGTCTTTGTCCCTTTGAAGACGGGTGGCCTCGGAATATTGAAACCATCCACAATGTATTATGTTAAAAGAGTCACCTTTTTACTATCTATGCTCAATTGTGACGACGAGCAGGTACGAAAGACAGC
>OZ007578.1:32664022-32669022 GCA_963931925.1 Onchidella celtica
TTATGGATAAAGGATTATATCAAATGGATCAAGGTCAGTCGGTATCTGTCTACCTTTCATTGTATCTATTTTCCGGGAAAGAATGCAGAAATGTTTTTTTAAACAAGCTGGAAAACTTTCTTTTCCTGCTAAGGTGAAGTAACAGATAATTGTTAAGAAAATCACAAGCTGTAACAGATGTGGAGATAATACTGTCTGGTTGAACTTGTAAATAGCATACTTTTGGCACTAGAAAAGAGAATTTAATGTAAATTTGAACCATGACTCTGTAAAGTCTATTGAGCAGACCCCTCTTTCTTTCAGCTATACCTACAGAAATACTCATTCTGTTTTGTTAGTTTTTTTTGTTTTTTTCCTTCTAAGAGTACATTTAGAAAGGTAAGAAACTGATTTTACATTTAAGTATGTCTTCGCTTGACTTAATGTGGGAGAAAATGCTTCCAATATACACGAAGGGAATAGTGCAAGTGCAAAGGAAGTTTCACAGTGTTGAAGATACTTACTGAAAAATCATACCAGACCCAGACTTTTACATCTGTCAAATTGAGAAAAAAAATATGTATTTATATTTTCCAAAACCCGTCACTCATCTCAGAATCAACATAAAGACCAGAGCCCCTATGACGATTCCTTCGGCCGCACCTGGATCCCTTTTACATTTTCAAATGGCAGAGTGGTGAGTCTGAGTCAATCTCCAGATGAACAGAATTAGCCTCAATTAATATTTAAAGATATCAACGTTGTGGAAGCTAAACAATGTCAAGCCACTAAATAGGTAAAAAAAAAAATATATAGTAATGTAAAATTCTTGAGGTCTCCTCCAGACCATGAGACTTAACGTTAATATTTCTTTCAAAATTTTGACTGTTCTCCTAAATTGTTTTTTGTATCCACTAAAATTATTTTTACTATAGGATGAGAAAGTCCCGCCTTCATATTTCCAGAAAAAATCATGCGTCTCTCGTACAGGTGCTATTTCTTTCATCTGTCTATCTATATATATGTCTATCTATCTACCTATCCATCCTTGTATTTATCTATCTGCCTGTCTAGACCTTGAGACCTAACTATATCATCTTGCTTTTTTAAAATTCTCATCATTCTCTCAAATCAGTTTCGTAATCTACAAGAATATTATAAAGGCTAATAGAATTGATTCTTCACACTTCAAAAAAAAATCAAGTATGGATCCTAATGGTGCCGTCCACTTTTCTTGTATATATCTAGTTATCTATCCATCCATCTATCTATTTATCTATCTATCTATCCATCCATCCATCCATCCATCCATCCATCCATCCATCCATCCATCCATCCGTCCATCCGTCCATCCATCCATCTATCCATCTATCCATCTATCTATCTATCTATCTATCAAGGCAGGTATCTATTTAGCTATCATTTAATCAATGCGGACAGAAAAACCTGAACAAGTTTTTAGAGGAGGGGAGTGGAGAAAATTCACTGTATTGAAGAGGCATATGTAAAGACCATCGTAGCCGTTGACTTTTATAAATGTGAAAGACTGAAAAGAACAATTGTTATTTTGTCTGAATTGCATCGCATTCTGCAGACTCTTAATTGGAACAATATGCTCCCCAATGATACATCATGGATAAAGGATTATATAGAGTGGATCCAGGTCAGTCGGTATCAATCTACCTTTCATTGTACATGTATCCATTTTCCGGGAAAGAAGGCAGAAATGTACTTTTAGACAAGCTTGAAAACGTTCTTTGCCTGCTAAGGTGAAGTAACAGTTAGTTGGTTTTTGTTTGTTTTCCTCTAAGTGTAAATTTAGAAAGATAACAAATCAATGATTTCACATTTAAGTATGTCTTCGTATGACATAATGTGGGGACAAGGTGGTCTAGAGGCAGGGTGCTCGCCTCTCATGCCAAGGGTCCCAGGTTCAAAACCCGGCCGGTGCAGGCATGTTGGAAGTTTTGGATTTTTCTCATATTTTCATGTCCTGATCCTATTGGGGGGTAGAATCGAGTACATAGTCTTCTAGGATAAGGTCAAAACAATTTGGAGGGTATGTGCGCACGTTGTGCACGTTAAAGATACCTTGGCAGTTGGAAATTGTAAAGAGCAGGACGAACAGGCCGTCCCCGGGCAAAAATAAATATAATTCATCCCTACTAGTCCCTCCCTAATTTCCCCTCCCCCCCCCTCCCCCAACGCCCCGTAAAAAAAACAACAACAACCCGCCGATCGGTGCTGCACTGTTGCGAAGACATGCCTGCTTCAGTTGTAACTGGGGTGTAATGCCACAAAGGCATATTTCCCAAATAGGATTAAAGAGTTATACAAATACAAAATACAAAAAAAAATACAAAATACTTCCAATATACACAAAGGAAATAGTGCAAGTGCAAAAGAAGTTTCACAGTGTTGTTGAAGATATTTATAGAAAAATCATCACATACCCAGACTTTTGCATATGTCAAATTGAGAAAAAAACTGTATTTTTATTTTTCAAAACCCGTCACTCATCTCAGAATCAACATAAAGACCAGAGCCCCTACGACGATTCCTTCGGCCGCACCTGGATCCCTTTTACATTTTCAAATGGCAGAGTGGTGAGTCTGAGTCAATCTCCAGATGAACAGAATTAGCCTTTATTATAATTTAAAGATATCAAATTTGTAGTAGCTAAACAAAGTCAAGCCACAAAACAAGGGAAAAAAATAATAAACAAGGGGAAAAAATAATAAAGTCCCTTTTTCACATTTCCAGAAAAAATAATTCATGGTTCCTAATGGCGCCATGTCTTTTAACTGTCTATCTATCTATCTATCTATCTATCTATCTATCTATCTATCTATCTATCTATCTATCTATCTATCTATCTATCTATCTATCTATCTATCTATCTATCTATCTATCTATCTATCTGTCTATCGGTCTGTCTGTCTGTCTGTCTGTCTGTCTGTCTATCTATCTAGCTATCTATCTCTATCCCTCTGTCTCTCTCTCTATGTATCTATTTATCAAGCTAGGTGTGCATATAGCTATTCTTCTATCAATGCGGACAGAAAAGCCTGAACCCATTTTGTACGTAGGGATGTGGCGAAAATTCACTGTGTTAAGGAGACATAATTATGTAAAGACTGTCGTAGCCGTTGAGTTTAATAAATGAGAAAGTCTGAAAAGAATAATTGTTAATATTTCTGAATTGCATCATACTCTGCAGACTCTTGATTGGAACAATATGCTCCCCAGTGATACATCATGGATAAAGGATTATATCGAGTGGATCAAGGTCAGTCGGTATCTACCTACTTTTCATTGTATGTATTTTCCAGGAATGAATGCAGAAATATTATTTTAAACAAGCTTGAAAATGTTATTTTCCTGCTAAGGTGAAGTAACAGTTAGTTGGTTTTTATTTGTTTTCCTCTAAGTGTACATTTAGAAGGGTATCAAAGCAATAATTTCACATTTAGGTATGTTTTTGTATGACATAACGTGATAGAAAATGTTTCCAATATACACAAAGGAAATAGTGCAAGTGCAAAGGAAGTTTCACAGTGTTGTTGAAGATATTTATAGAAAAATCATGACTTACCCAGACTTTGGCATATGTCAAATTGATACAAAAAAATGTATCTTTACTTTTCAAAACCCGTCACTCATCTCAGAATCACCATAAAGACCAGAGCCCCTACGACGATTCCTTCGGCCGCACCTGGGTACCTTTTATATTTTCAAATGGCAGAGTGGTGAGTCTGAGTCAATCTCCAGGTGAAGAGAATTAGGCTTTATTAAAATTAAAAGATTTCAACGTTGCTAAATGTAGCTAAACAAAGTCAAGCCACTAAACAAAGAAAAAAATAAATATAGTAATGTAAAATTCTTGAGGTGTCCTCCAGGCCTTGAGACAATGTTAATCTATCTATCAAAATTTTAACTGTTTTCCCAAACTGGTTTTTTGTGATCCCAAAACTACTTGATTGGATTGGATGAAAAAGTCCCTTTTTCACATTTCCAAAAATAATCAAGCATGCTTCTAATGGCGCCGTGTCTTTCATCTGTCTGTCTATATACCTGCTGGTCTACCTACCTACCTACCTACCTACCTAACTACCTGCCCGCCTGCCTGCCTGCCTGCCTGCCTGCCTGCCTGCCTACCTGTCTGCCTGCCTGCCCTCCTGCCTGCCTGCCTGCCTGCCTGCCTAACCTACCTAACCGGCCTGCCTTTCCTGCCTGCCTGCCTGCCTGCCTACCTACCTACCTTGTTTTCAATGCGGACAGAGAAACCTCAATGCATTTTGTAAAGATAATAGCAGAAAAAATTCACTGTGATAAAGATTCATATGTAAAGAGCATCCGAGCCGTTGTCTTTTATAAATGTGAAAGCCAGAAAAGAATAATTGCTCATTTTTCCGAATTGCATCACACTCTGCAGAGTCTTGGTTGGAACAATACGCTCCATTATGATACATCATGGATAAAGGATTATATCAAGTGGATCAAGGTCAGTCGGTATCTTACTAACTTTCATTGTATCTATTTTCTGGGAAAGAATGCAGAAATGTATTTTTAGACAAGTTTGAAAACATTCTTTTCCCTGCATAAGGTGGAGTAACAGAAAATAGTAAACAAAATCATAAGTTATCCCAGATGTGGAGATAATACTGTCTGGTTGAACTTGTATATAGCTCTCTTTTGGCACTGGAAACTGAGAACACCATGAAAATTTGAAGAATGACTCTCTAAAGTTCTTTGAGCAGAGCCCTCTTTCTTTCAGCTATATCTACAGAAATACTCATTCTGTTTTGTTAGTTCGTTTTTGTTTTTTTTTCCTCTAAGTTTACATTCAGAAAGGTAATAAAAACATTTGTTTAACATTTAAGTATGTCTTTGTATGACTTAACGTGGGAGAAAATGTTTTCAATATACACAAAGGAAATAGTGCAAGTGCAAAGGAAGTTTCACAATGTTGTTGAAGATACTTATTGGAAAATCATGACATACCCAGAATTGAGCATATG
>OZ007578.1:32671522-32916522 GCA_963931925.1 Onchidella celtica
CCAATAGACTGCAGCAGACATTGCAAAAAGAAACATTATCACAAACAGAACTGTTAGAACAGATAGAAGAATTTGAAAAAAGAAGGCAAAATCTAGATGAGGCTCTGGCCTTAGTTGAGAGTAAGATAGAATTAGACAAGTTAGAGGAAGATATTGATGTTCCTGCAGAATTCAGAGATGAGAAGAGAAAAGTTTTAGTAGAGGCTAAAGAAAGACTGAAAATTATGACAAAGGAAAATCAGAACACAGAGGCCACTTCAGAAGCTGGCGCCTTGAGGGATTCTGCAGCTGCCAACAACCCTCGTCGTCCCACAGCAAAGCTTCCAAAGCTAGAGCTACCAAGATTTGGGGGTGACTACACCGAATGACAGACATTTTTGGACAAATTTCGGGCTGTGATTGATGAAACCGACGTCCCAGTTGTTAACAAATTTACATATTTACAGTCCCTTCTTCAGGGTGAGGCAGCCGCTGCTGTTTCTGGCATACCACTGACCGCAGAGAAATATGCAGCAGCCAAGTAGATTCTTGTAAAGAGGTTTGGCAGACCAGAGAGAATCACTTTTTTGCACATTCAGAAACTGTTGCAGACAAACCTATCATCTTCTGCGAAAGACAGCTCGTCACCACCCAACCTGTGGCGACTACAGGACGAAATCCAAACACAAGTGAGAAGTCTACAGAGCCTGGGTGTTGGCGGTGAAACCTATGGCGTCATTCTGACACCTCTTATCCTGCATCAGCTACCGTCGAACGTCAGGCTGGAATGGGCGAAAGTTGGAGAGGGGTACGAGGGTGACCTGGACTTCCTTCTCCAATTTATGTATGACAAGATCCAGAGACGGGAGCGCTTGCAGACCTTTGGCTCAGGGGCAGGAAGTGCAACCACAGTACCTGGCCTAGGACTCCCAGTGAGGGGGCAGCAACAGTGGGATAGGAGGAAGAAGACGGGAACTGTTGCAGCCTTGCTTTCGGGTGGGCAGCAAACCAGACAGCGTGCGTTTTGCTCTGGAACACACTTTGAGGGCAGAAAGCAGAAAATTAGAGACTTGAGTTTGTGCTTTGTATGCCTGGGGAAACATTTAGCAAAACCTTGCACTAAAGTGTGCTATTTTTGCAAGGGGAACCACCACAGTGTTTTGCGTTTGAAACATAATGAACATAGATGGTGAGGGAACTGTCGGATCTGGTGCTGATCCAGCTCTTGTAGAAGTCTCCTACACAAGAACCAGTAACAAGACAACTGTCATGCAAGTTGTGAAAGTAGTATAGCAGAGGCTGAGGTCAACATCATGTTTGACAGCGGATCAGATAGATCCTTTGTTACTTTAGACTGTGCTAAGAAATTGAATTTGAAACGGGTTGGGATAGAGTCCTTGCCGTACTGTCGTTTTGGAGAGAATGGGTCGAGAAAGGGAGAGAAAGATGTGTATGAGCTTGGTGCTTGTGAAGAAAAAATCAGACTGATTGGTATGAACACTATTTGCTCCACCATGTTTAGGGCACCAGTGCCAGTGGATATTTTAAAGAACTTTAGTTCCATTCCTCTTGAAGAGGATTATCAAAAGGGTAGCCCCGTAAAGGTAGACATTATCATTGTCTTGGCTGGTACTGGCCTTTGATCAAAATTCAAGAAAGAAGCTCAGAGGGTTTGGTAGCTCAGAAAACAGTCTTTGGGTGGATGCTTTCAGGGTCATATGAGGGTCAGGTAAAGATCACAATTGAAAACCCCAAGAGTCAGAATTTGCTTTGTCAGACAGGAGTGTCAGAGCAAGAGGTAAGAAACATTTGGGAATTGAAGTCAATAGGTATAAGTCCCGTAGAAAAACAAGACATCCTCCAAAACAGGGCATTGAAAAACTTTGAAAGAGAGAAACGATTTGAGGCTGAAAGATACCCAGTCAAATTGCCATGGAAGAGTGAGAAGTCCAAGAGCTTATTGATGGTCAGCAGAGAAATTGCTGAAAAAAGATTGAAAGGGTTGACCAAAACATTGGAAAAGGTCCAACACTTAATGGAAAGGAATGATGCTGTACTTACAGAGTTGGAAAAATCAGAAATCATCCAAGAAGTTCATGAAAAAGACATGGTGACTGATGATCCTATTTTTTACCTACCCCATCATCCAGTCGTGAAAGAGGAGAGTCTATCCACAAAGGTGCGACCAGTTTTTGATGCTTCTTGCAAAGGTGATAACGGAGTTAGCTCGAACGATTGTATGGAGACCGGGTCAAAACTGATTCCTGATTTGGTTCAGATTTTGCTACGGTTCAGGAGATGGCAATTTGGACTCACAGCAGACATACAGAAAGCCTTTTTGATGATCAACCTGCACAAGTCGACAGAGATGTGCATAGATTCCTCTGGGACGTTAACAATCAGATTAGGACTATGAGGTTCAACAGAGTTACCGTAGGCAACGCAGCAAGCCCTTTCCTGTTGAATGCTACTCTAAAGTTTCACCAAAGAGTTGGAAGCTAATCTTTACGTGGATGATTGGTTGATGGGGGCTGATTCTGAAGAAGAAGTCTGCAAGATGATGACAGAAGCTGGGAATGTGATGCAGCAAGGCGGATTCACATTCACCAAGAGAGCTACAAATTGTCGAGCAGCTAAGGAAGAATTCACCAAAACATTTGAAGGATTCGGTGAAATCAATATAGTCAAGGTATTTGGACTCTCTTGGACTACAGAGGAAGATAGTTTCATATGTAGGGCTTTCCCTTCTCTAGAGCCTGGTCTGTTCACTAAGAGACTATTGCTGAGTATCACAGCAAGACTGTTTGATCCTTTGGGATTTTTGACTCCCTTTAGCATAACGCTGAAGATTTTATTTCAAGAGGCATGGAGGAGAGGCTTTGGGTGAGATGATGTTCTACCTATTGAGTTCCAAGAACGGATGAACAGTTGGATAGGTGGCCTCAGGTGTATCCAAGATTGGAAAATCCCTCGGTGCATTTCACCAGTGGCATGGAATGGAACATCTGAGAAACAACTTATAGCGTTTTCAGACGCCTCTGAAAAAGCGTATGGATGTTGCGTCTACTTGAAGACACTTGTTGATGACAAGGTCTTTGTAACCTTGGTCACATCCAAGACGAAGGTAGCTCCCATAAAAGATAACTCTTCCAAGACTGGAACTTTTGGCTGCACTTTTGGCTGCAAGATTGTTGACCTTTGTTGCGTCAGCGCTTCAGATTGATGATACCAACCTTTCCTATACATGCTGGTCAGACTCTCATATTAGTCTGAGTTGGATTAAGAGTGATACCACAAAATGGAAGCAGTTTGTTCAGAACAGAGTGCAAGAGATTCAGCAACACACAAATCCAGCTAGATGGAAATTTTGCCCTGGAAAGGAAAACCCGGCAGATTTGTTGACCCGGGGCGTGACTGCACAAGAATTGACACAATCCGATTAGTGGCTGCATGGACCTACGTGGCTGAAAGAGGATGAATCAAGGCTTGATGAAGTCACTGAGAAGATAGTACGGCCCGAGATGGACGAAGAGGAAAGACAAGAAGAGACAGTTCTGATCAATGCAAACCTGGATTGCCAGGGCCTGATTGACTGTGATCGCTTCTCTGACATTGGAAAACTTGTTCGAGTGATGACATGGATTTTAAGATTTATACACAACAATCATGCAGGGCAAACAAGAAACAAGTCCAATAAATTTACCCCAGAAGAATTAGAAACAGGAAAGACTTCTTTCTTGCGCTGTGTTCAAAAGCAACATTTTGGCGAAGAACTGGCAACCCTCGATCGCGAAATGGCTGTGATGAAAACATCTCACATCTACAAGCTTTCCCCATTTATTGACAAGGATGGACCGTTGAGGATACAAAGTAGGCTTACATTCTACTACACTTTTGTATGATGAGAAACACCCAATACTCCTACCCAAGTGTCATGTTTCCTATCTCATTGTGAAGAACAGATATGTCTTGATGAAACATGCCGGAGTGAATACTTTGATCACATCACTCAGAAATTCATTTTGGATATTATCGGTGAGAACATTGGCTAAGAAAATATGCAAACGGTGTTTTGATTGTCAAAGACAAGATGCAAGACCATGCGAACAAGCCATTGCACCTCTTCCGGAAAACACAGTCAAGAAAGCACCCCCGTTTTCGGTTGTGGGCATCGATCATGCTGGCCCTCTCTATTGTTCTGACAATCCTGACAAAAAGCTGTACATCGTACTTTTCACATGTGCAGTGATAAGAATGGTTCACGTTGAGTTGGTTGATTCTCTATCCCTTGAAGATTTCATACTAGCTTTTAGGAGATTTGCTGCACGGAGAGGCCAACCTTCAATAATCTACTCTGACAATGCAAAAATATTTAGAGCAGCTCATGGCTTACTGCAAAGGGAGTTAGAGTATGTGAGTATAGAGTGGAAATTCAGTGCCCCCTTGGCTCCATGGTGGGGAGGGTGGTGGGAAAGGCTGATAAGGTCAGTAAAATCGGCTTTGAGGAAGAGTCTAGGAAAAACTCAGGTATCAAGGTTTAAGTTGGAAACTGTCTTACAAGAGATAGAGGCCTGTATCAATTCTAGACCACTCACCTACGTTGGAGATACTGGGAACCCCCTTACCCCCTCCCACTTTTTGATAGGAAGAAGCTCAGCATTGAGTTCTGTCATGGTGGATGACTATTGTGAAGAAATGAGTGATCTTGCGTTGAGAGATAGATGTCAGTCACAAGCGGTCAATCAGTTTTTGGAACATTTGGCAGGACAGTTACATTAGAAACTCACCACCTATGGCACAGAAGAAGCCAAACAATAATGTGAAAATTGGCTCTTTAATCTTGATCAGAGAAGAAGGGAAGCCTAGACTGCAGTGGGCACTTGGTGTTGTAACTAAGTCAATTGTGGGAAAAGATGGGCTGATCAGAGCAGTAGAACTGAAAACAACCAGGGGTAAAGTGACAAGAGCTTTACAAAAGCTCCACAAGTTAGAGCTGTTTGATATAGAGAAGCAAGCAGATAGGCCTACATCTAGCCCCGAAGCCACTTATTCAAGAGATAGTGATCGGCCTAGAGCTACATCTTCTGATAACCAACCAGGCTCAGTTTACACTAGAGCAGGTAGAAAGGCAACGCCCCCCCCCCTCCCCTGAGAAACTAGACTTGTGATTTTCAATTTCAGGTATCATCTGAATTACAAATCCCTACAAAGAACGGTGGTGAAAGTAATTGTGTACATTTAACATCTAGGTGAAAATACTGGGGATTGGTTATTGTTTATGTTTGTTGCAATTTGGTTCAAGAAGTGACTATTGTTTTGTTTCATTGTTCAAATTATTTTGTTTTGATGATAAGATGAGATGAACGGATTGAGTATTTGAGTGGACATCCTAACTTCGTTATGAGTCCAGGTGGGGAGAATGTTCGAAATTATAAGATAATGGTCAAAGGGGCGTGCAAGGCGTTAACGTGCAAACGCAGTGCAGTACGACTTATAAACAAACAATGGAAAAAACCACTAAACGGAAGGAAAGGGCAAGGGCATGACTCATGGTGATCAAGAAATTACAATTATACCACCCACGAAAAACTAGGAGTGTTGGGTATTAAATAAAAGCTTATCATTCTCTCTCTATCCTGTCTTTCTCCGGTTGTGTTTGTATTATTCACTCACTACTGAGCGAGCTTTGAAAAGTGTGTGTGATTTCTGCTCAGATTTTCAATTTTTTTGTTTTAAAAAATTCTTATAAATTAACTGAGACTTTACAAACTTTTCCTAATTGCTTCTTCATATGGGGCAATCATTACGACGTGAGGTAAAGAAAGAATTGTGATTAGGCATCCATAAATAAGTGACTTATCACGGGGTGAAGTGTGTCACCTATGTCAGAGACAGTGAGGAGAAAAAGTGGAACACCCGTTAAATTTGTGAACTTTTAGGATTTGCAATATTTTAAGCAAAGCAGAATTTAGTATAACTGTTTAGATGCCAAGTTTTTGAAATTTGAACAATGGAACACTCCTACGAACACCATAAGAACTGCGTGTACAATCTGTGTAGAGCTTGTGTTGAGCGTACTCGACAAAGAAAAGCACCAAAAAAGAAACCTGCACAATGTACAGACTTTAGATCCGATCTCAAACTTTATTATAGAATAAATATTGACAATGACGAATCTGATAATCATTCATCTACTTTATGTGAAAAGTGTAGGCGACACATTTTCCATCTCAGGGAGCGAGTGAGTGACGCAACTTTGGCGGCTGCCGAAGCTTGTAAAGAAAAATGTTCTGCTTTGTGGATGTGTTATAATACACAACTAATATCTCAGAATGTACGGTGTGTGCCTACTATCAAGAGAATAGGAAAAGCATTGGCAAGAATAAAAATGAACCTATGGGCTTTTGTCATGATGGCGCTGCTGAGCGGCCACTTTCACCGATTAGGGAGACTGTAGATAGTATTCAAAGCCACAATACATCGTCAACTGACGAGCGAGTATTGTTGGAAGAACCATCGGCAGATCTGTCAGTACCGGAGGACAGCTTTCAAAGCCAAGCTCATAACATATCTGAAATTTCATTCAGCACACCTAAAGCACCTGTTATTCACTCCACGCCTGAGAGAAAAGTGAAAAAATACATTGACATGGCAACATCACCTATCGTCAGAGCAGATTTTTCTGTTGATTCCATTCTCCAACAGCCTATCTCAGAACCTTTGCCGTGGAAGAGACTGTAGGTACACATATCGCCAGAAAAAAACTATATGCATCGAAGGAAAAAGGAATGATTAGCTTTAAAACAAGAGGACAGCCTTTGATATTTCATAAAGTCGCTAAGCACAGAAAAACGTCACAAGAATCGAGTTCTCCAACAAGGAAAAGGCGTTCAAACACCATCAACAAAGTGAGAACAACAATGACTGGAACAGATAAAAGAGACATAGAAAAACAGCACAGTCCGGATTTGAAGAGAATGTCCATTTTCAGAAAAAGTGGTCTCAAAGAAAAAGTTTTCCTTGACGCCAAATATGCCTTGGCCATGAAGGAAGAGATGGAACTTACTTGGAGGCAAGATAGATTAAGGTGACAGCTTTGGAAGAAACTAGGTGTGTTCATTCCAAACGAACAGAAGGAAAGAAAAATTCAAGAGGAACTTATTGGTGACAGCATTCACGTTGATAACATTGCGCTTGCCTCCGAAGGATGTTTCACAAAGAATCACCAGTAGCTCACATCAGAAACCTCACAGCATATGTGGCAGAATTGCTTGGAAAATACGAGAGAACAGAAATACTAACTTGGTATGGAGGGGCAATTCCCCAAGATGAGATCTGGTTGAAGGTTGGAGGCGATCATGGCCGCAGCAGTATGAAAATGTCTATAGCAGTCGCAAACATTGAAAGGCCCAATTCTAGGGACAACATGCATGTTATTTGGATCACACATGTGAAAGATTCCTACGAAATCCTGCAAGCTCTTTTTCAGCAGCTCAGTGGTGAAATAAAAAGTTTGAATGGTATGACATGGAAGGGGAAACGAATTGTCGTCTTCTTATTTGGGGAATGTGATTTTTTCTAAAATGTTATGGGCTATCAGGGGCACAGGCTGTTTATCCTTGCCTTTGGTGTCTGCAGTCGAGAAGGGACTTCCAGAGAGAGCGCAATAGCCCGGCACCCCGGCGCACATTTGCAATGATCAATAACGATCTGAGAAGATTTGAAACATATGGAAAAGGGAAACTGGTCTCTGCACAGCGTTATCATAACTGTGTGAGATCCCTGCTTTTTGTTATTGAAATTGGCCAAGTGGTTCCTCCCTATCCCCACATATTATTAGGGATAACAAAAAAGCACCATGAACTGCTTGAAGCGTCAACGCATGAGCTTGATCTACAGCTTGCCAACGTCATAAAAAGCTTAGATTTTGTCAGCACAGAATCGTGTGTTTTCTACACTCAGGCACTCAAAGACAAAAGAGAGACAGAACAGGCCATACAACATCTAGAAGGATGTTTGATTTTTGCAACGAAGCAAATAGAAAAAGCAAGATTTGAGAAGCAAATAGAAGAGGAGCAAGTCAAGCTGGAGAATCTAATCATCACAGCACCTAAAATTACAGAAGGGCCAGTTACAGCAGCTTTGGAGACAGTTTTAGAAAAGCTTGGCATTGCTGTCCAAGCGTATCATAGCCGATCTTTTGTAGGCAACCACTGCCATAAATACATGAAGTCAGAAGTTTTTCAGGATCTCACAAAACAAATCATTACCATTACAGCATCACTGACAGACGACCAAGCCACCATTGACACTGCATACATGATAAGGAAGAAGTTCAACACATAAACTAATGCTATTCTCAAGTCCACGAACTCATTTCACATTCTTATCCGCCCTTGCAGCCACAAGACATAGCAGACAAAATACAGAATTATCTGAAGCTGTACAGAAAATGTTTGCCATACAAAGTAACACCGAAACTGCATATCCTTGAAACGCATTGCCTTGATGTCATCAAGACCACAGGATTTGGCTCAGGATTTCTTGGAGAACAGGGCGGTGAACAACTGCATTAAACAATTAAAACAATTGAGACCAGAGCATTGGGAATAAGAAATGAACAAGCAAAGTTAAAGACAATTATGAATGCACATCTGTTACAAGTTCAACCAGAACTGAAGCCAATGATTCCTCAGCCAAAAGAGAGGAAGTTGAAGAGAGATATTCCACAACAGTAAATGATTCGTCAATGTGTACAGTGTATATTAGTAAGTTAATGTATAGTGCTAGTGGAGCTCGAGTGCTTCTGTGTTTCCACGTGTGTTTTTAATTCTCATGGGTAGACATTACACTGTGAGGCTGAGAGGAACCTCGCACCATGAATCTTTGTCGACATTGAAGCCAGTGTGTGAACAATGATGTTCTGTTCAGACTGTCCTTGTAACATTGGAATTCTGTTAAAAGGTTACCAGAGAGATAAGGTTCCCCCTGCACCCATCCCGCTAGCGCATTATATATGTAGTAAATTTTGGACTCTGACAGCGCATCTGAAGGCGCCTAGCGCTAAAAGTAAGTGTGTGTGAAAATTCAGTTATTGTGCTTTGTGTTGAAGTTTAAATGATGTGGTTTTAAAGTGTCAGTTTTTTAATATAATTTTTTTAGAAACATGCATTGTAACTAACTGTGTGCTACCTAAACCCTTATTTCAAGCCATTCCTCGTCGCATGCTTAATTGTGCTCTGGCACGAAAATTATATGATTGTTAAGGGCATTAAAGGCTCTTTCTTGTAACGTCTTCACATATATTACCGGAATTAAACTCTGAAGCTAAAGCATATTTTTTTAACATATACGTAACAGTTCATTGGGGCGATATTACCGCGCCCCAGCCCAGCTGGGCACAGGTAACTTGACCCGTGTGTGACCTCATGGGGTTGGCGGAGTGAAGCCATTAACTAAGTGCTCCGCTCTGAAACCGCCGTGAGGAATGAATGCAGAAATATTTTTTTATACAAGCTTGAAAACATTCTTTTCCTGCTAAGGTTAAGTAACAGTTAGTTGGTTTTTGTTGTTTTATTTCCCTCTAAGTGTACATTTAGAAGGGTATCAAACCAATCATTTCACATTTAAGTGTGTTTTGTATGACATAACATGGTAGAAAATGTTTCCAATATACACAAAGAAAATAGTGCAAGTGAAAAGGAAGTTTCACAGTGTTGTTGAAGATACTTATTGAAAAATCATGACATACCCAGACTTTGGCATATGTCAAATCTTATTATAAAATAAAATCGTGGTGGGAGTAATTCATTGGGGTACAATTTTGACCCATTTTTTTTCTCAACACCAGAGCTTAAGTGACAGTTTCAACAATTATAAAGTTAATTTTCCGGTGTCAACGAATCCAGTCCAATCGCTTTTGTATCGACCAATTATGTTGATTCAAGTTTCAGGTATTTTTAAATTAAAAGTCGTAAAAAAAGTAAAACACAATGATCTTTGTTTTGGCTCCCTGTAGTAAGCCCACCCCAGCGGAAACGATGTATTAATATGCGTTCAATTCTGTGCCCACAATTTCCCTACCAGAAATGAGTGCGTAGTGCTCTGGTGTGCATGAAATCTGTAGTAAGACTGTAAGATATGGGAAGCTTTATAGACCAAAAGAGAGAGAGAGAGAGAGATAGAACAGTGGGTTCACAGGTTTATCGTGGATAATGCCCAGAACTTCATCTAGTTGATAAAAAACACATGTATTTTTATTTTTCAAAACCCCGCCACTCATCTCAGAATCATCATAAAGACCAGAGCCCCTATGACGATTCCTTCGGCCGCACCTGGATCCCTTTTACATTTTCAAATGGCAGAGTGGTGAGTCTGAGTCAATCTCCAGATCAACAGAATCAGACTTTATTATAATTAAAAGATATCAACGTTGCTAAAAGTAGATAAACAAAGTCAAGCCACTTAACAAAGAAAAAAATAAATATAGGAATGTAAAATTCTTGAGGTATCCCCCAGACCGTGAGACTTAATGTTAATCTTTCTCTCAAAATATTAACTGTTCTCCCAAACTGGTTTTTTGTCATCACCAAAAATACCAGATAAGATTGGATGAAAAAGTCCCCTTTTCACATTTCCAAAAATAATCATACATGCATCCTAATGGCGCCATGTCTTTCATCTGCCTATCTATGTATCTGTCTACCTATCTTTCTATCTATCTATCTATCTATCTATCTATCTATCTATCTATCTATCTATCTATCTATCTATCTATCTATCTATCTATCTATCTATCTATCTATCTATCTATCTATCTATCTATCTATCTATCTATCTATCTATCTATCTATCTATCTATCTATCTATCTATCTATCTATCTATCTATCTATCTATCTATCTATCTCTCTATCTTTATGTCTATCTATCTATCTATCTATCTATCTATCTATCTATCTATCTATCTATCTATCTATCTATCTATCTATCTATCTACCTATCTATTTATCTATCTATCTCTCTTTCTCCATCTATCTATTGATCAATCTAAGTGACTATTTAGCCATCCTGTAATCCATGCGGACAGAAAAGCCTGAACTCGTTTTGTAAGTAGGGGTGCAGAGAAAATTCACTGTGTTAAGGAGTCATATGTAAAGACTATCGTAGCTGTTGAGTTTAATAAATGCGAAAGTCTGAAAAGAATAATCTATTATATATTTCAGTAACTTGCAACCTTTGGCATGACTAACTGACCAAACTATACAGTCTTCAGGCCTCAAATTTGGCAGGAAGGTGGCAATTGAGATAAGGAAGATGATCGCTATAATTAAAAGTTGTTTACTTCAAGCATGTATTTTAAAAAAATAACACTGTTTATTGCCATGTAACATCTGTATTTTTACCATGTTTGTTTCGTAATATATAGTACCGTGCATGTCATAAAAAGTAACCGTATCAAGCATTCAGTTTGGTGCATAGTGTTCTGGTGCACATGAGTTCTGCAGCAAGACTGTAGTTTATTACTTTTATTATACTAGAGAGAGAGAGAGAGGGGGGAGAGGGAGAGCACATTATTGTTTATTCTGGGCAATGCCCGGTTGGTCATCTAGTTGTTAATATTTCCGAATTGCATCATAATCTGCAGACTCTTGATTGGAACAATACGCTCCCCATTGATACATCATGGATAAAGCATTATATCGAGTGGATCAAGGTCAGTCGGTATCTACCTACTTTTCATTGTATGTGTTTTCCATAAATGATAGAAAATGTTTCCAATGTACACAAAGGAAATGGTGCAAATGCAAATTAAATTTCACAGTGTTGTTGAAGATACTTATTGAAAAACCATCACATACCCAGACTTTTGCATATGTCAAACTGATACAAAAAAATGTATTTTTATTTTTCAAAACCCGTCACTCATCTTAGAATCACCATAAAGACCAGAGCCCCTACGACGATTCCTTCGGCCGCACCTGGATCCCTTTTACATTTTCAAATGGCAGAGTGGTGAGTCTGAGTCAATCTCCAGATGGACAGAATTAGCCTTTATTATAATTAAAAGATATAAACGTTGTTAAAAGTAGCTAAACAAAGTCAAGCCACTAAAGAAAGAAAAAAATAGATATAGGAATGTAAAATTCTTGAGGTCTCCTCCAGGCCATGAGACTTAATGTTAATCTTTCTATCAAAATTTTAACTGTTTTCCCAAACTGATTTCTTGTGATCCCCAAAAAATACTTGATAGGATTGGATGAAAAAGCACATTTTAAAAAATAAGCATGCATGCTTCCTAATGGCACCGTGTCTTTCATCTGTCTATCTCTATACCTGCCTGTCTATCTTATCTATCTGTCTGTCTGCCTGTTTGTCTTTCTGTCCGTGTGTTCGTCTGTCTGTGTGTCTGTTTTTGTGTCTGTGTGTGTGTCTGTCTGTCTATCTAGCTATATTGTTTTCAATGTGGACAGAGAAACCTCAACGCATTTTGTAAAGATAATAGCAGAGAAAATTCACTGTGATAAAGATTGATATGTAAAGAACATCCGAGCGGTTGTCTTTTATAAATATGAAAGTCAGAAAAGAATAATTGCTCATTTTTCCGAATTGCATCACACTCTGCAGACTATTAATTGGAATAATACGCTCCCTTATGATACATCATGGATAAAGGATTATATCCAGTGGATCAAGGTCAGTCGGTATCTTGATAACTTTCATTGTATCTATTTTCTGGGAAAGAATGCAGAAATGTATTTTTAGACAAGTTTGAAAACATTCTTTTCCTGCCTAAGGTGGAGTAACAGATAATAGTAAAGAAAATCACAAGTTATCCCAGATGTGGAGATAATACTGTCTGGTTGAACTTGTATATAGCTCTCTTTTGGCACTAGAAACTGAGAACATCATGTAAATTTGAAGAATGACTCTCTTAAGTTCTTTGAGCAGAGCCCTCTTTCTTTCAGCTATCCCCACAAAAATACTCATTCTGTTTTGTTTGTTCGTTTTTTGTTTATTTTTCCTCTAAGTGTACATTCAGAAAGGTAACAAAAACATTTATTTCACATTTAAGTATGTCTTCGTATGACTTAACGTGGGAGAAAATGCTTCCAATATACACAAAGGAAACAGTGCAAATGCAAAGGAAGTTTCACAATGTTGTTGAAGATATTTATTAAAAAACCATGAAAGACTCAGACTTTTGCATACGTAAAATTGATACAAAAAGATGTATTTTTTTTTTTTTCAAAACCCGTCCCTCATCTCAGAATCATCATAAAGACCAGAGCCCGTATGATGATTCCTTCGGCCGCACCTGGATCCCTTTTACATTTTCAAATGGCAGAGTGGTGAGTCTGAGTCAATTTCCAGATGAACAGAATCAGTCTTTATTATGATTTAAAGATATCAACTTTGTAGTAGCTAAATAAAGTCAAGCCACTAAACAAAGAAAAAAATAAATAGGAATGTAAAATTCTTGAGGTATCCCCCAGACCGTGAGACCTAATGTTTAATCTTTCTTTCAAAATATTAACTGTTCTCCCAAAGTGGTTATGTGATCGACAAAAATAATTGATAAGATTGGACGGAAAAGTCCCCTTTTCACATTTCCAGAAAAAATAATTCATGTTTCCTAATGGTGCCATCACTTTTATCTGTCTATCTATATATCTGTCTACGTATCTATCTATCTATCAGTCTACCCTATCTTTCTATCTATCTTTCTACCTATCTTTCTCACTACCTGTATGTCTATCTATCTATCTATCTATCTATCTGTCTATCTATCTATCTTTCTATCTATCTATCTGTCCGTCTGTCTATCTTTCTGTCTTTCTGTCTTTCTGTCTGTCTGTCTGTCTGTCCGTCTATCTATCTATTTATCTATCAATCTATCTATCTGTCTATCTATTTATCTATCTATCTATCTATCTATCTATCTATCTATCTATCTATCTGTCTGTCTATTTATCTATCTATCTGTCTATCTATCGGTCCATCTATCTCTCTAATTATCTATCTTTCTATCTATCTATCTATCTATCTATCTATCTATCTATCTATCTATCTATCTATCTATCTATCTATCTATCTGTCTATCTATCTATCTATCTATCTATCTATCTATCTATCTATCTATCTATCTACCTATCTATTTATCTATCTAACTCTCTCTCTCTCTCTCCATCTATCTATCTATTGATCAATCTAAGTGACTATTTAGCCGTCCTTTAATCCATGCGGACAGAAAAGCCTGAACTCGTTTTGTATTTGTATTTGTATTTGTATAACTCTTTAATCCCATTTGGGAAATTTTGCCTTTGTGCCATTGCAGCCCAGTTATAACTGGAGCAGGCACATCGTCGCCACAGTGCAGCGCCGGTCGGCGTTTTTTTTTTTTTTTTTGGGGGGGGGGAGATAAGGGGGAAGGGGGAGGGACTGGTAGAGATGAATTTTAATTTAATTTTGCTCGGGCAGCGGCCTGTTCGGCCTGCTCTTTACGATTTCCAACTGCCAAGGTATCTTTAACGTGCGCAACGTGCACACGGGCCCTCCGAATTTTTTCGTCCTTATCCGAGAAGACTAGGTACTCGATCCTACCCCTCAATAGAATCAGGGACACGAAAATATGAGAAAAATCCCAAACTTCCAACATGCCTGCACGGCCCAGGTTTCGAACCCGGGACCCTTGGCACGAGAGGCGAGCACCTTGCCTCTAGACCACCTTGTAAGTAGGGGTGCAGAGAAAATTCACTGTGTTAAGGAGTCATATGTAAAGACTATCGTAGCTGTTGAGTTTAATAAATGCGAAAGTCTGAAAAGAATAATTGTTAATATTTCCGAATTGCATCACAATCTGCAGACTCTTGATTGGAACAATATGCTCCCGAGTGATACATCATGGATAAAGCATTATATCGAGTGGATCAAGGTCAGTCGGTATCTACCTACTTTTCATTGTATGTGTTTTCCATAAATGATAGAAAATGTTTCCAATGTACACAAAGGAAATGGTGCAAATGCAAATTAAATTTCACAGTATTGTTGAAGATACTTATTGAAAAACCATCACATACCCAGAGTTTTGCATATATGTCAAACTGATTAAAAAAAAACGTATTTTTATTTTTCAAAACTCGTCACTCATTTCAGAATCAGCATAAAGACCAGAGCCCATACGACGATTCCTTTGGCCACACCTGGATCCCTTTTACATTTTCAAATGGCAGAGTGGTGAGTCTGAGTCAATCTCCAGATGGATAGAATTAGCCTTTATTATAATTAAAAGATATAAACGTTGTTAAAAGTAGCTAAACAAAATCAAGCCACTAAAGAAAGAAAAAAATAGATATAGGAATGTAAAATTCTTGAGGTCTCCTCCAGGCCATGAGACTTAATGTTAATCTTTCTATCAAAATTTTAACTGTTTTCCCAAACTGATTTCTTGTGATCCCCAAAAAATACTTGATAGGATTGGATGAAAAAGCACATTTTAAAAAATAAGCATGCATGCTTCCTAATGGCACCGTGTCTTTCATCTGTCTATCTCTATACCTGCCTGTCTATCTTATCTATCTGTCTGTCTGCCTGTTTGTCTTTCTGTCCGTGTGTTCGTCTGTCTGTGTGTCTGTTTTTGTGTCTGTCTGTGTGTCTGTGTGTCCATCTAGCTATCTTGTTTTCAATGTGGACAGAGAAACCCCAACGCATTTTGTAAAGATAATAGCAGAGAAAATTCACTTTGATAAAGATTGATATGTAAAGAGCATCCGAGCGGTTGTCTTTTATAAATGTGAAAGCGAGAAAAGAATAATTGCTCATTTTTCCGAATTGCATCACACTCTGCAGACTATTGATTGGAACAATACGCTCCCTTATGATACATCATGGATAAAGGATTATATCCAGTGGATTAAGGTCAGTCGGTATCTTGCTAACTTTCATTGTATCTATTTTCTGGGAAAGAATGCAGAAATGTATTTTTAGACAAGTTTGAAAACGTTCTTTTCCTGCCTAAGGTGGAGTAACAGATAATAGTAAAGAAAATCACAAGTTATCCCAGATGTGGAGATAATACTGTCTGGTTGAACTTGTATATAGCTCTCTTTTGGCACTAGAAACTGAGAACATCATGTAAATTTGAAGAATGACTCTCTTAAGTTCTTTGAGCAGAGCCCTCTTTCTTTCAGCTATCCCCACAAAAATACTCATTCTGTTTTGTTTGTTCGTTTTTTGTTTATTTTTCCTCTAAGTGTACATTCAGAAAGGTAACAAAAACATTTATTTCACATTTAAGTATGTCTTTGTATGACTTAACGTGGGAGAAAATGCTTCCAATATACACAAAGGAAACAGTGCAAATGCAAAGGAAGTTTCACAATGTTGTTGAAGATATTTATTAAAAAACCATGAAAGACTCAGACTTTTGCATACGTAAATTTGATACAGAAAAAATGTATATTTTTTTTTTTCAAAACCCGTCCCTCATCTCAGAATCATCATAAAGACCAGAGCCCGTATGATGATTCCTTCGGCCGCACCTGGATCCCTTTTACATTTTCAAATGGCAGAGTGGTGAGTCTGAGTCAATTTCCAGATGAACAGAATCAGTCTTTATTATGATTTAAAGATATCAACTTTGTAGTAGCTAAATAAAGTCAAGCCACTAAACAAAGAAAAAAATAAATAGGAATGTAAAATTCTTGAGGTATCCCCCAGACCGTGAGACCTAATGTTTAATCTTTCTTTCAAAATATTAACTGTTCTCCCAAAGTGGTTATGTGATCGACAAAAATAATTGATAAGATTGGACGGAAAAGTCCCCTTTTCACATTTCCAGAAAAAATAATTCATGTTTCCTAATGGTGCCATCACTTTTATCTGTCTATCTATATATCTGTCTACGTATCTATCTATCTATCAGTCTACCCTATCTTTCTATCTATCTTTCTACCTATCTTTCTCACTATCTGTATGTCTATCTATCTATCTATCTATCTGTCTATCTATCTATCTATCTATCTATCTATCTATCTATCTATCTATCTATCTATCTATCTATCTATCTATCTATCTATCTGTCTATCTATCTATCTATCTGTCTATCTATCGGTCCATCTATCTCTCTAATTATCTATCTGTCTATCTATCTATCTATCTATCTATCTATCTATCTATCTATCTATCTATCTATCTATCTATCTATCTATCTATCTATCTATCTATCTATCTATCTATCTATCTATCTATCTATCTATCTACCTATCTATTTATCTATCTATCTCTCTAATTATCTATCTTTCTAACTATCTATCTATTTATCTATCTATCTATCTATCTATCTATCTATCTATCTATCTATCTATCTATCTATCTATCTATCTATCTATCTATCTATCTACCTATCTATTTATCTATCTATCTAACTCTCTCTCTCTCTCTCCATCTATCTATCTATTGATCAATCTAAGTGACTATTTAGCCGTCCTTTAATCCATGCGGACAGAAAAGCCTGAACTCGTTTTATAAGTAGGGGTGCAGAGAAAATTCACTGAGTTAAGGAGTCATATGTAAAGACTATCGTAGCTGTTGAGTTTAATAAATGCGAAAGTCTGAAAAGAATAACTGTTAATATTTCCGAATTGCATCACAATCTACAGACTCTTGATTGGAACAATATGCTCCCAAGTGATACATCATGGATAAAGCATTATATCGAGTGGATCAAGGTCAGTCGGTATCTACCTACTTTTCATTGTATGTGTTTTCCAAAAATGATAGAAAATGTTTCTAATGTACACAAAGGAAATGGTGCAAATGCAAATTAAATTTCACAGTATTGTTGAAGATACTTATTGAAAAACAATCACATACCCAGACTTTTGCATACACGTCAAACTGATTAAAAAAAAACGTATTTTTATTTTTCAAAACCCGTCACTCATCTCAGAATCAGCATAAAGACCAGAGCCCATACTACGATTCCTTCGGCCACACCTGGATCCCTTTTACATTTTCAAATGGCAGAGTGGTGAGTCTGAGTCAATCTCCAGATGGACAGAATTAGCCTTTATTATAATTAAAAGATATAAACGTTGTTAAAAGTAGCTAAACAAAGTCAAGCCACTAAAGAAAGAAAAAAATAGATATAGGAATGTAAAATTCTTGAGGTCTCCTCCAGGCCATGAGACTTAATGTTAATCTTTCTATCAAAATTTTAACTGTTTTCCCAAACTGATTTCTTGTGATCCCCAAAAAATACTTGATAGGATTGGATGAAAAAGCACATTTTAAAAAATAAGCATGCATGCTTCCTAATGGCACCGTGTCTTTCATCTGTCTATCTCTATACCTGCCTGTCTATCTTATCTATCTGTCTGTCTGCCTGTTTGTCTTTCTGTCCGTGTGTTCGTCTGTCTGTGTGTCTGTTTTTGTGTCTGTGTGTGTGTCTGTGTGTCTATCTAGCTATCTTGTTTTCAATGTGGACAGAGAAACCCCAACGCATTTTGTAAAGATAATAGCAGAGAAAATTCACTTTGATAAAGATTGATATGTAAAGAGCATTCGAGCGGTTGTCTTTTATAAATGTGAAAGTCAGAAAAGAATAATTGCTCATTTTTCTGAATTGCATCACACTCTGCAGACTATTGATTGGAACAATACGCTCCCTTATGATACATCATGGATAAAGGATTATATCCAGTGGATTAAGGTCAGTCGGTATCTTGATAACTTTCATTGTATCTATTTTCTGGGAATGAATGCAGAAATGTATTTTTAGACAAGTTTGAAAACGTTCTTTTCCTGCCTAAGGTGGAGTAACAGATAATAGTAAAGAAAATCACAAGTTATCCCAGATGTGGAGATAATACTGTCTGGTTGAACTTGTATATAGCTCTCTTTTGGCACTAGAAACTGAGAACATCATGTAAATTTGAAGAATGACTCTCTTAAGTTCTTTGAGCAGAGCCCTCTTTCTTTCAGCTATCCCCACAAAAATACTCATTCTGTTTTGTTTGTTCGTTTTTTGTTTATTTTTCCTCTAAGTGTACATTCAGAAAGGTAACAAAAACATTTATTTCACATTTAAGTATGTCTTCGTATGACTTAACGTGGGAGAAAATGCTTCCAATATACACAAAGGAAACAGTCCAAATGCAAAGGAAGTTTCACAATGTTGTTGAAGATATTTATTAAAAAACCATGAAAGACTCAGACTTTTGCATACGTAAAATTGATACAGAAAAAATGTATATATTTTTTTTTCAAAACCCGTCCCTCATCTCAGAATCATCATAAAGACCAGAGCCCCTATGATGATTCCTTCGGCCGCACCTGGATCCCTTTTACATTTTCAAATGGCAGAGTGGTGAGTCTGAGTCAATTTCCAGATGAACAGAATTAGCCTTTATTATAATTAAAAGATATAAACGTTGTTAAAAGTAGCTAAATAAAGTCAAGCCACTAAAGAAAGAAAAAAATAGATATAGGAATGTAAAATTCTTGAGGTCTCCTCCAGGCCATGAGACTTAATGTTAATCTTTCTATCAAAATTTTAACTGTTTTCCTAAACTGATTTCTTGTGATCCCCAAAAAATACTTGATAGGATTGGATGAAAAAGCGCATTTTAAAAAATAAGCATGCATGCTTCCTAATGGCACCGTGTCTTTCATCTGTCTATCTCTATACCTGCCTGTCTATCTTATCTATCTGTCTGTCTGCCTGTTTGTCTTTCTGTCCTTGTGTTCGTCTGTCTGTGTGTCTGTTTTGTGTCTGTGTGTGTGTCTGTGTGTCTATCTAGCTATCTTGTTTTCAATGTGGACAGAGAAACCCCAACGCATTTTGTAAAGATAATAGCAGAGAAAATTCACTGTGATAAAGATTGATATGTAAAGAGCATCCGAGCGGTTGTCTTTTATAAATGTGAAAGTCAGAAAAGAATAATTGCTCATTTTTCCGAATTGCATCACAATCTGCAGACTATTGATTGGAACAATACGCTCCCTTATGATACATCATGGATAAAGGATTATATCCAGTGGATTAAGGTCAGTCGGTATCTTGATAACTTTCATTGTATCTATTTTCTGGGAATGAATGCAGAAATGTATTTTTAGACAAGTTTGAAAACGTTCTTTTCCTGCCTAAGGTGGTGTAACAGATAATAGCAAAGAAAATCAGAATTTATCCCAGATGCGGAGATAATACTGTCTGGTTGAACTTGTATATAGCTCTCTTTTGGCACTAGATACTGAGAACATCATGTAAATTTGAAGAATGACTCTCTTAAGTTCTTTGAGCAGAGCCCTCTTTCTTTCAGCTATCCCCACAAAAATACTCATTCTGTTTTGTTTGTTCGTTTTTTGTTTATTTTTCCTCTAAGTGTACATTCAGAAAGGTAACAAAAACATTTATTTCACATTTAAGTATGTCTTTGTATGACTTAACGTGGGAGAAAATGCTTCCAATATACACAAAGGAAACAGTGCAAATGCAAAGGAAGTTTCACAATGTTGTTGAAGATATTTATTAAAAAACCATGAAAGACTCAGACTTTTGCATACGTAAAATTGATACAGAAAAAATGTATTTTTTTTTTTTTCAAAACCCGTCCCTCATCTCAGAATCATCATAAAGACCAGAGCCCGTATGATGATTCCTTCGGCCGCACCTGGATCCCTTTTACATTTTCAAATGGCAGAGTGGTGAGTCTGAGTCAATTTCCAGATGAACAGAATCAGTCTTTATTATGATTTAAAGATATCAACTTTGTAGTAGCTAAATAAAGTCAAGCCATTAAACAAAGAAAAAAATAAATAGGAATGTAAAATTCTTGAGGTATCCCCCAGACCGTGAGACCTAATGTTTAATCTTTCTTTCAAAATATTAACTGTTCTCCCAAAGTGGTTATGTGATCTACAAAAATAATTGATAAGATTGGACGGAAAAGTCCCCTTTTCACATTTCCAGAAAAAATAATTCAGGTTTCCTAATGGTGCCATCACTTTTATCTGTCTATCTATATATCTGTCTACGTATCTATCTATCTATCAGTCTACCCTATCTTTCTATCTATCTTTCTACCTATCTTTCTCACTATCTGTATGTCTATCTATCTATCTATCTATCTATCTGTCTATCTATCTATCTATCTTTCTATCTATCTATCTGTCCGTCTGTCTGTCTTTCTGTCTGTCTGTCTGTCCGTCTATCTATCTATTTATCTATCAATCTATCTATCTATCTATCTATCTATCTATCTATCTATCTATCTATCTATCTATCTATCTATCTATCTATCTATCTATCTATCTATCTATCTATCTATCTATCTATCTATCTATCGGTCCATCTATCTCTCTAATTATCTATCTATCTATCTATCTATCTATCTATCTATCTATCTATCTATCTATCTATCTATCTATCTATCTATCTATCTATCTATCTATCTATCTATCTATCTACCTATCTATTTATCTATCTATCTAAGTCTCTCTCCCTCTCTCCATCTATTTATCTATTGATCAATCTAAGTGACTATTTAGCCATCCTTTAATCCATGCGGACAGAAAAGCCTGAACTCGTTTTGTAAGTAGGGGTGCAGAGAAAATTCACTGTGTTAAGGAGTCATATGTAAAGACTGTCGTAGCTGTTGAGTTTAATAAATGCGAAAGTCTGAAAAGAATAATTGTTAATATTTCCAAATTGCATCACAATCTGCAGACTCTTGATTGGAACAATATGCTCCCAAGTGATACATCATGGATAAAGCATTATATCGAGTGGATCAAGGTCAGTCGGTATCTACCTACTTTTCATTGTATGTGTTTTCCATAAATGATAGAAAATGTTTCCAATGTACACAAAGGAAATGGTGCAAATGCAAATTAAATTTCACAGTGTTGTTGAAGATATTTATTGAAAAACCATCACATACCCAGACTTTTGCATATATGTCAAACTGATTAAAAAAAAACGTATTTTTATTTTCCAAAACCCGTCACTCATCTCAGAAACACCATAAAGACCAGAGCCCATACGACGATTCCTTCGGCCGCACCTGGATCCCTTTTACATTTTCAAATGGCAGAGTGGTGAGTGAGTCAATCTCCAGATGAACAGAATTAGCCTTTATTATAATTAAAAGATATAAACGTTGTTAAAAGTAGCTAAACAAAGTCAAGCCACTAAAGAAAGAAAAAAATAGATATAGGAATGTAAAATTCTTGAGGTCTCCTCCAGGCCATGAGACTTAATGTTAATCTTTCTATCAAAATTTTAACTGTTTTCCTAAACTGATTTCTTGTGATCCCCAAAAAATACTTGATAGGATTGGATGAAAAGGCGCATTTTAAAAAATAAGCATGCATGCTTCCTAATGGCACCATGTCTTTCATCTGTCTATCTCTATACCTGCCTGTCTATCTTATCTATCTGTCTGTCTGCCTGTTTGTCTTTCTGTCTGTGTGTTCGTCTGTCTGTGTGTCTGTTTTTGTGTCTGTGTGTGTGTCTGTGTGTCTATCTAGCTATCTTGTTTTCAATGTGGACAGAGAAACCCCAACGCATTTTGTAAAGATAATAGCAGAGAAAATTCACTGTGATAAAGATTGATATGTAAAGAGCATCCGAGCGGTTGTCTTTTATAAATGTGAAAGTCAGAAAAGAATAATTGCTCATTTTTCCGAATTGCATCACAATCTGCAGACTATTGATTGGAACAATATGCTCCCTTATGATACATCATGGATAAAGGATTATATCCAGTGGATTAAGGTCAGTCGGTATCTTGCTAACTTTCATTGTATCTATTTTCTGGGAAAGAATGCAGAAATGTATTTTTAGACAAGTTTGAAAACGTTCTTTTCCTGCCTAAGGTGGTGTAACAGATAATAGTAAAGAAAATCAGAATTTATCCCAGATGCGGAGATAATACTGTCTGGTTGAACTTGTATATAGCTCTCTTTTGGCACTAGAAACTGAGAACATCATGTAAATTTGAAGAATGACTCTCTTAAGTTCTTTGAGCAGAGCCCTCTTTCTTTCAGCTATCCCCACAAAAATACTCATTCTGTTTTGTTTGTTCGTTTTTTGTTTATTTTTCCTCTAAGTGTACATTCAGAAAGGTAACAAAAACATTTATTTCACATTTAAGTATGTCTTTGTATGACTTAACGTGGGAGAAAATGCTTCCAATATACACAAAGGAAACAGTGCAAATGCAAAGGAAGTTTCACAATGTTGTTGAAGATATTTATTAAAAAACCATGAAAGACTCAGACTTTTGCATACGTAAAATTGATACAGAAAAAATGTATATTTTTTTTTTTCAAAACCCGTCCCTCATCTCAGAATCATCATAAAGACCAGAGCCCGTATGATGATTCCTTCGGCCGCACCTGGATCCCTTTTACATTTTCAAATGGCAGAGTGGTGAGTCTGAGTCAATTTCCAGATGAACAGAATCAGTCTTTATTATGATTTAAAGATATCAACTTTGTAGTAGCTAAATAAAGTCAAGCCACTAAACAAAGAAAAAAATAAATAGGAATGTAAAATTCTTGAGGTATCCCCCAGACCGTGAGACCTAATGTTTAATCTTTCTTTCAAAATATTAACTGTTCTCCCAAAGTGGTTATGTGATCGACAAAAATAATTGATAAGATTGGACGGAAAAGTCCCCTTTTCACATTTCCAGAAAAAATAATTCAGGTTTCCTAATGGTGCCATCACTTTTATCTGCCTATCTATATATCTGTCTACGTATCTACTATCTATCAGTCTACCCTATCTTTCTATCTATTTTTCTACCTATCTTTCTCACTATCTGTATGTCTATCTATCTATCTATCTATCTGTCTATCTATCTATCTATCTTTCTATCTATCTATCTGTCCGTCTGTCTGTCTTTCTGTCTGTCTGTCTGTCTGTCCGTCTATCTATCTATTTATCTATCAATCTATCTATCTGTCTGTCTATCTATCTATCTATCTATCTATCTATCTATCTATCTATCTATCTATCTATCTATCTATCTATCTATCTATCTATCTATCTATCTATCTATCTATCTATCTATCTATCTATCTATCTATCGGTCCATCTATCTCTCTAATTATCTATCTATCTATCTATCTATCTATCTATCTATCTATCTATCTATCTATCTATCTATCTATCTACCTATCTATTTATCTATCTATCTAACTCTCTCTCTCTCTCTCCATTTATCTATCTATTGATCAATCTAAGTGACTATTTAGCCATCCTTTAATCCATGCGGACAGAAAAGCCTGAACTCGTTTTGTAAGTAGGGGTGCAGAGAAAATTCACTGTGTTAAGGAGTCATATGTAAAGACTATCGTAGCTGTTGAGTTTAATAAATGCGAAAGTCTGAAAAGAATAATTGTTAATATTTCCGAATTGCATCACAATCTGCAGACTCTTGATTGGAACAATATGCTCCCAAGTGATACATCATGGATAAAGCATTATATCGAGTGGATCAAGGTCAGTCGGTATCTAACTACTTTTCATTGTATTTGTTTTCATTAAATGATAGAAAATGTTTCCAATGTACACAAAGGAAATGGTGCAAATGCAAATTAAATTTCACAGTGTTGTTGAAGATACTTATTGAAAAACCATCACATACCCAGACTTTTGCATATATGTCAAACTGATTTTAAAAAAACGTATTTTTATTTTTCAAAACCCGTCAGTCATCTCAGAAACACCATAAAGACCAGAGCCCATACGACGATTCCTTCGGCCGCACCTGGATCCCTTTTACATTTTCAAATGGCAGAGTGGTGAGTCTGAGTCAATTTCCAGATGAACAGAATTAGCCTTTATTATAATTAAAAGATATAAACGTTGTTAAAAGTAGCTAAATAAAGTCAAGCCACTAAAGAAAGAAAAAAATAGATATAGGAATGTAAAATTCTTGAGGTCTCCTCCAGGCCATGAGACTTAATGTTAATCTTTCTATCAAAATTTTAACTGTTTTCCTAAACTGATTTCTTGTTATCCCCAAAAAATACTTGATAGGATTGGATGAAAAAGCGCATTTTAAAAAATAAGCATGCATGCTTCCTAATGGCACCGTGTCTTTCATCTGTCTATCTCTATACCTGCCTGTCTATCTTATCTATCTGTCTGTCTGTCTGTTTGTCTTTCTGTCTGTGTGTTCGTCTGTCTGTGTGTCTGTTTTTGTGTCTGTCTGTGTGTCTGTCTGTCTATCTAGCTATCTTGTTTTCAATGTTTTCAAATACGCATTTTGTAAAGATAATAACAGTGAAAATTCACTGTGATGAAGATTGATATGTAAAGAGCATCCGAGCGGTAGTCTTTTATAAATGTGAAAGTCAGAAAAGAATAATTGCTCATTTTTCCGAATTGCATCAGACTCTGCAGACTATTGATTGGAACAATACGCTCCCTTATGATACATCATGGATAAAGGATTATATCCAGTGGATCAAGGTCAGTCGGTATCTTGCTAACTTTCATTGTATCTATTTTCTGCGAAAGAATGCAGAAATGTATTTTTAGACAAGTTTGAAAATGTTCTTTTCCTGCCTAAGGTGGAATAACAGATAATAGTAAAGAAAATCACAAGTTATCCCAGATGTGGAGATAATACTGTCTGGTTGAACTTGTATATAGCTCTCTTTTGGCACTAGATACTGAGAACATCATGTAAATTTGAAGAATGACTCTCTTAAGTTCTTTGAGCAGAGCCCTCTTTCTTTCAGCTATCCCCACAAAAATACTCATTCTGTTTTGTTTGTTCGTTTTTTGTTTATTTTTCCTCTAAGTGTACATTCAGAAAGGTAACAAAAACATTTATTTCACATTTAAGTATGTCTCCGTATGACTTAACGTGGGAGAAAATGCTTCCAATATACACAAAGGAAACAGTGCAAGTGCAAAGGAAGTTTCACAATGTTGTTGAAGATATTTATTAAAAAACCATGAAAGACTCAGACTTTTGCATATGTCAAATTGATACCAAAAAAATGTATATTTTTTTTTTTCAAAACCCGTCCCTCATCTCAGAATCATCATAAAGACCAGAGCCCCTATGATGATTCCTTCGGCCGCACCTGGATCCCTTTTACATTTTCAAATGGCAGAGTGGTGAGTCTGAGTCAATTTCCAGATGAACAGAATCAGTCTTTATTATGATTTAAAGATATCAACTTTGTAGTAGCTAAATAAAGTCAAGCCACTAAACAAAGAAAAAAATAAATAGGAATGTAAAATTCTTGAGGTATCCCCCAGACCGTGAGACCTAATGTTTAATCTTTCTTTCAAAATATTAACTGTTCTCCCAAAGTGGTTATGTGATCGACAAAAATAATTGATAAGATTGGACGGAAAAGTCCCCTTTTCACATTTCCAGAAAAAATAATTCAGGTTTCCTAATGGTGCCATCACTTTTATCTGTCTATCTATATATCTGTCTACGTATCTATCTATCTATCAGTCTACCCTATCTTTCTATCTATCTTTCTACCTATCTTTCTCACTATCTGTATGTCTATCTATCTATCTATCTATCTATCTGTCTATCTATCTATCTATCTTTCTATCTATCTATCTGTCCGTCTGTCTGTCTTTCTGTCTGTCTGTCTGTCTGTCCGTCTATCTATCTATTTATCTATCAATCTATCTATCTATCTATCTATCTATCTATCTATCTATCTATCTATCTATCTATCTATCTATCTATCTATCTATCTATCTATCTATCTATCTATCTATCTATCTATCTATCTATCTATCTATCTATCGGTCCATCTATCTCTCTAATTATCTATCTATCTATCTATCTATCTATCTATCTATCTATCTTTCTATCTATCTATCTATCTATCTATCTATCTATCTATCTATCTATCTATCTATCTATCTATCTATCTATCTATCTATCTATCTATCTATCTATCTATCTACCTATCTATTTATCTATCTATCTAACTCTCTCTGTCTCTCTCCATGTATCTATCTATTGATCAATCTAAGTGACTATTTAGCCATCCTTTAATCCATGCGGACAGAAAAGCCTGAACTCGTTTTGTAAGTAGGGGTGCAGAGAAAATTCACTGTGTTAAGGAGTCATATGTAAAGACTATCGTAGCTGTTGAGTTTAATAAATGCGAAAGTCTGAAAAGAATAATTGTTAATATTTCCGAATTGCATCACAATCTGCAGACTCTTGATTGGAACAATATGCTCCCAAGTGATACATCATGGATAAAGCATTATATCGAGTGGATCAAGGTCAGTCGGTATCTACCTACTTTTCATTGTATGTGTTTTCCATAAATGATAGAAAATGTTTCCAATGTACACAAAGGAAATGGTGCAAATGCAAATTAAATTTCACAGTATTGTTGAAGATACTTATTGAAAAACCATCACATACCCAGACTTTTGCATATATGTCAAACTGATTAAAAAAAAACGTATTTTTATTTTTCAAAACCCATCACTCATCTCAGAAACACCATAAAGACCAGAGCCCATACGACGATTCCTTCGGCCGCACCTGGATCCCTTTTACATTTTCAAATGGCAGAGTGGTGAGTCTGAGTCAATTTCCAGATGAACAGAATTAGCCTTTATTATAATTAAAAGATATAAACGTTGTTAAAAGTAGCTAAACAAAGTCAAGCCACTAAAGAAAGAAAAAAATAGATATAGGAATGTAAAATTCTTGAGGTCTCCTCCAGGCCATGAGACTTAATGTTAATCTTTCTATCAAAATTTTAACAGTTTTCCTAAACTGATTTCTTGTGATCCCCAAAAAATACTTGATAGGATTGGATGAAAAAGCGCATTTTAAAAAATAAGCATGCATGCTTCCTAATGGCATCGTGTCTTTCATCTGTCTATCTCTATACCTGCCTGTCTATCTTATCTATCTGTCTGTCTGCCTGTTTGTCTTTCTGTCCGTGTGTTCGTCTGTCTGTGTTTCTGTTTTTGTGTCTGTGTGTGTGTCTGTGTGTCTATCTAGCTATCTTGTTTTCAATGTGGACAGAGAAACCCCAACGCATTTTGTAAAGATAATAGCAGAGAAAATTCACTGTGATAAAGATTGATATGTAAAGAGCATCCGAGCGGTTGTCTTTTATAAATGTGAAAGTCAGAAAAGAATAATTGCTCATTTTTCCGAATTGCATCACACTCTGCAGACTATTGATTGGAACAATACGCTCCCTTATGATACATCATGGATAAAGGATTATATCCAGTGGATTAAGGTCAGTTGGTATCTCGATAACTTTCATTGTATCTATTTTCTGGGAAAGAATGCAGAAATGTATTTTTAGACAAGTTTGAAAACGTTCTTTTCCTGCCTAAGGTGGAGTAACAGATAATAGTAAAGAAAATCACAAGTTATCCCAGATGTGGAGATAATACTGTCTGGTTGAACTTGTATATAGCTCTCTTTTGGCACTAGAAACTGAGAACATCATGTAAATTTGAAGAATGACTCTCTTAAGTTCTTTGAGCAGAGCCCTCTTTCTTTCAGCTATCCCCACAAAAATACTCATTCTGTTTTGTTTGTTCGTTTTTTGTTTATTTTTCCTCTAAGTGTACATTCAGAAAGGTAACAAAAACATTTATTTCACATTTAAGTATGTCTTCGTATGACTTAACGTGGGAGAAAATGCTTCCAATATACACAAAGGAAACAGTCCAAATGCAAAGGAAGTTTCACAATGTTGTTGAAGATATTTATTAAAAAACCATGAAAGACTCAGACTTTTGCATACGTAAAATTGATACAGAAAAAATGTATATATTTTTTTTTCAAAACCCGTCCCTCATCTCAGAATCATCATAAAGACCAGAGCCCCTATGATGATTCCTTCGGCCGCACCTGGATCCCTTTTACATTTTCAAATGGCAGAGTGGTGAGTCTGAGTCAATTTCCAGATGAACAGAATTAGCCTTTATTATAATTAAAAGATATAAACGTTGTTAAAAGTAGCTAAATAAAGTCAAGCCACTAAAGAAAGAAAAAAATAGATATAGGAATGTAAAATTCTTGAGGTCTCCTCCAGGCCATGAGACTTAATGTTAATCTTTCTATCAAAATTTTAACTGTTCTCCCAAAGTGGTTATGTGATCGACAAAAATAATTGATAAGATTGGACGGAAAAGTCCCCTTTTCAGATTTCCAGAAAAAATAATTCAGGTTTCCTAATGGTGCCATCACTTTTATCTGTCTATCTATATATCTGTCTACGTATCTATCTATCTATCAGTCTACCCTATCTTTCTATCTATCTTTCTACCTATCTTTCTCACTATCTGTATGTCTATCTATCTATCTATCTATCTATCTGTCTATCTATCTATCTATCTTTCTATCTATCTATCTGTCCGTCTGTCTGTCTTTCTGTCTGTCTGTCTGTCCGTCTATCTATCTATTTATCTATCAATCTATCTATCTGTCTATCTATCTATCTATCTATCTATCTATCTATCTTTATATCTATCTATCTATCTATCTATCTATCTATCTATCTATCTATCGGTCCATCTATCTCTCTAATTATCTATCTATCTATCTATCTATCTATCTATCTATCTATCTATCTATCTATCTATCTATCTATCTATCTATCTATCTATCTATCTATCTATCTACCTATCTATTTATCTATCTATCTAAGTCTCTCTCCCTCTCTCCATCTATTTATCTATTGATCAATCTAAGTGACTATTTAGCCATCCTTTAATCCATGCGGACAGAAAAGCCTGAAATCGTTTTGTAAGTAGGGGTGCAGAGAAAATTCACTGTGTTAAGGAGTCATATGTAAAGACTGTCGTAGCTGTTGAGTTTAATAAATGCGAAAGTCTGAAAAGAATAATTGTTAATATTTCCAAATTGCATCACAATCTGCAGACTCTTGATTGGAACAATATGCTCCCAAGTGATACATCATGGATAAAGCATTATATCGAGTGGATCAAGGTCAGTCGGTATCTACCTACTTTTCATTGTATGTGTTTTCCATAAATGATAGAAAATGTTTCCAATGTACACAAAGGAAATGGTGCAAATGCAAATTAAATTTCACAGTGTTGTTGAAGATATTTATTGAAAAACCATCACATACCCAGACTTTTGCATATATGTCAAACTGATTTAAAAAAAACGTATTTTTATTTTCCAAAACCCGTCACTCATCTCAGAATCACCATAAAGACCAGAGCCCATACGACGATTCCTTCGGCCGCACCTGGATCCCTTTTACATTTTCAAATGGCAGAGTGGTGAGTGAGTCAATCTCCAGATGAACAGAATTAGCCTTTATTATAATTAAAAGATATAAACGTTGTTAAAAGTAGCTAAACAAAGTCAAGCCACTAAAGAAAGAAAAAAATAGATATAGGAATGTAAAATTCTTGAGGTCTCCTCCAGGCCATGAGACTTAATGTTAATCTTTCTATCAAAATTTTAACTGTTTTCCCAAACTGATTTCTTGTGATCCCCAAAAAATACTTGATGGGATTGGATGAAAAAGCGCATTTTAAAAAATAAGCATGCATGCTTCCTAATGGCACCGTGTCTTTCATCTGTCTATCTCTATACCTGCCTGTCTATCTTATCTATCTGTCTGTCTGTCTGTTTGTCTTTCTGTCTGTGTGTTCGTCTGTCTGTGTGTCTGTTTTTGTGTCTGTCTGTGTGTCTGTCTGTCTATCTAGCTATCTTGTTTTCAATGTTTTCAAATACGCATTTTGTAAAGATAATAGCAGTGAAAATTCACTGTGATGAAGATTGATATGTAAAGAGCATCCGAGCGGTAGTCTTTTATAAATGTGAAAGTCAGAAAAGAATAATTGCTCATTTTTCCGAATTGCATCAGACTCTGCAGACTATTGATTGGAACAATACGCTCCCTTATGATACATCATGGATAAAGGATTATATCCAGTGGATCAAGGTCAGTCGGTATCTTGCTAACTTTCATTGTATCTATTTTCTGCGAAAGAATGCAGAAATGTATTTTTAGACAAGTTTGAAAATGTTCTTTTCCTGCCTAAGGTGGAATAACAGATAATAGTAAAGAAAATCACAAGTTATCCCAGATGTGGAGATAATACTGTCTGGTTGAACTTGTATATAGCTCTCTTTTGGCACTAGATACTGAGAACATCATGTAAATTTGAAGAATGACTCTCTTAAGTTCTTTGAGCAGAGCCCTCTTTCTTTCAGCTATCCCCACAAAAATACTCATTCTGTTTTGTTTGTTCGTTTTTTGTTTATTTTTCCTCTAAGTGTACATTCAGAAAGGTAACAAAAACATTTATTTCACATTTAAGTATGTCTCCGTATGACTTAACGTGGGAGAAAATGCTTCCAATATACACAAAGGAAACAGTGCAAGTGCAAAGGAAGTTTCACAATGTTGTTGAAGATATTTATTAAAAAACCATGAAAGACTCAGACTTTTGCATATGTCAAATTGATACCAAAAAAATGTATATTTTTTTTTTTCAAAACCCGTCCCTCATCTCAGAATCATCATAAAGACCAGAGCCCCTATGATGATTCCTTCGGCCGCATCTGGATCCCTTTTACATTTTCAAATGGCAGAGTGGTGAGTCTGAGTCAATTTCCAGATGAACAGAATCAGTCTTTATTATGATTTAAAGATATCAACTTTGTAGTAGCTAAATAAAGTCAAGCCACTAAACAAAGAAAAAAATAAATAGGAATGTAAAATTCTTGAGGTATCCCCCAGACCGTGAGACCTAATGTTTAATCTTTCTTTCAAAATATTAACTGTTCTCCCAAAGTGGTTATGTGATCGACAAAAATAATTGATAAGATTGGACGGAAAAGTCCCCTTTTCACATTTCCAGAAAAAATAATTCAGGTTTCCTAATGGTGTCATCACTTTTATCTGTCTATCTATATATCTGTCTACGTATCTATCTATCTATCAGTCTACCCTATCTTTCTATCTATCTTTCTACCTATCTTTCTCACTATCTGTATGTCTATCTATCTATCTATCTATCTATCTGTCTATCTATCTATCTATCTTTCTATCTATCTATCTGTCCGTCCGTCTGTCTTTCTGTCTGTCTGTCTGTCTGTCCGTCTATCTATCTATTTATCTATCAATCTATCTATCTGTCTATCTATCTATCTATCTATCTATCTATCTATCTATCTATCTATCTATCTATCTATCTATCTATCTATCTATCTATCTATCTATCTATCGGTCCATCTATCTCTCTAATTATCTATCTATCTATCTATCTATCTATCTATCTATCTATCTTTCTATCTATCTATCTATCTATATATCTATCTATCTATCTATCTATCTATCTATCTATCTATCTATCTATCTATCTATCTATCTATCTATCTATCTATCTACCTATCTATTTATCTATCTATCTAACTCTCTCTGTCTCTCTCCATGTATCTATCTATTGATCAATCTAAGTGACTATTTAGCCATCCTTTAATCCATGCGGACAGAAAAGCCTGAACTCGTTTTGTAAGTAGGGGTGCAGAGAAAATTCACTGTGTTAAGGAGTCATATGTAAAGACTATCGTAGCTGTTGAGTTTAATAAATGCGAAAGTCTGAAAAGAATAATTGTTAATATTTCCGAATTGCATCACAATCTGCAGACTCTTGATTGGAACAATATGCTCCCAAGTGATACATCATGGATAAAGCATTATATCGAGTGGATCAAGGTCAGTCGGTATCTACCTACTTTTCATTGTATGTGTTTTCCATAAATGATAGAAAATGTTTCCAATGTACACAAAGGAAATGGTGCAAATGCAAATTAAATTTCACAGTGTTGTTGAAGATACTTATTGAAAAACCATCACATACCCAGACTTTTGCATATATGTCAAACTGATTAAAAAAAAACGTATTTTTATTTTTCAAAACCCATCACTCATCTCAGAAACACCATAAAGACCAGAGCCCATACGACGATTCCTTCGGCCGCACCTGGATCCCTTTTACATTTTCAAATGGCAGAGTGGTGAGTCTGAGTCAATTTCCAGATGAACAGAATTAGCCTTTATTATAATTAAAAGATATAAACGTTGTTAAAAGTAGCTAAACAAAGTCAAGCCACTAAAGAAAGAAAAAAATAGATATAGGAATGTAAAATTCTTGAGGTCTCCTCCAGGCCATGAGACTTAATGTTAATCTTTCTATCAAAATTTTAACAGTTTTCCTAAACTGATTTCTTGTGATCCCCAAAAAATACTTGATAGGATTGGATGAAAAAACGCATTTTAAAAAATAAGCATGCATGCTTCCTAATGGCATCGTGTCTTTCATCTGTCTATCTCTATACCTGCCTGTCTATCTTATCTATCTGTCTGTCTGCCTGTTTGTCTTTCTGTCTGTGTGTTCGTCTGTCTGTGTTTCTGTTTTTGTGTCTGTGTGTGTGTCTGTGTGTCTATCTAGCTATCTTGTTTTCAATGTGGACAGAGAAACCCCAACGCATTTTGTAAAGATAATAGCAGAGAAAATTCACTGTGATAAAGATTGATATGTAAAGAGCATCCGAGCGGTTGTCTTTTATAAATGTGAAAGTCAGAAAAGAATAATTGCTCATTTTTCCGAATTGCATCACACTCTGCAGACTATTGATTGGAACAATACGCTCCCTTATGATACATCATGGATAAAGGATTATATCCAGTGGATTAAGGTCAGTTGGTATCTCGATAACTTTCATTGTATCTATTTTCTGGGAAAGAATGCAGAAATGTATTTTTAGACAAGTTTGAAAACGTTCTTTTCCTGCCTAAGGTGGAGTAACAGATAATAGTAAAGAAAATCACAAGTTATCCCAGATGTGGAGATAATACTGTCTGGTTGAACTTGTATATAGCTCTCTTTTGGCACTAGAAACTGAGAACATCATGTAAATTTGAAGAATGACTCTCTTAAGTTCTTTGAGCAGAGCCCTCTTTCTTTCAGCTATCCCCACAAAAATACTCATTCTGTTTTGTTTGTTCGTTTTTTGTTTATTTTTCCTCTAAGTGTACATTCAGAAAGGTAACAAAAACATTTATTTCACATTTAAGTATGTCTTCGTATGACTTAACGTGGGAGAAAATGCTTCCAATATACACAAAGGAAACAGTCCAAATGCAAAGGAAGTTTCACAATGTTGTTGAAGATATTTATTAAAAAACCATGAAAGACTCAGACTTTTGCATACGTAAAATTGATACAGAAAAAATGTATATATTTTTTTTTCAAAACCCGTCCCTCATCTCAGAATCATCATAAAGACCAGAGCCCCTATGATGATTCCTTCGGCCGCACCTGGATCCCTTTTACATTTTCAAATGGCAGAGTGGTGAGTCTGAGTCAATTTCCAGATGAACAGAATTAGCCTTTATTATAATTAAAAGATATAAACGTTGTTAAAAGTAGCTAAATAAAGTCAAGTCACTAAAGAAAGAAAAAAATAGATATAGGAATGTAAAATTCTTGAGGTCTCCTCCAGGCCATGAGACTTAATGTTAATCTTTCTATCAAAATTTTAACTGTTTTCCTAAACTGATTTCTTGTGATCCCCAAAAAATACTTGATAGGATTGGATGAAAAAGCGCATTTTAAAAAATAAGCATGCATGCTTCCTAATGGCACCGTGTCTTTCATCTGTCTATCTCTATACCTGCCTGTCTATCTTATCTATCTGTCTGTCTGCCTGTTTGTCTTTCTGTCCTTGTGTTCGTCTGTCTGTGTGTCTGTTTTGTGTCTGTGTGTGTGTCTGTGTGTCTATCTAGCTATCTTGTTTTCAATGTGGACAGAGAAACCCCAACGCATTTTGTAAAGATAATAGCAGAGAAAATTCACTGTGATAAAGATTGATATGTAAAGAGCATCCGAGCGGTTGTCTTTTATAAATGTGAAAGTCAGAAAAGAATAATTAATTGCTCATTTTCCGAATTGCATCACAATCTGCAGACTATTGATTGGAACAATACGCTCCCTTATGATACATCATGGATAAAGGATTATATCCAGTGGATTAAGGTCAGTCGGTATCTTGATAACTTTCATTGTATCTATTTTCTGGGAATGAATGCAGAAATGTATTTTTAGACAAGTTTGAAAACGTTCTTTTCCTGCCTAAGGTGGTGTAACAGATAATAGTAAAGAAAATCAGAATTTATCCCAGATGCGGAGATAATACTGTCTGGTTGAACTTGTATATAGCTCTCTTTTGGCACTAGATACTGAGAACATCATGTAAATTTGAAGAATGACTCTCTTAAGTTCTTTGAGCAGAGCCCTCTTTCTTTCAGCTATCCCCACAAAAATACTCATTCTGTTTTGTTTGTTCGTTTTTTGTTTATTTTTCCTCTAAGTGTGCATTCAGAAAGGTAACAAAAACATTTATTTCACATTTAAGTATGTCTTTGTATGACTTAACGTGGGAGAAAATGCTTCCAATATACACAAAGGAAACAGTGCAAATGCAAAGGAAGTTTCACAATGTTGTTGAAGATATTTATTAAAAAACCATGAAAGACTCAGACTTTTGCATACGTAAAATTGATACAGAAAAAATGTATATTTTTTTTTTTCAAAACCCGTCCCTCATCTCAGAATCATCATAAAGACCAGAGCCCCTATGATGATTCCTTCGGCCGCACCTGGATCCCTTTTACATTTTCAAATGGCAGAGTGGTGAGTCTGAGTCAATTTCCAGATGAACAGAATCAGTCTTTATTATGATTTAAAGATATCAACTTTGTAGTAGCTAAATAAAGTCAAGCCACTAAACAAAGAAAAAAATAAATAGGAATGTAAAATTCTTGAGGTATCCCCCAGACCGTGAGACCTAATGTTTAGTCTTTCTTTCAAAATATTAACTGTTCTCCCAAAGTGGTTATGTGATCGACAAAAATAATTGATAAGATTGGACGGAAAAGTCCCCTTTTCACATTTCCAGAAAAAATAATTCAGTTTTCCTAATGGTGCCATCACTTTTATCTGTTTATCTATATATCTGTCTACGTATCTATCTATCTATCAGTCTACCCTATCTTTCTATCTATCTTTCTACCTATCTTTCTCACTATCTGTATGTCTATCTATCTATCTATCTATCTGTCTATCTATCTATCTATCTTTCTATCTATCTATCTGTCCGTCTGTCTGTCTTTCTGTCTGTCTGTCTGTCTGTCCGTCTATCTATCTATTTATCTATCAATCTATCTATCTGTCTATCTGTCTATCTATCTATCTATCTGTCTATCTATCTATCTATCTATCTATCTATCTATCTATCTATCTATCTATCTATCTATCTATCTATATATCTATCTATCTATCTATCTATCTTTCGGTCCATCTATCTCTCTAATTATCTATCTATCTATCTATCTATCTATCTATCTATCTATCTATCTATCTATCTATCTATCTATCTATCTATCTATCTATCTATCTATCTATCTATCTATCTATCTATCTATCTATCTACCTATCTATTTATCTATCTATCTAACTCTCTCTCTCTCTCTCCATGTATCTATCTATTGATCAATCTAAGTGACTATTTAGCCATCCTTTAATCCATGCGGACAGAAAAGCCTGAACTCGTTTTGTAAGTAGGGGTGCAGAGAAAATTCACTGTGTTAAGGAGTCATATGTAAAGACTATCGTAGCTGTTGAGTTTAATAAATGCGAAAGTCTGAAAAGAATAATTGTTAATATTTCCGAATTGCATCACAATCTGCAGACTCTTGATTGGAACAATATGCTCCCAAGTGATACATCATGGATAAAGCATTATATCGAGTGGATCAAGGTCAGTCGGTATCTACCTACTTTTCATTGTATGTGTTTTCCATAAATGATAGAAAATGTTTCCAATGTACACAAAGGAAATGGTGCAAATGCAAATTAAATTTCACAGTGTTGTTGAAGATACTTATTGAAAAACCATCACATACCCAGACTTTTGCATATATGTCAAACTGATTAAAAAAAAACGTATTTTTATTTTTCAAAACCCGTCACTCATCTCAGAAACACCATAAAGACCAGAGCCCATACGACGATTCCTTCGGCCGCACCTGGATCCCTTTTACATTTTCAAATGGCAGAGTGGTGAGTCTGAGTCAATTTCCAGATGAACAGAATTAGCCTTTATTATAATTAAAAGATATAAACGTTGTTAAAAGTAGCTAAACAAAGTCAAGCCACTAAAGAAAGAAAAAAATAGATATAGGAATGTAAAATTCTTGAGGTCTCCTCCAGGCCATGAGACTTAATGTTAATCTTTCTATCAAAATTTTAACTGTTTTCCTAAACTGATTTCTTGTGATCCCCAAAAAATACTTGATAGGATTGGATGAAAAGGCGCATTTTAAAAAATAAGCATGCATGCTTCCTAATGGCACCGTGTCTTTCATCTGTCTATCTCTATACCTGCCTGTCTATCTTATCTATCTGTCTGTCTGCCTGTTTGTCTTTCTGTCCGTGTGTTCGTCTGTCTGTGTGTCTGTTTTTGTGTCTGTGTGTGTGTCTGTGTGTCTATCTAGCTATCTTGTTTTCAATGTGGACAGAGAAACCCCAACGCATTTTGTAAAGATAATAGCAGAGAAAATTCACTGTGATAAAGATTGATATGTAAAGAGCATCCGAGCGGTTGTCTTTTATAAATGTGAAAGTCAGAAAAGAAAAATTCTCATTTTTCCGAATTGCATCACAATCTGCAGACTATTGATTGGAACAATACGCTCCCTTATGATACATCATGGATAAAGGATTATATCCAGTGGATTAAGGTCAGTCGGTATCTTGCTAACTTTCATTGTATCTATTTTCTGGGAATGAATGCAGAAATGTATTTTTAGACAAGTTTGAAAATGTTCTTTTCCTGCCTAAGGTGGTGTAACAGATAATAGTAAAGAAAATCAGAATTTATCCCAGATGCGGAGATAATACTGTCTGGTTGAACTTGTATATAGCTCTCTTTTGGCACTAGAAACTGAGAACATCATGTAAATTTGAAGAATGACTCTCTTAAATTCTTTGAGCAGAGCCCTCTTTCTTTCAGCTATCCCCACAAAAATACTCATTCTGTTTTGTTTGTTCGTTTTTTGTTTATTTTTCCTCTAAGTGTACATTCAGAAAGGTAACAAAAACATTTATTTCACATTTAAGTATGTCTTTGTATGACTTAACGTGGGAGAAAATGCTTCCAATATACACAAAGGAAACAGTGCAAATGCAAAGGAAGTTTCACAATGTTGTTGAAGATATTTATTAAAAAACCATGAAAGACTCAGACTTTTGCATACGTAAAATTGATACAGAAAAAATGTATTTTTTTTTTTTTCAAAACCCGTCCCTCATCTCAGAATCATCATAAAGACCAGAGCCCGTATGATGATTCCTTCGGCCGCACCTGGATCCCTTTTACATTTTCAAATGGCAGAGTGGTGAGTCTGAGTCAATTTCCAGATGAACAGAATCAGTCTTTATTATGATTTAAAGATATCAACTTTGTAGTAGCTAAATAAAGTCAAGCCACTAAACAAAGAAAAAAATAAATAGGAATGTAAAATTCTTGAGGTATCCCCCAGACCGTGAGACCTAATGTTTAATCTTTCTTTCAAAATATTAACTGTTCTCCCAAAGTGGTTATGTGATCGACAAAAATAATTGATAAGATTGGACGGAAAAGTCCCCTTTTCACATTTCCAGAAAAAATAATTCAGGTTTCCTAATGGTGCCATCACTTTTATCTGTCTATCTATATATCTGTCTACGTATCTATCTATCTATCAGTCTACCCTATCTTTCTACCTATCTTTCTCACTATCTGTATGTCTATCTATCTATCTATCTATCTATCTGTCTATCTATCTATCTATCTTTCTATCTATCTATCTGTCCGTCTGTCTGTCTTTCTGTCTGTCTGTCTGTCCGTCTATCTATCTATTTATCTATCAATCTATCTATCTATCTATCTATCTATCTATCTATCTATCTATCTATCTATCTATCTATCTATCTATCTATCTATCTATCTATCTATCTATCTATCGGTCCATCTATCTCTCTAATTATCTATCTATCTATCTATCTATCTATCTATCTATCTATCTATCTATCTATCTATCTATCTATCTATCTATCTATCTATCTATCTATCTATCTATCTATCTATCTATCTATCTACCTATCTATTTATCTATCTATCTAAGTCTCTCTCCCTCTCTCCATCTATTTATCTATTGATCAATCTAAGTGACTATTTAGCCATCCTTTAATCCATGCGGACAGAAAAGCCTGAACTCGTTTTGTAAGTAGGGGTGCAGAGAAAATTCACTGTGTTAAGGAGTCATATGTAAAGACTGTCGTAGCTGTTGAGTTTAATAAATGCGAAAGTCTGAAAAGAATAATTGTTAATATTTCCAAATTGCATCACAATCTGCAGACTCTTGATTGGAACAATATGCTCCCAAGTGATACATCATGGATAAAGCATTATATCGAGTGGATCAAGGTCAGTCGGTATCTACCTACTTTTCATTGTATGTGTTTTCCATAAATGATAGAAAATGTTTCCAATGTACACAAAGGAAATGGTGCAAATGCAAATTAAATTTCACAGTGTTGTTGAAGATATTTATTGAAAAACCAACACATACCCAGACTTTTGCATATATGTCAAACTGATTAAAAAAAAACGTATTTTTATTTTCCAAAACCCGTCACTCATCTCAGAATCACCATAAAGACCAGAGCCCATACGACGATTCCTTCGGCCGCACCTGGATCCCTTTTACATTTTCAAATGGCAGAGTGGTGAGTGAGTCAATCTCCAGATGAACAGAATTAGCCTTTATTATAATTAAAAGATATAAACGTTGTTAAAAGTAGCTAAACAAAGTCAAGCCACTAAAGAAAGAAAAAAATAGATATAGGAATGTAAAATTCTTGAGGTCTCCTCCAGGCCATGAGACTTAATGTTAATCTTTCTATCAAAATTTTAACTGTTTTCCTAAACTGATTTCTTGTGATCCCCAAAAAATACTTGATAGGATTGGATGAAAAGGCGCATTTTAAAAAATAAGCATGCATGCTTCCTAATGGCACCATGTCTTTCATCTGTCTATCTCTATACCTGCCTGTCTATCTTATCTATCTGTCTGTCTGCCTGTTTGTCTTTCTGTCCGTGTGTTCGTCTGTCTGTGTGTCTGTTTTTGTGTCTGTGTGTGTGTCTGTGTGTCTATCTAGCTATCTTGTTTTCAATGTGGACAGAGAAACCCCAACGCATTTTGTAAAGATAATAGCAGAGAAAATTCACTGTGATAAAGATTGATATGTAAAGAGCATCCGAGCGGTTGTCTTTTATAAATGTGAAAGTCAGAAAAGAATAATTGCTCATTTTTCCGAATTGCATCACAATCTGCAGACTATTGATTGGAACAATATGCTCCCTTATGATACATCATGGATAAAGGATTATATCCAGTGGATTAAGGTCAGTCGGTATCTTGCTAACTTTCATTGTATCTATTTTCTGGGAAAGAATGCAGAAATGTATTTTTAGACAAGTTTGAAAATGTTCTTTTCCTGCCTAAGGTGGTGTAACAGATAATAGTAAAGAAAATCAGAATTTATCCCAGATGCGGAGATAATACTGTCTGGTTGAACTTGTATATAGCTCTCTTTTGGCACTAGAAACTGAGAACATCATGTAAATTTGAAGAATGACTCTCTTAAGTTCTTTGAGCAGAGCCCTCTTTCTTTCAGCTATCCCCACAAAAATACTCATTCTGTTTTGTTTGTTCGTTTTTTGTTTATTTTTCCTCTAAGTGTACATTCAGAAAGGTAACAAAAACATTTATTTCACATTTAAGTATGTCTTTGTATGACTTAACGTGGGAGAAAATGCTTCCAATATACACAAAGGAAACAGTGCAAATGCAAAGGAAGTTTCACAATGTTGTTGAAGATATTTATTAAAAAACCATGAAAGACTCAGACTTTTGCATACGTAAAATTGATACAGAAAAAATGTATTTTTTTTTTTTTCAAAACCCGTCCCTCATCTCAGAATCATCATAAAGACCAGAGCCCGTATGATGATTCCTTCGGCCGCACCTGGATCCCTTTTACATTTTCAAATGGCAGAGTGGTGAGTCTGAGTCAATTTCCAGATGAACAGAATCAGTCTTTATTATGATTTAAAGATATCAACTTTGTAGTAGCTAAATAAAGTCAAGCCACTAAACAAAGAAAAAAATAAATAGGAATGTAAAATTCTTGAGGTATCCCCCAGACCGTGAGACCTAATGTTTAATCTTTCTTTCAAAATATTAACTGTTCTCCCAAAGTGGTTATGTGATCGACAAAAATAATTGATAAGATTGGACGGAAAAGTCCCCTTTTCACATTTCCAGAAAAAATAATTCAGGTTTCCTAATGGTGCCATCACTTTTATCTGTCTATCTATATATCTGTCTACGTATCTATCTATCTATCAGTCTACCCTATCTTTCTATCTATCTTTCTACCTATCTTTCTCACTATCTGTATGTCTATCTATCTATCTATCTATCTATCTGTCTATCTATCTATCTATCTTTCTATCTATCTATCTGTCCGTCTGTCTGTCTTTCTGTCTGTCTGTCTGTCCGTCTATCTATCTACTTATCTATCAATCTATCTATCTGTCTATCTATCCATCTATCTATCTATCTATCTATCTATCTATCTATCTATCTATCTATCTATCTATCTATCGGTCCATCTATCTCTCTAATTATCTATCTATCTATCTATCTATCTATCTATCTATCTATCTATCTATCTATCTATCTATCTATCTATCTATCTATCTATCTATCTATCTATCTACCTATCTATTTATCTATCTATCTAAGTCTCTCTCCCTCTCTCCATCTATTTATCTATTGATCAATCTAAGTGACTATTTAGCCATCCTTTAATCCATGCGGACAGAAAAGCCTGAACTCGTTTTGTAAGTAGGGGTGCAGAGAAAATTCACTGTGTTAAGGAGTCATATGTAAAGACTGTCGTAGCTGTTGAGTTTAATAAATGCGAAAGTCTGAAAAGAATAATTGTTAATATTTCCAAATTGCATCACAATCTGCAGACTCTTGATTGGAACAATATGCTCCCAAGTGATACATCATGGATAAAGCATTATATCGAGTGGATCAAGGTCAGTCGGTATCTACCTACTTTTCATTGTATGTGTTTTCCATAAATGATAGAAAATGTTTCCAATGTACACAAAGGAAATGGTGCAAATGCAAATTAAATTTCACAGTGTTGTTGAAGATATTTATTGAAAAACCATCACATACCCAGACTTTTGCATATATGTCAAACTGATTTAAAAAAAACGTATTTTTATTTTCCAAAACCCGTCACTCATCTCAGAATCACCATAAAGACCAGAGCCCATACGACGATTCCTTCGGCCGCACCTGGATCCCTTTTACATTTTCAAATGGCAGAGTGGTGAGTGAGTCAATCTCCAGATGAACAGAATTAGCCTTTATTATAATTAAAAGATATAAACGTTGTTAAAAGTAGCTAAACAAAGTCAAGCCACTAAAGAAAGAAAAAAATAGATATAGGAATGTAAAATTCTTGAGGTCTCCTCCAGGCCATGAGACTTAATGTTAATCTTTCTATCAAAATTTTAACTGTTTTCCCAAACTGATTTCTTGTGATCCCCAAAAAATACTTGATGGGATTGGATGAAAAAGCGCATTTTAAAAAATAAGCATGCATGCTTCCTAATGGCACCGTGTCTTTCATCTGTCTATCTCTATACCTGCCTGTCTATCTTATCTATCTGTCTGTCTGTCTGTTTGTCTTTCTGTCTGTGTGTTCGTCTGTCTGTGTGTCTGTTTTTGTGTCTGTCTGTGTGTCTGTCTGTCTATCTAGCTATCTTGTTTTCAATGTTTTCAAATACGCATTTTGTAAAGATAATAGCAGTGAAAATTCACTGTGATGAAGATTGATATGTAAAGAGCATCCGAGCGGTAGTCTTTTATAAATGTGAAAGTCAGAAAAGAATAATTGCTCATTTTTCCGAATTGCATCACACTCTGCAGACTATTGATTGGAACAATACGCTCCCTTATGATACATCATGGATAAAGGATTATATCCAGTGGATCAAGGTCAGTCGGTATCTTGCTAACTTTCATTGTATCTATTTTCTGCGAAAGAATGCAGAAATGTATTTTTAGACAAGTTTGAAAATGTTCTTTTCCTGCCTAAGGTGGAATAACAGATAATAGTAAAGAAAATCACAAGTTATCCCAGATGTGGAGATAATACTGTCTGGTTGAACTTGTATATAGCTCTCTTTTGGCACTAGAAACTGAGAACATCATGTAAATTTGAAGAATGACTCTCTTAAGTTCTTTGAGCAGAGCCCTCTTTCTTTCAGCTATCCCCACAAAAATACTCATTCTGTTTTGTTTGTTCGTTTTTTGTTTATTTTTCCTCTAAGTGTACATTCAGAAAGGTAACAAAAACATTTATTTCACATTTAAGTATGTCTTTGTATGACTTAACGTGGGAGAAAATGCTTCCAATATACACAAAGGAAACAGTGCAAATGCAAAGGAAGTTTCACAATGTTGTTGAAGATATTTATTAAAAAACCATGAAAGACTCAGACTTTTGCATACGTAAAATTGATACAGAAAAAATGTATTTTTTTTTTTTTCAAAACCCGTCCCTCATCTCAGAATCATCATAAAGACCAGAGCCCGTATGATGATTCCTTCGGCCGCACCTGGATCCCTTTTACATTTTCAAATGGCAGAGTGGTGAGTCTGAGTCAATTTCCAGATGAACAGAATCAGTCTTTATTATGATTTAAAGATATCAACTTTGTAGTAGCTAAATAAAGTCAAGCCACTAAACAAAGAAAAAAATAAATAGGAATGTAAAATTCTTGAGGTATCCCCCAGACCGTGAGACCTAATGTTTAATCTTTCTTTCAAAATATTAACTGTTCTCCCAAAGTGGTTATGTGATCGACAAAAATAATTGATAAGATTGGACGGAAAAGTCCCCTTTTCACATTTCCAGAAAAAATAATTCAGGTTTCCTAATGGTGCCATCACTTTTATCTGTCTATCTATATATCTGTCTACGTATCTATCTATCTATCAGTCTACCCTATCTTTCTATCTATCTTTCTACCTATCTTTCTCACTATCTGTATGTCTATCTATCTATCTATCTATCTATCTGTCTATCTATCTATCTATCTTTCTATCTATCTATCTGTCCGTCTGTCTGTCTTTCTGTCTGTCTGTCTGTCCGTCTATCTATCTACTTATCTATCAATCTATCTATCTGTCTATCTATCCATCTATCTATCTATCTATCTATCTATCTATCTATCTATCTATCTATCTATCTATCGGTCCATCTATCTCTCTAATTATCTATCTATCTATCTATCTATCTATCTATCTATCTATCTATCTATCTATCTATCTATCTATCTATCTATCTATCTATCTATCTATCTATCTATCTATCTATCTATCTACCTATCTATTTATCTATCTATCTAAGTCTCTCTCCCTCTCTCCATCTATTTATCTATTGATCAATCTAAGTGACTATTTAGCCATCCTTTAATCCATGCGGACAGAAAAGCCTGAACTCGTTTTGTAAGTAGGGGTGCAGAGAAAATTCACTGTGTTAAGGAGTCATATGTAAAGACTGTCGTAGCTGTTGAGTTTAATAAATGCGAAAGTCTGAAAAGAATAATTGTTAATATTTCCAAATTGCATCACAATCTGCAGACTCTTGATTGGAACAATATGCTCCCAAGTGATACATCATGGATAAAGCATTATATCGAGTGGATCAAGGTCAGTCGGTATCTACCTACTTTTCATTGTATGTGTTTTCCATAAATGATAGAAAATGTTTCCAATGTACACAAAGGAAATGGTGCAAATGCAAATTAAATTTCACAGTGTTGTTGAAGATATTTATTGAAAAACCATCACATACCCAGACTTTTGCATATATGTCAAACTGATTTAAAAAAAACGTATTTTTATTTTCCAAAACCCGTCACTCATCTCAGAATCACCATAAAGACCAGAGCCCATACGACGATTCCTTCGGCCGCACCTGGATCCCTTTTACATTTTCAAATGGCAGAGTGGTGAGTGAGTCAATCTCCAGATGAACAGAATTAGCCTTTATTATAATTAAAAGATATAAACGTTGTTAAAAGTAGCTAAACAAAGTCAAGCCACTAAAGAAAGAAAAAAATAGATATAGGAATGTAAAATTCTTGAGGTCTCCTCCAGGCCATGAGACTTAATGTTAATCTTTCTATCAAAATTTTAACTGTTTTCCCAAACTGATTTCTTGTGATCCCCAAAAAATACTTGATGGGATTGGATGAAAAAGCGCATTTTAAAAAATAAGCATGCATGCTTCCTAATGGCACCGTGTCTTTCATCTGTCTATCTCTATACCTGCCTGTCTATCTTATCTATCTGTCTGTCTGTCTGTTTGTCTTTCTGTCTGTGTGTTCGTCTGTCTGTGTGTCTGTTTTTGTGTCTGTCTGTGTGTCTGTCTGTCTATCTAGCTATCTTGTTTTCAATGTTTTCAAATACGCATTTTGTAAAGATAATAGCAGTGAAAATTCACTGTGATGAAGATTGATATGTAAAGAGCATCCGAGCGGTAGTCTTTTATAAATGTGAAAGTCAGAAAAGAATAATTGCTCATTTTTCCGAATTGCATCACACTCTGCAGACTATTGATTGGAACAATACGCTCCCTTATGATACATCATGGATAAAGGATTATATCCAGTGGATCAAGGTCAGTCGGTATCTTGCTAACTTTCATTGTATCTATTTTCTGCGAAAGAATGCAGAAATGTATTTTTAGACAAGTTTGAAAATGTTCTTTTCCTGCCTAAGGTGGAATAACAGATAATAGTAAAGAAAATCACAAGTTATCCCAGATGTGGAGATAATACTGTCTGGTTGAACTTGTATATAGCTCTCTTTTGGCACTAGAAACTGAGAACATCATGTAAATTTGAAGAATGACTCTCTTAAGTTCTTTGAGCAGAGCCCTCTTTCTTTCAGCTATCCCCACAAAAATACTCATTCTGTTTTGTTTGTTCGTTTTTTGTTTATTTTTCCTCTAAGTGTACATTCAGAAAGGTAACAAAAACATTTATTTCACATTTAAGTATGTCTCCGTATGACTTAACGTGGGAGAAAATGCTTCCAATATACACAAAGGAAACAGTGCAAGTGCAAAGGAAGTTTCACAATGTTGTTGAAGATATTTATTAAAAAACCATGAAAGACTCAGACTTTTGCATATGTCAAATTGATACCAAAAAAATGTATATTTTTTTTTTTCAAAACCCGTCCCTCATCTCAGAATCATCATAAAGACCAGAGCCCCTATGATGATTCCTTCGGCCGCACCTGGATCCCTTTTACATTTTCAAATGGCAGAGTGGTGAGTCTGAGTCAATTTCCAGATGAACAGAATCAGTCTTTATTATGATTTAAAGATATCAACTTTGTAGTAGCTAAATAAAGTCAAGCCACTAAACAAAGAAAAAAATAAATAGGAATGTAAAATTCTTGAGGTATCCCCCAGACCGTGAGACCTAATGTTTAATCTTTCTTTCAAAATATTAACTGTTCTCCCAAAGTGGTTATGTGATCGACAAAAATAATTGATAAGATTGGACGGAAAAGTCCCCTTTTCACATTTCCAGAAAAAATAATTCAGGTTTCCTAACGGTGCCATCACTTTTATCTGTCTATCTATATATCTGTCTACGTATCTATCTATCTATCAGTCTACCCTATCTTTCTATCTATCTTTCTACCTATCTTTCTCACTATCTGTATGTCTATCTATCTATCTATCTATCTATCTATCTATCTATCTATCTATCTTTCTATCTATCTATCTGTCCGTCTGTCTGTCTTTCTGTCTGTCTGTCTGTCCGTCTATCTATCTATTTATCTATCAATCTATCTTTCTGTCTATCTATTTATCTATCTATCTATCTATCTATCTATCTATCTATCTATCTATCTATCTATCTATCTATCTATCTATCTATCTATCTATCTATCTATCTATCTATCTATCTATCTATCTATCTATCTATCGGTCCATCTATCTCTCTAATTATCTATCTATCTATCTATCTATCTATCTATCTATCTATCTATCTATCTATCTATCTATCTATCTATCTATCTATCTATCTATCTATCTATCTATCTATCTATCTATCTATCTATCTATCTACCTATCTATTTATCTATCTATCTAAGTCTCTCTCCCTCTCTCCATATATTTATCTATTGATCAATCTAAGTGACTATTTAGCCATCCTTTAATCCATGCGGACAGAAAAGCCTGAACTCGTTTTGTAAGTAGGGGTGCAGAGAAAATTCACTGTGTTAAGGAGTCGTATGTAAAGACTGTCGTAGCTGTTGAGTTTAATAAATGCGAAAGTCTGAAAAGAATAATTTTTAATATTTCCGAATTGCATCACAATCTGCAGACTCTTGATTGGAACAATATGCTCCCAAGTGATACATCATGGATAAAGCATTATATCGAGTGGATCAAGGTCAGTCGGTATCTAACTACTTTTCATTGTATGTGTTTTCCATAAATGATAGAAAATGTTTCCAATGTACACAAAGGAAATGGTGCAAATGCAAATTAAATTTCACAGTGTTGTTGAAGATATTTATTGAAAAACCATCACATACCCAGACTTTTGCATATATGTCAAACTGATTAAAAAAAAACGTATTTTTATTTTCCAAAACCCGTCACTCATCTCAGAATCACCATAAAGACCAGAGCCCATACGACGATTCCTTCGGCCGCACCTGGATCCCTTTTACATTTTCAAATGGCAGAGTGGTGAGTCTGAGTCAATCTCCAGATGAACAGAATTAGCCTTTATTATAATTAAAAGATATAAACGTTGTTAAAAGTAGCTAAACAAAGTCAAGCCACTAAAGAAAGAAAAAAATAGATATAGGAATGTAAAATTCTTGAGGTCTCCTCCAGGCCATGAGACTTAATGTTAATCTTTCTATCAAAATTTTAACTGTTTTCCCAAACTGATTTCTTGTGATCCCCAAAAAATACTTGATGGGATTGGATGAAAAAGCGCATTTTAAAAAATAAGCATGCATGCTTCCTAATGGCACCGTGTCTTTCATCTGTCTATCTCTATACCTGCCTGTCTATCTTATCTATCTGTCTGTCTGTCTGTTTGTCTTTCTGTCTGTGTGTTCGTCTGTCTGTGTGTCTGTTTTTGTGTCTGTCTGTGTGTCGGTCTGTCTATCTAGCTATCTTGTTTTCAATGTTTTCAAATACGCATTTTGTAAAGATAATAGCAGTGTAAATTCACTGTGATGAAGATTGATATGTAAAGAGCATCCGAGCGGTAGTTTTTTATAAATGTGAAAGTCAGAAAAGAATAATTGCTCATTTTTCCGAATTGCATCACACTCTGCAGACTATTGATTGGAACAATACGCTCCCTCATGATACATCATGGATAAAGGATTATATCCAGTGGATCAAGGTCAGTCGGTATCTTGCTAACTTTCATTGTATCTATTTTCTGGGAAAGAATGCAGAAATGTATTTTTAGACAAGTTTGAAAATGTTCTTTTCCTGCCTAAGGTGGAATAACAGATAATAGGAAAGAAAATCACAAGTTATCCCAGATGTGGAGATAATACTGTCTGGTTGAACTTGTATATAGCTCTCTTTTGGCACTAGAAACTGAGAACATCATGTAAATTTGAAGAATGACTCTCTTAAGTTCTTTGAGCAGAGCCCTCTTTCTTTCAGCTATCCCCACAAAAATACTCATTCTGTTTTGTTTGTTCGTTTTTTGTTTATTTTTCCTCTAAGTGTACATTCAGAAAGGTAACAAAAACATTTATTTCACATTTAAGTATGTCTCCGTATGACTTAACGTGGGAGAAAATGCTTCCAATATACACAAAGGAAACAGTGCAAGTGCAAAGGAAGTTTCACAATGTTGTTGAAGATATTTATTAAAAAACCATGAAAGACTCAGACTTTTGCATATGTCAAATTGATACCAAAAAAATGTATTTTTTTTTTTTCAAAACCCGTCCCTCATCTCAGAATCATCATAAAGACCAGAGCCCCTATGATGATTCCTTCGGCCGCACCTGGATCCCTTTTACATTTTCAAATGGCAGAGTGGTGAGTCTGAGTCAATTTCCAGATGAACAGAATCAATCTTTATTATGATTTAAAGATATCAACTTTGTAGTAGCTAAATAAAGTCAAGCCACTAAACAAAGAAAAAAATAAATAGGAATGTAATATTCTTGAGGTATCCCCCAGACCGTGAGACCTAATGTTTAATCTTTCTTTCAAAATATTAACTGTTCTCCCAAAGTGGTTATGTGATCGACAAAAAAAATTGATAATATTGGACGAAAAAGTCCCTTTTTCACATTTCCAGAAAAAATAATTCATGTTTCCTAATGGTGCCATCAGTTTTATCTGTCTATCTATATGTCTGTTTACATATCTATCTATCTATCAGTCTACCCTATCTTTCTCTCTATCTTTCTACCTATCTTTCTCTCTATCTGTATGTCTATCTATCTATCTATCTATCTATCTGTCTTTCTATCTATCTATCTATCTATCTATTTATCTATCTATCGATCTATCTATCTATCTATCTATCTATCTATCTATCTATCTGTCCGTCTGTCTGTCTTTTTGTCTGTACTTCTATCTATCTGTACATCTATCAATCTATCTATCTGTCTATCTATCTGTCTATCTATCTATCTATCTATCTATCTATCTATCTATCTATCTATCTATCTATCTATCTATCTATCTATCTATCTATCTATCTATCTATCTATCTAACTATCTATCAGTCCATCTATCTCTCTAATTATCTATCTATCTATCTATCTATCTATCTATCTATCTATCTATCTATCTATCTATCTATCTATCTATCTATCTATCTATCTACCTATCTATTTATCTATCCATCTATCTATCTATCTGTCCGTCTGTCTTTCTTTTTGTCTGTCTGTATGTCTGTCCGTCTATCTATCTGTCTATCTATCAATCTATCTATCTGTCTATATATCTATCTATCTATCTATCTATCTATCTATCTATCTATCTATCTATCTATCTATCTATCTATCTATCTATCTATCTATCTATCTATCTATCTATCGGTCCATCTATCTCTCTAATTATCTATCTATCTATCTATCTATCTATCTATCTATCTATCTATCTATCTATCTATCTATCTATCTATCTATCTATCTATCTATCTATCTATCTATCTATCTATCTATCTATCTATCTATCTATCTATCTATCTATCTGTCTACCTATCTATTTATCTATCTATCTAACTCTCTCTCTCTCTCTCTCTCCATCTATCTATCTATTGATCAATCTAAGTGACTATTTAGCCATTCTTTAATCCATGCGGACAGAAAAGCCTGAACTCATTTTGTAAGTAGGGGTGCAGAGAAAATTCACTGTCTTAAGGAATCATATGTAAAGACTATCGTAGCTGTTGAGTTTAATAAATGCGAAAGTCTGAAAAGAATAATCGTTAATATTTCCGAATTGCATCATAATCTGCAGACTCTTGATTGGAACGATACGCTCCCCAGTGATATATCATGGATAAAGCATTATATCGAGTGGATCAAGGTCAGTCGGTATCTACCTACTTTTCATTGTATGTGTTTTCCATAAATGATAGAAAATGTTTCCAATGTACACAAAGGAAATGGTGCAAGTGCAAATTAAATTTCACAGTGTTGTTGAAGATACTTATTGAAAAACTATCACATACCCAGACTTTTGCATATGTCAAACTGATACAAAAAAAATGTATTTTTATTTTTCAAAACCCGTGACTCATCTCAGAATCATCATAAAGACCAGAGCCCATACGACGATTCGTTCGGCCGCACCTGGATCCCTTTTACATTTTCAAATGGCATATTGGTGAGTCTGAGTCAATCTCCAGATGAACAGAATTAGCCTTTATTATAATTAAAAGATATCAACGTTGTTAAAAGTAGCTAAACAAAGTCAAGCCACTAAAGAAAGAAAAAAATAAATATAGGAATGTAAAATTCTTGAGGTCTCCTCCCGCTGCTCCGAGGGTCCTGCTGTTGCAGTCTTTCCGGGAAACCGACTACTGTAGTCGAATACTGGTACTGTCTCGGTGGGTCCTTCGTACAAGGTGCATGCGAACGAGTGGTACTAGCAGATGATCACCGTTTCGCCTATGACCATTCCGCAGCCTCCGGGCTCCGGAAAAGCACGATCCCAGGTCTGGAGAGACCCGGGGAGAATTTCTTCTCGACCGCCACGTGGTAGCAGCGGGGCAGCCCAAGCTGGGGGCTGGCTAACGGGGACGGGCTGACGGCTGACCTTCCCGAAGCCGTTAAACACTGGGAGCTTTCCGTAGCTGTAGGCAGATGGGGGCAAATTGCCTAGCAGAACGCAGTGGTGGCAGTCCCCGATTGAGGGCTGGGGACTGACCAGATCGATCCTTCGAAAAATCGTGCAGCAAGCACTACGTGACAATGACCCAAACAAGACAATGACCGCACGCTGGCGGATGAGAAAGTGAGATTATGGTCACGACGTGATACGAATCAGTCGGTTCAGGCTGTCATCAGCCTCCATTTGTCTGAAAGGGATCCAAGCAGCAACAATTTCCCACTAAACATGATGGTAAAATATGGCAAGAAGAAACGTGGGGCCGAGAAACCCAAACATATTCTCCGTAGGGAGGATGGCAGTTGCCAGGTCCCCCTACGCAAGTATGCTACTTGTGACCTGTGTCCAAATGCGAGTGTGAATGCGAGTGTGAAAACTAACAAGGGGGCCCTAGCGGCGAGGGATCCCCCTGCGACACTTAACATGTTGCAGCTCAACGTCTGCGGCCTTCGCCCGAAGGTCCTGGAGCTAACTAAGCTCCTGAAATCAAAACATATCCATGTAGCTCTCCTTCAAGAGACACTACTGAATGGGAGAGGCGCGCACGTCACAGGGTATACCATATACACCTGCTCGTGTACCAAGTGCCGAGGCATTGCCACATTGGTCCGCAATGACATTACGGCTGTGAGACAGCACGCCCTGACGAGCAAAGATGAAACTGATACCCTCACTCTTGCAGTATGGAAGGACGGCGTGGCCTTTACCATCACTAACGTCTATAACCCCCCAACGGTCACCTGCAACCTAGGGTTGACAGAGGCTAACTTGAATAACACAATCATCGGAGGAGACTTCAACGCACGAAGTCCTGAAATGGGGTACGCCCCAGAATCCACGAACACTGCAGGAAGAAACGTCGAAGATCTCCTCCTAAGTTCTAACCTGGTCCGGATACAATCAGCTGACTCCGCGCCCACGTGCCTGCATCGAGCAAACGGCGCGGAGAGTCAGCCCGACATTACGCTTCTATCTGCTGACCTCGTTACCAGACACAGCTACGCAGTCCTCGAGGACGTAGGTAGCGACCACCTTCCTCTCCTCGTACAAATCAAGACTAAAACAGCTAAGAAGAAGGAGAAGCGTTTAAACTGGAATTATAAGCGAGGCAGATGGGAAGAGTTCAGAGAGATTTTAGGTTTAACTCTGAACGAGGTGGACCCCAACCAGGGTACTATTGACGAAGCTAACGCCGTACTGACTTCGGCCGTGCTCGCAGCTGCTAAGCGGAGTATTCCGCGAGGACTGCAGCCCCTAAATCGCTTGCCCTGATCAAAGGAACTTGAACAGGCGGTCCGACAGCGTAAGAGGGCGAGAAGAAAAGCAAAAACGAGCACGGCGGCCAGAATCGAATATAACAGATTGACCGCCAAAGTCAAGCTGTTGTCTAGAAGCACAAAAAGGGCAAAGTGGTTAAACCTGTGCGAGTCTATGAACGTGGACCCGAGTGGTGGCCGAGCGTGGACTGTCTTGAATCGCCTTAATCGGGGGCAAAGAGTGAAGAATGTCGCCCCGATACGGGCAAACGGGACGGTCGCGGTGACAGACCATAAGCGTGCAATCATGCTTAACCGACACTTTGCCAGTACAAATAAGAGTGGCAAAGCTACGAATACGGACAAGGGGCTCCGTAAGGTCAGGCGTCAGCTCGAACAATCGCAGGTAGACAGTGATTACGAGGGCCTTAACAGTGAGTTCACCCTAGAGGAACTGGAGAGAGCACTTGGCAAGTGTAAAAAATCGTAAAGCGCCAGGCCCGGACAAAATCTCTAACGAGATGTTGCTCCAGATGGGCCCCACGGCAAAGAAATGGCTCCTAGCCTTAATAAATAGAACGTGGCACGAGAGAAAACTCCCTATTGACTGGAAAAAGGCAGTGGTGACAGCTATCCCTAAAGCAGGTAAAGATGGTACCGAACCATCACATTACAGGCCAATATCCCTTACCTCTTGCATCTGCAAAGTAGGGGAGAGGATAGTTAACTACCAGCTGACCTGGTATCTAGAAGAGCGCGGTCTTCTAGACAGACACCAGGCGGGCTTCCGTAGTGGCAGGCAGACGATGGACCAGCTTATCCGATTGACCCAAGCGGTCAATAATGGTTTCCATAGGCGGGAGCATACGATCGCTGTATTCGTCGATCTCAGACAAGCGTACGATAAGGTGTGTAAAGGTGGGCTACTCCTTAAATTACTCAAGGCGGAGGTCAAAGGAAATCTGTACGGATGGGTAAAAGATTTCCTGCACAATCGAACAGTCCGCACCAGAGTGAACGGACAGACCTCAAGCCAACTCACCATGGAGAATGGCCTGCCGCAAGGTTCAGCGTTAAGCTGCACGCTCTTTGCAGCTTACACCAGCCAGCGACCTTACCCAGCACCTGAGATGCGAAAAAGCGATGTATGCCGATGATATGGTAATCTGGAGGACAGGAAAGCATGTCCAATGGCTACAGCGAGACCTTAACCGGGACCTCACGACGCTTGCCTGCTACTGCCGATTGTGGAAGATGGAGATAAACGTCGATAAGACCGTTTATCAACTCTTCACCAACGGCAAACACGCCCAGAAAGCCACCATCACTCTTAAGATCAATGGCCAGACACTCAAAAGGGAGAGCGCACCACGATACCTGGGAGTTGAACTTGACAGCAGGCTCAACTTGCAAACGCACGTCAGCAAGCTCGAGTCTGAGGCTAGGAGGCGATTAACACTGTTAAAAATGCTCGCCAGTACCAACTGGGGTGCCACTGGGAAGGTTCTCAGACAGCTATACCTAGTCTACGTCCGAGCAGGCCTAGAGTATAGCCTGCCACTGCAACCAATGGCCAGCGACCGAACGCTGTCGGCGCTGGACCGAGTTCAGAACAGCGCCTTGAGACTCATAACAGGCTGCCTCAAAACCACTCCTACGAATGCTCTCGAAATCATGACCAATGTGGAACCACTGGCAACCAGAAGGGAAGGAAGCGTACTACAGCAGTACGAGAGGTTAAAAAGGCTCGAGCCGGACTACCCGGTGCGGGAGGCGATCGAAATCGACCCGCCACCGAGAATACTTCGGAAGAAGTCGTTCCTGGGCGAAGCCAAAGGGCTAACTGAGGAGTATGGGCTAGAACAGGACAGAATGCCCCTTCGGTTATGGACGAAAGAGCCACCTCACGCCCCCCTGAAACCCCCAGTGGTCAAAACCACGTTACTAGACACAAACATGACTAAGGAGGTCAATCCCACGATTCTGAAAACGGCCGCTGGCGAAACTATTGACTCGTACCCAGCACACATGATTAAGGCTTATACTGACGGCTTGGCAGTACAGGCGACTACGAATGCGGGGTACGGAGCAATAATCTACTACTCTGACGGCACCGACACCGAAAAGATCTATGGGCCTTGCGGGGCGAACGGCTCCAACTTCGACGCTGAGGCGACAGCGATTTGGAGAACACTGACTACGGTTTTCAACGGCTTTGAAAACGGAACAGTATCGCCAGAAGATATTGTTGTGTTCTCAGACTCAAGGGCCACACTGATGGCCGTCCAAACGCTCAACCACAAGCTCGAGGCACATGGCGCAGATAAAATCAGACATATCTGCCACCAGATCATAACTGGATACGGTGCCGAGGTCCACCTCCAGTGGATCCCCGCGCACATAGGAATCCGGGGCAACGAGGTTGCAGATAGCCTAGCAAAACAGGGGACCAGAGGCGAACAGCCAAAGCACCCAACGTCTTACCCAGCAGCCCGAGCCAGAATCCACGCTCACGGACGCAGGAAATGGTTAGATCAATGGGCAAACTCGGATAAAGGGCGTAGGGTGTATCATAACCAAACCAAACCAGACATCAAAGACCCGATATTGACACTAGAGCGTAAATACGCGACAATTATACAGCGTATGAGGACAAGACATGTCCAGTTGAACGCACATCTAAATCGTTTCAACCCACTCCGTGAGCCAGTATGCCGGCACTGCGGGTCCCCGCAGGAGACAGTCAAGTACATCCTGGCGGAGTGCCAAGGACTAAAACACCTCAGATCCCGCTACCTCCCAGATACCCCGACAGTCTCTAACTGCCTTTATGGGGCCGTAACACAACTAAAGAATACTGCCATATTCGCCATTGCCGTCACTAGTGAAAATTCGATCTGCCAGGGATGAGCACTCGAGGTCTGCTCCAGGCCATGAGACTTAATGTTAATCTTTCTATCAAAATTTTAACTGTTTTCCCAAACTGGTTTCTTGTGATCCCCAAAAAATACTTGATAGGATTGGATGAAAAAGCACATTTTAAAAAATAAGCATGCATGCTTCCTAATGACACGTGTCTTTCATCTGTCTATCTCTATACCTGCCTGTCTATCTTATCTATCTGTCTGTCTGTCTGTTTGTCTTTCTGTCCGTGTGTTCGTCTGTCTGTGTGTCTGTCTGTGTGTCTGTCTGTCTATCTAGCTATCTTGTTTTCAATGTTGACAGAGAAAACTCAACGCATTTTGTAAAGATAATAGCAGAGAAAATTCACTGTGATAAAGATTGATATGTAAAGAGCATCCGAGCGGTTGTCTTTTATAAATGTGAAAGTCAGAAAAGAATAATTGCTCATTTTTCCGAATTGCATCACACTCTGCAGACTATTGATTGGAACAATACGCTCCCTTATGATACATCATGGATAAAGGGTTATATCCAGTGGATCAAGGTCAGTCAGTATCTTGCTAAATTTCATTGTATCTATTTTCTGGGAAAGAATGCAGAAATGTATTTTTAGACAAGTTTGAAAACATTCTTTTCCTGCCTAAGGTGGAGTAACAGATAATAGTAAAGAAAATCACAAGTTATCCCAGATGTGGAGATAATACTGTCTGGTTGAACTTGTATATAGCTCTCTTTTGGCACTAGAAACTGAGAACATCATGTAAATTTGAAGAATGACTCTCTTAAGTTCTTTGAGCAGAGAGTCCTCTTTCTTTCAGCTATCCCCACAAAAATACTCATTCTGTTTTGTTTGTTCGTTTTTTGTTTATTTTTCCTCTAAGTGTAGATTCAGAAAGGTAACAAAAACATTTATTTCACATTTAAGTATGTCTTCGTATGAGTTAACGTGGGAGAAAATGCTTCCAATATACACAAAGGAAACAGTGCAAGTGCAAAGGAAGTTTCACAATGTTGTTGAAGATATTTATTGAAAAAACCATGAAAGACTCAGACTTTTGCATATGTCAAATTGATACAAAAAAAATGTATTTTTTTTTTTTCAAAACCCGTCCCTCATCTCAGAATCATCATAAAGACCAGAGCCCCTATGATGATTCCTTCGGCCGCACCTGGATCCCTTTTACATTTTCAAATGGCAGAGTGGTGAGTCTGAGTCAATTTCCAGATGAACAGAATCAGCCTTTATTATGATTTAAAGATATCAACTTTGTAGTAGCTAAATAAAGTCAAGCCACTAAACAAAGAAAAAAATAAATAGGAATGTAAAATTCTTGAGGTATCCCCCAGACCGTGAGACCTATTGTTTAATCCTTCTTTCAAAATATTAACTGTTCTCCCAAACTGGTTATGTGATCGACAAAAATAATTGATAAGATTGGACGAAAAAGTCCCCTTTTCACATTTCCAGAAAAAATAATTCATGTTTCCCAATGATGCCATCACTTTTGTCTATCTATCTATATATCTGTCTAGGTATCTATCTATCTATCAGTCTACCCTATCTTTCTTTCTATCTTTCTCTCTATCTGTATGTCTATCTATCTATCTATCTATCTATCTATCTATCTATCTATCTATCTATCTATCTATCTATCTATCTATCTATCTATCTATCTGTCCGTCTGTCTGTCTTTCTATTTCTGTCTGTCTGTCTGTCTGTCCGTCTATCTATCTATCTATCTATCTATCTATCTATCTATCGGTCCATCTATCTCTCTAATTATCTATCTATCTATCTATCTATCTATCTATCTATTTATATATCTATCTATCTATCTATCTATCTATCTACCTACATATCTATCTATCTATCTATCTATGTATCTATGTATCTATCTATCTATGTATCTATCTATCTATCTATCTATCTATCTATCTATCTATCTATCTTTCTCTCTTTCTGTATGTCTATCTTTCTATCTATCAATCTATCTATCTATCAGTCTGTCTTTCTGTCCATCTATTTATCTATCTATTTATCTGTCTATCTATCTCTCTCTCTCTCTCTATCTATCTATGTATTTATCAATCTAAGTGTCTATTTATTCATCCTTTAATCCATGCGGACAGAAAAGCCTGAACTCGTTTGGTAAGTAGGGGTGCAGAGAAAATTCACTGTGTTAAGGAGTCATATGTAGGCTAAAGACTATGGTAGCCGTTGAGATTAATAAATGCGAAAGTCTGAAAAGAATAACTGTCAATATTTCCGAATTGCTTTATAATCTGCAGACTCTTGACTGGAACAATACGCTCCCCAGTGATACATCCTGGATAAAGCATTATATCAAGTGGATCAAGGTCAGTTGGTATCTACCTACCTTTCATTGTATGTGTTTTCCAGGAATGAAGGCAGAAATTTATTATTTTAAACAAGCTTGAAAATGTTCTTTTCCTGCTAAGGTGAAGTAACAGTTATTTGGTTTTTGTTTTTTTTTGCTCTAAGTGTACATTTAGAAGGGTATCAAAGCAATCATTTCACAATTAATTATGTTTTTGTATGACATAATGTGGTAGAAAATATTTCCACTGTACACAAAGGAAATGGTGCAAGTGCAAATTAAATTTCACAGTTTTGTTGAAGGTACTTATTGAAAAAACATCACATAGCCAGACTTTTGCATATGTCAAACTGATAAAAAAAAAATGTATTTTTATTTTTCAAAACCCGTGACTCATCTCAGAATCATCATAAAGACCAGAGCCCCTACGACGATTCCTTCGGCCGCACCTGGATCCCTTTTACATTTTCAAATGGCAGAGTGGTGAGTCTGAGTCAATCTCCAGATGAACAGAATCAGCCTTTATTATGATTTAAAGATATCAACTTTGTAGTAGCTAAATAAAGTTAAGCCACTAAACAAAGAAAAAAATAAATTGGAATGTAAAATTCTTGAGGTATCCCCCAGACCGTGAGACCTAATGTTTAATCTTTCTTTCAAAATATTAACTGTTCTCCCAAAGTGGTTATGTGATCGACAAAAATAATTGATAAGATTGGAAGAAAAAGTCCCTTTTTCACATTTCCAGAAAAAATAATTCATGGTTCCTAATGGTGCCATCACTTTTATTTGTCTCTCTATATATCTATCTACGTATTTATCTATCTATCAGTCTACCCTATCTTTCTATCTATCTTTCTCTCTATATGTATGTCTATCTATCTATCTATCTATCTATCTATCTATCTATCTATCTATCTATCTATCTATCTATCTATCTATCTATCTATCTATCTATCTGTCTATCTATCTATCTATATATCTATCGGTCCACCTATCTCTCTATCTATCTATCTATCTATCTATCTATCTATCTATCTATCTGTCTCTATATCTACATATCTATCTATCTATCTATCTATCTATCGGTCCAATTATCTATCTATCTATCTATCTATCTACATAACTGTTTATCTATCTATCTGTCTATCTATCTATCTATCTGTCTATCTATCTATCTATCTGTCTATATATCTACATATCTATCTATCTATCTATCTATCTACATATCTGTTTATATATCTATCTGTCTATCTGTCTGTCAGTCTGTCTTTCTGTCTGTCTGTCTGCCTATCTATCTATCTATCTATCTATCTATCTATCTACCTATCTATTTATCTATCTATCTAACTCTCTCTCTTTCTCTCTCCATCTATCTATCTATTGATCAATCTAAGTGACTATTTAGCCATCCTTTAATCCATGCGGACAGAAAAGCCTGAACTCGTTTTGTAAGTAGGGGTGCAGAGAAAATTCACTGTGTTAAGGAGTCATATGTATAGACTATGGTAGCCGTTGAGATTAATAAATGCGAAAGTCTGAAAAGAATAACTGTTAATATTTCTGAATTGCATCATAATCTGCAGACTCTTGATTGGAACAATACTCTCCCCAGTGATACATCCTCAATAAAGCATTATATCGAGTGGATCAAGGTCAGTCGGTATCTACCTACCTTTCATTGTATGTGTTTTCCAGGAATGAAGGCAGAAATTTATTATTTTAAACAAGCTTGAAAATGTTCTTTTCCTTCTAAGTTGAAGTAACAGTTAGTTGGTTTTTGTTTTTTTTGCTTTAAGTGTACATATAGAAGGGTATCAAAGCAATCATTTCACAATTAATTATGTTTTTATATGGCATAATGTGGTAGAAAATGTTTCCAGTGTACACAAAGGACATGGTGCAAGTGCAAATTAAATTTCACAGTGTTGTTGAAGATATTTATTGAGAAACCATCACATACCCAGACTTTTGCATATGTCAAACTGATACAAAAAAAATGTATTTTTATTTTTTAAAACCCGTGACTCATCTCAGAATCACCATAAAGACCAGAGCCCCTACGACGATTCCTTCGGCCGCACCTGGATCCCTTTTACATTTTCAAATGGCAGAGTGGTGAGTCTGAGTCAATCTCCAGATGAACAGAATTAGCCTTTATTATAATTAAAAGATATCAACATTGCTAAAAGTAGCTAAACAAAGTCAAGCCACTAAAGAAAGAAAAAAATAGATATAGGAATGTAAAATTCTTGAGGTCTCCTCCAGGCCATGAGACTTAATGTTAATCTTTCTATCAAAATTTTAACTGTTTTCCCAAAATGGTTTCTTGTGATCCCCCAAAAATAGTTGATAGGATTGGATGAAAAAGCACATTAAAAAAAATAAGCATGCATGCTTCCTAATGGCACCGTGTCTTTCATCTGTCTATCTCTATACCTGCCTGTCTATCTTATCTATCTGTCTGTCTGTCTGTTTGTCTTTCTGTCCGTGTGTTCGTCTGTCTGTGTGTCTGTCTGTGTATATGTCTTTGTGTCTGTGTGTCTATCTAGCTATCTTGTTTTCAATGTGGACAGAGAAATCTCAACGCATTTTGTAAAGATAATAGCAGAGAAAATTCACTGTGATAAAGATTGATATGTAAAGAGCATCCGAGCAGTTGTCTTTTATAAATGTGAAAGTCAGAAAAGAATAATTGCTCATTTTTCCGAATTGCATCACACTCTGCAGACTATTGATTGGAACAATACGCTCCCTTATGATACATCATGGATAAAGGATTATATCCAGTGGATTCAGGTCAGTCGGTATCTTGCTAACTTTCATTGTATCTATTTTCTGGGAAAGAATGCAGAAATGTATTTTTAGACAAGTTTGAAAACGTTCTTTTCCTGCCTAAGGTGGAGTAACAGATAATAGTAAAGAAAATCACAAGTTATCCTAGATGTGGAGATAATACTGTTTGGTTGGTCCTGTATATAGCTCTCTTTTGCCACTAGAAACTGAGAGCATATTGTAAATTTGAAGCATGGCTCTCTAGAATTTTTTGAGCAGAGACCTTTTTCTTTCAGCTATCCCCACAGAAATACTCATTCAGTTTTGTCAGTTATTTTTATGTTTATTGTTGTTATTTTTTGTTGTTGCTAGAATTCTACATTTAGAAAGGTAACAAGCCATTGATTTCACATTGAAGTATGCCTTGATATGACATAAAGACTTAACATTATTTTTCTTATTTGAATTCTCAGTGTTCTCCTAAACCGGTTTTGTAATCCTCAAGAAAACTAGATAGGATAATAGAATCCTTTCTTCACACTTCAAGAAAATAAATATCATATCTATCTAGCTATATTATTGGCAATGCGGACAGAGCAACCTAAATGCGATTTTTAAGGAAGGGAGCAGAGAAAATCACAGTGTTAAGGAGGCATATGCAAAGACCATCGTAGCCATTGACTTTTATAAATGTGAAAATCAGAAAAGAAAAATTGCTAATTTTTCCTAATTGCATCACATTCATCAGACTGTTGATGGGAACAATACGCTCCATAATGATTGATCATGGATATAGCGTCTACCTTTCATTGTATCTATTTTCTGCTAAAAAATGCACAAATGTTTCTTTCAACAAGCTTGAAAATGTTCTTTTCCTGCTAAGGTGAACTAATAGATAATAGTAAACTAAATCATAAGTTATCCCAGATGTGAAGATAATACTGTCTGGTTGAACTTGTATACAGCCTTCTTTTGGATGTAGAAACTGAGAAGACAAATGTAAATTTGAACCTCATGACTCTAAAGTTCATTGAGTAGACCTCTCTTTCTTTCAGCTATATCCACAGAAATGGTCATTTTGTTTTGTTGTTGTTGTTTTTTTTTTGCTAGAAGTGTACATTTAAAAAGCCATTCATTTCACATTGAAGTATGTCTTGTTATGACATAAAGTGTGAAAAAATGCTTCCACTATACAGAAAAGAAGTAGTGCAAGTACAAGGGAAGTTTCATAGTGTTGAAGATACTTATTGAAAAATCATGCCAGACCCAGACTTTTGCATATGTCAAATTGAGAAAAACAAATTGTATTTTTATTTTTCAAAACTTGTCACTCTTCTCAGAATCACCATAAAGACCTGATTCCCTATGTGGATTCATTGGGCCGCATATGGACCCCTTTTACATTTTCAAATGTGAGTGTGGTGATTGTGAATCATTCTCCAGATGAACTGAATTAGCGTTAATTATGATTTAAAGAAATCAACGTTCTAGAAACTAAACAAAGTCAAGCCAATAAATCAATTAAAAATTAAATGTAGAAATGTGAAATTCTTGATGTCTCCTCTAGACCGTGAGACTTAATGTTAGTCTTTCTTTCAAAATTTCAACTGTTCTCCCAAACTGGTTTGTTGATCCACGAAAATACTTGATCCGATACTATGAGAAAGTCCCTTTTTCACATTTCCAAAAATAATCCTGCATGGCTCCTAATGGCATTGTGTCTTTCATCTATCTATCTATCTATCTATCTGTGTATCTGTCTGTCTATCTGTCTGTCTGTCTATCAGTCTGTCTATCTGTCTGTCTGTCCATGTATTTATTTATCTGCCTTTGTAGATCATTTGACTTAACGTTTTTTTTCTCTTTTGAATTCTCAGTTTTCTATTCGACAAGAAAACTTGATAGGATATTAGAATCCCTTTTTCACTCTTCAAGAAAACAAAATTCATATCTATCTAGCTATCTTGTTGGGAATGCGGACAGAGAAATCTGAGCACATTTTGTAAGGAAATGAGCGGAGACCGTGTTAAAGAAGCATATGTAAAGACCATCGTAGCCGTTGACTTTTATATATGTTAAAGACAGAAAAGAGCAATTGCTAATTTTTCCTAATTGCATCACATTCTTCAGACTGTTGATGGGAACAATGCGCTCCTCACTGATACATCATGGATAAAGGATTATATCCAGTGGATCAAGGTAAGTCGGTGTCTATCTACCTTTCATTGTATCTATTTTCAGCTAAAGAATGCATATATTTTCTTTCAACAAGCTTGAAAATGTTCTTTTCCTACTAAGGTGAAGTAACAGATAATAGTAAACAAAATCATAAGTTATTCCAGATGTGAAGATAATACTGTCTGGTTGAACTTGTATGTAGCCTTCTTTTGGCTCTAGAAACTGAGAAGATAAGTGTAAATTTGAACCGTGAGTCTGTAAAGTCCATTGAGTAGACCCCCCTTTCTTTCAGGTATACCCACAGAAATGCTCATTCTGTTTTGTTGTTGTTGTTGTTTTTTGTTAGAAGTGTACATTTATAAAACCATTCATTTCACATTGTATTATGTCTTGATATGACAATTAAGTGTGAGAAAATGCTTCCACTATACAGAAAAGAAATAATGCAAGTACAGGGGAAGCTTCACAGTGTTGAAGATACTTATTAATAATTCATGCCAGACCCAGTATTTTGCTTATGTCAAATTGAGAAAAACAAATTGTATTTATTTTTTTTCAAAATTCTTCACTCTTCTCAGAATCACCATAAAGACCTGATTCCCTTTGTGGATTCATTGGGCCGCAAATGGATCCCTTTTACATTTTCAAATGTGAGTGTGGTGATTCTGAATCATTCTCCAGATGAACTGAATTAGCCTTAAGTATGATTTAAAGAAATCAATGTTCTAGAAGTTAAGCTATGTCAAGCCACTAAATAAATTAAAAATTAAATGTAGAAATGTAAAATTCTTGAGTCTCCTCAAGCCGTGAGACTTAATGTTAACCTTTCTTTAAAAATTTTAACTGTTCACCCAAACTGGTTTTTTGATCCACAAAAATACTTGATCCGATAGGATGAGAAAGTTCATTTTTCACATTTCCCGTAAAAATAATCCTGCATGGCTCCTAATGACGTTGTGTGTTTCATCTATCTATTTTTCTATCTATCTATCAATTTATCTGTCTGCCTGTCTGTGTGTTTGTCTGTCTTTCTATCTATCTATATATCTATCTATCTATCTATCCATGTATTTATCTATCTGCCTGCCTAGACCATTAGACTTAATGTTCTTTTTCAGTGTTCTCGGAAACGTTTTTTTGTAATCCACGGGAAAATTTGATAGGATAATAGAATCCCTTCTTCATACTTCAGGAAAAAAAAATTCATATCCATCTAGCTATCTTGTTGATAATGTGGGCAGAGAAACCTGAGCGCGTTTTATAATAAAGGTAGCGGGAAAAATCACTGTGCTAAAGAGGCATATGCAAAGACCATTGTAGCCATTGACTTTTATATATGTGAAAATCAGAAAAGAACAATTGATAATTTTCCCTAATTGCATCACATTTTTCAGACTGTTGATGGGAACAATCCGCTCCTCACTGATACATCTTGGATAAAGGATTATATCCAATGGATCAAGGTCAGTCGGTGTCTATCTACCTTTCATTGTATCTATTTTCTGCTAAAGAATGCACAAATGTTTCTTTCAACAAGCTTGAAAATGTTCTTTTCCTGCTAAGGTGAAGTAACAGATAATAGTAAAAAAAAATCATAAGTTATTCCAGATGTGAAGATAATACTGTCTGGTTGAACTTGTATATAGCCTTCTTTTTGCTCTAGAAACTGAGAAGATAAAGTAAATTTGAAGCCGAATACTCTGTAAAGTCCATTGAGTAGACCCCTCTTTCTTTAAGCTATACCCACAGAAATGCTCATTCTGCTTTGTTGTTGTTGTTTTTTTTTTGCTAAAAGTGTACATTTAGAAAGCCATTCATTTCAAATTGAATTATGTCTTGATATGACATAAAGTGTGAGAAAATGCTTCCACTATACAGAAAAGAAATAGTGCAAGTACAAGGGAAGCTTCACAGTGTTGAAGATACTTATTAAAAAATCATGCCAGACCCAGACTTTTTCATATGTCAAATTGAGAAAAACATTTTTTTTTTTTCAAAACTTGTCACTCTTCTCAGAATCACCATAAAGACCTGATTCCCTACGTGGATCCATTGGGCTGCAAATGGATCCCTTTTGCATTTTCAAATGTGAGTGTGGTGATTGTGAATCATTCTCCAGATGAACTGAATTAGCGTTAATTATGATTTTAAGAAATCAGTGTTCTAGAAGCTAAACAAAGTCAAGCCACTAAATAAATTATTTGTCTGGAGACTTAACGTTTTTTTTCTCTTTTGAATATTCAATGTTCTCCCTAACCCGTTTTCTATTCCACAAGAAAACTTGATAGGATAATAGAATCCCTTCTTCACTCTTCAAGAAAATAAAATTCATATCTGTCTAGCTATCTTGTTGGGAATGCGGACAGAGAAACCTGAGCTCATTTTATAAGGAACGGAGCGGAGAAAATCACTTTGTTAAAGAAGCATATAAATTATGTAAAGACCACCGTAGCTGTTGACTTTTATATATATTTATGTGAAAGACAGAAAAGAACAATTGCTAATTTTCCCTAATTGCATCACATTCAGACTGTTGATGGGAACAGTCCGCTCCTAACTGATACATCATGGATAAAGGATTATATCCAGTGGATCAAGGTCAGTCGGTGTCTATCTACCTTTCATTGTATCTATTTTCTGCTAAAGAGTGCACAAATGTTTCTTTCAACAAGCTTGAAAACATTCTTTTCCTGCTAAGGTGAAGTAACAGATAATAGTAAACAAAATCATAAGTTATTCCAGATGTGAAGATAATACTGTCTGGTTGTACTTGTATGTAGCCTTCTTTTGGCTCTAGAAACTGAGAAGATAAATGTAAATTTGAACCCCATGACTCTTTAAAGTCCATTGAGTAGACCCCTCTTTCTTTCAGCTATACCCACAGAAATGCTCATTCGTTTTTGTTGTTGTTGTTGCTTTTTGCTAGAAGTGTACATTTAGAAAGCTTTTCATTCTGACTGCATAATACATAATAGTAATCATATGGCATCCAGGGTATAATTCCTATTAACTAACTAGCACTTTTCTTATTATAACTCGCAACCACACATATAAATTCAAGCAAATATGTTATACATCTGAACTTTTAGCCGTTATGGCCTTCAAACTTATACAGCACAATTCCTTACTATTACTTATGTCGAACTACTCGACATGGATATTTAACAATTCCTCACCTTCCTTGCTACTCTATTAATCACAACACTACAGCTACTGCCTTCATCCACTACACTCGTTTAAAGGTTCCTTAGATGTCTAAACGATTAATCCTGTTGAACGAGATCTCCAGACTCGGGGAGTTAGTCCTTATAGCTGACAGTGGATTTCTTCTCTGTCAGGGTAGCCCTGTCTTCACTGGCTAATCGCTGGACCTTACCATTCTGTAGCGAGCGTGAATCCAAATGACGTGGTTCGTACCCTTGGCCCCGGTGTAACAGGCCAAAATATACCCCCCGCCCAGAATATACCCGGGGTTAAACTGGCCTAGCCCAGAATATACCCCGGGGTATATTCTGGGCTAGGCCAGTTTATACCCCGGGGTTACTTTGGGCTAGGCCAGACTCTACCCCCCCAGTCCAGATTCTACCCCCTACTTTTTTTTAAAAAACAAGTCAAGAACACAGTTTATTTCAGCCTGTTCTTCACCACTGTCATCAGATATCATATTAATACAAACATGAACACATTCTTGACACCAACAAGTCATAATGCAATTTAGAGAAAATAATAATAACAGCTAGTTTATTTCAGCCTTAGTTTACTTTGGTGTACATACATACATTCTCGACTCCTGTAAATCATGATACATTTTAGAAGGAACAAACATGCATTAAAATGCATTGATATACAAAAGAGTTGAGTACCCATTCAAACTGACATGATTAGACTTCAGCATTAATTTCACTCATGTGTGTTGATGATATTATTATTATTAATATTATTATTATTATTTTGATAGTTGGTTGGCCATGAGTAAAACATGCACTGTATTTTTTGTAACAATGATGTACACACAGAACACACAGAAATAAGATGATTTGGTGTTTTTATTGTTATTATTGTATATTACTGGTTAGCTTTCTGTTACGTTTCAAGTGGATCTGGACAGGTTAAATTCATTATGTGAAACAATTTTAGTATGTATTTAGTTTTGTGTGAAGTATTTAATGTCTGCTGGATGATGGAATTGCACCATCTTCAAGTTCAGTTGTTAAAATGTTGTTGTTGTTGTTTTCTCTCTGTATTCTTTCCTGGCCTTTCTCTCTGCATCAGTGTAACTTTGTATGTAGATCTAATTGTTCCGAAATATCAAGCACATTTCTGATTTTCAAAAATTAAAATAAGATTCAGATAACTTTACACTTATGAGTCTTATAATTAGTTCATACCTTGCCATTAAGTATATATTCGTGATGCCAAACAAAAAAATTACAATGCATGTTTAACTCATGGACAACTAATTATAAAAAAACCAAAACAATAATAATACCAACGGACACAAGTAAAATTAGTGTTAGTATATTCTGGGCTAGGCCAGTTTAACCCCGGGTATAGTCTGGTGGGGGTATAATCTGGCCTGCTACACCTGTTTGACAAGGCGTTGAACAGCTAGTTCATTATGTTAGCTCTTTTGTCTTCGGCTGTTGTCTATGTTTCGTCTCCTACTTCAGACTCAGGAGAACGAGCCGAGAGCGCCTCATCGTGCAATGCCTACAGCCGTCTCTAAATAAAATATGGCGGATCAACCCTTTTATAGCAGAAATAACCCCGTGGAGCTTCCCTCCCTAAATGCGTGCTCCATGAGTTCACATCTCTGTGCATTCTTAGTACAACCTACCTCAGGGTGTGACACCACTAATCCCCAAAATACCACTTTTTAACCTAAGGGTCCGATCACATCAAATACTACCCACTGGATCTCGACCCGTGAACTTTCACACACCGTGAGCTCTATTGCCCAAACACCGAATTCTGCTCGTGACATTGAAGATACTTATTAAAAAATCATGCCAGACCCAGACTTTTACAAATTGTATTTTTATTTTTCAAAACTTGTCACTCTTCTCAGAATCACCATAAAGACCTGATTCCCTACGTGGATTCATTGGGCCGCATATGGACCCCTTTTACATTTTCAAACGTGAGTGTGGTGATTTTGAATCATTCTCCAGATGAACTGAATTAGCCTTAATTATGATTTAAAGAAATCAGTGTTCTAGAAACTAAACAAAGTCAAGCCACTGAATAAATTAAAAATTAAATGTAGAAATGTGAAATTGTTCACCCAAACTGGCTTTTTTAACCACAAAAATATTTGATCTGATAGGATGAGAAAGTTCCTTTTTCACATTTCCTAAAAAATAATCCTGCATGGCTCCTAATGGCGTTGCATCTTTCATCTATCTATTTTTCTATCTATCTATCTATTTATCTGTCTGTCTATCTTTCTGTCTGACTGTCTATCTATATATCTATCTGTCTATCCATGTATTTATCTATCTGCCTGTCTAGACCATTAGACTTAAAGTTTTTTTCTTGTTTGAATTCTCAATGTTCTCCGAAAGATTTTTTTTGTAATCCACAAGAAAATTTGGTAGGATAATAGAATCCCTTCTTCACATTTCAAGAAAATAAAATTCATATCTATCTAGCTATCTTGTTGGGAATGCAGACAGAGAAACCTGAGCGCATTTTATAATAAAGGTAGCGGAGAAAATCACTGTGTTGAAGAGGCATACGTAAAGACCATCGTAGCCATTGACTTTTATATGTGCAAATCAGAAAAGAACAATTGCTAATTTTTTCGAATTGCATCACATTCTTCAGACTGTTGATGGGAACAATCCGCTCCTCACTGATACATCATGGATAAAGGATTATATCCAGTGGATCAAGGTCAGTCGGTGTCTATCTACCTTTTATTGTATCTATTTTTTGCTAAAGAATGCTCAAATGTTTCTTTCAACAAGCTTGAAAATGTTCTTCCCCTGCTAAGGTGAAATAACAGATAATTGTAAACAAAATCATAAGTTATCCCAGATGTGAAGATAATACTGTCTGGTTGAACTTGTATATAGCCTTCTTTTGGCTCTAGAAGCTGAGAAGATAAATGTAAATTTGGACCCCATGATTCTGTATAGTCCATTGAGTAGACCCCTCTTTCTTTCAGTTATACCCAGAGAAATGCTCATTCTGTTTTGTTGTTGTTTTTTCTAGAAGTGTACTTTTAGAAAGCCATTCATTTTAGGTGAGTGATGTGTTCAGCGCCTGACAGGCTGCTGTTACTGCTCTCTGACAACTTGCGGTCAGTGTGACGGTTCCGATTGGGTTTCGTTTCTGAGACTCTGCAAAATGGTTAAATTGCCTCGTGTCAGTGTTTTGGCAGGTTTCTAAGTTTTCTGGCATTGGAGTGTTGCTAGTTTTTCCGTGAGATTTTCATTATGGATTTGCTGTTGATGTCTACAGCCATTTTTAAATTGGTCAGCATTGTTCACACTGCATGTCAACAAAGTGTGTTCACTGGTGGTGTGTGTGTGTACGGCAACCCCACCCAGCAAGTCAACAACAGAGATAAAAACAATACAGATAGACTAAGCAAGGAGTGCATTTTTTACATAAGAAATCAGCTGTTAAATGTAAATAAAAACACAGATAGACTGAGCCATGAATGCATTGTCTACACAAGGGATCAGTTGTTAAAGGTGAACAAACACAGCTCTTACTATGCTACAACAACAGTGACGTCAACCCTATCAGTACTTGGGATAAGAAAGAAACATTGTTTGTGTAGAGCGAAGAAATACAAGAGAGGAAAACGTGGAGGGAGAAGAAAATGTCACAATATCAAAGTTGTTGGAAATCGTCCTTTTCCTTTATCATCTAGCCAGTATCATGCTTTTCCAGATATATGCAAAAACACATCTTCACAAAGAATAAGAAAATCACCATTGCCTGTCATCAACAATAACAACTTGATATACATAGACTGCTCTAACATGATCCAAGAATATGTCACCAATCTTAGAATTTCTTGCCTGAATGCACAGTCCTGTCGAAATAAACGCGAAGAATTGTGTAGCCTAGTAGAAGATATGAACATGGACATATTTTGTATAACTGAATCATGGTTGCAGGAGACAGGAGATGACCCTATACTTGTTGAACTGTCACCACCTGGTTTTACATGTAAATCATTCCCAAGAGAGGGTCGAAGGGGAGGAGGCATTGCTTTTATATATCGGCAAGACATCAAATCTGCAAATGCATTCAGGAATCTACCATCACTCGGAAAAAAATTTGAAAGTTTTGAGGCAGCTTTTCTTACGTTGTCACCAATGCAAAACGTATTGTTTTATGTTGGTTGCATTTACAGACCTCCGCCATCTAAGAAAAATACATGTACCATCTCACAATTTCTGGCCGAGATGCAACAAATCCTATAACATCTTAGATCGAAAACAAAAAAAAATCATTATAACTGGAGATTTCAATTTACATTTCGATTCAACTACATCTCTAGATATTCTTCGTTTTAAAGAACTGTTAGAAGAGCATGATGTTATTCAACATGTAAATCAAGCTACACATAAATCCAACCATATTTTGGACTATGTCATTGCACCATTATCAGAAATGAACATTTTAAGTGTCAACATTCTTGATAAAGCTATTTCAGATCATTTCTTGATAACTATTGACACTAATTTTCCTAAACCTCTGACGACAAAGAAAACGTTTGAATCCAGGAACTTAAAGAACATCAACGAGACGGATTTCAGACATGATCTAAAAAAAAACTTGAATCAGGCAGCAAACAACATGACAATGGAAAACTTCAATGTTGCTCTTAAAACAACATTAGACCAACATGCTCCGGTAACACCAAGGACAGTATCACATCGACCATGGTCACCATGGTTCGCCCTTGAAATTAAAGAATTAAAACGTAAAAGACGCCAAGATGAACGGCGATGGAGGAAATCGGAATTGCAAGTTCACAGTGACATTTTCAAAGAAAGTAAAAACAATGTTGTAAAATTGATTCAGAAACTCAAACGGGGTTATTTTATCCAAAAATTTAGCAGTGTTAAAACATGTAAAGATCTTTTTCTGCTCTCTGACAAACTTTTGGGGAAAGAAACAAGTTCGGTTTTTCCACAGGGTGACCATAAAGACTTATGTGAAATGTTTTCATTGTATTTTTATGAAAAAATTGAACGTATCAGATCTAATTTTAACAATGTCGCCAATTTATTACCTGAACTATGTGTTTTTGAAGGCAGGAAATTGACTGATTTCCAGATGTTGGCTGAGACTGAGATTAAAGATCTTATCAAAAACTCACCATCCAAATCATGTGAATTAGACCCACTTCCGATGACATTTGTGAAATTATACCTTGATGAGTTATTGCCATCCATTACTCATGTAATCAATGTTTCTCTGAGAACTGGTGTTGTACCAGATTCTTTCAAACAGGCAATTGTAAAACCTTTGATTAAAAAAGCTGGGCTCGACGTAAACAATGTGAAAAATTATAGGCCTGTGTCAAACTTACCAATTATGTCCAAGATCCTTGAAAAATCAGCGTTGAGGCAAATCATGGAGCACATTGAAATAAATAATTTGAATGAGATATTCCAGTCGGCATACAAAAAGGGCCACAGTACTGAGACTGCCATCCTCAGAGTAGTGAATGATATTCTTCTAGAGCTCGATGACAAAAGAGTATGTATTCTTGTACTTCTGGACTTGTCTGCTGCCTTTGATACTTTAGATCATAACATTCTATTACATCGTCTAGAAAAGACCTTTGGTATTGCAGGAAATGCACTGTCATGGTTTCAGTCCTATCTTTCAAATAGAAAACAATGTGTGAGAGTCAATGATAGTTGTTTTAATGTCCAAACACTCAATTTTGGGGTACCTCAAGGTTCTGTTTTGGGCCCAATTCTTTTCACATTATACACCCAACCTCTTGCTGATATTTTCAGAAAATATGATCTTCAATACCACCAATATGCTGATGATAGCCAAATATATAAAGCATGTGATCTTGAAAACCTAGATGATACGATAAAAACAATGGAGCATTGCATACAAGAAGTTAAGAAATGGATGGATGATAATAAACTAAAACTAAATGATGAGAAAACAGAAGTTATGCTCATAACGAATCCAAAACAAAAAATCAATCCACCAGATCTCAATGTAAATGGCCATCTTATTAAAATGACAAGTAAAGTAAAAGATCTGGGCACAATCTTAGATGCAGAGATGTCAATGTCACCATTTATTAGTCAGCTGTGTAAGAATCTTAATTTCCAGTTACGGAAAATCAGCACTATACGGCATTGCCTAACTACTGAAGTAACAACACAGCTTGTAACATCGCTGTTTCTCTCTAGGCTGGACTATTGTAACATACTGCTAAGTGGTCTTCCAAAAAGTCAAATCAATAAGCTTCAGTTAATCCAAAATAATGCTGCAAGACTAATAACAAGAAGAAAAAGGATAGATCACATAACACCAATATTTAAGGAGCTCCACTGGCTACCTATTGAGCAGCGAATAAAATATAAATTGGCTTTATTTTGTTATAAATATGTCAACAACATGTCGCCAGAGTATATTTCAGAACTTATAGAACTACATCGCCCTGCAAGAGCATTAAGATCATCTTCTGACAACCTTAGACTAAAAGTACCCGTAGTGAACCTAAAAAGTTTTGGTGAAAGGGCTTTCAGCCATGTTGGGCCCAGGGTGTGGAATGAGATTCCTTTAGATGTCCGCAGTTCGCAAGTATTGTCACAGTTTAAAAGGATGTTAAAATGTCATTTGTATGAGAGTTTCTAGTCTATGTAAAAGCTATCTACTATTATTATTATTATGTGTGTATCAATGTGGGTTGTGTGTGTGAGTTTACCCATGTATTTTTTGACATGTTTCTGTAAAGCGCATAGAGCATTTTTGTAATGGATATGCGCTATATAAATGCCATCCATTATTATTATTATTATTATTTTACGTTGAATTATGTTTTGTTATAACATAAAGTGTGAGAAAATGCTTCCACTATACAGAAAAGAAATAGTGCAAGTAGAAAGGAAGTTTCACAGTGTTGAAGATACTTATTAAAAAATCATGCCAGACCCAGACTTTTTCATATGTCAAATTGAGAAAAAGAAATTGTTTTTTTATTTTTCAAAATTTGTAACTCTGTTCTCAGAATCACCATAAAGACCTGATTCCCTACGTGGATACATTGGGCCGCAAATGGATCCCTTTTACATTTTCAAATGTGAGTGTGGTGATTCTGAATCATTCTCCAGATGAAATGAATTAACCTTAATTAGGATTTAAAGAAATCAATGTTCTAGAAGTGTGAAATTTGATAAGATAATAGAATCCCTTCTTCACATTTCAAGAAAATTGAATTCATATCCATCTAGCCATCTTATTGATAATGCGGACAGAGAAATCTGAGCACGTTTTTTAATAAAATGAGCGGAAAAAATCACTGTGTTAAAGAGGCGTATGTAAAGACCATCGTAGCCATTGACTTTTATATATGTGAAAGCCAGAAAATAATAATTGCTGATTTTTCCGAATTGCATCACATTCTTCAGACTGTTGATGGGAACAATCCGCTCCTCACTGATACATCATGGATAAAGGATTATATCCAGTGGATCAAGGTCTGTTGGTGTCAATCTTCCTTTCATTGTATCTAATTTCTGCCAAAGATTGCACAATTTGTTTCTTTCAACAAGCTTGAAAATGTTCTTTTCCTGATAAGGTGAAGTAACAGATAATAATAAACTAAATCATAAGTTATCCCAGATGTAAATGTGAGAGGATGAACGACTTTCTATTTTTAATGTGCTTTCATGGTATCGCTAGTGCGTGAGTGGGGGACGGCCACTCATAGTAGTGTATGGGCACTTGGCCAAGTACCATTAATTGGATTATTTCCCTTGTAATAGTAGCGCGGGACCTGTTATTCACATCACGGTGAAAAGCGCGCATTTTGATTGGTCAATTGGAAATGTTGACCATCGGGCTTCCAGCTATCATGGCTTTAAGTTTCTTACAACTCGCTCATTTGTTGTTATCCACCGACAGAAAGACAGGGACCCGAATTCATTTTTGAGAGTAGACAATACCCTATCAGTACAATATAGGTCTTTATGATAACGTTTGTTATCAACGGAGATACGTCATATTAATGGACTAAAGTATCCCACACAAATCTGGCAAATGTTGTTAGTCCTGTCACTTTGAAAATTTATATTGAAACTATTACCGGGTTTCTGGTAAAAGTAGTCAGTTAGAATTTTAGCAGCGATTTTCTACTTTATAATGGTACCAATTTTGTTGTACTTTAATGCACATATCCTACTGAAATAATTAATAAGAGGGTCTCGGATTTAAAGTAAACTATGAGTTAGACGCATGTTATCCCCGATAATTCCAACCTGGGTCAAATTTATTCAATTATAGCTGGAGGGGACCATAGAGTAATTCCTGCAGTTTACTGGGATATCTAATTGACTTTTGTGTGCACCCTTTTAACCGCTCTGTGGATTCGATTGTGTTAGGACCCTAACCAGTTTTATTGTCGGGCTGGACTCCATGCCCAAACATTTCACTTGTCCAAAACTGGACTACGTACTAGCTCCCTCCTATGTCCGCGTGAGCTCATAAATAAGATGCCAGTTCGAGTGGTCAGTACACTCCATCAAAGACGCAGAGACAAGAGCCGACCGCACAGTTGACCCAGACCAGCAACCCGGGCCCGTAGAAGTTCAGAGGCTTGCCGACGCTTGCCATCGCCACCCCGCCCCATAAGACATGAAGCGGTAGCACAGGAACCGGAGAAACTTTGGGTGAGTTGGAAACTATATATATTAGAAGTGACTTTAATTTGCGCACCCCCGCCTCCTTTCGGGGATGCCGCGTAGAAAATGCTGATCTACAGAGACTGTACTACAGAGTCCCCCTCGCGGTAATTGCCATTGTCATTAGACAGACATGTAAGATGCGCGGTGCAGTGCAGTGTCTTGATATTGTAACTTTAGTGTCAAAGTTAAAGTTTGCGGTGCTAGATGTTAACGATGGCTCGTTAACTAAGATATTACTATTTGCCGGTGTGCATGTGTAACATTGCCTTGTTGTAGTAGGCAGTGAGGATTTCTTGATATATATATACCTGTTAGTGTGGATGATTCATTCTATAGTGAACGGCACAACGCACTTGATTGTATTAGTATCACGGCGTGCTTGTGCACCTTGCCGCTATGCTGTAAATTAGCAGTTTTATTATAATTATTACATGCTTAACGCTTGAGATGTATTGGTTAGTATCAGTCTAACACGGGTGAGCCCCAGAATTGTACTTCTATGTGTGACGAGGAATTAACATTGTGTTACAATGAGTCTCGCCGACACATATATCATGTGCATGTATTATAGTTATCCAGATGTATTATGCTTTTTATGAGTTTCGTAAGTTGTGTAAAGGACATAGTTTTATAAGAATAATGTACACTTTATCTTATGTACTGAGTATAATAGTGTCATACGCCCGTTAGCCTGGCGGCTTGGCCCAGCGGCTAAAGTAAAAGGGCGTGACCCTCCAGTAGCAGACGGGAAGGGGGGCAACCCCGCACAATAGCCACCGAGCGTCAGTGATAATGACCTGCACTGGTATGCAGTGTCTGTGTTATTTGGCTGTCACCTGGTCACTGTTGACCACTGCTTTATGGAATGGTCACTCTGGATTTGTTGTGCTCGGCTCAGTGGAGTGAGACGGTTGTGATCTTGCCCTTTCCCTGATTATGTCCTTTCATACTCTGATTAGCATATTGCAAGCACTGTGCTAGGGAACTCCTTGTATATATAATTCTTACTTGTAGTTGTAGTTCACTAACCTTAGCATTCTTTTTATTCCGTACATGTATGTATGTAACATGTAATTAGTAATTGCTTAGATTCTATATCGTGTTGATGTTTTGATTTAATACTCAATCCTATGTATACACACCATTGATTGCATGATTGATGTTGTCATTATTCTAATCATATTTTTGTCCTTTTTTCTCTTGTTCCAGCTCATGGCTGGTTGGGCTTTTTTTTTGGTAATTATACCTTTATGTTGAGGCATTTGTCAATAAATAAGATTGCCCGCAGAATCCTGTGTTTATTCTGTGTATCCTTAAGGGAGTTACTACTGAGCCCACATTAACCACGTAGCCACTCGTAGTTCATCCACCATTTTCTGGTGTCAGAAGTGGGATACAAAGAAGTTTTGTAAGTCTAGAAAGCCCAACCATGCCACGAACAACAGGAAGCCGAAGCTCGGATGAGGAGCAACCCCCCGCCCCACCGCCAATGCCAACACAGCACTACATTATAATGGCAGCAGAGCAGCCGAGGATCGACACATTCTACGGCGACATGGGGAGAGGAGGTGCAGAGAGGTTTGAGGCACAGCTCCGGGACTGTTGGTCCAGCAGGCCAGAACTCTCCGAGGACCACCGCCTCACCATCCTTCTAAACAACGTTGGCCCCAAGGTGAGGGCGGAACTCAAGTGCCACCCCCGGGAGGTGCAGCGAGATCCTGAGAGAGCTCTCCAGTGTATACTGGAGGCTTTTGGAGAACACCGGTCACCCAGCGACCTGTTCATAGCCCTGAGCCAGTGCCGCCAATGACCAGGGGAGATGGTGAGGGGTTTCTCCCATCGGCTGAGGGATATGTTTGACGCCCTTACCAAGCGCCAGTCTGCCCTGAGGGAGCCCATATATGAAGAGAGCATCCTGAGGGACATCTTCATGGGGGCCCTCTCAAGCGAATCGCTCACGGCCCAGCTCCGTGAGTACAGGTTCCAGCATCCAGATGCCACCTTCCTGGACATCCGGAACACTGCCATCCGCTGGTATGACGACAGGGGACACCCCGACAGCCACGTCCAAGCCATTGCAACCAGGGCTGACAACAGGCCACCACAACACTCTGCCGCCACTGCTAACACCAGCGACCGGGCCATCGCTGATCTCAACTGCAGGCTGGAGAAAATGGAAGCTCTCCTGTCTTGGTTGGCTGAGGACGAGCCACTCAGCCACCGGAGAAGGAGGACGAGGGGGCAACGAACTGAGAGGGGACCAGGAGCCTGTTTCCAGTGTGGACGACAGGGACACTTCGCAAAGGGCTGCCGCCGCTATCAACGCAAGCCACAGGGGGAAGGGCGACCCCTGTAGGCCAGAGTCCGGCTACAGGTGGGACAAGTGAGGACTCATTCACACGACGAGCGGTTGGGGAGCTCCCTGTCAGGACGGTACAGTTGAATGGAATACCAGTCACTGGGACCATCGATACCGGATCACAAGTCACCACTGACACCTCAGCGATCTACCAGCGGCACTTCAATGGAAAATTGCAGAGGCCCACTCAACACTACAAACTGACCGCGGCGAATGGACTCAGCATTCCATATGAGGGGTACATGGTTGCTGATGTGACAGTGGATGGACAGACAGCCCAAGATCGAATAGTCTTCGTCCTGAGCGGAGATGGTCCTGCCCTGAATTCGTGCCTGATAGGGATGAACGTCCTAAACCATCTGGATGTAACCTTGCCCTCACCAAACTCCTCACAACAGCAGCACCCCTACGCTAGAGCCCCCAAGCAAGCCACTGTGATACCAGCTCGCACCGCCAAGACAGTAATAGCAACAGGAGGCAATACCCGAAACCAGGAGACAGTAATTTTAGAAGCGATAGTAGATGGTCCACGCCGAGGCTTGGCTGTTCTGACAACCTATGTGACTCCAATAGATGGGAAGCTGAAGGTTCTAGTGGTGAACGAGACAGACGAAGATGTTGTTTTGCCAGCCCGTGCCCCTCTGGGAAAGATATACCCTGCCAGTCCTGCTGTACATGTCAACCACGTCAACTGCGAGTCGCCAAAGTCCCCCGATAATCACCCACCAAAACAAGGCCCCACACCTGAGGCTCTACAAAAGCTTACTGAGATGGTTTCAATCCCAACCCTAAACAGCCAAGAGCAAACCACGTTAAGGGACTTACTGGTAACACACCAAGATGTCTTTGCCTGGACGGACGCTGAACTGGGATATACGGATAGAGTGCAACATAATATAGTAGTGACGAATGATACGCCAGTCTCCCAACCATACCGAAGGATCCCGCCATCTCAGTTGAAGGAAGTGCAAGAACATAATGAGGACCTCTTGCGTCGTGGCGTGATCCAACCAAGTAGTAGCCACTATGCCTCACCCATTGTTGTTTGCCGCAAGAAGTCAGGCGAGCTGAGACTCTGTGTCGACTACCGCCAGCTGAACAACATAACCAGGAAGGACGCATTCCCACTTCCCAGGATTGACGAGTGTTTAGACATACTAGGCGGCTCAAAATTCTTCTCAATCCTAGACCTCACCAGTGGTTACCATCAAATTGCTATGTCGGAAGAATATCGAGAGAAAATTGCTTTCATCTGCCCCTTTGGCCTGTACGAATACAATAGAATGCCCTTTGGTCTATGCAACGCCCCGGCCACCTTCCAGTGATTGATGCAGTCCACAATGAGTAACTTTATATTCAAGATACTGCTGGTCTACCTGGACGACCTGTTAGTCTTTTCGCCAACTCTTACCGAACATCTGGAGAGACTGGAGTCTGTCTTCACTCGACTTCGCACCATCAGTGTCAGGCTGAATCCCAACAAGTGCTCATTTGCTCGCTCTCCAGTACCCTTCCTAGGACACACGATCTCAAATGAGGGGATCTCTACCGATGAAGACAAGGTCCGTGCCATAACAGAATATCCTATGCCGAAGACCATGAGAGACCTAAGGACTTTTCTGGGGATGGTAGGCTATTACCGTCGTTTCATAAAGCATTTCGCCAGAATAGCCCGTCCCCTCCATGAAGTCATCAGCAAGGCAAACCAACAGAACCAAGGCAGTTACAAGAAGCACCAAAAACTGGGTGAGCTATGGACGACTGAATGCCGAGAAGCCTTCCTGGAACTGCGAGATGCCCTCTACAGCGACGCAGTAATGTTGGCCTACCCTGATTTCGACAAGCCTTTCACCTTGGAAGTAGATGCTAGCCATGAAGGTCTAGGTGCTGTCCTCAGCCAGGAGAAGGACGGACGACGACGTGTAATCTCTTACGCAAGCAGAGGATTGAGGCCCAATGAGAGGAAGATGCGTGGATACAGTTCATACAAGCTGGAACTACTAGCAATGAATTGGGCCATAACCGAGAAATACCGGGGATATTAATTTTGCTGGGCAACTGCTTCACCGTATACACCGATAACAACCCCCTAAGTCACGTTCTGTCTTCCAAACGCAGTGCAGTGGAACAACGCTGGATAGCTGAACTCGCAATGTTCAACTTTGATATCAAGTACCGCTCGGGGAAAGAAAATGTGAATGCTGATGCTCTGTCCCGACATCCCCTTCCCGCACCACCCGACGAGGATGCTGATGAATTGGTAACTATTGCTTCCGCCTGTCTGCAGTCTACCACACACCTCCCATTGGAAGTTGCCACCACGGTTGGAGAGGAGGTGTTTGTGAACCATCTGCACCTGTCTCCTGCCAAAGCCCTTATTCCCTCCCTCAATAACGAAGACCTAGCAGCTGCCCAAGAAGATGATCCAGCCATCCAAGTTGTCTACCGAGCAGTAAGGGTGCAACAAAAACCCACAACCGTAGAGCGCCAAGACCTAACTAGTGACACCCTCGCCATACTGAAACAGTGGCACAAGCTTTCCACCCAAGACAGCATACTGATGCAGAGGATTCTCGACCCAGTCCACGGAGAAGTAAAACAGGTAGTTTTACCATCTAAATATCGTGAAACTGCTATTAGGTTTGCACACGACAGCACCGGACATCAAGGCCCCGAGCGAACACTCGCCCATATACGATAACGGACCTATTGGCCAGACCAAACCAGTATGGTTCAACAGTATTGCCAACAGTGCGAGCGGTGCCAGCGATCTAAGCATCCCCCTGTCCGTGACGCCAAACCCACAGGTCATCTTGTGGCCACTCACCCCTTGCCAATTGTGGCCATGGACTTCGCAAAAATTGAGCCCACTACTGATGGCTACGAGAACATACTGGTCATGACAGATGTTTTCACCAAGTGGACAGTAGCAGTACCAACCAAGGACCAGACAGCAGCGACAGTTGTTCGCCACCTCATTCACTCGTGGATTGTCCACTATGGGGTTCCACGAGAGGCTACATTCCGACCAGGGACGGCAGTTCGAGGCTGAAGTGGTACGCCAGCTCTGCAGCCACTATGGCATCACCAAGTCACGCACCACCGCTTATCATCCACACGGCAACGGCCAGTGCGAACGGTTCAACCGCACTATGTTCAGTCTGCTGTCCACCTTAATCCCAGAACAGAAGTTAATATGGCGAGAATACCTGCCGGAATTAACTTTCTGTTACAATGCTACCCATTCTTCCACTGGAGTGTCCCCTTATGAGCTCTTGTTTGGCAGGAAACCACGTCTGCCATTGGATGTCTATCTGGGTGACGAGACACCAGCCTCCACTTCAGCAGGCGACTACGTCCAGCGGCATATACAACGGCTTAACGAACTGAGGGCGAAGGTAGCGAGGAAGGTGGAGTCCACGCACCTTCTGCAGGACGCACGAAGGACGACCCCCCACAACGCCGCCCATCATCAGTCGGGCGACCATGTCCTTGTCAAGCACCACTATCCTGGTCGAGACAAGATCCAGGACCGTACCCCGGTCCCGTGCACACCGTCCTGTCTGTTCCCCCGCCTCATGGTGGTTACTTTACCATCAGAAACCCAGACGGAGATGCCACAGCGGTCAACGGAGACCTCTTGCGGTTATTTCACCCCCCAGTGGTCAACACACATCCACAGCACCCGCCTCCACTGCCTGCGTCGACCGATGTCTGGTACTTCCCTGCTCACCACCCTTGCCAGCCACCTGCAGCCCGACCGGACCTTCAACCTGGGATGACAACTTCCCAGCCCCTACCTCCTGTGCAACGGTCCAGCCGCCCACACCGACAACCCCAGAGATTAGACCTATGACTCTTATTAGTGTTTAGCATTAGACATTGACTGTGAGTGCAGAAAGAGCAGGGGAGCGTACCCATCAAGACCCCCCGAGTTTCCATCAGGCCAGATGATAGACCACCGAATCCAAGGGAGCTCCGCCTCAAGATTTTAAGTTAGAGAGTATGCCCATGTTAGCTTTCTCCACAGCTTAGTTAGAATTACTTTTAATGCCCATGTTGACCTTACCTTTTTCATAGCACTGGTGCCATTGTAGCATATTGTATTTTTTTGTACTGTTCGAGCCTACGTTAACCCTGATAGTGGTCTGGGACCACCGTTGCAGGTCTGGGACCTGTTGTTTTGTCCATAGGATATAACTAACTACAGCCAGAGCTGAGACTGTTGTGTACATCTTCAGGATGCCAGTAGTAACTTAGCCGGTTCACGCCACCTGTTAGTAGTTATAAAGAGGATGGGCCATTGTTGTACTTCGGTTCACCGTGTATAATTTGCAATTGTTCTTCTCTAAGTGATGGTATCATAGCCCCTTAGAGTTTGATTATACCTTCAGTGGTCTTTTGTGAACCTTTGAATTGATGTATGTGTCACGTAAGGGACTACATGACTTAGCAGGGGAGAATGTGAGACGATGAACGACTTTCTATTTTTAATGTGCTTTCATGGTAACGCTAGTGCGCGAGTGAGGGACGGTCACTCATAGTAGTTTATGGGCACTTGGCCGAGTACCATTAATTGGATTATTTCCCTTGTAATAGTAGCGCGGGACCCGTTATTCACATCATGGTGAAAAGCGCGCATTTTGATTGGTCAATTGGAAATGTTGACCACCGGGCTTCCAGCTCTTATATCATGGCTTTAAGTTTCTTACAACTCGCTCATTCGTTATTATCCACCGACAGATAGACGGGAACCCGAATTCATTTTTGAGAGTAGACAATACCCTATCGGTACAATATAGGTATTTATGATAACGTTTGTTATCAACGGAGATATGCCATATTAATGGACTAAAGTATCCCACACAAATCTGGCAAATGTTGTTAGTCCTGTCACTTTGAAAATTTATATTAAAACTATTACCGGGTTTCTGGTAAAAGTAGTCAGTTAGAATTTTAGCAGCGAGTTTCTACTTTATAATGGTACCAATTTTGTTGTACTTTAATGCACATATCCTATTGAAATAATTAATAAGAGGGTCTCGGATTTAAAGTAAACTATGAGTTAGACGCATGTTATCCCCGATAATTCCAACCTGGGTCAAATTTATTCAATTATAGCTGGAGGGGACCATAGAGTAATTCCTGCAGTTTACTGGGATATCTAATTGACTTTTGTGTGCACCCTTTTAACCGCTCTGTGGATTCGATTGTGTTAGGACCCTAACCAGTTTTATTGTCGGGCTGGACTCCATGCCCAAACATTTCACTTGTCCAAAACTGGACTACGTACTAGCTCCCTCCTATGTCCGCGTGAGCTCATAAATAAGATGCCAGTTCGAGTGGTCAGTACACTCCATCAAAGACGAAGAGACAAGAGCCGACCGCACAGTGAACCCAGACCAGCAACCCAGGCCTGTAGAAGTTCAGAGGCTTGCCGACTCTTGCCATCGCCACCCCGCCCCATAAGACATGAAGCGGTAGCACAGGACCCGGAGAAACTTTGGGTGAGTTGGAAACTATATATATTAGAAGTGACTTTAATTTGCGCACCCACCCCCCTCCTTTCGGGGATGCGGCGTTGAAAATGCTGATCTACAGAGACTGTACTATAGAGTCCCGCTCGCGGTAATTGCCATTGTCATTAGACGTGTAAGATGCGCGGTGCAGTGCAGTGTCTTGATATTGTAACTTTAGTGTCAAAGTTAAAGTTTGCGGTGCTAGATGTTAACGATGGCTCGCTAACTAAGATATTACTATTTGCCGGTGTGCATGTGTAACATTGCCTTGTTGTAGTAGGCAGTGAGGATTTCTTGATATATATATACCTGTTAGTGTGGATGATTCATTCTATAGTGAACAGCACAGCGCACTTGATTGTATTAGTATCACGGCGTGCTTGTGCACCTTACCGCTATGCTGTAAATTAGCAGTTTTATTATAATTATTACATGCTTAACGCTTGAGATGTATTGGTTAGTATCAGTCTAACACGGGTGAGCCCCAGAATTGTACTTCTATGTGTAACGAGGAATTAACATTGTGTTACAATGAGTTTCACCGACATATATATCATGTGCATGTATTATAGTTATCCAGATGTATTATGCTTTTTATGAGTTTCGTAAGTTGTGTAAAGGACATAGTTTTATAAGAATAATGTACACTTTATCTTATGTACTGAGTATAATAGTGTCATACGCCCGTTAGCCTGGCGGCTTGGCCCAGCGGCTAAAGTAAAAGGGCGTGACCCTCCAGTAGCAGACGGGAAGGGGGGCAACCCCGCACAATAGCCACCGAGCGTCATGGATAATGACCTGCACTGGTATGCAGTGTCTGTGTTATTGGCTGTCAGTTGGTCACTGTTGACCACTGCTTTATGGAATGGCCACTCTGGATTTGCTGTGCTCGGCTCAGTGGAATGAGACGGTTGTGATCTTGCCCTTTCCCTGATTATGTCCTTTCATACTTTGATTAGCATATTGCAAGCACTGTGCTGGGGAACTCCTTGTATATATAATTCTTATTTGTAGTTGTAGTTCATTAACCTTAGCATTCTTTTTATTCCGTACATGTATGTATGTAATTAGTAATTGCTTAGATTCTATATCGTGTTGATGTTTTGATTTAATACTCAATCCTATGTATACACACCATTGATTTGCATGATTGATGTTGTCATTATTCTAATCATATTTTTGTCCTCTTTTCTCTTGTTCCAGCTCATGGCTGGTTGGGCTTTTTTTTGGTAATGATACCTTTATGTTGAGGCATTTGTCAATAAATAAGATTGCCCGCAGAATCCTGTGTTTATCCTGTGTATCCTTAAGGGAGTTACTACTGAGCCCACATTAACCTTGTAGCCACTCATAGTTCATCCAACATAAAGATAATACTGTCTGGTTGAACTTGTATCTAGCCTTCTTTTGGCTCAAGAAACTGAGAAGATAAATGTAAATTTGAACCCCATGACTTCCTAAAGTCCATTGAGTAGACCCCTCTTTCTTTCAGCTATACCCACAGAAATGCTCACTCTGTTTTATTGTTGTTGTTTTTATTTGCTAGAAGTGTACATTTAAAAAGCCATTCATTTCAAATTGAATTATGTCTTGATATGACATAAAGTGTGAAAAAATGCTTCCACTATACAGAAAAGAAATAGTGCAAGTACAAGGGAAGTTTCACAGTTTTGAAGATACTTATTAAAAAGACATGCCAAACCCAGACTTATGCCTATGTCAAATTGAGAACAACAAATTGTATTTTCTTTTTTCAAAACCTGTCATTATTCTCAGAATCACCATAAAGACCTGATTCCCTACGTGGATTCATTGGGCCACAAATGGATCCCTTTTACATTTTCAAATGTGAGTGTGGTGATTGTGAATCATTCTCCAGATGAACTGAATTAGCCTTAATTATGATTTAAGGAAATGAACGTTCTAGAAGCTAAACAAAATTTTAACTGTTCTCACAAACTGCTTTTTTGATCCATAAAAATACTTGATCCGATAGGATGAGAAAGTCCCTTTTTCACATTTCCAAAAATAATCATGCATGGCTCCTAATGGCGTTGTGTCTTTCATCTATCTGTCTGTCTTTTTGTTTGTTTGTCTGTCTGTGTGTCTGTGTGTTTGTCTGTCTTTCTGTCTATCTATATATCTATTTGTGTATTCATGTATTTATCTATATGTGCCTGTCTAGACCATTAGACAATGTTTTTTTTCTTGTTTGAATTCTCAGTGTTCTCCTCAACCGGTTTTGTAATCCACAAGAAAATTTAATAGGATAATAGAATCCCTTCTTCACACTTCAAGAAAATAAAAATTCATATCTATCTAGCTGTCTTGTTGGCAATGTGTACAGAGGCATCTAAACATGTTTTATAATTAAATCAGTGGAGAAAATCACTGTGTTAAAAAGGCATAAAATATGTAAAGACCATTGTAGCCATTGACTTTTATAAATGTGCAAGTCAGGAAAGAACAATTGCTAATTTTTCCAAATTGCATTACATTCTGCAGGCTGTTGATGGGAACAATACGCTCCACAATGATACATCATGGATAAAGGATTATATCCAGTGGGTAAAGGTCAGTCGGTGGCTACTTGTATGTAGCCTTCTTTTGGCTCTAGATCTAGAAACTGAGAACATAATGTAAATTTGAATGCTCATTCTGTTTTTTGTTGGTGTTTTTTTCTGTAAGTGTACATTTAAAAAGCCATTCATTTCACATTGAAGTATGTCTTGATATGACATAAAGTGTGAGATACTGCTTCCTTTATACAGAAAAGAAATAGTGCAAGTACAATGGACGTTTCACAGTGTTGAAGATACTTATTAAAAAATCATGCCAGACCCAGACTTTCGCCTATGTCAAATTGAGAAAAACAAATTATATTTTTTTGTTCAAAACTTGTCATTCTTCTCAGAATCACCATAAAGACCTGATTCCCTTTGTGGATTCACTGGGCCGCAAATGGATCCCTTTTACATTTTCAAATGTGAGTGTGGTGATTGTGAATCATTCTCCAGATGAACTGAATTAGCCTTAATTATGATTTAAAGAAATCAATGTTCAAGAAACTAAATAAAGTGAATGGATTAAATAAATTCAATTAATTGTAGAAATGTAAAATTCTTGAGGTTTCCTCCAGGCCGTGAGACTTAATGTTAATTTTTCTTTCAAAATTTTAACTTATCTATTTAGCTATCTTGTTGGGAATGCGGACAGAGAAACCTGAGCGCCGTTTTATAATAAAGGGAGCAAAGAAAATCAGTGTGTTAAAGAGGCATATGTAAAGATCATCAAACCCGTTGACCTTTATGTATGTGAAAGTCAGAAAAGAACAATTGCTAATTTTTCCTAATTGCATCACATTCTTCAGACTGTTGATGGGAACAATCCGCTCCTCACAGATACATCATGGATAAAGGATTATATCCAGTGGATGAAGGTCAGCCGGTGTCTATCTGTCTATCTACGTTTCATTGTATCTATTTTCTGCTAAAGAATGCACAAATGTTTCTTTCAACAAGCTTGAAAATGTTCTTTTCCTGCTAAGGTGAAGTAACAGATAATAGTAAACAAAATCATAAGTTATCCCAGATGTGAAGATAATACTGTCTGGTTGAACTTGTATTATTATAGCCTTCTTTGGCTCTAGAAACTGAGGACATAAATGTAAATTTGAAGCATGACTCTCTAAAGTCCATTTCCTAGACCCCTCTTTCTTTCAGCTAAAGTGACAGAAATGCTCATTCTGTTTTATTGTTTTTGGTTTTTTTTTTGCTAGAAGTGTACATTTAGAAAGCCATTCATTTCACATTGAAGTATGTTTTGTTATGACATAAAGTGTGAGAAAATGCTTCCACTATACAGAAAAGAAATAGTGCAAGTACAAGGGAAGTTTCACAGTGTTGAAGATACTTATTAAAAAGACATGCCAAACCCAGACTTATGCCTATTTAAAATTGAGAAAAACAAATTGTATTTCTTTTTTCAAAATCTGTCATTCTTCTCAGAATCACCATAAAGAGCTGATTCCCTACGTGGATTCATTGGGCCACAAATGGATCCCTTTTACATTTTCAAATGTGAGTGTGGTGATTGTGAATCATTCTCCAGATGAACTGAATTAGCCTTAATTATGATTTAAGGAAATGAACGTTCTAGAAGCTAAACAAAATTTTAACTGTTCTCACAAACTGCTTTTTTGATCCATAAAAATACTTGATCCGATAGGATGAGAAAGTCCCTTTTTCACATTTCCAAAAAATAATCATGCATGGCTCCTAATGGCGTTGTGTCTTTCATCTATCTGTCTGTCTTTTTGTTTGTTTGTCTGTCTGTGTGTCTGTGTGTTTGTCTGTCTTTCTGTCTATCTATATATCTATTTGTGTATTCATGTATTTATCTATATGTGCCTGTCTAGACCATTAGACAATGTTTTTTTTCTTGTTTGAATTCTCAGTGTTCTCCTCAACCGGTTTTGTAATCCACAAGAAAATTTAATAGGATAATAGAATCCCTTCTTCACACTTCAAGAAAATAAATAATCATATCTATCTTGCTATCTTGTTGGCAATGTGTACAGAGAAATCTGAACGCATTTCAAAATTAAGGGAGTGGAGAAAATCACTATGTTAAAGAGGCATAAAATATGTGAAGCGCATTGTAGCCATTGACTTTTATAAATGTGAAAGTCAGGAAAGAACTGTTGTGTTGCTAGTTTTGTGCATCCATTCAATCACAGGACTCGAAGACTTGGTAGTACAGACCAGATTACTTCAAACATTTATTATAATACAATGCAGACCAGTACAAGGATAAGAACATGTACAATCTCACTGGTGACGAACATACTAACATCAACATCACAATCTCCCAGCACATGGACATGCACATGTAACTCCTCCGTAACAAATAGCTATCCTCCAGACGACACACACACGCCATCAACCCAAACACCCACACAATTACATTGTCAGCACTTTCAGACAAGGGAAACAACTACAGGGGAAACACTCATGCCATGTCCCATAACACCTCCCTTCCAGCTGAGTGCCTGGAGGGCAGGAAGCTAATAATATTATAGCACAAAAGTCATATGTCTATATATGAAAATCTAACAGTACTATAGCACAAAAGTCATATGTCTATATATGAGAAAATCACTGTCTTGGCCTGAGTTGATTGAAATGGCGGCGAACCGAGGTATCATGGATCTTCACTTCCGCCATTGTTCTTCCAATTGTTCGTGAAATAATGCCAGGCATCCATTTGTCCTTTTTGCCACCTTTAAAGGTGAGGGCAAAACAAGGGGTGCCTACGCTGAATTTCCCCCTGCCTACCTGATGCTTGGTGCTTGGTTTGGGAATGTTGGTAGGAGGCACTAGGGCGTCGAGCTGAGTTCTGATCTGCCGACCGTTCAGCAGCTGGCTTGGACTCGATCCACAGGGTAGCGGCGTCCGGCGATATTGAATCAGGAACTCGTGCAAAGCGTCCACTGGGGGTAGTGATGACTTTTTAAGACACCTTTTGAAGGTCTGCACCAGTCTCTCTGCTGCACCGTTGGTCTGCGGGTGGTACGGTGCGCCATGCATATGTTGCATTCCTTTCCGTCGGCACCATTCCTGGAACTTCTCAGAGAGGAAGCAGGCTGCATTGTCAGAAACAAGGTACTCGGGGTAACCGAAGTGTCCGAAGTCCTCTTCTAGCTTCCGGATGGTCGCCTTCGTCGTGGTTGAAGTCATCATGTGGACGCATGGGTATTTGGTTAGCGCCTCGACAACTACCAACCACTGATGACCCTTGAAGTTTATAGCATGGTCAATATGTACTCGGCTCCATGGCTTGTCTGGGATGCTCCAAGGGTGACTCGGTCTGCTGTGGCATGTTCCGATGTTCAGTACAAGCACCACAGGAATGGGAAAGAGACTCGATGTCTGCGTCGATCCCTGGCCAGTACACGGCGGTCCGGGCAAGCTGTTTCATTCTTTGCACGCCGAAATGTCCCAGATGCAAGATGTGCAGAATCTGGGGCCTTAGTGTCGTAGGAATGACCACTCTGGAGCCGTAAAAGAGACAGCCGCTGGCACAGGATAAGGCCTCCTTCACTGAGGCGTAGGACTTCGACTCTCCGCTGGTAGCTGCACTGCTCCGCCATCCCTTCTGTACTAGTCTCATTACCTCAGTCAGGACTGGGTCTTTCTTTGTCTCGACCCGCAGGGCATTGGAGTCCACAGGGTCAAGCTGGCTATTAATCATGTTGATTGTGCAGACTGTCGTCGTGTCTGCCCAGTTTTCATCCGTGTCGAACTTTACGTCTAGGCCTGACGGTAGACGACTCAGAGCGTCAGCATTTCCATGTTGAGTTGTCTTTCTATACTCTATGGAGTAGTCATACTGGTTCAGGGTGAACGCCCATCTTGCCAGTCGATTCGCTGCCAGGGCTGGAATCGGCTTGGCTGGTCCAAACAGTGCGATCAAAGGCTTATGGTCCGTGACTAAAATGAACTGTCGACCGTAGAGGAACTGGTGGAACTTCGTTACTCCGAAGATGATAGCCATCGCTTCTTTTTGGATTTGGCTGTACCGGCGCTGCGTTGCTGTTAAGGTCTTGGAGGCATTGGCAATGGGTCTTTCAGTACCGTCTGGATAACGATGAAACAGCACCACGCCAATACCCACATCAGATGCATCGCAGGAGATGCCCACTTCCAGAGATGGATCGAAGTGGGCTAGAATTGTGTCCTCACACAGCATTTACTTCATCCTGGTGAAAGCAGTTTCCTCTATATCAGTCCATCTCCACCGAACACCTTTCTTTGTCAGGCGGTAAAGGGGCTCCAGCACTGTAGATACATTCCGCAGAAACTTGCTGTAGAACTGCACCTGACCCAGGAAAGATTTCAGGCTGGATACCGAGGTAGGCGAAGGCATACAAGTCACTGCGTCGACTCTAGGTCCTTTGGTGATGCCTTCCTGGATAGAACATGTCCCAGGTACTCCACCTTTGGCTGGGCGAACTGACACTTCGCCAGATTGCAGCGGAGGCCCTTGTCTTGCAGACGTTGCAGGAGCTGTCTTAAGTTGTGAAGGTGTTGTTCCGCTGTATCTCCGCTCACCAGGATGTCATCCAGGTAGACCGCTACGCCAGTCAGGTCCTGAGTGAGCTGGTCCATGATCTCCTGGAAATATCCAGGGGCTGATGTGATGCCGAAAGGTAGTCGTTTCTGCAGCAGGACGCCTTTGTGAGTGCTGAGGGCAAGCCGGCGTTGTGACTCAGGTGCCAAACAGATCTGGTTATAAGCGTCAGCCAGGTCTATTTTGGTGAAACCATGTCCTCGCCCCAGTCGCCTCATCAAGTCCTCTGGTAGCGGCATCGGGTGTCCGTGGGGCTCCAACTGAGGGTTGACGGTGTTGGAGTAATCCCCGCAGACTCTGATTGTTGACCTGCTCTGTCCAGGAACCTGATTTTTTTTTATGGGGACGACTGGTGTTCCATAGGCGTTAAACTGGGTCTTCTCCCACACTCCTTTCTGGATTCCGGCCTCCAGGGCAGTTTCTAAGTCCTCTTGAAGAGCGATGGGCACTGGGCGGGCTTTGTGGAATACTGGACGGGCATCCTCCTTGAACTTTATCTCCAGTTCAAAGTCCTTGAGTGTACCAAGCTCAGGTTTGAAAAGTTCTGGAAACTCAGCACACAGCTGCTGGCATGCTTTTTGGAACGTCGTCTCGGGTCCAACCTCTGGTTGAGAGACTTTCTTGACTGTTGGGCCTCTCAGAATGGTGTCCACCGATATACCCAGGCCTTTGATAGCGTTGCGGCCCAGAAGGTTCAGGTTCAGCCTAGTCACCACGAACTGATGGGTCTGAGATGGCTTCTCTGGCACCACGGAGACTGACAAAGACACCATCCCCATGATTGGCAGGTATACATTTGAGGCACATCGGTACTTGGTCGACGTTGGGGACAGCTTCGGCTTCTTCAGATTCTTCCACGATGCAATAGATATGAAGCTGTCTCTGCTGCCTGTGTCCACCTCGAACGTCAGTGGCACACCGTTGATATGACAGGTCTGGACCAGTGGCTCCGCGTCTGACGTCTCTCGGCCAACACGCTGCACTCTTTTTACGGGCCCTTGCTTCTTGATCTGGCGGCAGGCTCGTTTGATGTGGCCTTTCTTGCCACAGAAATTGCATATTGTGTCCTTAAACTTGCACTGGTCAGAGCTGTGGGCACCGCCACATCTGTAGCAGGATGTCTTCTGGCTACATGACTTGTGATCTTGGCTGCCACTGGGCTCTGGTTTCTTTTGGTATTTTGAGTTGTGTTTTTGCCAGGTCTTCTGTTCCTTGGCGCTTGCACCGCTTCCTGGACGAAGCTGGAAACCCGGGGCATTGACAGAGGCTGGACTGGTGATTGTCTCTTTTGTCACTCGGGTAGCCTCCTCCACCTCGGCAGCAACTTGCACAGCACGGCTGAATGTCAGCTCATCTTCTTTTTCTTTGAACAGCGCCTACACCACCGCTTCGTTGCCGATACTACACACGAATCTGGTCCGCATCGCCTCATCCAGAGGATCTGTGATGGATGCAAAATCACACGTGGCTGCTTCCTGTCTGATCCTGGCTGCCAGCTCATGGGCACTCTCACCAGGTCGCCGCTCCGTCCTGGTCCAGAACTTGAACCGCTCTCGGACCACGAAGTGTTTTGGATTGAAGTGGTCTGCCATGTACGCCTGGATTTCTTCAATGGAGAAGCTGTTGACGTCCTTGGGGGATGTTTGTTGAGCTGCCAGGTTCTTAAGGAGCTTGAATGTTGCGGACATCTGGTTTGTCAGAAAAACTTCCGCCTTTTTTTCTGCTGGGACTGAGTTGGCCTTCACGAATGTCTCGAATCTGGACCAATAATCGGTCCAAAGCTCTGACGTGGGGTAAAACTCACAGAATTTGGTTGCCGTAGGAGTTGTTGACTTGCTGGCTAGTGCTGTCATCAACAACTCCATCCGTTGGCGCTGTTGCTCCATCTGCGATTCCATCTGTTGGCGCTGTTGCTCCATCTGCGATCTCAGCAACTGGATCAGGTCATCGTTAGCACTGGTCTGAGATCGTGTCGCCATCATGTTGCTGTGGCTGTGTCTGCACTGCTATCAAAGGTCCAGCTCCGGTTATCCGAAGGTCGCTGGGTTTGCTCCCTGGATCATCAGGGGTCCACCGGGCGGGGCTGTATCCTCGGCAGTGTCTTTGCTGGTCTTCCAGTTTTTATCCTCGTCGCCAGTTCTGTTGTGTTGCTAGTTTTGTGCATCCATTCAATCACAGGACTCGAAGACTTGGTAGTACAGACCAGATTACTTCAAACATTTATTACAATACAATGCAGACCAGTACAAGGATAAGAACATGTACAATCTCACTGGTGACGAACATAATATATATAACCAGTTACAAATATTGTCTAACATCAACATCACAATCTCCCAGCACATGGACATGCACATGTAACTCCTCCGTAACAAATAGCTATCCTCCAGACGACACACACACGCCATCAACCCAAACACCCACACAATTACATTGTCGGCACTTTCAGACAAGGGAAACAACTACAGGGGAAACACTCATGCCATGTCCCATAACAAGAACAATTGCTCATTTTTCCTAATTGCATCACATTCTGTAGGCTCTTGATGGGAACAATACGCTCCACAATGATACATTATGGATAAAGGATTATATCCAGTGGATAAAGGTCAGTCGGTGTCTATCTACCTTTCATTGTATCTATTTTCTGCTAAAAACTGCACAAATGTTTCTTTCAACAAGGTTGAAAACGTTCTTTTGCTGCTAAGGTGAAGTAACAGATATTAGTAAACAAAATCATAAGTTATCCCAGATATGGAGATAATACTGTCTGGTTGAACTTGTATGTAGCCTTGTTTTGTCTCTAGAAACTGAGAACATAATGTAAATTTGAACATGACTCTGTAAAGTCCATTGAGTAGACCCCTCTTTCTTTCTGCTATACCCACAGAAATATTCATTGTATTTTGTTTTTTTGTTTGTTTTTTGCTGTAAGTGTACATTTAGAAAGCCATTCATTGGACATTGAAGTATGTCTTGATATGACGTAAAGTGTGAGAAAATGCTTCCACTATACACAACAGGAATAATGCAAGTGGAAGGCAAGTTTCAAAATGTTGAAGATACCTATTAAAAAATCATACCAGATCCAGATTTTTGCCCATGTCAAACTGAGAAAAACAAATTGTATTTTTATTCTTCAAAACTTGTCACTCTTCTCAGAATCACCAAAAAGACCTGATTCCCTACGTGGATTCATTGGGCCGCAAATGGACCCCTTTTACATTTTCAAATGTGAGTGCGATGGTTGTGAATCATTCTCCAGATGAACTGAATTAATCTTAATTATGATTAAAAGAAATCAATGTTCTAGAAGCTAAACAAAGTCAAGCCACTAAATAACTTAAATTAAATGTAGAAATGTAAAATTCTTGAGGTCTCCTCCAGGCCGTGAGACTTAATGTTAATCTTTCTTTCAAAATTTTAACTGTTCTCCCAAACTGCTTTTTGATCCACAAAAATATTTGATCCGATATGATGAGAAATTCCCTTTTTCACATTTCCCAAAAAATAATCCTGCATTTCTCCCAATGGCGTTGCGTCTTTCATCTATCAATTTTTCTATCTATCCATTTATTTTTCTGTCTGTCTGTGTGTCTCTCTGTCTTTCTACCTATCTATATATCTATCTGTCTATCCATGTATTTATGTGTCTGCCTGTCTAGACCGTTAGACTTAATGTTATTTTTCTTGTTTGAATTCTCAGTGTTCTCCGAAACATTTTTTGTAATCCACAAGAAAATTTGATAGGATAATAGAATCCCTTCTTCACATTTCAAGAAAATAAAAGTCATATCTATCTAGCTATCTTGTTTAGAAAGCGGACAGAGAAACCTGAGCGCGTTTTATAATAAAGGCAGCGGAAAAAATTACTGTGTTACAGAGGCATAATGTAAAGATCATCGTAGCCATTGAATTTTGTAAATGTGAAAGTCAGAAAAAAACAATTGCTAATTTTTTCGAATTGCATCCCATTCTTAAGACTTTTGATGGGAACAATCCGCTCCTCACAGATATATCATGGATAAAGGATTATATCCAGTGGATGAAGGTCAGTCGGTGTTTATCTACCTTCCATTGTATCTATTTTCTGCTAATGAATGCACACATGTTTCTTTAAACATGCTTGAAAATGTCCTTTTCCTGCTAAGGTGAAGTAAAAGATAATATTAAACAAAATCATAAGTTATCCCAGATGTGAAGATAATACTGTCTGGTTGAACTTATATATTATTATAGCCTTCTTTTGCCTCTAGAAACTGAGAATATACATGTAAATTTGAAGCACGACTCTATAAAGTCCATTTTGTAGACCCCCCTTTCTTTCTGCTATACCCACAGAAATACTCATTCTGTTTTATTGTTGTTGGTTTTTTTTTTGTTTGAAGTGTACATTTAGAAAGCTATTCATTTCACATTGAAGTATGTCTTGTTATGACATAAAGTGTGAGAAAATGCTTCCACTATACAGAAAAGAAATAGTGCAAGTACAAGGGAAGTTTCACAGTGTTGAAGATATTTCTTAAAAAATCAAAGCAGACCCAGATTTTTGCCCATGTCAAACTGAGAAAAACAATTTGTATTTTTATTCTTCAAAACTTCTCACTCTTCTCAGAATCACCATAAAGACCTGATTCCCTACGTGGATTCATTGGGCCGCAAATGGACCCCTTTTACATTTTCAAATGTGAGTGTGGTGATTGTGAATCATTCTCCAGATGAACTGAATTAGCCTTAATTATGATTTAAAGAAATCAACGTTCTTGAAGCTAAACAATGTCAAGATACTAAATGAATTAAAAATTAAATGTAGATAATAATAAAATTCTTGAGTCTCCCTCTATGCGGTGAGACTTAATGTTAATCTTTCTTTCAAACTTTTAACTGTTCTCCCAAACTGCTTTTTTGATCCACAAAAATACTTGATCCGAAAGGAAGAGAAAGTCCCATTTTCACATTTCCAAAAATGATCATGCATGGCTCCTAATGGCGTTGTGTCTTTCATCTATCTGTCTGTCTTTTTGTTTGTTTGTCTGTCTGTGTGTCTGTCTGTCTTTCTGTCTATCTATATATCTATCTGTGTATCCATGTATGTATCTATGTGCCTGTCTAGACCATTAGACTTAATGTTATTTTTCTTGTTTGAATTCTCAGTGTTCTCCCAAACCGGTTTTGTAATCCACAAGAAAATTTAATAGGATAATAGAATCCCTTCTTGACACTTCAAGAAAATAAAAATTCATATCTATCTAGCTCTCTTGTTGGCCATGTGTACAGAGACATCTAAACGTGTTTTATAATTAAGTCAGTGGAGAAAATCACTGTGTTAAAAAGGCATAAAATATGTAAAGACCATTGTAGCCATTGACTTTTATAAATGTGCAAGTCAGGAAAGAACAATTGCTAATTTTTCCAAATTGCATTACATTCTGCAGGCTGTTGATGGGAACAATACGCTCCACAATGATACATCATGGATAAAGGATTATATCCAGTGGGTAAAGGTCAGTTGGTGGCTACTTGTATGTAGCCTTCTTTTGGCTCTAGATCTAGAAACTGAGAACATAATGTAAATTTGAATGCTCATTCTGTTTTTTTTTTGTTGTTTGTTTCTGTAAGTGTACATTTAAAAAGCCATTCATTTCACATTGAAGTATGTCTTGATATGACATAAAGTGTGAGATACTGCTTCCACTATACAGAAAAGAAATAGTGCAAGTACAAGGGACGTTTCACAGTGTTGAAGATACTTATTAAAAAATCATGCCAGACCCAGACTTTCGCCTATGTCAAATTGAGAAAAACAAATTGTATTTTTATTTTTCAAAACTTGTCATTCTTCTCAGAATCACCATAAAGACCTGATTCCCTATGTGGATTCAATGGGCCGCAAATGGATCCCTTTTACATTTTCAAATGTGAGTGTGGTGATTGTGAATCATTCTCCAGATGAACTGACTTAGCCTTAATTGTGATTTAAAGAAATCAATATTCAAGAAACTAAATAAAGTGAATGGATTAAATAAATTCAATTAATTGTAGAAGAGTAAAATTCTTGAGGTTTCCTCCAGGCCGTGAGACTTAATGTTAATTTTTCTTTCAAAATTTTAACTTATCTATTTAGCTATCTTGTTGGGAATGCGGACAGATAAACCTGAGCGCCGTTTTATAATAAAGGGAGCAAAGAAAATCAGTGTGTTAAAGAGGCATATATAAAGATCATCAAACCCGTTGACCTTTATATATGTGAAAATCAGAAAAGAACAATTGCTAATTTTTCCTAATTGCATCACATTCTTCAGACTGTTGATGGGAACAATCCGCTCCTCACAGATACATCATGGATAAAGGATTATATCCAGTGGATGAAGGTCAGCCGGTGTCTATATGTCTATCTACGTTTCATTGTATCTATTTTCTGCTAAAGAATGCACAAATGTTTCTTTCAACAAGCTTGAAAATGTTCTTTTCCTGCTAAGGTGAAGTAACAGATAATAGTAAACAAAATCATAAGTTATCCCAGATGTGAAGATAATACTGTCTGGTTGAACTTGTATATAGCCTTCTTTGGCTCTAGAAACTGAGGACATAAATGTAAATTTGAAGCATGACTCTCTAAAGTCCATTTCGTAGACCCCTCTTTCTTCCAGGTAAAGTGAAAGAAATGCTCATTCTGTTTTATTGTTGTTGGTTTTTTTTTTGCTAGGGGGTGTACATTTAGAAAGCCATTCATTTCACATTGAAGTATGTTTTGTTATGACATAAAGTGTGAGAAAATGCTTCCACTATACAGAAAAGAAATAGTGCAAGTACAAGGGAAGTTTCACAGTGTTGAAGATACTTATTAAAAAGACATGCCAAACCCAGACTTATGCCTATATCAAATTGAGAAAAACAAATTGTATTTTCTTTTTTCAAAATTTGTCACTATTCTCAGAATCACCATAAAGACCTGATTCCCTACGTGGATTCATTGGGCCACAAATGGATCCCTTTTACATTTTCAAATGTGAGTGTGGTGATTGTGAATCATTCTCCAGATGAACTGAATTAGCCTTAATTATGATTTAAAGAAATCAACGTTCTAGAAGCTAAACAAAATTTTAACTGTTCTCACAAATTGGTTTTTTGATCCTTAAAAATACTTGATCCGAAAGGAAGAGAAAGTCCCATTTTCACAATTCCAAAAATGATCATGCGTGGCTCCTAATGGCGTTGTGTCTTTCATCTATCTGTCTGTCTTTTTGTTTTTTTGTCTGTCTGTGTGTCTGTGTGTTTGTCTGTCTTTCTGTCTATCTATATATCTATTTGTGTATTCATGTATTTATCTATATGTGCCTGTCTAGACCATTAGACAATGTTTTTTTTCTTGTTTGAATTCTCAGTGTTCTCCTCAACCAGTTTTGTAATCCACAAGAAAATTTAATAGGATAATAGAATCCCTTCTTCACACTTCAAGAAAATAAAAAACATATCTATCTTGCTATCTTGTTGGCAATGTGTACAGAGAAATCTGAACGCATTTTAAAATTGAGGGAGTGGAGAAAATCACTATGTTAAAGAGGCATAAAATATGTGAAGAGCATTGTAGCCATTGACTTTTATAAATGTGAAAGTCAGGAAAGAACAATTGCTAATTTTTCCTAATTGCATCACATTTTGTAGGCTCTTGATGGGAACAATACGCTCCACAATGATACATTATGGATAAAGGATTATATCCAGTGGATAAAGGTCAGTCGGTGTCTATCTACCTTTCATTGTATCTATTTTCTGCTAAAAACTGCACAAATGTTTCTTTCAACAAGGTTGAAAACGTTCTTTTGCTGCTAAGGTGAAGTAACAGATATTAGTAAATAAAATTATAAGTTATCCCAGATATGGAGATAATACTGTCTGGTTGAACTTGTATGTAGCCTTGTTTTGTCTCTAGAAACTGAGAACATAATGTAAATTTGAACATGACTCTGTAAAGTCCATTGAGTAGACCCCTCTTTCTTTCTGCTATACCCACAGAAATACTCAGTGTATTTTGTTTTTTTGTTTGTTTTTTGCTGTAAGTGTACATTTAGAAAGCCATTCATTGGACATTGAAGTATGTCTTGATATGACATTTTCAAATGTGAGTGTGATGGTTCTGAATCATTCTCCAGATGAACTGAATTAATCTTAATTATGATTTAAAGAAATCAATGTTCTAGAAGCTAAACAAAGTCAAGCCACTAAATAACTTAAATTAAATGTAGAATTGTAAAATTCTTGAGGTCTCCTCCATGACGTGAGACTTAATGTTAATCTTTCTTTCAAAATCTTAACTGTTCTCACAAACTGCTTTTTGATCCACAAAAATATTTGATCCGATAGGATGAGAAATTCCCTTTTTCACATTTCCCCCAAAAATAATCTTGTATTTCTCCTAATGGCGTTGCGTCTTTCATCTATCAATTTTTCTATCTATCCATTTATTTTTTCTTTCTGTCTGTGTGTCTCTCTGTCTTTCTACCTATCTATATATCTATCTGTCTATCCATGTATTTATGTGTCTGCCTGTCTAGACCGTTAGACTTAATGTTATTTTTCTTGTTTGAATTCTCAGTGTTCTCCGAAACATTTTTTGAAATCCACAAGAAAATTTGATAGGATAATAGAATCCCTTCTTCACACTTCAAGAAAATAAAAGTCATATCTATCTAGCTATCTTGTTTAGAAAGCGGACAGAGAAACCTGAGCGTGTTATATAATAAAGGGAGCGGAGAAAATTACTGTGTTACAGAGGCATAATGTAAAGATCATCGTAGCCATTGAATTTTGTAAATGTGAAAGTCAGAAAAAAACAATTGCTAATTTTTCCGAATTGCATCACATTCTCCAGACTTTTGATGGGAACAATCCGCTCCTCACAGATATATCATCGATAAAGGATTATATCCAGTGGATGAAGGTCAGTCGGTGCCTATCTACCTTTCATTGTATCTATTTTCTGCTAATGAATGCACAAATGTTTCTTTAAACATGCTTGAAAATGTCCTTTTCCTGCTAAGGTGAAGTAACAGATAATGGTAAACAAAATCATAAGTTATCCCAGATGTGAAGATAATAATGTCTGGTTGAAGTTATATATTATTATAGCATTCTTTTGCCTCTAGAAACTGAGAACATATATGTAAATTTGAAGCACGACTCTCTAAAGTCCATTTCGTAGACCCCCCTTTCTTTCTGCTATACCCACAGAAATGCTCATTCTGTTTTATTGTTGTTGGTTTTTTTTTGCTAGAAGTGTACATTTAGAAAGCTATTCATTTCACATTGAAGTATGTCTTGTTATGACATAAAGTGTGAGAAAATGCTTCCACTATACAGAAAAGAAATAGTGCAAGTACAAGGGAAGTTTCACAGTGTTGAAGATACTTCTTAAAAAATCATACCAGACCCAGATTTTTGCCCATGTCAAACTGAGAAAAACAATTTGTATTTTTATTCTTCAAAACTTCTCATTCTTCTCAGAATCACCATAAAGACCTGATTCCCTACGTGGATTCATTGGGCCGCAAATGGACCCCTTTTACATTTTCAAATGTGAGTGTGGTGATTGTGAATCATTCTCCAGATGAACTGAATTAGCCTTAATTATGATTTAAAGAAACCAACGTTCTTGAAGCTAAACAATGTCAAGATATTAATGAATTAAAAATTAAATGTAGATAATAATAAAATTCTTGAGGTCTCCTCTATGCGGTGAGACTTAATGTTAATCTTTCTTTCAAACTTTTAACTGTTCTCCCAAACTGCTTTTTTGATCCACAAAAATACTTGATCCGAAAGGAAGAGAAAGTCCCATTTTCACACTTCCAAAAATGATCATGCATGGCTCCTAATGGCGTTGTGTCTTTCATCTATCTGTCTGTCTTTTTGTTTGTTTGTCTGTCTGTGTGTCTGTCTGTCTTTCTGTCTATCTATATATCTATCTGTGTATCCATGTATGTATCTATGTGCCTGTCTAGACCATTAGACTTAATGTTATTTTTCTTGTTTGAATTCTCAGTGTTCTCCCAAACCGGTTTTGTAATCCACAAGAAAATTTAATAGGATAATAGAATCCCTTCTTGACACTTCAAGAAAATAAAAATTCATATCTATCTAGCTCTCTTGTTGGCCATGTGTACAGAGACATCTAAACGTGTTTTATAATTAAGTCAGTGGAGAAAATCACTGTGTTAAAAAGGCATAAAATATGTAAAGACCATTGTAGCCATTGACTTTTATAAATGTGCAAGTCAGGAAAGAACAATTGCTAATTTTTCCAAATTGCATTACATTCTGCAGGCTGTTGATGGGAACAATACGCTCCACAATGATACATCATGGATAAAGGATTATATCCAGTGGGTAAAGGTCAGTTGGTGGCTACTTGTATGTAGCCTTCTTTTGGCTCTAGATCTAGAAACTGAGAACATAATGTAAATTTGAATGCTCATTCTGTTTTTTTTTTGTTGTTTGTTTCTGTAAGTGTACATTTAAAAAGCCATTCATTTCACATTGAAGTATGTCTTGATATGACATAAAGTGTGAGATACTGCTTCCACTATACAGAAAAGAAATAGTGCAAGTACAAGGGACGTTTCACAGTGTTGAAGATACTTATTAAAAAATCATGCCAGACCCAGACTTTCGCCTATGTCAAATTGAGAAAAACAAATTGTATTTTTATTTTTCAAAACTTGTCATTCTTCTCAGAATCACCATAAAGACCTGATTCCCTATGTGGATTCAATGGGCCGCAAATGGATCCCTTTTACATTTTCAAATGTGAGTGTGGTGATTGTGAATCATTCTCCAGATGAACTGACTTAGCCTTAATTGTGATTTAAAGAAATCAATATTCAAGAAACTAAATAAAGTGAATGGATTAAATAAATTCAATTAATTGTAGAAGAGTAAAATTCTTGAGGTTTCCTCCAGGCCGTGAGACTTAATGTTAATTTTTCTTTCAAAATTTTAACTTATCTATTTAGCTATCTTGTTGGGAATGCGGACAGATAAACCTTAGCGCCGTTTTATAATAAAGGGAGCAAAGAAAATCAGTGTGTTAAAGAGGCATATATAAAGATCATCAAACCCGTTGACCTTTATATATGTGAAAATCAGAAAAGAACAATTGCTAATTTTTCCTAATTGCATCACATTCTTCAGACTGTTGATGGGAACAATCCGCTCCTCACAGATACATCATGGATAAAGGATTATATCCAGTGGATGAAGGTCAGCCGGTGTCTATATGTCTATCTACGTTTCATTGTATCTATTTTCTGCTAAAGAATGCACAAATGTTTCTTTCAACAAGCTTGAAAATGTTCTTTTCCTGCTAAGGTGAAGTAACAGATAATAGTAAACAAAATCATAAGTTATCCCAGATGTGAAGATAATACTGTCTGGTTGAACTTGTATATATAGCCTTCTTTGGCTCTAGAAACTGAGGACATAAATGTAAATTTGAAGCATGACTCTCTAAAGTCCATTTCGTAGACCCCTCTTTCTTCCAGGTAAAGTGAAAGAAATGCTCATTCTGTTTTATTGTTGTTGGTTTTTTTTTTGCTAGGGGGTGTACATTTAGAAAGCCATTCATTTCACATTGAAGTATGTTTTGTTATGACATAAAGTGTGAGAAAATGCTTCCACTATACAGAAAAGAAATAGTGCAAGTACAAGGGAAGTTTCACAGTGTTGAAGATACTTATTAAAAAGACATGCCAAACCCAGACTTATGCCTATATCAAATTGAGAAAAACAAATTGTATTTTCTTTTTTCAAAATTTGTCACTATTCTCAGAATCACCATAAAGACCTGATTCCCTACGTGGATTCATTGGGCCACAAATGGATCCCTTTTACATTTTCAAATGTGAGTGTGGTGATTGTGAATCATTCTCCAGATGAACTGAATTAGCCTTAATTATGATTTAAAGAAATCAACGTTCTAGAAGCTAAACAAAATTTTAACTGTTCTCACAAATTGGTTTTTTGATCCTTAAAAATACTTGATCCGAAAGGAAGAGAAAGTCCCATTTTCACAATTCCAAAAATGATCATGCGTGGCTCCTAATGGCGTTGTGTCTTTCATCTATCTGTCTGTCTTTTTGTTTTTTTGTCTGTCTGTGTGTCTGTGTGTTTGTCTGTCTTTCTGTCTATCTATATATCTATTTGTGTATTCATGTATTTATCTATATGTGCCTGTCTAGACCATTAGACAATGTTTTTTTTCTTGTTTGAATTCTCAGTGTTCTCCTCAACCAGTTTTGTAATCCACAAGAAAATTTAATAGGATAATAGAATCCCTTCTTCACACTTCAAGAAAATAAAAAACATATCTATCTTGCTATCTTGTTGGCAATGTGTACAGAGAAATCTGAACGCATTTTAAAATTGAGGGAGTGGAGAAAATCACTATGTTAAAGAGGCATAAAATATGTGAAGAGCATTGTAGCCATTGACTTTTATAAATGTGAAAGTCAGGAAAGAACAATTGCTAATTTTTCCTAATTGCATCACATTTTGTAGGCTCTTGATGGGAACAATACGCTCCACAATGATACATTATGGATAAAGGATTATATCCAGTGGATAAAGGTCAGTCGGTGTCTATCTACCTTTCATTGTATCTATTTTCTGCTAAAAACTGCACAAATGTTTCTTTCAACAAGGTTGAAAACGTTCTTTTGCTGCTAAGGTGAAGTAACAGATATTAGTAAATAAAATTATAAGTTATCCCAGATATGGAGATAATACTGTCTGGTTGAACTTGTATGTAGCCTTGTTTTGTCTCTAGAAACTGAGAACATAATGTAAATTTGAACATGACTCTGTAAAGTCCATTGAGTAGACCCCTCTTTCTTTCTGCTATACCCACAGAAATACTCAGTGTATTTTGTTTTTTTGTTTGTTTTTTGCTGTAAGTGTACATTTAGAAAGCCATTCATTGGACATTGAAGTATGTCTTGATATGACATTTTCAAATGTGAGTGTGATGGTTCTGAATCATTCTCCAGATGAACTGAATTAATCTTAATTATGATTTAAAGAAATCAATGTTCTAGAAGCTAAACAAAGTCAAGCCACTAAATAACTTAAATTAAATGTAGAATTGTAAAATTCTTGAGGTCTCCTCCATGACGTGAGACTTAATGTTAATCTTTCTTTCAAAATCTTAACTGTTCTCACAAACTGCTTTTTGATCCACAAAAATATTTGATCCGATAGGATGAGAAATTCCCTTTTTCACATTTCCCCCAAAAATAATCTTGTATTTCTCCTAATGGCGTTGCGTCTTTCATCTATCAATTTTTCTATCTATCCATTTATTTTTTCTTTCTGTCTGTGTGTCTCTCTGTCTTTCTACCTATCTATATATCTATCTGTCTATCCATGTATTTATGTGTCTGCCTGTCTAGACCGTTAGACTTAATGTTATTTTTCTTGTTTGAATTCTCAGTGTTCTCCGAAACATTTTTTGAAATCCACAAGAAAATTTGATAGGATAATAGAATCCCTTCTTCACACTTCAAGAAAATAAAAGTCATATCTATCTAGCTATCTTGTTTAGAAAGCGGACAGAGAAACCTGAGCGTGTTATATAATAAAGGGAGCGGAGAAAATTACTGTGTTACAGAGGCATAATGTAAAGATCATCGTAGCCATTGAATTTTGTAAATGTGAAAGTCAGAAAAAAACAATTGCTAATTTTTTCGAATTGCATCCCATTCTTAAGACTTTTGATGGGAACAATCCGCTCCTCACAGATATATCATGGATAAAGGATTATATCCAGTGGATGAAGGTCAGTCGGTGTTTATCTACCTTCCATTGTATCTATTTTCTGCTAATGAATGCACACATGTTTCTTTAAACATGCTTGAAAATGTCCTTTTCCTGCTAAGGTGAAGTAAAAGATAATATTAAACAAAATCATAAGTTATCCCAGATGTGAAGATAATACTGTCTGGTTGAACTTATATATTATTATAGCCTTCTTTTGCCTCTAGAAACTGAGAATATACATGTAAATTTGAAGCACGACTCTATAAAGTCCATTTTGTAGACCCCCCTTTCTTTCTGCTATACCCACAGAAATACTCATTCTGTTTTATTGTTGTTGGTTTTTTTTTTGTTTGAAGTGTACATTTAGAAAGCTATTCATTTCACATTGAAGTATGTCTTGTTATGACATAAAGTGTGAGAAAATGCTTCCACTATACAGAAAAGAAATAGTGCAAGTACAAGGGAAGTTTCACAGTGTTGAAGATATTTCTTAAAAAATCAAAGCAGACCCAGATTTTTGCCCATGTCAAACTGAGAAAAACAATTTGTATTTTTATTCTTCAAAACTTCTCACTCTTCTCAGAATCACCATAAAGACCTGATTCCCTACGTGGATTCATTGGGCCGCAAATGGACCCCTTTTACATTTTCAAATGTGAGTGTGGTGATTGTGAATCATTCTCCAGATGAACTGAATTAGCCTTAATTATGATTTAAAGAAATCAACGTTCTTGAAGCTAAACAATGTCAAGATACTAAATGAATTAAAAATTAAATGTAGATAATAATAAAATTCTTGAGTCTCCCTCTATGCGGTGAGACTTAATGTTAATCTTTCTTTCAAACTTTTAACTGTTCTCCCAAACTGCTTTTTTGATCCACAAAAATACTTGATCCGAAAGGAAGAGAAAGTCCCATTTTCACATTTCCAAAAATGATCATGCATGGCTCCTAATGGCGTTGTGTCTTTCATCTATCTGTCTGTCTTTTTGTTTGTTTGTCTGTCTGTGTGTCTGTCTGTCTTTCTGTCTATCTATATATCTATCTGTGTATCCATGTATGTATCTATGTGCCTGTCTAGACCATTAGACTTAATGTTATTTTTCTTGTTTGAATTCTCAGTGTTCTCCCAAACCGGTTTTGTAATCCACAAGAAAATTTAATAGGATAATAGAATCCCTTCTTGACACTTCAAGAAAATAAAAATTCATATCTATCTAGCTCTCTTGTTGGCCATGTGTACAGAGACATCTAAACGTGTTTTATAATTAAGTCAGTGGAGAAAATCACTGTGTTAAAAAGGCATAAAATATGTAAAGACCATTGTAGCCATTGACTTTTATAAATGTGCAAGTCAGGAAAGAACAATTGCTAATTTTTCCAAATTGCATTACATTCTGCAGGCTGTTGATGGGAACAATACGCTCCACAATGATACATCATGGATAAAGGATTATATCCAGTGGGTAAAGGTCAGTTGGTGGCTACTTGTATGTAGCCTTCTTTTGGCTCTAGATCTAGAAACTGAGAACATAATGTAAATTTGAATGCTCATTCTGTTTTTTTTTTGTTGTTTGTTTCTGTAAGTGTACATTTAAAAAGCCATTCATTTCACATTGAAGTATGTCTTGATATGACATAAAGTGTGAGATACTGCTTCCACTATACAGAAAAGAAATAGTGCAAGTACAAGGGACGTTTCACAGTGTTGAAGATACTTATTAAAAAATCATGCCAGACCCAGACTTTCGCCTATGTCAAATTGAGAAAAACAAATTGTATTTTTATTTTTCAAAACTTGTCATTCTTCTCAGAATCACCATAAAGACCTGATTCCCTATGTGGATTCAATGGGCCGCAAATGGATCCCTTTTACATTTTCAAATGTGAGTGTGGTGATTGTGAATCATTCTCCAGATGAACTGACTTAGCCTTAATTGTGATTTAAAGAAATCAATATTCAAGAAACTAAATAAAGTGAATGGATTAAATAAATTCAATTAATTGTAGAAGAGTAAAATTCTTGAGGTTTCCTCCAGGCCGTGAGACTTAATGTTAATTTTTCTTTCAAAATTTTAACTTATCTATTTAGCTATCTTGTTGGGAATGCGGACAGATAAACCTGAGCGCCGTTTTATAATAAAGGGAGCAAAGAAAATCAGTGTGTTAAAGAGGCATATATAAAGATCATCAAACCCGTTGACCTTTATATATGTGAAAATCAGAAAAGAACAATTGCTAATTTTTCCTAATTGCATCACATTCTTCAGACTGTTGATGGGAACAATCCGCTCCTCACAGATACATCATGGATAAAGGATTATATCCAGTGGATGAAGGTCAGCCGGTGTCTATATGTCTATCTACGTTTCATTGTATCTATTTTCTGCTAAAGAATGCACAAATGTTTCTTTCAACAAGCTTGAAAATGTTCTTTTCCTGCTAAGGTGAAGTAACAGATAATAGTAAACAAAATCATAAGTTATCCCAGATGTGAAGATAATACTGTCTGGTTGAACTTGTATATAGCCTTCTTTGGCTCTAGAAACTGAGGACATAAATGTAAATTTGAAGCATGACTCTCTAAAGTCCATTTCGTAGACCCCTCTTTCTTCCAGGTAAAGTGAAAGAAATGCTCATTCTGTTTTATTGTTGTTGGTTTTTTTTTTGCTAGGGGGTGTACATTTAGAAAGCCATTCATTTCACATTGAAGTATGTTTTGTTATGACATAAAGTGTGAGAAAATGCTTCCACTATACAGAAAAGAAATAGTGCAAGTACAAGGGAAGTTTCACAGTGTTGAAGATACTTATTAAAAAGACATGCCAAACCCAGACTTATGCCTATATCAAATTGAGAAAAACAAATTGTATTTTCTTTTTTCAAAATTTGTCACTATTCTCAGAATCACCATAAAGACCTGATTCCCTACGTGGATTCATTGGGCCACAAATGGATCCCTTTTACATTTTCAAATGTGAGTGTGGTGATTGTGAATCATTCTCCAGATGAACTGAATTAGCCTTAATTATGATTTAAAGAAATCAACGTTCTAGAAGCTAAACAAAATTTTAACTGTTCTCACAAATTGGTTTTTTGATCCTTAAAAATACTTGATCCGAAAGGAAGAGAAAGTCCCATTTTCACAATTCCAAAAATGATCATGCGTGGCTCCTAATGGCGTTGTGTCTTTCATCTATCTGTCTGTCTTTTTGTTTTTTTGTCTGTCTGTGTGTCTGTGTGTTTGTCTGTCTTTCTGTCTATCTATATATCTATTTGTGTATTCATGTATTTATCTATATGTGCCTGTCTAGACCATTAGACAATGTTTTTTTTCTTGTTTGAATTCTCAGTGTTCTCCTCAACCAGTTTTGTAATCCACAAGAAAATTTAATAGGATAATAGAATCCCTTCTTCACACTTCAAGAAAATAAAAAACATATCTATCTTGCTATCTTGTTGGCAATGTGTACAGAGAAATCTGAACGCATTTTAAAATTGAGGGAGTGGAGAAAATCACTATGTTAAAGAGGCATAAAATATGTGAAGAGCATTGTAGCCATTGACTTTTATAAATGTGAAAGTCAGGAAAGAACAATTGCTAATTTTTCCTAATTGCATCACATTTTGTAGGCTCTTGATGGGAACAATACGCTCCACAATGATACATTATGGATAAAGGATTATATCCAGTGGATAAAGGTCAGTCGGTGTCTATCTACCTTTCATTGTATCTATTTTCTGCTAAAAACTGCACAAATGTTTCTTTCAACAAGGTTGAAAACGTTCTTTTGCTGCTAAGGTGAAGTAACAGATATTAGTAAATAAAATTATAAGTTATCCCAGATATGGAGATAATACTGTCTGGTTGAACTTGTATGTAGCCTTGTTTTGTCTCTAGAAACTGAGAACATAATGTAAATTTGAACATGACTCTGTAAAGTCCATTGAGTAGACCCCTCTTTCTTTCTGCTATACCCACAGAAATACTCAGTGTATTTTGTTTTTTTGTTTGTTTTTTGCTGTAAGTGTACATTTAGAAAGCCATTCATTGGACATTGAAGTATGTCTTGATATGACATTTTCAAATGTGAGTGTGATGGTTCTGAATCATTCTCCAGATGAACTGAATTAATCTTAATTATGATTTAAAGAAATCAATGTTCTAGAAGCTAAACAAAGTCAAGCCACTAAATAACTTAAATTAAATGTAGAATTGTAAAATTCTTGAGGTCTCCTCCATGACGTGAGACTTAATGTTAATCTTTCTTTCAAAATCTTAACTGTTCTCACAAACTGCTTTTTGATCCACAAAAATATTTGATCCGATAGGATGAGAAATTCCCTTTTTCACATTTCCCCCAAAAATAATCTTGTATTTCTCCTAATGGCGTTGCGTCTTTCATCTATCAATTTTTCTATCTATCCATTTATTTTTTCTTTCTGTCTGTGTGTCTCTCTGTCTTTCTACCTATCTATATATCTATCTGTCTATCCATGTATTTATGTGTCTGCCTGTCTAGACCGTTAGACTTAATGTTATTTTTCTTGTTTGAATTCTCAGTGTTCTCCGAAACATTTTTTGAAATCCACAAGAAAATTTGATAGGATAATAGAATCCCTTCTTCACACTTCAAGAAAATAAAAGTCATATCTATCTAGCTATCTTGTTTAGAAAGCGGACAGAGAAACCTGAGCGTGTTATATAATAAAGGGAGCGGAGAAAATTACTGTGTTACAGAGGCATAATGTAAAGATCATCGTAGCCATTGAATTTTGTAAATGTGAAAGTCAGAAAAAAACAATTGCTAATTTTTCCGAATTGCATCACATTCTCCAGACTTTTGATGGGAACAATCCGCTCCTCACAGATATATCATCGATAAAGGATTATATCCAGTGGATGAAGGTCAGTCGGTGCCTATCTACCTTTCATTGTATCTATTTTCTGCTAATGAATGCACAAATGTTTCTTTAAACATGCTTGAAAATGTCCTTTTCCTGCTAAGGTGAAGTAACAGATAATGGTAAACAAAATCATAAGTTATCCCAGATGTGAAGATAATAATGTCTGGTTGAAGTTATATATTATTATAGCCTTCTTTTGCCTCTAGAAACTGAGAACATATATGTAAATTTGAAGCACGACTCTCTAAAGTCCATTTCGTAGACCCCCCTTTCTTTCTGCTATACCCACAGAAATGCTCATTCTGTTTTATTGTTGTTGGTTTTTTTTTGCTAGAAGTGTACATTTAGAAAGCTATTCATTTCACATTGAAGTATGTCTTGTTATGACATAAAGTGTGAGAAAATGCTTCCACTATACAGAAAAGAAATAGTGCAAGTACAAGGGAAGTTTCACAGTGTTGAAGATACTTCTTAAAAAATCATACCAGACCCAGATTTTTGCCCATGTCAAACTGAGAAAAACAATTTGTATTTTTATTCTTCAAAACTTCTCATTCTTCTCAGAATCACCATAAAGACCTGATTCCCTACGTGGATTCATTGGGCCGCAAATGGACCCCTTTTACATTTTCAAATGTGAGTGTGGTGATTGTGAATCATTCTCCAGATGAACTGAATTAGCCTTAATTATGATTTAAAGAAACCAACGTTCTTGAAGCTAAACAATGTCAAGATATTAATGAATTAAAAATTAAATGTAGATAATAATAAAATTCTTGAGGTCTCCTCTATGCGGTGAGACTTAATGTTAATCTTTCTTTCAAACTTTTAACTGTTCTCCCAAACTGCTTTTTTGATCCACAAAAATACTTGATCCGAAAGGAAGAGAAAGTCCCATTTTCACACTTCCAAAAATGATCATGCATGGCTCCTAATGGCGTTGTGTCTTTCATCTATCTGTCTGTCTTTTTGTTTGTTTGTCTGTCTGTGTGTCTGTCTGTCTTTCTGTCTATCTATATATCTATCTGTGTATCCATGTATTTATCTATGTGCCTGTCTAGACCATTAGACTTAATGTTATTTTTCTTGTTTGAATTCTCAGTGTTCTCCCAAACCGGTTTTGTAATCCACAAGAAAATTTAATAGGATAATAGAATCCCTTCTTGACACTTCAAGAAAATAAAAATTCATATCTATCTAGCTCTCTTGTTGGCAATGTGTACAGAGACATCTAAACATGTTTTATAATTAAGTCAGTGGAGAAAATCACTGTGTTAAAAAGGCATAAAATATGTAAAGACCATTGTAGCCATTGACTTTTATAAATGTGCAAGTCAGGAAAGAACAATTGCTAATTTTTCCAAATTGCATTACATTCTGCAGGCTGTTGATGGGAACAATACGCTCCACAATGAAACATCATGGATAAAGGATTATATCCAGTGGGTAAAGGTCAGTCGGTGGCTACTTGTATGTAGCCTTCTTTTGGCTCTAGATCTAGAAACTGAGAACATAATGTAGATTTGAATGCTCATTCTGTTTTTTTTTGTTATTTTTTTCTGTAAGTGTACATTTAAAAAGCCATTCATTTCACATTGAAGTATGTCTTGATATGACATAAAGTGTGAGATACTGCTTCCACTATACAGAAAAGAAATAGTGCAAGTACAAGGGACGTTTCACAGTGTTGAAGATACTTATTAAAAAATCATGCCAGACCCAGACTTTCGCCTATGTCAAATTGAGAAAAACAAATTGTATTTTTATTTTTCAAAACTTGTCATTCTTCTCAGAATCACCATAAAGACCTGATTCCCTATGTGGATTCACTGGGCCGCAAATGGATCCCTTTTACATTTTCAAATGTGAGTGTGGTGATTGTGAATCATTCTCCAGATGAACTGACTTAGCCTTAATTGTGATTTAAAGAAATCAATGTTCAAGAAACTAAATAAAGTGAATGGACTAAATAAATTCAATTAATTGTAGAAATGTAAAATTCTTGAGGTTTCCTCCAGGCCGTGAGACTTAATGTTAATTTTTCTTTCAAAATTTTAACTTATCTATTTAGCTATCTTGTTGGGAATGCGGACAGAGAAACCTGAGCGCCGTTTTATAATAAAGGGAGCAAAGAAAATCAGTGTGTTAAAGAGGCATATATAAAGATCATCAAACCCGTTGACCTTTATATATGTGAAAGTCAGAAAAGAACAATTGCTAATTTTTTCCGAATTGCATCACATTCTTCAGACTGTTGATGGGAACAATCCGCTCCTCACAGATATATCATGGATAAAGGATTATATCCAGTGGATGAAGGTCAGCCGGTGTCTATCTACGTTTCATTGTATCTATTTTCTGCTAATGAATGCACAAATATTTCTTTAAACATGCTTGAAAATTTCCTTTTCCTGCTAAGGTGAAGTAACAGATAATAGTAAACAAAATCATAAGTTATCCCAGATGTGAAGATAATACTGTCTGGTTGAACTTATATATTATTATAGCCTTCTTTTGCCTCTAGAAACTGAGAACATATATGTAAATTTGAAGCATAACTCTCTAAAGTCCATTTCGTAGACCCCCCTTTCTTTCTGCTATACCCACAGAAATACTCATTCTGTTTTATTGTTGTTAGTTTTTTATTTGCTAGAAGTGTACATTTAGAAAGCTATTCATTTCACATTGAAGTATGTCTTGATATGACATAAAGTGTGAGATACTGCTTCCCCTATACAGAAAAGAAATATTGCAAGTACAAGGGAAGTTTCACAGTGTTGAAGATACTTCTTAAAAAATCATACCAGACCCAGATTTTTGCCCATGTCAAACTGAGAAAAACAATTTGTATTTTTATTTTTCAAATCTTGTCACTCTTCTCAGAGTCACCATAAAGACATGATTCCCTACGTGGATTCATTGGGCCGCAAATGGACCCCTTTTACATTTTCAAATGTGAGTGTGGTGATTGTGAATCATTCTCCAGATGAACTGAATTAGCCTTAATTATGATTTAAAGAAATCAACGTTCTTGAAGCTAAACAATGTCAAGATACTAAATGAATTAAAAATTAAATGTAGATAATAATAAAATTCTTTAGGTCTCCTCTATGCGGTGAGACTTAATGTTAATCTTTCTTTCAAACTTTTAATTGTTCTCCCAAACTGCTTTTTTGATCCACAAAAATACTTGATCCGAAAGGAAGAGAAAGTCCCATTTTCACAATTCCAAAAATGATCATGCATGGCTCCTAATGGCGTTGTGTCTTTCATCTATCTGTCTGTCTTTTTGTTTGTTTGTCTGTCTGTGTGTCTGTCTGTCTTTCTGTCTATCTATATATCTATCTGTGTATCCATGTATTTATCTATGTGCCTGTCTAGACCATTAGACTTAATGTTATTTTTCTTGTTTGAATTCTCAGTGTTCTCCCAAACCGGTTTTGTAATCCACAAGAAAATTTAATAGGATAATAGAATCCCTTCTTGACACTTCAAGAGAATAAAAATTCATATTTATCTAGCTCTCTTGTTGGCAATGTGTACAGAGACATCTAAACGTGTTTTATAATTAAGTCAGTGGAGAAAATCACTGTGTTAAAAAGGCATAAAATATGTAAAGACCGTTGTAGCCATTGACTTTTATAAATGTGCAAGTCAGGAAAGAACAATTGCTAATTTTTCCAAATTGCATTACATTCTGCAGGCTGTTGATGGGAACAATACGCTCCACAATGATACATCATGGATAAAGGATTATATCCATTGGGTAAAGGTCAGTCGGTGGCTACTTGTATGTAGCCTTCTTTTGGCTCTAGATCTAGAAACTGAGAACATAATGTAAATTTGAATGCTCATTCTGTTTTTTTTGTTGTTTTTTTCTGTAAGAGTACATTTAAAAAGCCATTCATTTCACATTGAAGTATGTCTTGATATGACATAAAGTGTGAGATACTGCTTCCACTATACAGAAAAGAAATAGTGCAAGTACAAGCGGAGTTTCACAGTGTTGAAGATACTTATTAAAAAATCATGCCAGACCCAGACTTTCGCCTATGTCAAATTGAGAAAAACAAATTATATTTTTTTGTTCAAAACTTGTCATTCTCCTCAGAACCACCATAAAGACCTGATTCCCTATGTGGATTCACTGGGCCGCAAATGGAACCCTTTTACATTTTCAAATGTGAGTGTGGTGATTGTGAATCATTCTCCAGATGAACTGACTTAGCCTTAATTATGATTTAAAGAAATCAATGTTCAAGAAACTAAATAAAGTGAATGGATTAAATAAATTCAATTAATTGTAGAAATGTAAATTTCTTGAGGTTTCCTCCAGGCCGTGAGACTTAATGTTAATTTTTCTTTCAAAATTTTAACTTATCTATTTAGCTATCTTGTTGGGAATGCGGACAGAGAAACCTTAGCGCCGTTTTATAATAAAGGGAGCAAAGAAAATCAGTGTGTTAAAGAGGCATATAAAGATCATCAAACCCGTTGACCTTTATATATGTGAAAGTCAGAAAAGAACAATTGCTAATTTTTTCCGAATTGCATCACATTCTTCAGACTGTTGATGGGAACAATCCGCTCCTCACAGATACATCATGGATAAAGGATTATATCCAGTGGATGAAGGTCAGCCGGTGTCTATCTGTCTATCTACGTTTCATTGTATCTATTTTCTGCTAAAGAATGCACAAATGTTTCTTTCAACAAGCTTGAAAATGTTCTTTTCCTGCTAAGGTGAAGTAACAGATAATAGCAAACAAAATCATAAGTTATCCCAGATGTGAAGATAATACTGTCTGGTTCAACTTGTATATAGCCTTCTTTGGCTCTAGAAACTGAGGACATAAATCGTCGGTTGGCTGTTGGAACCTCGTTAAGTCCATTTTTGGGCAAATTCACTTTTTTAAAAAAATGGAATCTATAGCACGAGACGCATCGGACGCACTTGAAAAAACGAAAAAACTTCTGCTCAGTAGTGGAGAAAAGCGATGTTGTAATTCCGTGTTATAACCTCGTTAACGTACAGCTGGCGGAGTGTCGGCGCTTGAACCTCGCTAAAATCGTTTGCCAGGTTATGCACCGCTGGCCAGGGCCAATTGTTGGCGTTTGAACCTCACTAAACGTTTAGTTTAGTAGCGTTTAATGCTAAACGTTTAGTAAACGTTTAATAGCATGGTTATTACATGTACCAATTGTTGTCACTTGAAAATTAAGAAAAAAAGTGAAAGTCGACAAATGTAGCGTCGGTGTAAAAATCATTATTTCGTAGTAGTGCATGATTGTATCATGTTTACAAATAACGAGACTGAAGAAGGGCAGTCATGTACCATACCCTGTAACTCATAATTATTTTTAAGAGTTTGAAGATACAGGGAATAGGTTATTGTGTACAAAATTCACACACGCATGCACACACATAGGCACACAGAGTAATTAGGTTTTTACTAAGTTCGAAATGACTTTTTAAAAAAAATTACATTATATAATTAAAGTTATGTGCCAATAAAATCATTGAGTCTGGGGACGAATAAAAAGTAGTCACTTTGAAATAGCCTAGATATCAAGCGGCGGATATTTTGCGTCCGAAGACAGAGGTCTATTGTCACTAATGTAATCACCGACCGTAGGGTAAACTTGAATGAATAGATTAAAGGACAGGCGGCGGCGAGTTTACGGCCTTTGAAGTTGCCGCCCAATGGAGTGGACACCGTCTTTGAAGAAAGTAAGACAAGACCGGCGAATATGGGAGGATCAAATGTGATCAAATAAGGGAATGGTAGATATTATTTTGGTAAATATTTTGAGTTAATTGATCAATCTGTAATTAATCAGGCGAATCTTCGCCCCACCCACACTTTAATAGCTATAAATACTGTCAGTCTCATATCAATCAGTGACCAGACAAAGTAAAGCGCCCCACTATCTGAATTTTTGAATCCAGTGCTTTCCAGTATGTAACACATAAGTCACTGTGCATTTCCAGTTAGTTATTTTCAACGTTTCCTCTGAGCAGAAAACAATGCATGGTGCAATAAGCACTTTCAAAACCTGTTAGAGGAAGATGCCGATCGCAGGAGCCTTTAATTGACGTTGCACACAAATCTTACTGGTGTGAAAGTAGATCTCTCAAAGAAACAGAGAGCAGTTCTCTCAGTGCACTAAACTGCAACCCTCTCTCAAAGAACTATGCTGGAACTCTCTCACAGAACCAAGTGCACAGCTCTCAAAGACCCTATGTGGAACTCTCTCAAAGAACAAACAAGTAACTCTCAAAGAACAAAAATGAAAATTACCCAAGGAACTGAAATGCAGCCAGCTCATGGAGTAAACGTACAAATCTCTCCCCCCCCCCTCTCTCTCTCTCTCTCTCTCTCTCTCTCTCTCTCTCTCTCAGAACCAGGGCGCCACATTCTCAAAGTGCAAGATGCAGCTCTTTCAGGGGGCAGCTCTCTTAATAAAGAACCAAAGTGCAGCGCTCACACCCCCCCCCTTCTCTCTCTCTCTCTCTTTGTCTCTCTCTCTCTATCTCTCTCTCTCTCCCTCTCTCTCTCTCTCTCTCTCTCTCTCCCTCTCTCTCTCTCCCTCTTTGTCAAATAACCAGAGTGAACGTCTATCTCAAAGATCCAGTGTGCAGTTGTCTCTCAAAATCCCTGAGTGCCGTTTCTCTCACAGCCCCAGAATGCAGAGTTATACAAGAACCAAAGTGCACCTCTTTCAATTGGATCTCTCCCAAAGAACCAAAATGCATCCCTCTCTCAAAGGACTGGAGTGCATCTCTTTCAAGTTGCATCTCTCCCAAAGAACCAAAATGCAGCTCTCTCTCAAAGGACTGGAGTGCATCTCTTTCAAGTTTCATCTCTCTCAAAGAACCAAAATGCAGCTCTCTCTCAAAGGACTGGAGTGCACATCTTTCAAGTTGCATCACTCTCAAAGAAACAAAATGCAGCTCTCTCTCAAAGGACTGGAGTGCATCTCTTTCAAGTAGCATCTCTCCCAAAGAACCAAAATGCAGCTCTCTCTCAAAGAGCTGGAGTGCATCTCTTTCAAGTTGCATCTCTCTCAAAGAACCAAAATGCAGCTCTCTCTCAAAGAACTGGAGTGCACCTCTTTCAAATTGCATTTCTCTCAAAGAACCAAAATGCAGCTCTCTCTCTCTAAGAACGTGAGTGCACCTCTTTCAAATTGCATTTCTCTCGAAGAACCAAATTGCAACTCTCTCTCTCTCAATGAACCAAAATGCAGCCCTCTCTCAAAGAACTGGAGTGCACCTCTCTCAAAGAGAGAAAGAGAGCGGCAGGGGCAGCTGGATGCGGCTGGGGAGGGGGCAGTGAGCAAGGACATAACATAGACCGGAGTAAACATAGACATTTGTAAACAAATGACATGTAATACTTTGTGTTACTAAAGAGTCAAGTGTGAATAAATAGTTTGTTTTAGGCTAGACAGTAAATCATATATTTATATTACATTCATTCGCTCGGTGATGGTGTGATACATAGGAAATGAACGAAGTGAAATACTAAGTTTCGAGGGATAAATTTAAAACAGAACTAAAACGGCAAAGACAACAATAAATGCCTCCGAGGCACTTTTAAACATATTTTTACTATGCCCAAAGAAAGGTAGCGAGGTTATACGATCAGCCAAGCGGCGCGATGTGTGCGCTTGAACCTCGTTAAAGCTTTAGGCAGGTTCCAACAGCCGACTTCGGCGTGTTATAACCTGCTTAACTCTGGTTACGTAATTACAGTAGGGTTGTCGTCAAAATGCAATACACGGCACAACTACTGGTCAAGAACATAGGCTAGGTGCCAAGTTACAGCTCCCAATAATGAAAACTATTAAAGATAATCAGTTTTTTCCTTCTCCTGTAAAATTTTGATTTTGGACTTAACGAGGTTCCAACAGCCAACAGCCAACCGACGAAATGTAAATTTGAAGCATGACTCTCAAAAGTCCATTTCGTAGACCCCTCTTTCTTTCAGCTAAAGCACAGTGTTGAAGATACTTATTAAAAAATCATGCCAGACCCAGACTTTTGCCTATGTCAAATTGAGAAAAACAAATTATATTTTTTTGTTCAAAACTTGTCATTCTTCTCAGAATCACCATAAAGACCTGATTCCCTACGTGGATTCATTGGACCGCAAATGGATCCCTTTTACATTTTCAAATGTGAGTGTGGTGATTGTGAATCATTCTCCAGATGAACTGAATTAGTCTTAATTATGATTTAAAGAAATCAATGTTCAAGAAACTAAATAAAGTGAATGGATTAAATAAATTCAATTAATTGTAGAAATGTAAAATTCTTGAGGTTTCCTCCAGGCCGTGAGACGTAATGTTAATTTTTCTTTCAAAATTTTAACTTATCTATTTAGCTATCTTGTTGGGAATGCGGACAGAGAAACCTGAGCGCCGTTTTTTTTATAATAAAGGGAGCAAAGAAAATCAGTGTGTTAAAGAGGTATATGTAAAGATCATCAAACCCGTTGACCTTTATATATGTGAAAGTCAGAAAAGAACAATTGCTAATTTTTCCGAATTGCATCACATTCTTCAGACTGTTGATGGGAACAATCCGCTCCTCACAGATACATCATGGATAAAGGATTATATCCAGTGGATGAAGGTCAGCCGGTGTCTATCTGTCTATCTACGTTTCATTGTATCTATTTTCTGCTAAAGAATGCACAAATGTTTCTTTCAACAAGCTTGAAAATGTTCTTTTCCTGCTAAGGTGAAGTAACAGATAATAGTAGACAAAATCATAAGTTATCCCAGATGTGAAGATAATACTGTCTGGTTGAACTTGTATATAGCCTTCTTTGGCTCTAGAAACTGAGGACATAAATGTAAATTTGAAGCATGACTCTCTAAAGTCCATTTCGTAGACCCCTCTTTCTTCCAGGTAAAGTGAAAGAAATGCTCATTCTGTTTTATTGTTTTTGGTTTTTTTTTTGCTAGAATTGTACATTTAGAAAGCCATTCATTTCACATTGAAGTATGTTTTGTTATGACATAAAGTGTGAGAAAATGCTTCCCCTATACAGAAAAGAAATAGTGCAATTACAAGGGAAGTTTCACAGTGTTGAAGATACTTATTAAAAAGACATGCCAAACCCAGACTTATGCCTATGTCAAATTGAGAAAAACAAATTGTATTTCTTTTTTCAAAACCTGTCATTCTTCTCAGAATCACCATAAGGACCTGATTCCCTACGTGGATTCATTGGGCCGCAAATGGATCCCTTTTACATTTTCAAATGTGAGTGTGGTGATTCTAAATCATTCTACAGATGAACTGAATTAATCTTAATTATGATTTAAAGAAATCAATGTTCTAGAAACTAAACAAAGTCAAGCCACTAAATAACTTAAATTAAATGTAGAAATGTAAAATTCTTGAGGTCCCCTCCAGGCCGTGAGACTTAATGTTAATCTTTCTTTCAAAATTTTAACTCTTCTCCCAAACTGCTTTCTTGATCCACAAAAATATTTGATCCGATAGGATGAGAAAGTCCCTTTTTCACATTTCCCCCAAAAAATAATCCTGCAGTTCTCCTTTTGGCGTTGCGTCTTTCATCTATGTATTTTTCTATCTATCCATTATTTTTCTGTCTTTCTGTGTGTCTGTGTGTCTTTCTGTCTATCTATATATCTATCTGTCTATCTATGTATTTATGTTTCTGCCTGTCTAGACCGTTAGACTTAATGTTATTTTTCTTGTTTGAATTCTCAGTGTTCTCCGAAACATTTTTTGAAATCCACAAGAAAATTTGATAGGATAATAGAATCCCTTCTTCACACTTCAAGAAAATAAAAGTCATATCTATCTAGCTATCTTGTTTAGTAGGCGGACAGAAGGCGGACAGAGATACCTGAGTGCGTTTTATAATAAAGGGAGCGGAGAAAATCACTGTGTTACAGAGGCATAATGTAAAGATCATCGTAGCCATTGAATTTTGTAAATGTGAAAGTCAGAAAAAAACAACTGCTAATTTTTCCGAATTGCATCACATTCTTCAGACTTTTGATGGGAACAATCCGCTCCTCACAGATATATCATGGATAAAGGATTATATCCAGTGGATGAAGGTCAGTCGGTGTCTATCTACGTTTCATTGTATCTATTTTCTGCTAATGAATGCACAAATATTTCTTTAAACATGCTTGAAAATTTCATTTTCCTACTAAGGTGAAGTATCAGATAATAGTAAACAAAATCATAAGTTATCCCAGATGTGAAGATAATACTGTCTGGTTGGACTTATAAATTATTATAGCCTTCTTTTGCCTCTAGAAACTGAGAACATATATGCAAATTTGAAGCACGACTCTATAAAGTCCATTTCGTAGACCCCCCTTTCTTTCTGCTATACCCACAGAAATACTCATTCTGTTTTATTGTTGTTGGTTTTTTATTTGCTAGAAGTGTACATTTAGAAAGCTATTCATTTCACATTGAAGTATGTCTTGATATAACATAAAATGTGAGATACTGCTTCCACTATACAGAAAAGAAATAATGCAAGTACAAGGGAAGTTTCACAGTGTTGAAGATACTTCTTAAAAAATCATACCAGACCCAGATTTTTGCCCATGTCAAACTGAGAAAAACAAATTGTATTTTTATTTTTCAAATCTTGTCACTCTTCTCAGAGTCACCATAAAGACATGATTCCCTACGTGGATTCATTGGGCCGCCAATGGACCCCTTTTACATTTTCAAATGTGAGTGTGGTGATTGTGAATCATTCTCCAAATGAACTGAATTAGCCTTAATTATGATTTAAAAAAATAAACGTTGTTGAATCTAAACAATGTCAAGATACTAAATGAATTAAAAATTAAATGTAAATAATAATAAATTTCTTGAGGTCTCCTCTATGCGGTGAGACTTAATGTTAATCTTTCTTTGAAACTTTTAATTGTTCTCCCAAACTGCTTTTTTGATCCACAAAAATACTTGATCTGAAATGAAGAGAAAGTCCCATTTTCACATTTCCAAAAATGGTCATGCATGGCTCCTAATGGCGTTGTGTCTTTCATCTATCTGTCTGTCTTTTTGTTTGTTTGTCTGTCTGTGTGTCTGTCTGTCTTTCTGTCTACCTATATATCTATCTGTGTATCCATGTATTTATCTATGTGAATGTCTAGACCATTAGACTTAATGTTATTTTTCTTGTTTGAATTCTCAGTGTTCTCCCAAACTGGTTTTGTAATCCACAAGAAAATTTAATAGGATAATAGAATCCCTTCTTGACACTTCAAGAAAATAAAAATTCATATCTATCTAGCTCTCTTGTTGGCAATGTGTACAGAGACATCTAAACATGTTTTATAATTAAGTCAGTTGAGAAAATCACTGTGTTAAAAAGGCATAAAATATGTAAAGACCATTGTAGCCATTGACTTTTATAAATGTGCAAGTCAGGAAAGAACAATTGCTAATTTTTCCAAATTGCATTACATTCTGCAGGCTGTTGATGGGAACAATACGCTCCACAATGATACATCATGGATAAAGGATTATATCCATTGGGTAAAGGTCAGTCGGTGGCTACTTGTATGTAGACTTCTTTTGGCTCTAGATCTAGAAACTGAGAATATAATGTAAATTTGAATGCTCATTCTGTTTTTTTTTGTTGTTTTTTTCTGTAAGTGTACATTTAAAAAGCCATTCATTTCACATTGAAGTATGTCTTGATATGACATAAAGTGTGAGATACTGCTTCCACTATACAGAAAAGAAATAGTGCAAGTACAAGCGGAGTTTCACAGTGTTGAAGATACTTATTAAAAAATCATGCCAGACCCAGACTTTCGCCTATGTCAAATTGAGAAAAACAAATTATATTTTTTTGTTCAAAACTTGTCATTCTTCTCAGAATCACCATAAAGACCTGATTCCCTACGTGGATTCATTGGACCGCAAATGGATCCCTTTTACATTTTCAAATGTGAGTGTGGTGATTGTGAATCATTCTCCAGATGAACTGAATTAGTCTTAATTATGATTTAAAGAAATCAATGTTCAAGAAACTAAATAAAGTGAATGGATTAAATAAATTCAATTAATTATAGAAATGTAAAATTCCTCCAGGCCGTGAGACTTAATGTTAATTTTTCTTTCAAAATTTTAACTTATCTATTTAGCTATCTTGTTGGGAATGCGGACAGAGAAACCTGAGCGCTTTTTTTTTTATAATAAAGGGAGCAAAGAAAATCAGTGTGTTAAAGAGGCATATATAAAGATCATCAAACCCGTTGACCTTTATATATGTGAAAGTCAGAAAAGAACAATTGCTAATTTTTTCCGAATTGCATCACATTCTTCAGACTGTTGATGGGAACAATCCGCTCCTCACAGATACATCATGGATAAAGGATTATATCCAGTGGATGAAGGTCAGCCGGTGTCTATCTGTCTATCTACGTTTCATTGTATCTATTTTCTGCTAAAGAATGCACAAATGTTTCTTTCAACAAGCTTGAAAATGTTCTTTTCCTGCTAAGGTGAAGTAACAGATAATAGTAAACAAAATCATAAGTTATCCCAGATGTGAAGATAATACTGTCTGGTTGAACTTGTACATAGGCTTCTTTGGCTCTAGAAACTGAGGACATAAATGTAAATTTGAAGCATGACTCTCTAACGTCCATTTCGTAGACCCCTCTTTCTTCCAGGTAAAGTGAAAGAAATGCTCATTCTGTTTTATTGTTTTTGGTTTTTTTTTTGCTAGAAGTGTACATTTAGAAAGCCATTCATTTCACATTGAAGTATGTTTTGTTATGACATAAAGTGTGAGAAACTGCTTCCACTCTACAGAAAAGAAATAGTGCAAGTACAAGGGAAGTTTCACAATGTTGAAGATACTTATTAAAAAGACATGCCAAACCCAGACTTATGCCTATGTCAAATTGAGAAAAACAAATTGTATTTCTTTTTTCAAAATCTGTCATTCTTCTCAAAATCACCATAAAGAGCTGATTCCCTACGTGGATTCATTGGGCCGCAAATGGATCCCTTTTACATTTTCAAATGTGAGTGTGGTGATTCTAAATCATTCTACAGATGAACTGAATTAATCTTAATTATGATTTAAAGAAATCAATGTTCTAGAAGCTAAACAAAGTCAAGCCACTAAATAACTTAAATTAAATGTAGAAATGTAAAATTCTTGAGGTCTCCTCCAGGCCGTGAGACTTAATGTTAATCTTTCTTTCAAAATTTTAACTGTTCTCCCAAACTGCTTTCTTGCTTGATCCACAAAAATATTTGATCCGATAGGATGAGAAAGTCCCTTTTTCACATTTCCCCCCAAAAATAATCTTGCATTTCTCCTATTGGCGTTGCGTCTTTCATCTATGTATTTTTCAATCTATCCATTTATTTTTCTGTCTGTCTGTGTGTCTGTCTGTCTTTCTGTCTATCTATATATCTATCTGTCTATCTATGTATTTATGTTTCTGCCTGTCTAGACCGTTAGACTTAATGTTATTTTTCTTGTTTGAATTCTCAGTGTTCTCCGAAACATTTTTTGAAATCCACAAGAAAATTTGATAGGATAATAGAATCCCTTCTTCACACTTCAAGAAAATAAAAGTCATATCTATCTAGCTATCTTGTTTAGAAGGCGGACAGAAGGCGGACAGAGAAACCTGAGTGCGTTTTATAATAAAGGGAACGGAGAAAATCACTGTGTTACAGAGGCATAATGTAAAGATCATCGTAGCCATTGAATTTTGTAAATGTGAAAGTCAGAAAAAAACAACTGCTAATTTTTCCGAATTGCATCACATTCTTCAGACTTTTGATGGGAACAATCCGCTCCTCACAGATATATCATGGATAAAGGATTATATTGAGTGGATGAAGGTCAGTCGGTGTCTATCTACATTTCATTGTATCTATTTTCTGCTAATGAATGCACAAATATTTCTTTAAACATGCTTGAAAATTTCCTTTTCCTGCTAAGGTGAAGTAACAGATAATAGTAAACAAAATCATAAGTTATCCCAGATGTGAAGATAATACTGTCTGGTTGAACTTATATATTATTATAGCCTTCTTTTGCCTCTAGAAACTGAGAACATATATGTAAATTTGAAGCACGACTCTCTAAAGTCCATTTCGTAGACCCCCCTTTCTTTCTGCTATACCCACAGAAATACTCATTCTGTTTTATTGTTGTTGGTTTTTTTTTGCTAGAAGTGTACATTTAGAAAGCTATTCATTTCACATTGAAGTATGTCTTGTTATGACATAAAGTGTGAGAAAATGCTTCCACTATACAGAAAAGAAATAGTGCAAGTATAAGGGAAGTTTCACAGTGTTGAAGATACTTCTTAAAAAATCATACCAGACCCAGATTTTTGCCCATGTCAAACTGAGAAAAACAATTTGTATTTTTATTTTTCAAAACTTCTCACTCTTCTCAGAATCACCATAAAGACCTGATTCCCTACATGGATTCATTGGGCCGCAAATGGACCCCTTTTACATTTTCAAATGTGAGTGTGGTGATTGTGAATCATTCTCCAGATGAACTGAATTAGCCTTAATTATGATTTAAAGAAATCAACGTTCTTGAAGCTAAACAATGTCAAGATACTAAATGAATTAAAAATTAAATGTAGATAATAATAAAATTCTTGAGGTCTCCTCTATGCGGTGAGACTTAATGTTAATCTTTCTTTGAAACTTTTAATTGTTCTCCCAAACTGCTTTTTTGATCCACAAAAATACTTGATCCGAAAGGAAGAGAAAGTCCCATTTTCACAATTCCAAAAATGATCATGCATGGCTCCTAATGGCGTTGTGTCTTTCATCTATCTGTCAATCTTTTTGGTTTGTTTGTCTGTCTGTGTGTCTGTCTGTTTTTCTGTCTATCTATATATCTATCTGTTTATCCATGTATTTATCTATGTGCCTGTCTAGACCATTAGACTTAATGTTATTTTTCTTGTTTGAATTCTCAGTGTTCTCCCAAACCGGTTTTGTAATCCACAAGAAAATTTAATAGGATAATAGAATCCCTTCTTGACATTTCAAGAAAATAAAAATTCATATCTATCTAGCTCTCTTGTTGGCAATGTGTACAGAGACATCTAAACATGTTTTATAATTAAGTCAGTGGAGAAAATCACTGTGTTAAAAAGGCATAAAATATGTAAAGACCATTGTAGCCATTGACTTTTATAAATGTGCAAGTCAGGAAAGAACAATTGCTAATTTTTCCAAATTGCATTACATTCTGCAGGCTGTTGATGGGAACAATACGTTCCACAATGATACATCATGGATAAAGGATTATATCCAGTGGGTAAAGGTCAGTCGGTGGCTAATTGTATGTAGCCTTCTTTTGGCTCTAGATCTAGAAACTGAGAATATAATGTAAATTTGAATGCTCATTCTGTTTTTTTTTGTTGTTTTTTTCTGTAAGTGTACATTTAAAAAGCCATTCATTTCACATTGAAGTATGTCTTGATATGACATAAAGTGTGAGATACTGCTTCCACTATACAGAAAAGAAATAGTGCAAGGACAAGGGACGTTTCACAGTGTTGAAGATACTTATTAAAAAATCATGCCAGACCCAGACTTTCGCCTATGTCAAATTGAGAAAAACAAATTATATTTTTTTGTTCAAAACTTGTCATTCTTCTCAGAATCACCATAAAGACCTGATTCCCTATGTGGATTCATTGGACCGCAAATGGATCCCTTTTACATTTTCAAATGTGAGTGTGGTGATTGTGAATCATTCTCCAGATGAACTGAATTAGTCTTAATTATGATTTAAAGAAATCAATGTTCAAGAAACTAAATAAAGTGAATGGATTAAATAAATTCAATTAATTGTAGAAATGTAAAATTCCTCCAGGCCGTGAGACTTAATGTTAATTTTTCTTTCAAAATTTTAACTTATCTATTTAGCTATCTTGTTGGGAATGCGGACAGAGAAACCTGAGCGCTTTTTTTTTTATAATAAAGGGAGCAAAGAAAATCAGTGTGTTAAAGAGGCATATGTAAAGATCATCAAACCCGTTGACCTTTATATATGTGAAAGTCAGAAAAGAACAATTGCTAATTTTTCCGAATTGCATCACATTCTTCAGACTGTTGATGGGAACAATCCGCTCCTCACAGATACATCATGGATAAAGGATTATATCCAGTGGATGAAGGTCAGCCGGTGTCTATCTGTCTATCTACGTTTCATTGTATCTATTTTCTGCTAAAGAATGCACAAATGTTTCTTTCAACAAGCTTGAAAATGTTCTTTTCCTGCTAAGGTGAAGTAACAGATAATAGTAAACAAAATCATAAGTTATCCCAGATGTGAAGATAATACTGTCTGGTTGAACTTGTACATAGGCTTCTTTGGCTCTAGAAACTGAGGACATAAATGTAAATTTGAAGCATGACTCTCTAACGTCCATTTCGTAGACCCCTCTTTCTTCCAGGTAAAGTGAAAGAAATGCTCATTCTGTTTTATTGTTTTTGGTTTTTTTTTTGCTAGAAGTGTACATTTAGAAAGCCATTCATTTCACATTGAAGTATGTTTTGTTATGACATAAAGTGTGAGAAACTGCTTCCACTCTACAGAAAAGAAATAGTGCAAGTACAAGGGAAGTTTCACAATGTTGAAGATACTTATTAAAAAGACATGCCAAACCCAGACTTATGCCTATGTCAAATTGAGAAAAACAAATTGTATTTCTTTTTTCAAAATCTGTCATTCTTCTCAGAATCACCATAAAGAGCTGATTCCCTACGTGGATTCATTGGGCCGCAAATGGATCCCTTTTACATTTTCAAATGTGAGTGTGGTGATTCTAAATCATTCTACAGATGAACTGAATTAATCTTAATTATGATTTAAAGAAATCAATGTTCTAGAAGCTAAACAAAGTCAAGCCACTAAATAACTTAAATTAAATGTAGAAATGTAAAATTCTTGAGGTCTCCTCCAGGCCGTGAGACTTAATGTTAATCTTTCTTTCAAAATTTTAACTGTTCTCCCAAACTGCTTTCTTGCTTGATCCACAAAAATATTTGATCCGATAGGATGAGAAAGTCCCTTTTTCACATTTCCCCCCAAAAATAATCTTGCATTTCTCCTATTGGCGTTGCGTCTTTCATCTATGTATTTTTCTATCTATCCATTTATTTTTCTGTCTGTCTGTGTGTCTGTCTGTCTTTCTGTCTATCTATATATCTATCTGTCTATCTATGTATTTATGTTTCTGCCTGTCTAGACCGTTAGACTTAATGTTATTTTTCTTGTTTGAATTCTCAGTGTTCTCCGAAACATTTTTTGAAATCCACAAGAAAATTTGATAGGATAATAGAATCCCTTCTTCACACTTCAAGAAAATAAAAGTCATATCTATCTAGCTATCTTGTTTAGAAGGCGGACAGAAGGCGGACAGAGAAACCTGAGTGCGTTTTATAATAAAGGGAACGGAGAAAATCACTGTGTTACAGAGGCATAATGTAAAGATCATCGTAGCCATTGAATTTTGTAAATGTGAAAGTCAGAAAAAAACAACTGCTAATTTTTCCGAATTGCATCACATTCTTCAGACTTTTGATGGGAACAATCCGCTCCTCACAGATATATCATGGATAAAGGATTATATTGAGTGGATGAAGGTCAGTCGGTGTCTATCTACATTTCATTGTATCTATTTTCTGCTAATGAATGCACAAATATTTCTTTAAACATGCTTGAAAATTTCCTTTTCCTGCTAAGGTGAAGTAACAGATAATAGTAAACAAAATCATAAGTTATCCCAGATGTGAAGATAATACTGTCTGGTTGAACTTATATATTATTATAGCCTTCTTTTGCCTCTAGAAACTGAGAACATATATGTAAATTTGAAGCACGACTCTCTAAAGTCCATTTCGTAGACCCCCCTTTCTTTCTGCTATACCCACAGAAATACTCATTCTGTTTTATTGTTGTTGGTTTTTTTTTGCTAGAAGTGTACATTTAGAAAGCTATTCATTTCACATTGAAGTATGTCTTGTTATGACATAAAGTGTGAGAAAATGCTTCCACTATACAGAAAAGAAATAGTGCAAGTATAAGGGAAGTTTCACAGTGTTGAAGATACTTCTTAAAAAATCATACCAGACCCAGATTTTTGCCCATGTCAAACTGAGAAAAACAATTTGTATTTTTATTTTTCAAAACTTCTCACTCTTCTCAGAATCACCATAAAGACCTGATTCCCTACATGGATTCATTGGGCCGCAAATGGACCCCTTTTACATTTTCAAATGTGAGTGTGGTGATTGTGAATCATTCTCCAGATGAACTGAATTAGCCTTAATTATGATTTAAAGAAATCAACGTTCTTGAAGCTAAACAATGTCAAGATACTAAATGAATTAAAAATTAAATGTAGATAATAATAAAATTCTTGAGGTCTCCTCTATGCGGTGAGACTTAATGTTAATCTTTCTTTGAAACTTTTAATTGTTCTCCCAAACTGCTTTTTTGATCCACAAAAATACTTGATCCGAAAGGAAGAGAAAGTCCCATTTTCACAATTCCAAAAATGATCATGCATGGCTCCTAATGGCGTTGTGTCTTTCATCTATCTGTCAATCTTTTTGGTTTGTTTGTCTGTCTGTGTGTCTGTCTGTTTTTCTGTCTATCTATATATCTATCTGTTTATCCATGTATTTATCTATGTGCCTGTCTAGACCATTAGACTTAATGTTATTTTTCTTGTTTGAATTCTCAGTGTTCTCCCAAACCGGTTTTGTAATCCACAAGAAAATTTAATAGGATAATAGAATCCCTTCTTGACATTTCAAGAAAATAAAAATTCATATCTATCTAGCTCTCTTGTTGGCAATGTGTACAGAGACATCTAAACATGTTTTATAATTAAGTCAGTGGAGAAAATCACTGTGTTAAAAAGGCATAAAATATGTAAAGACCATTGTAGCCATTGACTTTTATAAATGTGCAAGTCAGGAAAGAACAATTGCTAATTTTTCCAAATTGCATTACATTCTGCAGGCTGTTGATGGGAACAATACGTTCCACAATGATACATCATGGATAAAGGATTATATCCAGTGGGTAAAGGTCAGTCGGTGGCTAATTGTATGTAGCCTTCTTTTGGCTCTAGATCTAGAAACTGAGAATATAATGTAAATTTGAATGCTCATTCTGTTTTTTTTTGTTGTTTTTTTCTGTAAGTGTACATTTAAAAAGCCATTCATTTCACATTGAAGTATGTCTTGATATGACATAAAGTGTGAGATACTGCTTCCACTATACAGAAAAGAAATAGTGCAAGGACAAGGGACGTTTCACAGTGTTGAAGATACTTATTAAAAAATCATGCCAGACCCAGACTTTCGCCTATGTCAAATTGAGAAAAACAAATTATATTTTTTTGTTCAAAACTTGTCATTCTTCTCAGAATCACCATAAAGACCTGATTCCCTATGTGGATTCATTGGACCGCAAATGGATCCCTTTTACATTTTCAAATGTGAGTGTGGTGATTGTGAATCATTCTCCAGATGAACTGAATTAGTCTTAATTATGATTTAAAGAAATCAATGTTCAAGAAACTAAATAAAGTGAATGGATTAAATAAATTCAATTAATTGTAGAAATGTAAAATTCCTCCAGGCCGTGAGACTTAATGTTAATTTTTCTTTCAAAATTTTAACTTATCTATTTAGCTATCTTGTTGGGAATGCGGACAGAGAAACCTGAGCGCTTTTTTTTTTATAATAAAGGGAGCAAAGAAAATCAGTGTGTTAAAGAGGCATATGTAAAGATCATCAAACCCGTTGACCTTTATATATGTGAAAGTCAGAAAAGAACAATTGCTAATTTTTCCGAATTGCATCACATTCTTCAGACTGTTGATGGGAACAATCCGCTCCTCACAGATACATCATGGATAAAGGATTATATCCAGTGGATGAAGGTCAGCCGGTGTCTATCTGTCTATCTACGTTTCATTGTATCTATTTTCTGCTAAAGAATGCACAAATGTTTCTTTCAACAAGCTTGAAAATGTTCTTTTCCTGCTAAGGTGAAGTAACAGATAATAGTAAACAAAATCATAAGTTATCCCAGATGTGAAGATAATACTGTCTGGTTGAACTTGTACATAGGCTTCTTTGGCTCTAGAAACTGAGGACATAAATGTAAATTTGAAGCATGACTCTCTAACGTCCATTTCGTAGACCCCTCTTTCTTCCAGGTAAAGTGAAAGAAATGCTCATTCTGTTTTATTGTTTTTGGTTTTTTTTTTGCTAGAAGTGTACATTTAGAAAGCCATTCATTTCACATTGAAGTATGTTTTGTTATGACATAAAGTGTGAGAAACTGCTTCCACTCTACAGAAAAGAAATAGTGCAAGTACAAGGGAAGTTTCACAATGTTGAAGATACTTATTAAAAAGACATGCCAAACCCAGACTTATGCCTATGTCAAATTGAGAAAAACAAATTGTATTTCTTTTTTCAAAATCTGTCATTCTTCTCAGAATCACCATAAAGAGCTGATTCCCTACGTGGATTCATTGGGCCGCAAATGGATCCCTTTTACATTTTCAAATGTGAGTGTGGTGATTCTAAATCATTCTACAGATGAACTGAATTAATCTTAATTATGATTTAAAGAAATCAATGTTCTAGAAGCTAAACAAAGTCAAGCCACTAAATAACTTAAATTAAATGTAGAAATGTAAAATTCTTGAGGTCTCCTCCAGGCCGTGAGACTTAATGTTAATCTTTCTTTCAAAATTTTAACTGTTCTCCCAAACTGCTTTCTTGCTTGATCCACAAAAATATTTGATCCGATAGGATGAGAAAGTCCCTTTTTCACATTTCCCCCCAAAAATAATCTTGCATTTCTCCTATTGGCGTTGCGTCTTTCATCTATGTATTTTTCTATCTATCCATTTATTTTTCTGTCTGTCTGTGTGTCTGTCTGTCTTTCTGTCTATCTATATATCTATCTGTCTATCTATGTATTTATGTTTCTGCCTGTCTAGACCGTTAGACTTAATGTTATTTTTCTTGTTTGAATTCTCAGTGTTCTCCGAAACATTTTTTGAAATCCACAAGAAAATTTGATAGGATAATAGAATCCCTTCTTCACACTTCAAGAAAATAAAAGTCATATCTATCTAGCTATCTTGTTTAGAAGGCGGACAGAAGGCGGACAGAGAAACCTGAGTGCGTTTTATAATAAAGGGAACGGAGAAAATCACTGTGTTACAGAGGCATAATGTAAAGATCATCGTAGCCATTGAATTTTGTAAATGTGAAAGTCAGAAAAAAACAACTGCTAATTTTTCCGAATTGCATCACATTCTTCAGACTTTTGATGGGAACAATCCGCTCCTCACAGATATATCATGGATAAAGGATTATATTGACTGGATGAAGGTCAGTCGGTGTCTATCTACATTTCATTGTATCTATTTTCTGCTAATGAATGCACAAATATTTCTTTAAACATGCTTGAAAATTTCCTTTTCCTGCTAAGGTGAAGTAACAGATAATAGTAAACAAAATCATAAGTTATCCCAGATGTGAAGATAATACTGTCTGGTTGGACTTATAAATTATTATAGCCTTCTTTTGCCTCTAGAAACTGAGAACATATATGTAAATTTGAAGCACAACTCTATAAAGTCCATTTCGTAGACCCCCCTTTCTTTCTGCTATACCCACAGAAATACTCATTCTGTTTTATTGATGTTGGTTTTTTATTTGCTAGAAGTGTACATTTAGAAAGCTATTCATTTCACATTGAAGTATGTCTTGATATAACATAAAATGTGAGATACTGCTTCCACTATACAGAAAAGAAATATTGCAAGTACAAGGGAAGTTTCACAGTGTTGAAGATACTTCTTAAAAAATCATACCAGACCCAGATTTTTGCCCATGTCAAACTGAGAAAAACAAATTGTATTTTTATTTTTCAAATCTTGTCACTCTTCTCAGAGTCACCATAAAGACATGATTCCCTACGTGGATTCATTGGGCCGCAAATGGACCCCTTTTACATTTTCAAATGTGAGTGTGGTGATTGTGAATCATTCTCCAAATGAACTGAATTAGCCTTAATTATGATTTTAAAAAATCAACGTTGTTGAATCTAAACAATGTCAAGATACTAAATGAATTAAAAATTAAATGTAAATAATAATAAAATTCTTGAGGTCTCCTCTATGCGGTGAGACTTAATGTTAATCTTTCTTTGAAACTTTTAACTGTTCTCCCAAACTGCTTTTTTGATCCACAAAAATACTTGATCTGAAAGGAAGAGAAAGTCCCATTTTCACATTTCCAAAAATGGTCATGCATGGCTCCTAATGGCGTTGTGTCTTTCATCTATCTGTCTGTCTTTTTGTTTGTTTGTCTGTCTGTGTGTCTGTCTGTCTTTCTGTCTACCTATATATCTATCTGTGTATCCATGTATTTATCTATGTGAATGTCTAGACCATTAGACTTAATGTTATTTTTCTTGTTTGAATTCTCAGTGTTCTCCCAAACTGGTTTTGTAATCCACAAGAAAATTTAATAGGATAATAGAATCCCTTCTTGACACTTCAAGAAAATAAAAATTCATATCTATCTAGCTCTCTTGTTGGCAATGTGTACAGAGACATCTAAACATGTTTTATAATTAAGTCAGTTGAGAAAATCACTGTGTTAAAAAGGCATAAAATATGTAAAGACCATTGTAGCCATTGACTTTTATAAATGTGCAAGTCAGGAAAGAACAATTGCTAATTTTTCCAAATTGCATTACATTCTGCAGGCTGTTGATGGGAACAATACGCTCCACAATGATACATCATGGATAAAGGATTATATCCATTGGGTAAAGGTCAGTTGGTGGCTACTTGTATGTAGCCTTCTTTTGGCTCTAGATCTAGAAACTGAGAATATAATGTAAATTTGAATGCTCATTCTGTTTTTTTTTGTTGTTTTTTTCTGTAAGTGTACATTTAAAAAGCCATTCATTTCACATTGAAGTATGTCTTGATATGACATAAAGTGTGAGAAACTGCTTCCACTATACAGAAAAGAAATAGTGCAAGTACAAGGGACGTTTCACAGTGTTGAAGATACTTATTAAAAAATCATGCCAGACCCAGACTTTCGCCTATGTCAAATTGAGAAAAACAAATTATATTTTTTTGTTCAAAACTTGTCATTCTTCTCAGAATCACCATAAAGAGCTGATTCCCTACGTGGATTCATTGGACCGCAAATGGATCCCTTTTACATTTTCAAATGTGAGTGTGGTGATTGTGAATCATTCTCCAGATGAACTGAATTAGTCTTAATTATGATTTAAAGAAATCAATGTTCAAGAAACTAAATAAAGTGAATGGATTAAATAAATTCAATTAATTGTAGAAATGTAAAATTCCTCCAGGCCGTGAGACTTAATGTTAATTTTTCTTTCAAAATTTTAACTTATCTATTTAGCTATCTTGTTGGGAATGCGGACAGAGAAACCTGAGCGCTTTTTTTTTTATAATAAAGGGAGCAAAGAAAATCAGTGTGTTAAAGAGGCATATGTAAAGATCATCAAACCCGTTGACCTTTATATAGGTGAAAGTCAGAAAAGAACAATTGCTAATTTTTCCGAATTGCATCACATTCTTCAGACTGTTGATGGGAACAATCCGCTCCTCACAGATACATCATGGATAAAGGATTATATCCAGTGGATGAAGGTCAGCCGGTGTCTATCTGTCTATCTACGTTTCATTGTATCTATTTTCTGCTAAAGAATGCACAAATGTTTCTTTCAACAAGCTTGAAAATGTTCTTTTCCTGCTAAGGTGAAGTAACAGATAATAGTAAACAAAATCATAAGTTATCCCAGATGTGAAGATAATACTGTCTGGTTGAACTTGTATATAGCCTTCTTTGGCTCTAGAAACTGAGGACATAAATGTAAATTTGAAGCATGACTCTCTAAAGTCCATTTCGTAGACCCCTCTTTCTTCCAAGGAAAGTAAAAGAAAGAAACCTTCTGTGTTATTGTTTTTGGTTTTTTTTTGCTAGAAGTGTACATTTAGAAAGCCATTCATTTCACATTGAAGTATGTTTTGTTATGACATAAAGTGTGAGAAACTGCTTCCACTTTACAGAAAAGAAATAGTGCAAGTACAAGGGAAGTTTCACAATGTTGAAGATACTTATTAAAAAGACATGCCAAACCCAGACTTATGCCTATGTCAAATTGAGAAAAACAAATTGTATTTCTTTTTTCAAAATCTGTCATTCTTCTCAGAATCACCATAAAGAGCTGATTCCCTATGTGGATTCATTGGGCCGCCAATGGATCCCTTTTACATTTTCAAATGTGAGTGTGGTGATTCTAAATCATTCTACAGATGAACTGAATTAATCTTAATTATGATTTAAAGAAATCAATGTTCTAGAAGCTAAACAAAGTCAAGCCACTAAATAACTTAAATTAAATGTAGAAATGTAAAATTCTTGAGGTCTCCTCCAGGCCGTGAGACTTAATGTTAATCTTTCTTTCAAAATTTTAACTGTTCTCCCAAACTGCTTTCTTGCTTGATCCACAAAAATATTTGATCCGATAGGATGAGAAAGTCCCTTTTTCACATTTCCCCCCAAAAATAATCTTGCATTTCTCCTATTGGCGTTGCGTCTTTCATCTATGTATTTTTCTATCTATCCATTTATTTTTCTGTCTGTCTGTGTGTCTGTCTGTCTTTCTGTCTATCTATATATCTATCTGTCTATCTATGTATTTATGTTTCTGCCTGTCTAGACCGTTAGACTTAATGTTATTTTTCTTGTTTGAATTCTCAGTGTTCTCCGAAACATTTTTTGAAATCCACAAGAAAATTTGATAGGATAATAGAATCCCTTCTTCACACTTCAAGAAAATAAAAGTCATATCTATCTAGCTATCTTGTTTAGAAGGCGGACAGAAGGCGGACAGAGAAACCTGAGTGCGTTTTATAATAAAGGGAACGGAGAAAATCACTGTGTTACAGAGGCATAATGTAAAGATCATCGTAGCCATTGAATTTTTTGAATGTGAAAGTCAGAAAAAAACAACTGCTAATTTTTCCGAATTGCATCACATTCTTCAGACTTTTGATGGGAACAATCCGCTCCTCACAGATATATCAAGGATAAAGGATTATATTGAGTGGATGAAGGTCAGTCGGTGTCTATCTACATTTCATTGTATCTATTTTCTGCTAATGAATGCACAAATATTTCTTTAAACATGCTTGAAAATTTCCTTTTCCTGCTAAGGTGAAGTAACAGATAATAGTAAACAAAATCATAAGTTATCCCAGATGTGAAGATAATACTGTCTGGTTGGACTTATAAATTATTATAGCCTTCTTTTGCCTCTAGAAACTGAGAACATATATGTAAATTTGAAGCACAACTCTATAAAGTCCATTTCGTAGACCCCCCTTTCTTTCTGCTATACCCACAGAAATACTCATTCTGTTTTATTGATGTTGGTTTTTTATTTGCTAGAAGTGTACATTTAGAAAGCTATTCATTTCACATTGAAGTATGTCTTGATATAACATAAAATGTGAGATACTGCTTCCACTATACAGAAAAGAAATATTGCAAGTACAAGGGAAGTTTCACAGTGTTGAAGATACTTCTTAAAAAATCATACCAGACCCAGATTTTTGCCCATGTCAAACTGAGAAAAACAAATTGTATTTTTATTTTTCAAATCTTGTCACTCTTCTCAGAGTCACCATAAAGACATGATTCCCTACGTGGATTCATTGGGCCGCAAATGGACCCCTTTTACATTTTCAAATGTGAGTGTGGTGATTGTGAATCATTCTCCAAATGAACTGAATTAGCCTTAATTATGATTTTAAAAAATCAACGTTGTTGAATCTAAACAATGTCAAGATACTAAATGAATTAAAAATTAAATGTAAATAATAATAAAATTCTTGAGGTCTCCTCTATGCGGTGAGACTTAATGTTAATCTTTCTTTGAAACTTTTAACTGTTCTCCCAAACTGCTTTTTTGATCCACAAAAATACTTGATCTGAAATGAAGAGAAAGTCCCATTTTCACATTTCCAAAAATGGTCATGCATGGCTCCTAATGGCGTTGTGTCTTTCATCTATCTGTCTGTCTTTTTGTTTGTTTGTCTGTCTGTGTGTCTGTCTGTCTTTCTGTCTACCTATATATCTATCTGTGTATCCATGTATTTATCTATGTGAATGTCTAGACCATTAGACTTAATGTTATTTTTCTTGTTTGAATTCTCAGTGTTCTCCCAAACTGGTTTTGTAATCCACAAGAAAATTTAATAGGATAATAGAATCCCTTCTTGACACTTCAAGAAAATAAAAATTCATATCTATCTAGCTCTCTTGTTGGCAATGTGTACAGAGACATCTAAACATGTTTTATAATTAAGTCAGTTGAGAAAATCACTGTGTTAAAAAGGCATAAAATATGTAAAGACCATTGTAGCCATTGACTTTTATAAATGTGCAAGTCAGGAAAGAACAATTGCTAATTTTTCCAAATTGCATTACATTCTGCAGGCTGTTGATGGGAACAATACGCTCCACAATGATACATCATGGATAAAGGATTATATCCATTGGGTAAAGGTCAGTCGGTGGCTACTTGTATGTAGATTTCTTTTGGCTCTAGATCTAGAAACTGAGAATATAATGTAAATTTGAATGCTCATTCTGTTTTTTTTTTGTTGTTTGTTTCTGTAAGTGTACATTTAAAAAGCCATTCATTTCACATTGAAGTATGTCTTGATATGACATAAAGTGTGAGATACTGCTTCCACTATACAGAAAAGAAATAGTGCAAGTACAAGGGGAGTTTCACAGTGTTGAAGATACTTATTAAAAAATCATGCCAGACCCAGACTTTCGCCTATGTCAAATTGAGAAAAACAAATTATATTTTCTTGTTCAAAACTTGTCATTCTTCTCAGAATCACCATAAAGAGCTGATTCCCTACGTGGATTCATTGGACCGCAAATGGATCCCTTTTACATTTTCAAATGTGAGTGTGGTGATTGTGAATCATTCTCCAGATGAACTGAATTAGTCTTAATTATGATTTAAAGAAATCAATGTTCAAGAAACTAAATAAAGTGAATGGATTAAATAAATTCAATTAATTGTAGAAATGTAAAATTCCTCCAGGCCGTGAGACTTAATGTTAATTTTTCTTTCAAAATTTTAACTTATCTATTTAGCTATCTTGTTGGGAATGCGGACAGAGAAACCTGAGCGCTTTTTTTTTTATAATAAAGGGAGCAAAGAAAATCAGTGTGTTAAAGAGGCATATGTAAAGATCATCAAACCCGTTGACCTTTATATATGTGAAAGTCAGAAAAGAACAATTGCTAATTTTTCCGAATTGCATCACATTCTTCAGACTGTTGATGGGAACAATCCGCTCCTCACAGATACATCATGGATAAAGGATTATATCCAGTGGATGAAGGTCAGCCGGTGTCTATCTGTCTATCTACGTTTCATTGTATCTATTTTCTGCTAAAGAATGCACAAATGTTTCTTTCAACAAGCTTGAAAATGTTCTTTTCCTGCTAAGGTGAAGTAACAGATAATAGTAAACAAAATCATAAGTTATCCCAGATGTGAAGATAATACTGTCTGGTTGAACTTGTACATAGGCTTCTTTGGCTCTAGAAACTGAGGACATAAATGTAAATTTGAAGCATGACTCTCTAAAGTCCATTTCGTAGACCCCTCTTTCTTCCAGGTAAAGTGAAAGAAATGCTCATTCTGTTTTATTGTTTTTGGTTTTTTTTTTGCTAGAAGTGTACATTTAGAAAGCCATTCATTTCACATTGAAGTATGTTTTGTTATGACATAAAGTGTGAGAAACTGCTTCCACTCTACAGAAAAGAAATAGTGCAAGTACAAGGGAAGTTTCACAATGTTGAAGATACTTATTAAAAAGACATGCCAAACCCAGACTTATGCCTATGTCAAATTGAGAAAAACAAATTGTATTTCTTTTTTCAAAATCTGTCATTCTTCTCAGAATCACCATAAAGAGCTGATTCCCTACGTGGATTCATTGGGCCGCAAATGGATCCCTTTTACATTTTCAAATGTGAGTGTGGTGATTCTAAATCATTCTACAGATGAACTGAATTAATCTTAATTATGATTTAAAGAAATCAATGTTCTAGAAGCTAAACAAAGTCAAGCCACTAAATAACTTAAATTAAATGTAGAAATGTAAAATTCTTGAGGTCTCCTCCAGGCCGTGAGACTTAATGTTAATCTTTCTTTCAAAATTTTAACTGTTCTCCCAAACTGCTTTCTTGCTTGATCCACAAAAATATTTGATCCGATAGGATGAGAAAGTCCCTTTTTCACATTTCCCCCCAAAAATAATCTTGCATTTCTCCTATTGGCGTTGCGTCTTTCATCTATGTATTTTTCTATCTATCCATTTATTTTTCTGTCTGTCTGTGTGTCTGTCTGTCTTTCTGTCTATCTATATATCTATCTGTCTATCTATGTATTTATGTTTCTGCCTGTCTAGACCGTTAGACTTAATGTTATTTTTCTTGTTTGAATTCTCAGTGTTCTCCGAAACATTTTTTGAAATCCACAAGAAAATTTGATAGGATAATAGAATCCCTTCTTCACACTTCAAGAAAATAAAAGTCATATCTATCTAGCTATCTTGTTTAGAAGGCGGACAGAAGGCGGACAGAGAAACCTGAGTGCGTTTTATAATAAAGGGAACGGAGAAAATCACTGTGTTACAGAGGCATAATGTAAAGATCATCGTAGCCATTGAATTTTGTAAATGTGAAAGTCAGAAAAAAACAACTGCTAATTTTTCCGAATTGCATCACATTCTTCAGACTTTTGATGGGAACAATCCGCTCCTCACAGATATATCATGGATAAAGGATTATATTGACTGGATGAAGGTCAGTCGGTGTCTATCTACATTTCATTGTATCTATTTTCTGCTAATGAATGCACAAATATTTCTATTTCTTTAAACATGCTTGAAAATTTCCCTTTCCTGCTAAGGTGAAGTAACAGATAATAGTAAACAAAATCATAAGTTATCCCAGATGTGAAGATAATACTGTCTGGTTGAACTTATATATTATTATAGCCTTCTTTTGCCTCTAGAAACTGAGAACATATATGTAAATTTGAAGCACGACTCTCTAAAGTCCATTTCGTAGACCCCCCTTTCTTTCTGCTATACCCACAGAAATACTCATTCTGTTTTATTGTTGTTGGTTTTTTTTTGCTAGAAGTGTACATTTAGAAAGCTATTCATTTCACATTGAAGTATGTCTTGTTATGACATAAAGTGTGAGAAAATGCTTCCACTATACAGAAAAGAAATAGTGCAAGTATAAGGGAAGTTTCACAGTGTTGAAGATACTTCTTAAAAAATCATACCAGACCCAGATTTTTGCCCATGTCAAACTGAGAAAAACAATTTGTATTTTTATTTTTCAAAACTTCTCACTCTTCTCAGAATCACCATAAAGACCTGATTCCCTACATGGATTCATTGGGCCGCAAATGGACCCCTTTTACATTTTCAAATGTGAGTGTGGTGATTGTGAATCATTCTCCAGATGAACTGAATTAGCCTTAATTATGATTTAAAGAAATCAACGTTCTTGAAGCTAAACAATGTCAAGATACTAAATGAATTAAAAATTAAATGTAGATAATAATAAAATTCTTGAGGTCTCCTCTATGCGGTGAGACTTAATGTTAATCTTTCTTTGAAACTTTTAATTGTTCTCCCAAACTGCTTTTTTGATCCACAAAAATACTTGATCCGAAAGGAAGAGAAAGTCCCATTTTCACAATTCCAAAAATGATCATGCATGGCTCCTAATGGCGTTGTGTCTTTCATCTATCTGTCTGTCTTTTTGTTTGTTTGTCTGTCTGTGTGTCTGTCTGTCTTTCTGTCTATCTATATATCTATCTGTGTATCCATGTATTTATCTATGTGCCTGTCTAGACCATTAGACTTAATGTTATTTTTCTTGTTTGAATTCTCAGTGTTCTCCCAAACCGGTTTTGTAATCCACAAGAAAATTTAATAGGATAATAGAATCCCTTCTTGACATTTCAAGAAAATAAAAATTCATATCTATCTAGCTCTCTTGTTGGCAATGTGTACAGAGACATCTAAACATGTTTTATAATTAAGTCAGTGGAGAAAATCACTGTGTTAAAAAGGCATAAAATATGTAAAGACCATTGTAGCCATTGACTTTTATAAATGTGCAAGTCAGGAAAGAACAATTGCTAATTTTTCCAAATTGCATTACATTCTGCAGGCTGTTGATGGGAACAATACGCTCCACAATGATACATCATGGATAAAGGATTATATCCATTGGGTAAAGGTCAGTCGGTGGCTAATTGTATGTAGCCTTCTTTTGGCTCTAGATCTAGAAACTGAGAATATAATGTAAATTTGAATGCTCATTCTGTTTTTTTTTGTTGTTTTTTTCTGTAAGTGTACATTTAAAAAGCCATTCATTTCACATTGAAGTATGTCTTGATATGACATAAAGTGTGAGATACTGCTTCCACTATACAGAAAAGAAATAGTGCAAGGACAAGGGACGTTTCACAGTGTTGAAGATACTTATTAAAAAATCATGCCAGACCCAGACTTTCGCCTATGTCAAATTGAGAAAAACAAATTATATTTTTTTGTTCAAAACTTGTCATTCTTCTCAGAATCACCATAAAGACCTGATTCCCTATGTGGATTCATTGGACCGCAAATGGATCCCTTTTACATTTTCAAATGTGAGTGTGGTGATTGTGAATCATTCTCCAGATGAACTGAATTAGCCTAGTTATTATTTAAAGAAATCAATGTTCAAGAAACTAAATAAAGTGAATGGATTAAATAAATTCAGTTAATTGTAGAAATGTAAATTTCTTGAGGTTTCCTCCAGGCCGTGAGACTTAATGTTAAATTTTCTTTCAAAATTTTAACTTATCTATTTAGCTATCTTGTTGGGAATGCGGACAGAGAAACCTTAGCGCCGTTTTATAATAAAGGGAGGAAAGAAAATCAGTGTGTTAAAGAGGCATATATAAAGATCATCAAACCCGTTGACCCTTATATATGTGAAAGTCAGAAAAGAACAATTGCTAATTTTTTCCGAATTGCATCACATTCTTCAGACTGTTGATGGGAACAATCCGCTCCTCACAGATACATCATGGATAAAGGATTATATCCAGTGGATGAAGGTCAGCCGGTGTCTATCTGTCTATCTACGTTTCATTGTATCTATTTTCTGCTAAAGAATGCACAAATGTTTCTTTCAACAAGCTTGAAAATGTTCTTTTCCTGCTAAGGTGAAGTAACAGATAATAGTAAACAAAATCATAAGTTATCCCAGATGTGAAGATAATACTGTCTGGTTGAACTTGTACATAGGCTTCTTTGGCTCTAGAAACTGAGGACATAAATGTAAATTTGAAGCATGACTCTCTAACGTCCATTTCGTAGACCCCTCTTTCTTCCAGGTAAAGTGAAAGAAATGCTCATTCTGTTTTATTGTTTTTGGTTTTTTTTTTGCTAGAAGTGTACATTTAGAAAGCCATTCATTTCACATTGAAGTATGTTTTGTTATGACATAAAGTGTGAGAAACTGCTTCCACTCTACAGAAAAGAAATAGTGCAAGTACAAGGGAAGTTTCACAATGTTGAAGATACTTATTAAAAAGACATGCCAAACCCAGACTTATGCCTATGTCAAATTGAGAAAAACAAATTGTATTTCTTTTTTCAAAATCTGTCATTCTTCTCAGAATCACCATAAAGAGCTGATTCCCTACGTGGATTCATTGGGCCGCAAATGGATCCCTTTTACATTTTCAAATGTGAGTGTGGTGATTCTAAATCATTCTACAGATGAACTGAATTAATCTTAATTATGATTTAAAGAAATCAATGTTCTAGAAGCTAAACAAAGTCAAGCCACTAAATAACTTAAATTAAATGTAGAAATGTAAAATTCTTGAGGTCTCCTCCAGGCCGTGAGACTTAATGTTAATCTTTCTTTCAAAATTTTAACTGTTCTCCCAAACTGCTTTCTTACTTGATCCACAAAAATATTTGATCCGATAGGATGAGAAAGTCCCTTTTTCACATTTCCCCCCAAAAATAATCTTGCATTTCTCCTATTGGCGTTGCGTCTTTCATCTATGTATTTTTCTATCTATCCATTTATTTTTCTGTCTGTCTGTGTGTCTGTCTGTCTTTCTGTCTATCTATATATCTATCTGTCTATCTATGTATTTATGTTTCTGCCTGTCTAGACCGTTAGACTTAATGTTATTTTTCTTGTTTGAATTCTCAGTGTTCTCCGAAACATTTTTTGAAATCCACAAGAAAATTTGATAGGATAATAGAATCCCTTCTTCACACTTCAAGAAAATAAAAGTCATATCTATCTAGCTATCTTGTTTAGAAGGCGGACAGAAGGCGGACAGAGAAACCTGAGTGCGTTTTATAATAAAGGGAACGGAGAAAATCACTGTGTTACAGAGGCATAATGTAAAGATCATCGTAGCCATTGAATTTTGTAAATGTGAAAGTCAGAAAAAAACAACTGCTAATTTTTCCGAATTGCATCACATTCTTCAGACTTTTGATGGGAACAATCCGCTCCTCACAGATATATCATGGATAAAGGATTATATTGAGTGGATGAAGGTCAGTCGGTGTCTATCTACATTTCATTGTATCTATTTTCTGCTAATGAATGCACAAATATTTCTTTAAACATGCTTGAAAATTTCCCTTTCCTGCTAAGGTGAAGTAACAGATAATAGTAAACAAAATCATAAGTTATCCCAGATGTGAAGATAATACTGTCTGGTTGAACTTATATATTATTATAGCCTTCTTTTGCCTCTAGAAACTGAGAACATATATGTAAATTTGAAGCACGACTCTCTAAAGTCCATTTCGTAGACCCCCCTTTCTTTCTGCTATACCCACAGAAATACTCATTCTGTTTTATTGTTGTTGGTTTTTTTTTGCTAGAAGTGTACATTTAGAAAGCTATTCATTTCACATTGAAGTATGTCTTGTTATGACATAAAGTGTGAGAAAATGCTTCCACTATACAGAAAAGAAATAGTGCAAGTATAAGGGAAGTTTCACAGTGTTGAAGATAATTCTTAAAAAATCATACCAGACCCAGATTTTTGCCCATGTCAAACTGAGAAAAACAATTTGTATTTTTATTTTTCAAAACTTCTCACTCTTCTCAGAATCACCATAAAGACCTGATTCCCTACATGGATTCATTGGGCCGCAAATGGACCCCTTTTACATTTTCAAATGTGAGTGTGGTGATTGTGAATCATTCTCCAGATGAACTGAATTAGCCTTAATTATGATTTAAAGAAATCAACGTTCTTGAAGCTAAACAATGTCAAGATACTAAATGAATTAAAAATTAAATGTAGATAATAATAAAATTCTTGAGGTCTCCTCTATGCGGTGAGACTTAATGTTAATCTTTCTTTGAAACTTTTAATTGTTCTCCCAAACTGCTTTTTTGATCCACAAAAATACTTGATCCGAAAGGAAGAGAAAGTCCCATTTTCACAATTCCAAAAATGATCATGCATGGCTCCTAATGGCGTTGTGTCTTTCATCTATCTGTCTGTCTTTTTGTTTGTTTGTCTGTCTGTGTGTCTGTCTGTCTTTCTGTCTATCTATATATCTATCTGTGTATCCATGTATTTATCTATGTGCCTGTCTAGACCATTAGACTTAATGTTATTTTTCTTGTTTGAATTCTCAGTGTTCTCCCAAACCGGTTTTGTAATCCACAAGAAAATTTAATAGGATAATAGAATCCCTTCTTGACATTTCAAGAAAATAAAAATTCATATCTATCTAGCTCTCTTGTTGGCAATGTGTACAGAGACATCTAAACATGTTTTATAATTAAGTCAGTGGAGAAAATCACTGTGTTAAAAAGGCATAAAATATGTAAAGACCATTGTAGCCATTGACTTTTATAAATGTGCAAGTCAGGAAAGAACAATTGCTAATTTTTCCAAATTGCATTACATTCTGCAGGCTGTTGATGGGAACAATACGCTCCACAATGATACATCATGGATAAAGGATTATATCCAGTGGGTAAAGGTCAGTCGGTGGCTAATTGTATGTAGCCTTCTTTTGGCTCTAGATCTAGAAACTGAGAATATAATGTAAATTTGAATGCTCATTCTGTTTTTTTTTGTTGTTTTTTTCTGTAAGTGTACATTTAAAAAGCCATTCATTTCACATTGAAGTATGTCTCGATATGACATAAAGTGTGAGATACTGCTTCCACTATACAGAAAAGAAATAGTGCAAGGACAAGGGACGTTTCACAGTGTTGAAGATACTTATTAAAAAATCATGCCAGACCCAGACTTTCACCTATGTCAAATTGAGAAAAACAAATTATATTTTTATTTTGCAAAACTTGTCATTCTTCTCAGAATCACCATAAAGACCTGATTCCCTATGTGGATTCAATGGGCCGCAAATGGATCCCTTTTACATTTTCAAATGTGAGTGTGGTGATTGTGAATCATTCTCCAGATGAACTGAATTAGCCTAGTTATGATTTAAAGAAATCAATGTTCAAGAAACTAAATAAAGTGAATGGATTAAATAAATTCAGTTAATTGTAGAAATGTAAATTTCTTGAGGTTTCCTCCAGGCCGTGAGACTTAATGTTAATTTTTCTTTCAAAATTTTAACTTATCTATTTAGCTATCTTGTTGGGAATGCGGACAGAGAAACCTTAGCGCCGTTTTATAATAAAGGGAGGAAAGAAAATCAGTGTGTTAAAGAGGCATATATAAAGATCATCAAACCCGTTGACCTTTATATATGTGAAAGTCAGAAAAGAACAATTGCTAATTTTTTCCGAATTGCATCACATTCTTCAGACTGTTGATGGGAACAATCCGCTCCTCACAGATACATCATGGATAAAGGATTATATCCAGTGGATGAAGGTCAGCCGGTGTCTATCTGTCTATCTACGTTTCATTGTATCTATTTTCTGCTAAAGAATGCACAAATGTTTCTTTCAACAAGCTTGAAAATGTTCTTTTCCTGCTAAGGTGAAGTAACAGATAATAGTAAACAAAATCATAAGTTATCCCAGATGTGAAGATAATACTGTCTGGTTGAACTTGTATATAGCCTTCTTTGGCTCTAGAAACTGAGGACATAAATCGTCGGTTGGCTGTTGGAACCTCGTTAAGTCCATTTTTGGGCAAATTCACTTTTTTTTAAAAATGGAATCTATAGCACGAGACGCATCGGATGCACTTGAAAAAACGAAAAAACTTCTGCTCAGTAGTGGAGAAAAGCGATGTTGTAATTCCGTGTTATAACCTCGTTAACGTACAGCTGGCGGAATATCGGCGCTTGAACCTCGCTAAAATCGTTTGCCAGGTTATGCACCGCTGGCCAGGGCCAATTGTTGGCGTTTGAACCTCACTAAACGTTTAGTTTAGTAGCGTTTAATGCTAAACGTTTAGTAAACGTTTAATAGCATGGTTATTACATGTACCAATTGTTGTCACTTGAAAATTAAGAAAAAAAGTGAAAGTCGACAAATGTAGCGTCGGTGTAAAAATCATTATTTCGTAGTAGTGCATGATTGTATCACGTTTACAAATAACGAGACTGAAGAAGGGCAGTCATGTACCATACCCTGTAACTCATAATTAGTTTTAAGAGTTTGAAGATACAGGGAATAGGTTATTGTGTACAAAATTCACACACGCATGGACACACATAGGCACACAGAGTAATTAGGTTTTTACTAAGTTCGAAATGACTTTTTAAAAAAAATTACATTATATAATTAAAGTTATGTGCCAATAAAATCATTGAGTCTGGGGACGAATAAAAAGTAGTCACTTTGAAATAGCCTAGATATCAACCGGCGTATATATTGCGTCCGAAGACAGAGGTCTATTGTCACTAATGTAATCACCGACCGTAGGGTAAACTTGAATGAATAGATTAAAGGACAGGCGGCGGCGAGTTTACGGCCTTTGAAGTTGCCGCCCAATGGAGTGGACACCGTCTTTGAAGAAAGTAAGACAAGACCGGCGAATATGGGCGGATCAAATGTGATCAAATAAGGGAATGGTAGATATTATTTTGGTAAATATTTTGAGTTAATTGATCAATCTGTAATTAATCATGCGAATCTTCGCCCCACCCACACTTTAATAGCTATAAATACTGTCAGTCTCATATCAATCAGTGACCAGACAAAGTAAAGCGCCCCACTATCTGAATTTTTGAATCCAGTGCTTTCCAGTATGTAACACATAAGTCACTGTGCATTTCCAGTTAGTTATTTTCAACGTTTCCTCTGAGCAGAGGACAATGCATGGTGCAATAAGCACTTTCAAAACCTGTTAGAGGAAGATGCCGATCGCAGGAGCCTTTAATTGACGTTGCACACAAATCTTACTGGTGTGAAAGTAGATCTCTCAAAGAAACAGAGAGCAGTTCTCTCAGTGCAGTAAACTGCAACCCTCTCTCAAAGAACTATGCTGGAACTCTCTCACAGAACCAAGTGCACAGCTCTCAAAGACCCTATGTGGAACTCTCTCAAAGAACAAACAAGTAACTCTCAAAGAACAAAAATGAAAATTACCCAAGGAACTGAAATGCAGCCAGCTCATGGAGTAAACGTACAAATCTCTCCCCCCCCCCTCTCTCTCTCTCTCTCTCTCTCTCTCTCTCTCTCTCAGAACCAGGGCGCCACATTCTCAAAGTGCAAGATGCAGCTCTTTCAGGGGGCAGCTCTCTTAATAAAGAACCAAAGTGCAGCGCTCACACCCCCCCCTTCTCTCTCTCTCTCCCTCTCTCTCTCTCTCTCCCTCTCTCTCTCTCTCTCTCTGTCAAATAACCAGAGTGAACGTCTATCTCAAAGATCCAGTGTGCAGTTGTCTCTCAAAATCCCTGAGTGCCGTTTCTCTCACAGCCCCAGAATGCAGAGTTATACAAGAACCAAAGTGCACCTCTTTCAATTGGATCTCTCCCAAAGAACCAAAATGCATCCCTCTCTCAAAGGACTGGAGTGCATCTCTTTCAAGTTGCATCTCTCCCAAAGAACCAAAATGCAGCTCTCTCTCAAAGGACTGGAGTGCATCTCTTTCAAGTTTCATCTCTCTCAAAGAACCAAAATGCAGCTCTCTCTCAAAGGACTGGAGTGCACATCTTTCAAGTTGCATCACTCTCAAAGAAACAAAATGCAGCTCTCTCTCAAAGGACTGGAGTGCATCTCTTTCAAGTAGCATCTCTCCCAAAGAACCAAAATGCAGCTCTCTCTCAAAGGACTGGAGTGCATCTCTTTCAAGTAGCATCTCTCCCAAAGAACCAAAATGCAGCTCTCTCTCAAAGAGCTGGAGTGCATCTCTTTCAAGTTGCATCTCTCTCAAAGAACCAAAATGCAGCCCTCTCTCAAAGAACTGGAGTGCACCTCTTTCAAATTGCATTTCTCTCAAAGAACCAAAATGCAGCTCTCTCTCTCTAAGAACGTGAGTGCAGCTCTTTCAAATTGCATTTCTCTCGAAGAACCAAATTGCAACTCTCTCTCTCTCAATGAACCAAAATGCAGCCCTCTCTCAAAGAACTGGAGTGCACCTCTCTCAAAGAGAGAAAGAGAGCGGCAGGGGCAGCTGGATGCGGCTGGGGAGGGGGCAGTGAGCAAGGACATAACATAGACCGGAGTAAACATAGACATTTGTAAACAAATGACATGTAATACTTTGTGTTACTAAAGAGTCAAGTGTGAATAAATAGTTTGGTTTAGGCTAGACAGTAAATCATACATTTATATTACATTCATTCGCTCGGTGATGGTGTGATACATAGGAAATGAACGAAGTGAAATACTAAGTTTCGAGGGATAAATTTAAAACAGAACTAAAACGGCAAAGACAACAATAAATGCCTCCGAGGCACTTTTAAACATATTTTTACTATGCCCAAAGAAAGGTAGCGAGGTTATACGATCAGCCAAGCGGCGCGATGTGTGCGCTTGAACCTCGTTAAAGCTTTAGGCAGGTTCCAACAGCCGACTTCGGCGTGTTATAACCTGCTTAACTCTGGTTACGTAATTACAGTAGGGTTGTCGTCAAAATGCAATACACGGCACAACTATTGGTCAAGAACATAGGCTAGGTGCCAAGTTACAGCTCCCAATAATGAAAACTATTAAAGACAATCAGTTTTTTCCTTCTCCTGTAAAATTTTGATTTTGGACTTAACGAGGTTCCAACAGCCAACCGACGAAATGTAAATTTGAAGCATGACTCTCAAAAGTCCATTTCGTAGACCCCTCTTTCTTTCAGCTAAAGTGACAGAAATGCTCATTCTGTTTTATTGTTGTTGGTTTTTTTTTTTGCTAGAAGTGTACATTTAGAAAGCCATTCATTTCACATTGAAGTATGTTTTGTTATGACATAAAGTGTGAGAAACTGCTTCCACTCTACAGAAAAGAAATAGTGCAAGTACAAGGGAAGTTTCACAATGTTGAAGATACTTATTAAAAAGACATGCCAAACCCAGACTTATGCCTATGTCAAATTGAGAAAAACAAATTGTATTTCTTTTTTCAAAATCTGTCATTCTTCTCAGAATCACCATAAAGAGCTGATTCCCTACGTGGATTCATTGGGCCGCAAATGGATCCCTTTTACATTTTCAAATGTGAGTGTGGTGATTCTAAATCATTCTACAGATGAACTGAATTAATCTTAATTATGATTTAAAGAAATCAATGTTCTAGAAGCTAAACAAAGTCAAGCCACTAAATAACTTAAATTAAATGTAGAAATGTAAAATTCTTGAGGTCTCCTCCAGGCCGTGAGACTTAATGTTAATCTTTCTTTCAAAATTTTAACTGTTCTCCCAAACTGCTTTCTTGCTTGATCCACAAAAATATTTGATCCGATAGGATGAGAAAGTCCCTTTTTCACATTTCCCCCCAAAAATAATCTTGCATTTCTCCTATTGGCGTTGCGTCTTTCATCTATGTATTTTTCTATCTATCCATTTATTTTTCTGTCTGTCTGTGTGTCTGTCTGTCTTTCTGTCTATCTATATATCTACCTGTCTATCTATGTATTTATGTTTCTGCCTGTCTAGACCGTTAGACTTAATGTTATTTTTCATGTTTGAATTCTCAGTGTTCTCCGAAACATTTTTAGAAATCCACAAGAAAATTTGATAGGATAATAGAATCCCTTCTTCACACTTCAAGAAAATAAAAGTCATATCTATCTAGCTATCTTGTTTAGAAGGCGGACAGAGAAACCTGAGTGTGTTTTATAATAAAGGGAGCGGAGAAAATCACTGTGTTACAGAGGCATAATGTAAAGATCATCGTAGCCATTGAATTTTGTAAATGTGAAAGTCAGAAAAAAACAACTGCTAATTTTTCCGAATTGCATCACATTCTTCAGACTTTTGATGGGAACAATCCGCTCCTCACAGATATATCATGGATAAAGGATTATATTGAGTGGATGAAGGTCAGTCGGTGTCTATCTACATTTCATTGTATCTATTTTCTGCTAATGAATGCACAAATATTTCTTTAAACATGCTTGAAAATTTCCTTTTCCTGCTAAGGTGAAGTAACAGATAATAGTAAACAAAATCATAAGTTATCCCAGATGTGAAGATAATAATGTCTGGTTGAAGTTATATATTATTATAGCCTTCTTTTGCCTCTAGAAACTGAGAACATATATGTAAATTTGAAGCACGACTCTCTAAAGTCCATTTCGTAGACCCCCCTTTCTTTCTGCTATACCCACAGAAATGCTCATTCTGTTTTATTGTTGTTGGTTTTTTTTTGCTAGAAGTGTACATTTAGAAAGCTATTCATTTCACATTGAAGTATGTCTTGTTATGACATAAAGTGTGAGAAAATGCTTCCACTATACAGAAAAGAAATAGTGCAAGTATAAGGGAAGTTTCACAGTGTTGAAGATACTTCTTAAAAAATCATACCAGGCCCAGATTTTTGCCCATGTCAAACTGAGAAAAACAATTTGTATTTTTATTTTTCAAAACTTCTCACTCTTCTCAGAATCACCATAAAGACCTGATTCCCTACATGGATTCATTGGGCCGCAAATGGACCCCTTTTACATTTTCAAATGTGAATGTGGTGATTGTGAATCATTCTCCAGATGAACTGAATTAGCCTTAATTATGATTTAAAGAAATCAACGTTCTTGAAGCTAAACAATGTCAAGATACTAAATGAATTAAAAATTAAATGTAGATAATAATAAAATTCTTGAGGTCTCCTCTATGCGGTGAGACTTAATGTTAATCTTTCTTTGAAACTTTTAATTGTTCTCCCAAACTGCTTTTTTGATCCACAAAAATACTTGATCCGAAAGGAAGAGAAAGTCCCATTTTCACAATTCCAAAAATGATCATGCATGGCTCCTAATGGCGTTGTGTCTTTCATCTATCTGTCAATCTTTTTGGTTTGTTTGTCTGTCTGTGTGTCTGTCTGTTTTTCTGTCTATCTATATATCTATCTGTTTATCCATGTATTTATCTATGTGCCTGTCTAGACCATTAGACTTAATGTTATTTTTCTTGTTTGAATTCTCAGTGTTCTCCCAAACCGGTTTTGTAATCCACAAGAAAATTTAATAGGATAATAGAATCCCTTCTTGACATTTCAAGAAAATAAAAATTCATATCTATCTAGCTCTCTTGTTGGCAATGTGTACAGAGACATCTAAACATGTTTTATAATTAAGTCAGTGGAGAAAATCACTGTGTTAAAAAGGCATAAAATATGTAAAGACCATTGTAGCCATTGACTTTTATAAATGTGCAAGTCAGGAAAGAACAATTGCTAATTTTTCCAAATTGCATTACATTCTGCAGGCTGTTGATGGGAACAATACGCTCCACAATGATACATCATGGATAAAGGATTATATCCAGTGGGTAAAGGTCAGTCGGTGGCTAATTGTATGTAGCCTTCTTTTGGCTCTAGATCTAGAAACTGAGAATATAATGTAAATTTGAATGCTCATTCTGTTTTTTTTTGTTGTTTTTTTCTGTAAGTGTACATTTAAAAAGCCATTCATTTCACATTGAAGTATGTCTTGATATGACATAAAGTGTGAGATACTGCTTCCACTATACAGAAAAGAAATAGTGCAAGGACAAGGGACGTTTCACAGTGTTGAAGATACTTATTAAAAAATCATGCCAGACCCAGACTTTCGCCTATGTCAAATTGAGAAAAACAAATTATATTTTTTTGTTCAAAACTTGTCATTCTTCTCAGAATCACCATAAAGACCTGATTCCCTATGTGGATTCATTGGACCGCAAATGGATCCCTTTTACATTTTCAAATGTGAGTGTGGTGATTGTGAATCATTCTCCAGATGAACTGAATTAGTCTTAATTATGATTTAAAGAAATCAATGTTCAAGAAACTAAATAAAGTGAATGGATTAAATAAATTCAATTAATTGTAGAAATGTAAAATTCCTCCAGGCCGTGAGACTTAATGTTAATTTTTCTTTCAAAATTTTAACTTATCTATTTAGCTATCTTGTTGGGAATGCGGACAGAGAAACCTGAGCGCTTTTTTTTTTATAATAAAGGGAGCAAAGAAAATCAGTGTGTTAAAGAGGCATATGTAAAGATCATCAAACCCGTTGACCTTTATATATGTGAAAGTCAGAAAAGAACAATTGCTAATTTTTCCGAATTGCATCACATTCTTCAGACTGTTGATGGGAACAATCCGCTCCTCACAGATACATCATGGATAAAGGATTATATCCAGTGGATGAAGGTCAGCCGGTGTCTATCTGTCTATCTACGTTTCATTGTATCTATTTTCTGCTAAAGAATGCACAAATGTTTCTTTCAACAAGCTTGAAAATGTTCTTTTCCTGCTAAGGTGAAGTAACAGATAATAGTAAACAAAATCATAAGTTATCCCAGATGTGAAGATAATACTGTCTGGTTGAACTTGTACATAGGCTTCTTTGGCTCTAGAAACTGAGGACATAAATGTAAATTTGAAGCATGACTCCCTAACGTCCATTTCGTAGACCCCTCTTTCTTCCAGGTAAAGTGAAAGAAATGCTCATTCTGTTTTATTGTTTTTGGTTTTTTTTTTGCTAGAAGTGTACATTTAGAAAGCCATTCATTTCACATTGAAGTATGTTTTGTTATGACATAAAGTGTGAGAAACTGCTTCCACTCTACAGAAAAGAAATAGTGCAAGTACAAGGGAAGTTTCACAATGTTGAAGATACTTATTAAAAAGACATGCCAAACCCAGACTTATGCCTATGTCAAATTGAGAAAAACAAATTGTATTTCTTTTTTCAAAATCTGTCATTCTTCTCAAAATCACCATAAACAGCTGATTCCCTACGTGGATTCATTGGGCCGCAAATGGATCCCTTTTACATTTTCAAATGTGAGTGTGGTGATTCTAAATCATTCTACAGATGAACTGAATTAATCTTAATTATGATTTAAAGAAATCAATGTTCTAGAAGCTAAACAAAGTCAAGCCACTAAATAACTTAAATTAAATGTAGAAATGTAAAATTCTTGAGGTCTCCTCCAGGCCGTGAGACTTAATGTTAATCTTTCTTTCAAAATTTTAACTGTTCTCCCAAACTGCTTTCTTGCTTGATCCACAAAAATATTTGATCCGATAGGATGAGAAAGTCCCTTTTTCACATTTCCCCCCAAAAATAATCTTGCATTTCTCCTATTGGCGTTGCGTCTTTCATCTATGTATTTTTCAATCTATCCATTTATTTTTCTGTCTGTCTGTGTGTCTGTCTGTCTTTCTGTCTATCTATATATCTATCTGTCTATCTATGTATTTATGTTTCTGCCTGTCTAGACCGTTAGACTTAATGTTATTTTTCTTGTTTGAATTCTCAGTGTTCTCCGAAACATTTTTTGAAATCCACAAGAAAATTTGATAGGATAATAGAATCCCTTCTTCACACTTCAAGAAAATAAAAGTCATATCTATCTAGCTATCTTGTTTAGAAGGCGGACAGAAGGCGGACAGAGAAACCTGAGTGCGTTTTATAATAAAGGGAACGGAGAAAATCACTGTGTTACAGAGGCATAATGTAAAGATCATCGTAGCCATTGAATTTTTTAAATGTGAAAGTCAGAAAAAAACAACTGCTAATTTTTCCGAATTGCATCACATTCTTCAGACTTTTGATGGGAACAATCCGCTCCTCACAGATATATCATGGATAAAGGATTATATTGAGTGGATGAAGGTCAGTCGGTGTCTATCTACATTTCATTGTATCTATTTTCTGCTAATGAATGCACAAATATTTCTTTAAACATGCTTGAAAATTTCCTTTTCCTGCTAAGGTGAAGTAACAGATAATAGTAAACAAAATCATAAGTTATCCCAGATGTGAAGATAATACTGTCTGGTTGAACTTATATATTATTATAGCCTTCTTTTGCCTCTAGAAACTGAGAACATATATGTAAATTTGAAGCACGACTCTCTAAAGTCCATTTCGTAGACCCCCCTTTCTTTCTGCTATACCCACAGAAATACTCATTCTGTTTTATTGTTGTTGGGTTTTTTTTGCTAGAAGTGTACATTTAGAAAGCTATTCATTTCACATTGAAGTATGTCTTGTTATGACATAAAGTGTGAGAAAATGCTTCCACTATACAGAAAAGAAATAGTGCAAGTATAAGGGAAGTTTCACAGTGTTGAAGATACTTCTTAAAAAATCATACCAGACCCAGATTTTTGCCCATGTCAAACTGAGAAAAACAATTTGTATTTTTATTTTTCAAAACTTCTCACTCTTCTCAGAATCACCATAAAGACCTGATTCCCTACATGGATTCATTGGGCCGCAAATGGACCCCTTTTACATTTTCAAATGTGAGTGTGGTGATTGTGAATCATTCTCCAGATGAACTGAATTAGCCTTAATTATGATTTAAAGAAATCAACGTTCTTGAAGCTAAACAATGTCAAGATACTAAATGAATTAAAAATTAAATGTAGATAATAATAAAATTCTTGAGGTCTCCTCTATGCGGTGAGACTTAATGTTAATCTTTCTTTGAAACTTTTAATTGTTCTCCCAAACTGCTTTTTTGATCCACAAAAATACTTGATCCGAAAGGAAGAGAAAGTCCCATTTTCACAATTCCAAAAATGATCATGCATGGCTCCTAATGGCGTTGTGTCTTTCATCTATCTGTCAATCTTTTTGGTTTGTTTGTCTGTCTGTGTGTCTGTCTGTTTTTCTGTCTATCTATATATCTATCTGTTTATCCATGTATTTATCTATGTGCCTGTCTAGACCATTAGACTTAATGTTATTTTTCTTGTTTGAATTCTCAGTGTTCTCCCAAACCGGTTTTGTAATCCACAAGAAAATTTAATAGGATAATAGAATCCCTTCTTGACATTTCAAGAAAATAAAAATTCATATCTATCTAGCTCTCTTGTTGGCAATGTGTACAGAGACATCTAAACATGTTTTATAATTAAGTCAGTGGAGAAAATCACTGTGTTAAAAAGGCATAAAATATGTAAAGACCATTGTAGCCATTGACTTTTATAAATGTGCAAGTCAGGAAAGAACAATTGCTAATTTTTCCAAATTGCATTACATTCTGCAGGCTGTTGATGGGAACAATACGTTCCACAATGATACATCATGGATAAAGGATTATATCCAGTGGGTAAAGGTCAGTCGGTGGCTAATTGTATGTAGCCTTCTTTTGGCTCTAGATCTAGAAACTGAGAATATAATGTAAATTTGAATGCTCATTCTGTTTTTTTTTGTTGTTTTTTTCTGTAAGTGTACATTTAAAAAGCCATTCATTTCACATTGAAGTATGTCTTGATATGACATAAAGTGTGAGATACTGCTTCCACTATACAGAAAAGAAATAGTGCAAGGACAAGGGACGTTTCACAGTGTTGAAGATACTTATTAAAAAATCATGCCAGACCCAGACTTTCGCCTATGTCAAATTGAGAAAAACAAATTATATTTTTTTGTTCAAAACTTGTCATTCTTCTCAGAATCACCATAAAGACCTGATTCCCTATGTGGATTCATTGGACCGCAAATGGATCCCTTTTACATTTTCAAATGTGAGTGTGGTGATTGTGAATCATTCTCCAGATGAACTGAATTAGTCTTAATTATGATTTAAAGAAATCAATGTTCAAGAAACTAAATAAAGTGAATGGATTAAATAAATTCAATTAATTGTAGAAATGTAAAATTCCTCCAGGCCGTGAGACTTAATGTTAATTTTTCTTTCAAAATTTTAACTTATCTATTTAGCTATCTTGTTGGGAATGCGGACAGAGAAACCTGAGCGCTTTTTTTTTTATAATAAAGGGAGCAAAGAAAATCAGTGTGTTAAAGAGGCATATGTAAAGATCATCAAACCCGTTGACCTTTATATATGTGAAAGTCAGAAAAGAACAATTGCTAATTTTTCCGAATTGCATCACATTCTTCAGACTGTTGATGGGAACAATCCGCTCCTCACAGATACATCATGGATAAAGGATTATATCCAGTGGATGAAGGTCAGCCGGTGTCTATCTGTCTATCTACGTTTCATTGTATCTATTTTCTGCTAAAGAATGCACAAATGTTTCTTTCAACAAGCTTGAAAATGTTCTTTTCCTGCTAAGGTGAAGTAACAGATAATAGTAAACAAAATCATAAGTTATCCCAGATGTGAAGATAATACTGTCTGGTTGAACTTGTATATAGCCTTCTTTGGCTCTAGAAACTGAGGACATAAATGTAAATTTGAAGCATGACTCTCTAACGTCCATTTCGTAGACCCCTCTTTCTTCCAGGTAAAGTGAAAGAAATGCTCATTCTGTTTTATTGTTTTTGGTTTTTTTTTTGCTAGAAGTGTACATTTAGAAAGCCATTCATTTCACATTGAAGTATGTTTTGTTATGACATAAAGTGTGAGAAACTGCTTCCACTCTACAGAAAAGAAATAGTGCAAGTACAAGGGAAGTTTCACAATGTTGAAGATACTTATTAAAAAGACATGCCAAACCCAGACTTATGCCTATGTCAAATTGAGAAAAACAAATTGTATTTCTTTTTTCAAAATCTGTCATTCTTCTCAGAATCACCATAAAGAGCTGATTCCCTACGTGGATTCATTGGGCCGCAAATGGATCCCTTTTACATTTTCAAATGTGAGTGTGGTGATTCTAAATCATTCTACAGATGAACTGAATTAATCTTAATTATGATTTAAAGAAATCAATGTTCTAGAAGCTAAACAAAGTCAAGCCACTAAATAACTTAAATTAAATGTAGAAATGTAAAATTCTTGAGGTCTCCTCCAGGCCGTGAGACTTAATGTTAATCTTTCTTTCAAAATTTTAACTGTTCTCCCAAACTGCTTTCTTGCTTGATCCACAAAAATATTTGATCCGATAGGATGAGAAAGTCCCTTTTTCACATTTCCCCCCAAAAATAATCTTGCATTTCTCCTATTGGCGTTGCGTCTTTCATCTATGTATTTTTCAATCTATCCATTTATTTTTCTGTCTGTCTGTGTGTCTGTCTGTCTTTCTGTCTATCTATATATCTATCTGTCTATCTATGTATTTATGTTTCTGCCTGTCTAGACCGTTAGACTTAATGTTATTTTTCATGTTTGAATTCTCAGTGTTCTCCGAAACATTTTTTGAAATCCACAAGAAAATTTGATAGGATAATAGAATCCCTTCTTCACACTTCAAGAAAATAAAAGTCATATCTATCTAGCTATCTTGTTTAGAAGGCGGACAGAAGGCGGACAGAGAAACCTGAGTGCGTTTTATAATAAAGGGAACGGAGAAAATCACTGTGTTACAGAGGCATAATGTAAAGATCATCGTAGCCATTGAATTTTTTGAATGTGAAAGTCAGAAAAAAACAACTGCTAATTTTTCCGAATTGCATCACATTCTTCAGACTTTTGATGGGAACAATCCGCTCCTCACAGATATATCAAGGATAAAGGATTATATTGAGTGGATGAAGGTCAGTCGGTGTCTATCTACATTTCATTGTATCTATTTTCTGCTAATGAATGCACAAATATTTCTTTAAACATGCTTGAAAATTTCCTTTTCCTGCTAAGGTGAAGTAACAGATAATAGTAAACAAAATCATAAGTTATCCCAGATGTGAAGATAATACTGTCTGGTTGGACTTATAAATTATTATAGCCTTCTTTTGCCTCTAGAAACTGAGAACATATATGTAAATTTGAAGCACAACTCTATAAAGTCCATTTCGTAGACCCCCCTTTCTTTCTGCTATACCCACAGAAATACTCATTCTGTTTTATTGATGTTGGTTTTTTATTTGCTAGAAGTGTACATTTAGAAAGCTATTCATTTCACATTGAAGTATGTCTTGATATAACATAAAATGTGAGATACTGCTTCCACTATACAGAAAAGAAATATTGCAAGTACAAGGGAAGTTTCACAGTGTTGAAGATACTTCTTAAAAAATCATACCAGACCCAGATTTTTGCCCATGTCAAACTGAGAAAAACAAATTGTATTTTTATTTTTCAAATCTTGTCACTCTTCTCAGAGTCACCATAAAGACATGATTCCCTACGTGGATTCATTGGGCCGCAAATGGACCCCTTTTACATTTTCAAATGTGAGTGTGGTGATTGTGAATCATTCTCCAAATGAACTGAATTAGCCTTAATTATGATTTTAAAAAATCAACGTTGTTGAATCTAAACAATGTCAAGATACTAAATGAATTAAAAATTAAATGTAAATAATAATAAAATTCTTGAGGTCTCCTCTATGCGGTGAGACTTAATGTTAATCTTTCTTTGAAACTTTTAACTGTTCTCCCAAACTGCTTTTTTGATCCACAAAAATACTTGATCTGAAAGGAAGAGAAAGTCCCATTTTCACATTTCCAAAAATAGTCATGCATGGCTCCTAATGGCGTTGTGTCTTTCATCTATCTGTCTGTCTTTTTGTTTGTTTGTCTGTCTGTGTGTCTGTCTGTCTTTCTGTCTACCTATATATCTATCTGTGTATCCATGTATTTATCTATGTGAATGTCTAGACCATTAGACTTAATGTTATTTTTCTTGTTTGAATTCTCAGTGTTCTCCCAAACTGGTTTTGTAATCCACAAGAAAATTTAATAGGATAATAGAATCCCTTCTTGACACTTCAAGAAAATAAAAATTTATATCTATCTAGCTCTCTTGTTGGCAATGTGTACAGAGACATCTAAACATGTTTTATAATTAAGTCAGTTGAGAAAATCACTGTGTTAAAAAGGCATAAAATATGTAAAGACCATTGTAGCCATTGACTTTTATAAATGTGCAAGTCAGGAAAGAACAATTGCTAATTTTTCCAAATTGCATTACATTCTGCAGGCTGTTGATGGGAACAATACGCTCCACAATGATACATCATGGATAAAGGATTATATCCATTGGGTAAAGGTCAGTCGGTGGCTACTTGTATGTAGACTTCTTTTGGCTCTAGATCTAGAAACTGAGAATATAATGTAAATTTGAATGCTCATTCTGTTTTTTTTTTGTTGTTTGTTTCTGTAAGTGTACATTTAAAAAGCCATTCATTTCACATTGAAGTATGTCTTGATATGACATAAAGTGTGAGATACTGCTTCCACTATACAGAAAAGAAATAGTGCAAGTACAAGGGGAGTTTCACAGTGTTGAAGATACTTATTAAAAAATCATGCCAGACCCAGACTTTCGCCTATGTCAAATTGAGAAAAACAAATTATATTTTTTTGTTCAAAACTTGTCATTCTTCTCAGAATCACCATAAAGAGCTGATTCCCTACGTGGATTCATTGGACCGCAAATGGATCCCTTTTACATTTTCAAATGTGAGTGTGGTGATTGTGAATCATTCTCCAGATGAACTGAATTAGCCTAGTTATTATTTAAAGAAATCAATGTTCAAGAAACTAAATAAAGTGAATGGATTAAATAAATTCAGTTAATTGTAGAAATGTAAATTTCTTGAGGTTTCCTCCAGGCCGTGAGACTTAATGTTAATTTTTCTTTCAAAATTTTAACTTATCTATTTAGCTATCTTGTTGGGAATGCGGACAGAGAAACCTTAGCGCCGTTTTATAATAAAGGGAGGAAAGAAAATCAGTGTGTTAAAGAGGCATATATAAAGATCATCAAACCCGTTGACCCTTATATATGTGAAAGTCAGAAAAGAACAATTGCTAATTTTTTCCGAATTGCATCACATTCTTCAGACTGTTGATGGGAACAATCCGCTCCTCACAGATACATCATGGATAAAGGATTATATCCAGTGGATGAAGGTCAGCCGGTGTCTATCTGTCTATCTACGTTTCATTGTATCTATTTTCTGCTAAAGAATGCACAAATGTTTCTTTCAACAAGCTTGAAAATGTTCTTTTCCTGCTAAGGTGAAGTAACAGATAATAGTAAACAAAATCATAAGTTATCCCAGATGTGAAGATAATACTGTCTGGTTGAACTTGTATATAGCCTTCTTTGGCTCTAGAAACTGAGGACATAAATCGTCGGTTGGCTGTTGGAACCTCGTTAAGTCCATTTTTGGGCAAATTCACTTTTTTTTAAAAATGGAATCTATAGCACGAGACGCATCGGATGCACTTGAAAAAACGAAAAAACTTCTGCTCAGTAGTGGAGAAAAGCGATGTTGTAATTCCGTGTTATAACCTCGTTAACGTACAGCTGGCGGAATGTCGGCGCTTGAACCTCGCTAAAATCGTTTGCCAGGTTATGCACCGCTGGCCAGGGCCAATTGTTGGCGTTTGAACCTCACTAAACGTTTAGTTTAGTAGCGTTTAATGCTAAACGTTTAGTAAACGTTTAATAGCATGGTTATTACATGTACCAATTGTTGTCACTTGAAAATTAAGAAAAAAAGTGAAAGTCGACAAATGTAGCGTCGGTGTAAAAATCATTATTTCGTAGTAGTGCATGATTGTATCACGTTTACAAATAACGAGACTGAAGAAGGGCAGTCATGTACCATACCCTGTAACTCATAATGAGTTTTAAGAGTTTGAAGATACAGGGAATAGGTTATTGTGTACAAAATTCACACACGCATGCACACACATAGGCACACAGAGTAATTAGGTTTTTACTAAGTTCGAAATGACTTTTAAAAAAAAATTACATTATATAATTAAAGTTATGTGCCAATAAAATCATTGAGTCTGGGGACGAATAAAAAGTAGTCACTTTGAAATAGCCTAGATATCAACCGGCGTATATATTGCGTCCGAAGACAGAGGTCTATTGTCACTAATGTAATCACCGACCGTAGGGTAAACTTGAATGAATAGATTAAAGGACAGGCGGCGGCGAGTTTACGGCCTTTGAAGTTGCCGCCCAATGGAGTGGACACCGTCTTTGAAGAAAGTAAGACAAGACCGGCGAATATGGGCGGATCAAATGTGATCAAATAAGGGAATGGTAGATATTATTTTGGTAAATATTTTGAGTTAATTGATCAATCTGTAATTAATCATGCGAATCTTCGCCCCACCCACACTTTAATAGCTATAAATACTGTCAGTCTCATATCAATCAGTGACCAGACAAAGTAAAGCGCCCCACTATCTGAATTTTTGAATCCAGTGCTTTCCAGTATGTAACACATAAGTCACTGTGCATTTCCAGTTAGTTATTTTCAACGTTTCCTCTGAGCAGAGGACAATGCATGGTGCAATAAGCACTTTCAAAACCTGTTAGAGGAAGATGCCGATCGCAGGAGCCTTTAATTGACGTTGCACACAAATCTTACTGGTGTGAAAGTAGATCTCTCAAAGAAACAGAGAGCAGTTCTCTCAGTGCAGTAAACTGCAACCCTCTCTCAAAGAACTATGCTGGAACTCTCTCACAGAACCAAGTGCACAGCTCTCAAAGACCCTATGTGGAACTCTCTCAAAGAACAAACAAGTAACTCTCAAAGAACAAAAATGAAAATTACCCAAGGAACTGAAATGCAGCCAGCTCATGGAGTAAACGTACAAATCTCTCCCCCCCTCTCTCTCTCTCTCTCTCTCTCTCTCTCTCTCTCTCTCTCTCTCTCTCTCAGAACCAGGGCGCCACATTCTCAAAGTGCAAGATGCAGCTCTTTCAGGGGGCAGCTCTCTTAATAAAGAACCAAAGTGCAGCGCTCACACCCCCCCTTCTCTCTCTCTCTCCCTCTCTCTCTCTCTCTCCCTCTCTCTCTCTCTCTCTCTGTCAAATAACCAGAGTGAACGTCTATCTCAAAGATCCAGTGTGCAGTTGTCTCTCAAAATCCCTGAGTGCCGTTTCTCTCACAGCCCCAGAATGCAGAGTTATACAAGAACCAAAGTGCACCTCTTTCAATTGGATCTCTCCCAAAGAACCAAAATGCATCCCTCTCTCAAAGGACTGGAGTGCATCTCTTTCAAGTTGCATCTCTCCCAAAGAACCAAAATGCAGCTCTCTCTCAAAAGACTGGAGTGCATCTCTTTCAAGTTTCATCTCTCTCAAAGAACCAAAATGCAGCTCTCTCTCAAAGGACTGGAGTGCACATCTTTCAAGTTGCATCACTCTCAAAGAAACAAAATGCAGCTCTCTCTCAAAGGACTGGAGTGCATCTCTTTCAAGTAGCATCTCTCCCAAAGAACCAAAATGCAGCTCTCTCTCAAAGAGCTGGAGTGCATCTCTTTCAAGTTGCATCTCTCTCAAAGAACCAAAATGCAGCCCTCTCTCAAAGAACTGGAGTGCACCTCTTTCAAATTGCATTTCTCTCAAAGAACCAAAATGCAGCTCTCTCTAAGAACGTGAGTGCACCTCTTTCAAATTGCATTTCTCTCGAAGAACCAAATTGCAACTCTCTCTCTCTCAATGAACCAAAATGCAGCCCTCTCTCAAAGAACTGGAGTGCACCTCTCTCAAAGAGAGAAAGAGAGCGGCAGGGGCAGCTGGATGCGGCTGGGGAGGGGGCAGTGAGCAAGGACATAACATAGACCGGAGTAAACATAGACATTTGTAAACAAATGACATGTAATACTTTGTGTTACTAAAGAGTCAAGTGTGAATAAATAGTTTGGTTTAGGCTAGACAGTAAATCATACATTTATATTACATTCATTCGCTCGGTGATGGTGTGATACATAGGAAATGAACGAAGTGAAATACTAAGTTTCGAGGGATAAATTTAAAACAGAACTAAAACGGCAAAGACAACAATAAATGCCTCCGAGGCACTTTTAAACATATTTTTACTATGCCCAAAGAAAGGTAGCGAGGTTATACGATCAGCCAAGCGGCGCGATGTGTGCGCTTGAACCTCGTTAAAGCTTTAGGCAGGTTCCAACAGCCGACTTCGGCGTGTTATAACCTGCTTAACTCTGGTTACGTAATTACAGTAGGGTTGTCGTCAAAATGCAATACACGGCACAACTACTGGTCAAGAACATAGGCTAGGTGCCAAGTTACAGCTCCCAATAATGAAAACTATTAAAGACAATCAGTTTTTTCCTTCTCCTGTAAAATTTTGATTTTGGACTTAACGAGGTTCCAACAGCCAACCGACGAAATGTAAATTTGAAGCATGACTCTCAAAAGTCCATTTCGTAGACCCCTCTTTCTTTCAGCTAAAGTGACAGAAATGCTCATTCTGTTTTATTGTTTTTGGTTTTTTTTTTGCTAGAAGTGTACATTTAGAAAGCCATTCATTTCACATTGAAGTATGTTTTGTTATGACATAAAGTGTGAGATACTGCTTCCACTCTACAGAAAAGAAATAGTGCAAGTACAAGGGAAGTTTCACAATGTTGAAGATACTTATTAAAAAGACATGCCAAACCCAGACTTATGCCTATGTCAAATTGAGAAAAACAAATTGTATTTCTTTTTTCAAAATCTGTCATTCTTCTCAGAATCACCATAAAGAGCTGATTCCCTACGTGGATTCATTGGGCCGCAAATGGATCCCTTTTACATTTTCAAATGTGAGTGTGGTGATTCTAAATCATTCTACAGATGAACTGAATTAATCTTAATTATGATTTAAAGAATTCAATGTTCTAGAAGCTAAACAAAGTCAAGCCACTAAATAACTTAAATTAAATGTAGAAATGTAAAATTCTTGAGGTCTCCTCCAGGCCGTGAGACTTAATGTTAATCTTTCTTTCAAAATTTTAACTGTTCTCCCAAACTGCTTTCTTGATCCACAAAAATATTTGATCCGATAGGATGAGAAAGTCCCTTTTTCACATTTCCCCCCAAAAATAATCTAGCATTTCTCCTATTGGCGTTGCGTCTTTCATCTATGTATTTTTCTATCTATCCATTTATTTTTCTGTCTGTCTGTGTGTCTGTCTGTCTTTCTGTCTATCTATATATCTACCTGTCTATCTATGTATTTATGTTTCTGCCTGTCTAGACCGTTAGACTTAATGTTATTTTTCTTGTTTGAATTCTCAGTGTTCTCCGAAACATTTTTAGAAATCCACAAGAAAATTTGATAGGATAATAGAATCCCTTCTTCACACTTCAAGAAAATAAAAGTCATATCTATCTAGCTATCTTGTTTAGAAGGCGGACAGAGAAACCTGAGTGTGTTTTATAATAAAGGGAGCGGAGAAAATCACTGTGTTACAGAGGCATAATGTAAAGATCATCGTAGCCATTGAATTTTGTAAATGTGAAAGTCAGAAAAAAACAACTGCTAATTTTTCCGAATTGCATCACATTCTTCAGACTTTTGATGGGAACAATCCGCTCCTCACAGATATATCATGGATAAAGGATTATATTGAGTGGATGAAGGTCAGTCGGTGTCTATCTACATTTCATTGTATCTATTTTCTGCTAATGAATGCACAAATATTTCTTTAAACATGCTTGAAAATTTCCTTTTCCTGCTAAGGTGAAGTAACAGATAATAGTAAACAAAATCATAAGTTATCCCAGATGTGAAGATAATACTGTCTGGTTGAAGTTATATATTATTATAGCCTTCTTTTGCCTCTAGAAACTGAGAACATATATGTAAATTTGAAGCACGACTCTCTAAAGTCCATTTCGTAGACCCCCCTTTCTTTCTGCTATACCCACAGAAATACTCATTCTGTTTTATTGTTGTTGGGTTTTTTTTGCTAGAAGTGTACATTTAGAAAGCTATTCATTTCACATTGAAGTATGTCTTGTTATGACATAAAGTGTGAGAAAATGCTTCCACTATACAGAAAAGAAATAGTGCAAGTATAAGGGAAGTTTCACAGTGTTGAAGATACTTCTTAAAAAATCATACCAGACCCAGATTTTTGCCCATGTCAAACTGAGAAAAACAATTTGTATTTTTATTTTTCAAAACTTCTCACTCTTCTCAGAATCACCATAAAGACCTGATTCCCTACATGGATTCATTGGGCCGCAAATGGACCCCTTTTACATTTTCAAATGTGAGTGTGGTGATTGTGAATCATTCTCCAGATGAACTGAATTAGCCTTAATTATGATTTAAAGAAATCAACGTTCTTGAAGCTAAACAATGTCAAGATACTAAATGAATTAAAAATTAAATGTAGATAATAATAAAATTCTTGAGGTCTCCTCTATGCGGTGAGACTTAATGTTAATCTTTCTTTGAAACTTTTAATTGTTCTCCCAAACTGCTTTTTTGATCCACAAAAATACTTGATCCGAAAGGAAGAGAAAGTCCCATTTTCACAATTCCAAAAATGATCATGCATGGCTCCTAATGGCGTTGTGTCTTTCATCTATCTGTCTGTCTTTTTGTTTGTTTGTCTGTCTGTGTGTCTGTCTGTCTTTCTGTCTATCTATATATCTATCTGTTTATCCATGTATTTATCTATGTGCCTGTCTAGACCATTAGACTTAATGTTATTTTTCTTGTTTGAATTCTCAGTGTTCTCCCAAACCGGTTTTGTAATCCACAAGAAAATTTAATAGGATAATAGAATCCCTTCTTGACATTTCAAGAAAATAAAAATTCATATCTATCTAGCTCTCTTGTTGGCAATGTGTACAGAGACATCTAAACATGTTTTATAATTAAGTCAGTGGAGAAAATCACTGTGTTAAAAAGGCATAAAATATGTAAAGACCATTGTAGCCATTGACTTTTATAAATGTGCAAGTCAGGAAAGAACAATTGCTAATTTTTCCAAATTGCATTACATTCTGCAGGCTGTTGATGGGAACAATACGCTCCACAATGATACATCATGGATAAAGGATTATATCCAGTGGGTAAAGGTCAGTCGGTGGCTACTTGTATGTAGCCTTCTTTTGGCTCTAGATCTAGAAACTGAGAATATAATGTAAATTTGAATGCTCATTCTGTTTTTTTTTGTTGTTTTTTTCTGTAAGTGTACATTTAAAAAGCCATTCATTTCACATTGAAGTATGTCTTGATATGACATAAAGTGTGAGATACTGCTTCCACTATACAGAAAAGAAATAGTGCAAGGACAAGGGACGTTTCACAGTGTTGAAGATACTTATTAAAAAATCATGCCAGACCCAGACTTTCGCCTATGTCAAATTGAGAAAAACAAATTATATTTTTTTGTTCAAAACTTGTCATTCTTCTCAGAATCACCATAAAGACCTGATTCCCTATGTGGATTCATTGGACCGCAAATGGATCCCTTTTACATTTTCAAATGTGAGTGTGGTGATTGTGAATCATTCTCCAGATGAACTGAATTAGCCTAGTTATTATTTAAAGAAATCAATGTTCAAGAAACTAAATAAAGTGAATGGATTAAATAAATTCAGTTAATTGTAGAAATGTAAATTTCTTGAGGTTTCCTCCAGGCCGTGAGACTTAATGTTAATTTTTCTTTCAAAATTTTAACTTATCTATTTAGCTATCTTGTTGGGAATGCGGACAGAGAAACCTTAGCGCCGTTTTATAATAAAGGGAGGAAAGAAAATCAGTGTGTTAAAGAGGCATATATAAAGATCATCAAACCCGTTGACCCTTATATATGTGAAAGTCAGAAAAGAACAATTGCTAATTTTTTCCGAATTGCATCACATTCTTCAGACTGTTGATGGGAACAATCCGCTCCTCACAGATACATCATGGATAAAGGATTATATCCAGTGGATGAAGGTCAGCCGGTGTCTATCTGTCTATCTACGTTTCATTGTATCTATTTTCTGCTAAAGAATGCACAAATGTTTCTTTCAACAAGCTTGAAAATGTTCTTTTCCTGCTAAGGTGAAGTAACAGATAATAGTAAACAAAATCATAAGTTATCCCAGATGTGAAGATAATACTGTCTGGTTGAACTTGTATATAGCCTTCTTTGGCTCTAGAAACTGAGGACATAAATCGTCGGTTGGCTGTTGGAACCTCGTTAAGTCCATTTTTGGGCAAATTCACTTTTTTTTAAAAATGGAATCTATAGCACGAGACGCATCGGATGCACTTGAAAAAACGAAAAAACTTCTGCTCAGTAGTGGAGAAAAGCAATGTTGTAATTCCGTGTTATAACCTCGTTAACGTACAGCTGGCGGAATGTCGGCGCTTGAACCTCGCTAAAATCGTTTGCCAGGTTATGCACCGCTGGCCAGGGCCAATTGTTGGCGTTTGAACCTCACTAAACGTTTAGTTTAGTAGCGTTTAATGCTAAACGTTTAGTAAACGTTTAATAGCATGGTTATTACATGTACCAATTGTTGTCACTTGAAAATTAAGAAAAAAAGTGAAAGTCGACAAATGTAGCGTCGGTGTAAAAATCATTATTTCGTAGTAGTGCATGATTGTATCACGTTTACAAATAACGAGACTGAAGAAGGGCAGTCATGTACCATACCCTGTAACTCATAATGAGTTTTAAGAGTTTGAAGATACAGGGAATAGGTTATTGTGTACAAAATTCACACACGCATGCACACACATAGGCACACAGAGTAATTAGGTTTTTACTAAGTTCGAAATGACTTTTAAAAAAAAATTACATTATATAATTAAAGTTATGTGCCAATAAAATCATTGAGTCTGGGGACGAATAAAAAGTAGTCACTTTGAAATAGCCTAGATATCAACCGGCGTATATATTGCGTCCGAAGACAGAGGTCTATTGTCACTAATGTAATCACCGACCGTAGGGTAAACTTGAATGAATAGATTAAAGGACAGGCGGCGGCGAGTTTACGGCCTTTGAAGTTGCCGCCCAATGGAGTGGACACCGTCTTTGAAGAAAGTAAGACAAGACCGGCGAATATGGGCGGATCAAATGTGATCAAATAAGGGAATGGTAGATATTATTTTGGTAAATATTTTGAGTTAATTGATCAATCTGTAATTAATCATGCGAATCTTCGCCCCACCCACACTTTAATAGCTATAAATACTGTCAGTCTCATATCAATCAGTGACCAGACAAAGTAAAGCGCCCCACTATCTGAATTTTTGAATCCAGTGCTTTCCAGTATGTAACACATAAGTCACTGTGCATTTCCAGTTAGTTATTTTCAACGTTTCCTCTGAGCAGAGGACAATGCATGGTGCAATAAGCACTTTCAAAACCTGTTAGAGGAAGATGCCGATCGCAGGAGCCTTTAATTGACGTTGCACACAAATCTTACTGGTGTGAAAGTAGATCTCTCAAAGAAACAGAGAGCAGTTCTCTCAGTGCAGTAAACTGCAACCCTCTCTCAAAGAACTATGCTGGAACTCTCTCACAGAACCAAGTGCACAGCTCTCAAAGACCCTATGTGGAACTCTCTCAAAGAACAAACAAGTAACTCTCAAAGAACAAAAATGAAAATTACCCAAGGAACTGAAATGCAGCCAGCTCATGGAGTAAACGTACAAATCTCTCCCCCCCTCTCTCTCTCTCTCTCTCTCTCTCTCTCTCTCTCTCTCTCTCTCTCTCAGAACCAGGGCGCCACATTCTCAAAGTGCAAGATGCAGCTCTTTCAGGGGGCAGCTCTCTTAATAAAGAACCAAAGTGCAGCGCTCACACCCCCCCTTCTCTCTCTCTCTCCCTCTCTCTCTCTCTCTCCCTCTCTCTCTCTCTCTCTCTGTCAAATAACCAGAGTGAACGTCTATCTCAAAGATCCAGTGTGCAGTTGTCTCTCAAAATCCCTGAGTGCCGTTTCTCTCACAGCCCCAGAATGCAGAGTTATACAAGAACCAAAGTGCACCTCTTTCAATTGGATCTCTCCCAAAGAACCAAAATGCATCCCTCTCTCAAAGGACTGGAGTGCATCTCTTTCAAGTTGCATCTCTCCCAAAGAACCAAAATGCAGCTCTCTCTCAAAGGACTGGAGTGCATCTCTTTCAAGTTTCATCTCTCTCAAAGAACCAAAATGCAGCTCTCTCTCAAAGGACTGGAGTGCACATCTTTCAAGTTGCATCACTCTCAAAGAAACAAAATGCAGCTCTCTCTCAAAGGACTGGAGTGCATCTCTTTCAAGTAGCATCTCTCCCAAAGAACCAAAATGCAGCTCTCTCTCAAAGAGCTGGAGTGCATCTCTTTCAAGTTGCATCTCTCTCAAAGAACCAAAATGCAGCCCTCTCTCAAAGAACTGGAGTGCACCTCTTTCAAATTGCATTTCTCTCAAAGAACCAAAATGCAGCTCTCTCTAAGAACGTGAGTGCACCTCTTTCAAATTGCATTTCTCTCGAAGAACCAAATTGCAACTCTCTCTCTCTCAATGAACCAAAATGCAGCCCTCTCTCAAAGAACTGGAGTGCACCTCTCTCAAAGAGAGAAAGAGAGCGGCAGGGGCAGCTGGATGCGGCTGGGGAGGGGGCAGTGAGCAAGGACATAACATAGACCGGAGTAAACATAGACATTTGTAAACAAATGACATGTAATACTTTGTGTTACTAAAGAGTCAAGTGTGAATAAATAGTTTGGTTTAGGCTAGACAGTAAATCATACATTTATATTACATTCATTCGCTCGGTGATGGTGTGATACATAGGAAATGAACGAAGTGAAATACTAAGTTTCGAGGGATAAATTTAAAACAGAACTAAAACGGCAAAGACAACAATAAATGCCTCCGAGGCACTTTTAAACATATTTTTACTATGCCCAAAGAAAGGTAGCGAGGTTATACGATCAGCCAAGCGGCGCGATGTGTGCGCTTGAACCTCGTTAAAGCTTTAGGCAGGTTCCAACAGCCGACTTCGGCGTGTTATAACCTGCTTAACTCTGGTTACGTAATTACAGTAGGGTTGTCGTCAAAATGCAATACACGGCACAACTACTGGTCAAGAACATAGGCTAGGTGCCAAGTTACAGCTCCCAATAATGAAAACTATTAAAGACAATCAGTTTTTTCCTTCTCCTGTAAAATTTTGATTTTGGACTTAACGAGGTTCCAACAGCCAACCGACGAAATGTAAATTTGAAGCATGACTCTCAAAAGTCCATTTCGTAGACCCCTCTTTCTTTCAGCTAAAGTGACAGAAATGCTCATTCTGTTTTATTGTTGTTGGTTTTTTTTTTTGCTAGAAGTGTACATTTAGAAAGCCATTCATTTCACATTGAAGTATGTTTTGTTATGACATAAAGTGTGAGAAACTGCTTCCACTCTACAGAAAAGAAATAGTGCAAGTACAAGGGAAGTTTCACAATGTTGAAGATACTTATTAAAAAGACATGCCAAACCCAGACTTATGCCTATGTCAAATTGAGAAAAACAAATTGTATTTCTTTTTTCAAAATCTGTCATTCTTCTCAGAATCACCATAAAGAGCTGATTCCCTACGTGGATTCATTGGGCCGCAAATGGATCCCTTTTACATTTTCAAATGTGAGTGTGGTGATTCTAAATCATTCTACAGATGAACTGAATTAATCTTAATTATGATTTAAAGAATTCAATGTTCTAGAAGCTAAACAAAGTCAAGCCACTAAATAACTTAAATTAAATGTAGAAATGTAAAATTCTTGAGGTCTCCTCCAGGCCGTGAGACTTAATGTTAATCTTTCTTTCAAAATTTTAACTGTTCTCCCAAACTGCTTTCTTGATCCACAAAAATATTTGATCCGATAGGATGAGAAAGTCCCTTTTTCACATTTCCCCCCAAAAATAATCTAGCATTTCTCCTATTGGCGTTGCGTCTTTCATCTATGTATTTTTCTATCTATCCATTTATTTTTCTGTCTGTCTGTGTGTCTGTCTGTCTTTCTGTCTATCTATATATCTACCTGTCTATCTATGTATTTATGTTTCTGCCTGTCTAGACCGTTAGACTTAATGTTATTTTTCATGTTTGAATTCTCAGTGTTCTCCGAAACATTTTTAGAAATCCACAAGAAAATTTGATAGGATAATAGAATCCCTTCTTCACACTTCAAGAAAATAAAAGTCATATCTATCTAGCTATCTTGTTTAGAAGGCGGACAGAGAAACCTGAGTGTGTTTTATAATAAAGGGAGCGGAGAAAATCACTGTGTTACAGAGGCATAATGTAAAGATCATCGTAGCCATTGAATTTTGTAAATGTGAAAGTCAGAAAAAAACAACTGCTAATTTTTCCGAATTGCATCACATTCTTCAGACTTTTGATGGGAACAATCCGCTCCTCACAGATATATCATGGATAAAGGATTATATTGAGTGGATGAAGGTCAGTCGGTGTCTATCTACATTTCATTGTATCTATTTTCTGCTAATGAATGCACAAATATTTCTTTAAACATGCTTGAAAATTTCCTTTTCCTGCTAAGGTGAAGTAACAGATAATAGTAAACAAAATCATAAGTTATCCCAGATGTGAAGATAATACTGTCTGGTTGAAGTTATATATTATTATAGCCTTCTTTTGCCTCTAGAAACTGAGAACATATATGTAAATTTGAAGCACGACTCTCTAAAGTCCATTTCGTAGACCCCCCTTTCTTTCTGCTATACCCACAGAAATACTCATTCTGTTTTATTGTTGTTGGTTTTTTTTTGCTAGAAGTGTACATTTAGAAAGCTATTCATTTCACATTGAAGTATGTCTTGTTATGACATAAAGTGTGAGAAAATGCTTCCACTATACAGAAAAGAAATAGTGCAAGTATAAGGGAAGTTTCACAGTGTTGAAGATACTTCTTAAAAAATCATACCAGGCCCAGATTTTTGCCCATGTCAAACTGAGAAAAACAATTTGTATTTTTATTTTTCAAAACTTCTCACTCTTCTCAGAATCACCATAAAGACCTGATTCCCTACATGGATTCATTGGGCCGCAAATGGACCCCTTTTACATTTTCAAATGTGAGTGTGGTGATTGTGAATCATTCTCCAGATGAACTGAATTAGCCTTAATTATGATTTAAAGAAATCAACGTTCTTGAAGCTAAACAATGTCAAGATACTAAATGAATTAAAAATTAAATGTAGATAATAATAAAATTCTTGAGGTCTCCTCTATGCGGTGAGACTTAATGTTAATCTTTCTTTGAAACTTTTAATTGTTCTCCCAAACTGCTTTTTTGATCCACAAAAATACTTGATCCGAAAGGAAGAGAAAGTCCCATTTTCACAATTCCAAAAATGATCATGCATGGCTCCTAATGGCGTTGTGTCTTTCATCTATCTGTCTGTCTTTTTGTTTGTTTGTCTGTCTGTGTGTCTGTCTGTCTTTCTGTCTATCTATATATCTATCTGTTTATCCATGTATTTATCTATGTGCCTGTCTAGACCATTAGACTTAATGTTATTTTTCTTGTTTGAATTCTCAGTGTTCTCCCAAACCGGTTTTGTAATCCACAAGAAAATTTAATAGGATAATAGAATCCCTTCTTGACATTTCAAGAAAATAAAAATTCATATCTATCTAGCTCTCTTGTTGGCAATGTGTACAGAGACATCTAAACATGTTTTATAATTAAGTCAGTGGAGAAAATCACTGTGTTAAAAAGGCATAAAATATGTAAAGACCATTGTAGCCATTGACTTTTATAAATGTGCAAGTCAGGAAAGAACAATTGCTAATTTTTCCAAATTGCATTACATTCTGCAGGCTGTTGATGGGAACAATACGCTCCACAATGATACATCATGGATAAAGGATTATATCCAGTGGGTAAAGGTCAGTCGGTGGCTAATTGTATGTAGCCTTCTTTTGGCTCTAGATCTAGAAACTGAGAATATAATGTAAATTTGAATGCTCATTCTGTTTTTTTTTGTTGTTTTTTTCTGTAAGTGTACATTTAAAAAGCCATTCATTTCACATTGAAGTATGTCTTGATATGACATAAAGTGTGAGATACTGCTTCCACTATACAGAAAAGAAATAGTGCAAGTACAAGGGACGTTTCACAGTGTTGAAGATACTTATTAAAAGATCATGCCAGACCCAGACTTTCGCCTATGTCAAATTGAGAAAAACAAATTATATTTTTTTGTTCAAAACTTGTCATTCTTCTCAGAATCACCATAAAGACCTGATTCCCTATGTGGATTCATTGGACCGCAAATGGATCCCTTTTACATTTTCAAATGTGAGTGTGGTGATTGTGAATCATTCTCCAGATGAACTGAATTAGCCTAGTTATTATTTAAAGAAATCAATGTTCAAGAAACTAAATAAAGTGAATGGATTAAATAAATTCAGTTAATTGTAGAAATGTAAATTTCTTGAGGTTTCCTCCAGGCCGTGAGACTTAATGTTAATTTTTCTTTCAAAATTTTAACTTATCTATTTAGCTATCTTGTTGGGAATGCGGACAGAGAAACCTTAGCGCCGTTTTATAATAAAGGGAGGAAAGAAAATCAGTGTGTTAAAGAGGCATATATAAAGATCATCAAACCCGTTGACCCTTATATATGTGAAAGTCAGAAAAGAACAATTGCTAATTTTTTCCGAATTGCATCACATTCTTCAGACTGTTGATGGGAACAATCCGCTCCTCACAGATACATCATGGATAAAGGATTATATCCAGTGGATGAAGGTCAGCCGGTGTCTATCTGTCTATCTACGTTTCATTGTATCTATTTTCTGCTAAAGAATGCACAAATGTTTCTTTCAACAAGCTTGAAAATGTTCTTTTCCTGCTAAGGTGAAGTAACAGATAATAGTAAACAAAATCATAAGTTATCCCAGATGTGAAGATAATACTGTCTGGTTGAACTTGTATATAGCCTTCTTTGGCTCTAGAAACTGAGGACATAAATCGTCGGTTGGCTGTTGGAACCTCGTTAAGTCCATTTTTGGGCAAATTCACTTTTTTTTAAAAATGGAATCTATAGCACGAGACGCATCGGATGCACTTGAAAAAACGAAAAAACTTCTGCTCAGTAGTGGAGAAAAGCGATGTTGTAATTCCGTGTTATAACCTCGTTAACGTACAGCTGGCGGAATGTCGGCGCTTGAACCTCGCTAAAATCGTTTGCCAGGTTATGCACCGCTGGCCAGGGCCAATTGTTGGCGTTTGAACCTCACTAAACGTTTAGTTTAGTAGCGTTTAATGCTAAACGTTTAGTAAACGTTTAATAGCATGGTTATTACATGTACCAATTGTTGTCACTTGAAAATTAAGAAAAAAAGTGAAAGTCGACAAATGTAGCGTCGGTGTAAAAATCATTATTTCGTAGTAGTGCATGATTGTATCATGTTTACAAATAACGAGACTGAAGAAGGGCAGTCATGTACCATACCCTGTAACTCATAATTAGTTTTAAGAGTTTGAAGATACAGGGAATAGGTTATTGTGTACAAAATTCACACACGCATGCACACACATAGGCACACAGAGTAATTAGGTTTTTACTAAGTTCGAAATGACTTTTTTAAAAAAATTACATTATATAATTAAAGTTATGTGCCAATAAAATCATTGAGTCTGGGGACGAATAAAAAGTAGTCACTTTGAAATAGCCTAGATATCAATCGGCCTATATATTGCGTCCGAAGACAGAGGTCTATTGTCACTAATGTAATCACCGACCGTAGGGTAAACTTGAATGAATAGATTAAAGGACAGGCGGCGGCGAGTTTACGGCCTTTGAAGTTGCCGCCCAATGGAGTGGACACCGTCTTTGAAGAAAGTAAGACAAGACCGGCGAATATGGGCGGATCAAATGTGATCAAATAAGGGAATGGTAGATATTATTTTGGTAAATATTTTGAGTTAATTGATCAATCTGTAATTAATCATGCGAATCTTCGCCCCACCCACACTTTAATAGCTATAAATACTGTCAGTCTCATATCAATCAGTGACCAGACAAAGTAAAGCGCCCCACTATCTGAATTTTTGAATCCAGTGCTTTCCAGTATGTAACACATAAGTCACTGTGCATTTCCAGTTAGTTATTTTCAACGTTTCCTCTGAGCAGAGGACAATGCATGGTGCAATAAGCACTTTCAAAACCTGTTAGAGGAAGATGCCGATCGCAGGAGCCTTTAATTGACGTTGCACACAAATCTTACTGGTGTGAAAGTAGATCTCTCAAAGAAACAGAGAGCAGTTCTCTCAGTGCAGTAAACTGCAACCCTCTCTCAAAGAACTATGCTGGAACTCTCTCACAGAACCAAGTGCACAGCTCTCAAAGACCCTATGTGGAACTCTCTCAAAGAACAAACAAGTAACTCTCAAAGAACAAAAATGAAAATTACCCAAGGAACTGAAATGCAGCCAGCTCATGGAGTAAACGTACAAATCTCTCCCCCCCTCTCTCTCTCTCTCTCTCTCTCTCTCTCTCTCTCTCTCTCTCTCTCTCTCTCAGAACCAGGGCGCCACATTCTCAAAGTGCAAGATGCAGCTCTTTCAGGGGGCAGCTCTCTTAATAAAGAACCAAAGTGCAGCGCTCACACCCCCCCTTCTCTCTCTCTCTCCCTCTCTCTCTCTCTCTCCCTCTCTCTCTCTCTCTCTCTGTCAAATAACCAGAGTGAACGTCTATCTCAAAGATCCAGTGTGCAATTGTCTCTCAAAATCCCTGAGTGCCGTTTCTCTCACAGCCCCAGAATGCAGAGTTATACAAGAACCAAAGTGCACCTCTTTCAATTGGATCTCTCCCAAAGAACCAAAATGCAGCTCTCTCTCAAAGGACTGGAGTGCATCTCTTTCAAGTTTCATCTCTCTCAAAGAACCAAAATGCAGCTCTCTCTCAAAGGACTGGAGTGCACATCTTTCAAGTTGCATCACTCTCAAAGAAACAAAATGCAGCTCTCTCTCAAAGGACTGGAGTGCATCTCTTTCAAGTAGCATCTCTCCCAAAGAACCAAAATGCAGCTCTCTCTCAAAGAGCTGGAGTGCATCTCTTTCAAGTTGCATCTCTCTCAAAGAACCAAAATGCAGCCCTCTCTCAAAGAACTGGAGTGCACCTCTTTCAAATTGCATTTCTCTCAAAGAACCAAAATGCAGCTCTCTCTAAGAACGTGAGTGCACCTCTTTCAAATTGCATTTCTCTCGAAGAACCAAATTGCAACTCTCTCTCTCTCAATGAACCAAAATGCAGCCCTCTCTCAAAGAACTGGAGTGCACCTCTCTCAAAGAGAGAAAGAGAGCGGCAGAGGCAGCTGGATGCGGCTGGGGAGGGGGCAGTGAGCAAGGACATAACATAGACCGGAGTAAACATAGACATTTGTAAACAAATGACATGTAATACTTTGTGTTACTAAAGAGTCAAGTGTGAATAAATAGTTTGGTTTAGGCTAGACAGTAAATCATACATTTATATTACATTCATTCGCTCGGTGATGGTGTGATACATAGGAAATGAACGAAGTGAAATACTAAGTTTCGAGGGATAAATTTAAAACAGAACTAAAACGGCAAAGAAGACAATAAATGCCTCCGAGGCACTTTTAAACATATTTTTACTATGCCCAAAGAAAGGTAGCGAGGTTATACGATCAGCCAAGCGGCGCGATGTGTGCGCTTGAACCTCGTTAAAGCTTTAGGCAGGTTCCAACAGCCGACTTCGGCGTGTTATAACCTGCTTAACTCTGGTTACGTAATTACAGTAGGGTTGTCGTCAAAATGCAATACACGGCACAACTACTGGTCAAGAACATAGGCTAGGTGCCAAGTTACAGCTCCCAATAATGAAAACTATTAAAGACAATCAGTTTTTTCCTTCTCCTGTAAAATTTTGATTTTGGACTTAACGAGGTTCCAACAGCCAACTGACGAAATGTAAATTTGAAGCATGACTCTCAAAAGTCCATTTCGTAGACCCCTCTTTCTTTCAGCTAAAGTGACAGAAATGCTCATTCTGTTTTATTGTTGTTGGTTTTTTTTTTTGCTAGAAGTGTACATTTAGAAAGCCATTCATTTCACATTGAAGTATGTTTTGTTATGACATAAAGTGTGAGAAACTGCTTCCACTCTACAGAAAAGAAATAGTGCAAGTACAAGGGAAGTTTCACAATGTTGAAGATACTTATTAAAAAGACATGCCAAACCCAGACTTATGCCTATGTCAAATTGAGAAAAACAAATTGTATTTCTTTTTTCAAAATCTGTCATTCTTCTCAGAATCACCATAAAGAGCTGATTCCCTACGTGGATTCATTGGGCCGCAAATGGATCCCTTTTACATTTTCAAATGTGAGTGTGGTGATTCTAAATCATTCTACAGATGAACTGAATTAATCTTAATTATGATTTAAAGAATTCAATGTTCTAGAAGCTAAACAAAGTCAAGCCACTAAATAACTTAAATTAAATGTAGAAATGTAAAATTCTTGAGGTCTCCTCCAGGCCGTGAGACTTAATGTTAATCTTTCTTTCAAAATTTTAACTGTTCTCCCAAATTGCTTTCTTGCTTGATCCACAAAAATATTTGATCCGATAGGATGAGAAAGTCCCTTTTTCACATTTCCCCCCAAAAATAATCTAGCATTTCTCCTATTGGCGTTGCGTCTTTCATCTATGTATTTTTCTATCTATCCATTTATTTTTCTGTCTGTCTGTGTGTCTGTCTGTCTTTCTGTCTATCTATATATCTACCTGTCTATCTATGTATTTATGTTTCTGCCTGTCTAGACCGTTAGACTTAATGTTATTTTTCATGTTTGAATTCTCAGTGTTCTCCGAAACATTTTTAGAAATCCACAAGAAAATTTGATAGGATAATAGAATCCCTTCTTCACACTTCAAGAAAATAAAAGTCATATCTATCTAGCTATCTTGTTTAGAAGGCGGACAGAGAAACCTGAGTGTGTTTTATAATAAAGGGAGCGGAGAAAATCACTGTGTTACAGAGGCATAATGTAAAGATCATCGTAGCCATTGAATTTTGTAAATGTGAAAGTCAGAAAAAAACAACTGCTAATTTTTCCGAATTGCATCACATTCTTCAGACTTTTGATGGGAACAATCCGCTCCTCACAGATATATCATGGATAAAGGATTATATTGAGTGGATGAAGGTCAGTCGGTGTCTATCTACATTTCATTGTATCTATTTTCTGCTAATGAATGCACAAATATTTCTTTAAACATGCTTGAAAATTTCCTTTTCCTGCTAAGGTGAAGTAACAGATAATAGTAAACAAAATCATAAGTTATCCCAGATGTGAAGATAATACTGTCTGGTTGAAGTTATATATTATTATAGCCTTCTTTTGCCTCTAGAAACTGAGAACATATATGTAAATTTGAAGCACGACTCTCTAAAGTCCATTTCGTAGACCCCCCTTTCTTTCTGCTATACCCACAGAAATACTCATTCTGTTTTATTGTTGTTGGTTTTTTTTTGCTAGAAGTGTACATTTAGAAAGCTATTCATTTCACATTGAAGTATGTCTTGTTATGACATAAAGTGTGAGAAAATGCTTCCACTATACAGAAAAGAAATAGTGCAAGTATAAGGGAAGTTTCACAGTGTTGAAGATACTTCTTAAAAAATCATACCAGGCCCAGATTTTTGCCCATGTCAAACTGAGAAAAACAATTTGTATTTTTATTTTTCAAAACTTCTCACTCTTCTCAGAATCACCATAAAGACCTGATTCCCTACATGGATTCATTGGGCCGCAAATGGACCCCTTTTACATTTTCAAATGTGAGTGTGGTGATTGTGAATCATTCTCCAGATGAACTGAATTAGCCTTAATTATGATTTAAAGAAATCAACGTTCTTGAAGCTAAACAATGTCAAGATACTAAATGAATTAAAAATTAAATGTAGATAATAATAAAATTCTTGAGGTCTCCTCTATGCGGTGAGACTTAATGTTAATCTTTCTTTGAAACTTTTAATTGTTCTCCCAAACTGCTTTTTTGATCCACAAAAATACTTGATCCGAAAGGAAGAGAAAGTCCCATTTTCACAATTCCAAAAATGATCATGCATGGCTCCTAATGGCGTTGTGTCTTTCATCTATCTGTCTGTCTTTTTGTTTGTTTGTCTGTCTGTGTGTCTGTCTGTCTTTCTGTCTATCTATATATCTATCTGTTTATCCATGTATTTATCTATGTGCCTGTCTAGACCATTAGACTTAATGTTATTTTTCTTGTTTGAATTCTCAGTGTTCTCCCAAACCGGTTTTGTAATCCACAAGAAAATTTAATAGGATAATAGAATCCCTTCTTGACATTTCAAGAAAATAAAAATTCATATCTATCTAGCTCTCTTGTTGGCAATGTGTACAGAGACATCTAAACATGTTTTATAATTAAGTCAGTGGAGAAAATCACTGTGTTAAAAAGGCATAAAATATGTAAAGACCATTGTAGCCATTGAATTTTATAAATGTGCAAGTCAGGAAAGAACAATTGCTAATTTTTCCAAATTGCATTACATTCTGCAGGCTGTTGATGGGAACAATACGCTCCACAATGATACATCATGGATAAAGGATTATATCCAGTGGGTAAAGGTCAGTCGGTGGCTAATTGTATGTAGCCTTCTTTTGGCTCTAGATCTAGAAACTGAGAATATAATGTAAATTTGAATGCTCATTCTGTTTTTTTTTGTTGTTTTTTTCTGTAAGTGTACATTTAAAAAGCCATTCATTTCACATTGAAGTATGTCTTGATATGACATAAAGTGTGAGATACTGCTTCCACTATACAGAAAAGAAATAGTGCAAGTACAAGGGACGTTTCACAGTGTTGAAGATACTTATTAAAAAATCATGCCAGACCCAGACTTTCGCCTATGTCAAATTGAGAAAAACAAATTATATTTTTTTGTTCAAAACTTGTCATTCTTCTCAGAATCACCATAAAGACCTGATTCCCTATGTGGATTCATTGGACCGCAAATGGATCCCTTTTACATTTTCAAATGTGAGTGTGGTGATTGTGAATCATTCTCCAGATGAACTGAATTAGCCTAGTTATTATTTAAAGAAATCAATGTTCAAGAAACTAAATAAAGTGAATGGATTAAATAAATTCAGTTAATTGTAGAAATGTAAATTTCTTGAGGTTTCCTCCAGGCCGTGAGACTTAATGTTAATTTTTCTTTCAAAATTTTAACTTATCTATTTAGCTATCTTGTTGGGAATGCGGACAGAGAAACCTTAGCGCCGTTTTATAATAAAGGGAGGAAAGAAAATCAGTGTGTTAAAGAGGCATATATAAAGATCATCAAACCCGTTGACCCTTATATATGTGAAAGTCAGAAAAGAACAATTGCTAATTTTTTCCGAATTGCATCACATTCTTCAGACTGTTGATGGGAACAATCCGCTCCTCACAGATACATCATGGATAAAGGATTATATCCAGTGGATGAAGGTCAGCCGGTGTCTATCTGTCTATCTACGTTTCATTGTATCTATTTTCTGCTAAAGAATGCACAAATGTTTCTTTCAACAAGCTTGAAAATGTTCTTTTCCTGCTAAGGTGAAGTAACAGATAATAGTAAACAAAATCATAAGTTATCCCAGATGTGAAGATAATACTGTCTGGTTGAACTTGTATATAGCCTTCTTTGGCTCTAGAAACTGAGGATATAAATCGTCGGTTGGCTGTTGGAACCTCGTTAAGTCCATTTTTGGGCAAATTCACTTTTTTTTAAAAATGGAATCTATAGCACGAGACGCATCGGATGCACTTGAAAAAACGAAAAAACTTCTGCTCAGTAGTGGAGAAAAGCGATGTTGTAATTCCGTGTTATAACCTCGTTAACGTACAGCTGGCGGAATGTCGGCGCTTGAACCTCGCTAAAATCGTTTGCCAGGTTATGCACCGCTGGCCAGGGCCAATTGTTGGCGTTTGAACCTCACTAAACGTTTAGTTTAGTAGCGTTTAATGCTAAACGTTTAGTAAACGTTTAATAGCATGGTTATTACATGTACCAATTGTTGTCACTTGAAAATTAAGAAAAAAAGTGAAAGTCGACAAATGTAGCGTCGGTGTAAAAATCATTATTTCGTAGTAGTGCATGATTGTATCATGTTTACAAATAACGAGACTGAAGAAGGGCAGTCATGTACCATACCCTGTAACTCATAATTAGTTTTAAGAGTTTGAAGATACAGGGAATAGGTTATTGTGTACAAAATTCACACACGCATGCACACACATAGGCACACAGAGTAATTAGGTTTTTACTAAGTTCGAAATGACTTTTTAAAAAAAATTACATTATATAATTAAAGTTATGTGCCAATAAAATCATTGAGTCTGGGGACGAATAAAAAGTAGTCACTTTGAAATAGCCTAGATATCAATCGACAGAGGTCTATTGTCACTAATGTAATCACCGACCGTAGGGTAAACTTGAATGAATAGATTAAAGGACAGGCGGCGGCGAGTTTACGGCCTTTGAAGTTGCCGCCCAATGGAGTGGACACCGTCTTTGAAGAAAGTAAGACAAGACCGGCGAATATGGGCGGATCAAATGTGATCAAATAAGGGAATGGTAGATATTATTTTGGTAAATATTTTGAGTTAATTGATCAATCTGTAATTAATCATGCGAATCTTCGCCCCACCCACACTTTAATAGCTATAAATACTGTCAGTCTCATATCAATCAGTGACCAGACAAAGTAAAGCGCCCCACTATCTGAATTTTTGAATCCAGTGCTTTCCAGTATGTAACACATAAGTCACTGTGCATTTCCAGTTAGTTATTTTCAACGTTTCCTCTGAGCAGAGGACAATGCATGGTGCAATAAGCACTTTCAAAACCTGTTAGAGGAAGATGCCGATCGCAGGAGCCTTTAATTGACGTTGCACACAAATCTTACTGGTGTGAAAGTAGATCTCTCAAAGAAACAGAGAGCAGTTCTCTCAGTGCAGTAAACTGCAACCCTCTCTCAAAGAACTATGCTGGAACTCTCTCACAGAACCAAGTGCACAGCTCTCAAAGACCCTATGTGGAACTCTCTCAAAGAACAAACAAGTAACTCTCAAAGAACAAAAATGAAAATTACCCAAGGAACTGAAATGCAGCCAGCTCATGGAGTAAACGTACAAATCTCTCCCCCCCTCTCTCTCTCTCTCTCTCTCTCTCTCTCTCTCTCTCTCTCTCTCTCTCTCAGAACCAGGGCGCCACATTCTCAAAGTGCAAGATGCAGCTCTTTCAGGGGGCAGCTCTCTTAATAAAGAACCAAAGTGCAGCGCTCACACCCCCCCTTCTCTCTCTCTCTCCCTCTCTCTCTCTCTCTCCCTCTCTCTCTCTCTCTCTCTGTCAAATAACCAGAGTGAACGTCTATCTCAAAGATCCAGTGTGCAATTGTCTCTCAAAATCCCTGAGTGCCGTTTCTCTCACAGCCCCAGAATGCAGAGTTATACAAGAACCAAAGTGCACCTCTTTCAATTGGATCTCTCCCAAAGAACCAAAATGCATCCCTCTCTCAAAGGACTGGAGTGCATCTCTTTCAAGTTTCATCTCTCTCAAAGAACCAAAATGCAGCTCTCTCTCAAAGGACTGGAGTGCACATCTTTCAAGTTGCATCACTCTCAAAGAAACAAAATGCAGCTCTCTCTCAAAGGACTGGAGTGCATCTCTTTCAAGTAGCATCTCTCCCAAAGAACCAAAATGCAGCTCTCTCTCAAAGAGCTGGAGTGCATCTCTTTCAAGTTGCATCTCTCTCAAAGAACCAAAATGCAGCCCTCTCTCAAAGAACTGGAGTGCACCTCTTTCAAATTGCATTTCTCTCAAAGAACCAAAATGCAGCTCTCTCTAAGAACGTGAGTGCACCTCTTTCAAATTGCATTTCTCTCGAAGAACCAAATTGCAACTCTCTCTCTCTCAATGAACCAAAATGCAGCCCTCTCTCAAAGAACTGGAGTGCACCTCTCTCAAAGAGAGAAAGAGAGCGGCAGAGGCAGCTGGATGCGGCTGGGGAGGGGGCAGTGAGCAAGGACATAACATAGACCGGAGTAAACATAGACATTTGTAAACAAATGACATGTAATACTTTGTGTTACTAAAGAGTCAAGTGTGAATAAATAGTTTGGTTTAGGCTAGACAGTAAATCATACATTTATATTACATTCATTCGCTCGGTGATGGTGTGATACATAGGAAATGAACGAAGTGAAATACTAAGTTTCGAGGGATAAATTTAAAACAGAACTAAAACGGCAAAGAAGACAATAAATGCCTCCGAGGCACTTTTAAACATATTTTTACTATGCCCAAAGAAAGGTAGCGAGGTTATACGATCAGCCAAGCGGCGCGATGTGTGCGCTTGAACCTCGTTAAAGCTTTAGGCAGGTTCCAACAGCCGACTTCGGCGTGTTATAACCTGCTTAACTCTGGTTACGTAATTACAGTAGGGTTGTCGTCAAAATGCAATACACGGCACAACTACTGGTCAAGAACATAGGCTAGGTGCCAAGTTACAGCTCCCAATAATGAAAACTATTAAAGACAATCAGTTTTTTCCTTCTCCTGTAAAATTTTGATTTTGGACTTAACGAGGTTCCAACAGCCAACCGACGAAATGTAAATTTGAAGCATGACTCTCAAAAGTCCATTTCGTAGACCCCTCTTTCTTTCAGCTAAAGTGACAGAAATGCTCATTCTGTTTTATTGTTGTTGGTTTTTTTTTTTGCTAGAAGTGTACATTTAGAAAGCCATTCATTTCACATTGAAGTATGTTTTGTTATGACATAAAGTGTGAGAAACTGCTTCCACTCTACAGAAAAGAAATAGTGCAAGTACAAGGGAAGTTTCACAATGTTGAAGATACTTATTAAAAAGACATGCCAAACCCAGACTTATGCCTATGTCAAATTGAGAAAAACAAATTGTATTTCTTTTTTCAAAATCTGTCATTCTTCTCAGAATCACCATAAAGAGCTGATTCCCTACGTGGATTCATTGGGCCGCAAATGGATCCCTTTTACATTTTCAAATGTGAGTGTGGTGATTCTAAATCATTCTACAGATGAACTGAATTAATCTTAATTATGATTTAAAGAAATCAATGTTCTAGAAGCTAAACAAAGTCAAGCCACTAAATAACTTAAATTAAATGTAGAAATGTAAAATTCTTGAGGTCTCCTCCAGGCCGTGAGACTTAATGTTAATCTTTCTTTCAAAATTTTAACTGTTCTCCCAAACTGCTTTCTTGCTTGATCCACAAAAATATTTGATCCGATAGGATGAGAAAGTCCCTTTTTCACATTTCCCCCCAAAAATAATCTTGCATTTCTCCTATTGGCGTTGCGTCTTTCATCTATGTATTTTTCTATCTATCCATTTATTTTTCTGTCTGTCTGTGTGTCTGTCTGTCTTTCTGTCTATCTATATATCTATCTGTCTATCTATGTATTTATGTTTCTGCCTGTCTAGACCGTTAGACTTAATGTTATTTTTCTTGTTTGAATTCTCAGTGTTCTCCGAAACATTTTTAGAAATCCACAAGAAAATTTGATAGGATAATAGAATCCCTTCTTCACACTTCAAGAAAATAAAAGTCATATCTATCTAGCTATCTTGTTTAGAAGGCGGACAGAAGGCGGACAGAGAAACCTGAGTGCGTTTTATAATAAAGGGAGCGGAGAAAATCACTGTGTTACAGAGGCATAATGTAAAGATCATCGTAGCCATTGAATTTTGTAAATGTGAAAGTCAGAAAAAAACAACTGCTAATTTTTCCGAATTGCATCACATTCTTCAGACTTTTGATGGGAACAATCCGCTCCTCACAGATATATCATGGATAAAAGATTATATTGAGTGGATGAAGGTCAGTCGGTGTCTATCTACATTTCATTGTATCTATTTTCTGCTAATGAATGCACAAATATTTCTCTAAACATGCTTGAAAATTTCCTTTTCCTGCTAAGGTGAAGTAACAGATAATAGTAAACAAAATCATAAGTTATCCCAGATGTGAAGATAATACTGTCTGGTTGAAGTTATATATTATTATAGCCTTCTTTTGCCTCTAGAAACTGAGAACATATATGTAAATTTGAAGCACGACTCTCTAAAGTCCATTTCGTAGACCCCCCTTTCTTTCTGCTATACCCACAGAAATACTCATTCTGTTTTATTGTTGTTGGTTTCTTTTTGCTAGAAGTGTACATTTAGAAAGCTATTCATTTCACATTGAAGTATGTCTTGTTATGACATAAAGTGTGAGAAAATGCTTCCACTATACAGAAAAGAAATATTGCAAGTATAAGGGAAGTTTCACAGTGTTGAAGATACTTCTTAAAAAATCATACCAGACCCAGATTTTTGCCCATGTCAAACTGAGAAAAACAATTTGTATTTTTATTTTTCAAAACTTCTCACTCTTCTCAGAATCACCATAAAGACCTGATTCCCTACATGGATTCATTGGGCCGCAAATGGACCCCTTTTACATTTTCAAATGTGAGTGTGGTTATTGTGAATCATTCTCCAGATGAACTGAATTAGCCTTAATTATGATTTAAAGAAATCAACGTTCTTGAAGCTAAACAATGTCAAGATACTAAATGAATTAAAAATTAAATGTAGATAATAATAAAATTCTTGAGGTCTCCTCTATGCGGTGAGACTTAATGTTAATCTTTCTTTGAAACTTTTAATTGTTCTCCCAAACTGCTTTTTTGATCCACAAAAATACTTGATCCGAAAGGAAGAGAAAGTCCCATTTTCACAATTCCAAAAATGATCATGCATGGCTCCTAATGGCGTTGTGTCTTTCATCTATCTGTCTGTCTTTTTGTTTGTTTGTCTGTCTGTGTGTCTGTCTGTCTTTCTGTCTATCTATATATCTATCTGTGTATCCATGTATTTATCTATGTGCCTGTCTAGACCATTAGACTTAATGTTATTTTTCTTGTTTGAATTCTCAGTGTTCTCCCAAACCGGTTTTGTAATCCACAAGAAAATTTAATAGGATAATAGAATCCCTTCTTGACATTTCAAGAAAAAAAAAATTCATATCTATCTAGCTCTCTTGTTGGCAATGTGTACAGAGACATCTAAACATGTTTTATAATTAAGTCAGTTGAGAAAATCACTGTGTTAAAAAGGCATAAAATATGTAAAGACCATTGTAGCCATTGACTTTTATAAATGTGCAAGTCAGGAAAGAACAATTGCTAATTTTTCCAAATTGCATTACATTCTGCAGGCTGTTGATGGGAACAATACGCTCCACAATGATACATCATGGATAAAGGATTATATCCATTGGGTAAAGGTCAGTCGGTGGCTAATTGTATGTAGCCTTCTTTTGGCTCTAGATCTAGAAACTGAGAATATAATGTAAATTTGAATGCTCATTCTGTTTTTTGTTGTTGTTTTTTTCTGTAAGTGTACATTTAAAAAGCCATTCATTTCACATTGAAGTATGTCTTGATATGACATAAAGTGTGAGATACTGCTTCCACTATACAGAAAAGAAATAGTGCAAGTGCAAGGGACGTTTCACAGTGTTGAAGATACTTATTAAAAAATCATGCCAGACCCAGACTTTCGCCTATGTCAAATTGAGAAAAACAAATTATATTTTTTTGTTCAAAACTTGTCATTCTTCTCAGAATCACCATAAAGACCTGATTCCCTATGTGGATCCATTGGACCGCAAATGGATCCCTTTTACATTTTCAAATGTGAGTGTGGTGATTGTGAATCATTCTCCAGATGAATTGAATTAGCCTTAATTATGATTTAAAGAAATCAATGTTCAAGAAACTAAATAAAGTGAATGGATTAAATAAATTCAATTAATTGTAGAAATGTAAATTTCTTGAGGTTTCCTCCAGGCCGTGAGACTTAATGTTAATTTTTCTTTCAAAATTTTAACTTATCTATTTAGCTATCTTGTTGGGAATGCGGACAGAGAAACCTTAGCGCCGTTTTATAATAAAGGGAGGAAAGAAAATCAGTGTGTTAAAGAGGCATATATAAAGATCATCAAACCCGTTGACCTTTATATATGTGAAAGTCAGAAAAGAACAATTGCTAATTTTTTCCGAATTGCATCACATTCTTCAGACTGTTGATGGGAACAATCCGCTCCTCACAGATACATCATGGATAAAGGATTATATCCAGTGGATGAAGGTCAGCCGGTGTCTATCTGTCTATCTACGTTTCATTGTATCTATTTTCTGCTAAAGAATGCACAAATGTTTCTTTCAAAAAGCTTGAAAATGTTCTTTTCCTGCTAAGGTGAAGTAACAGATAATAGTAAACAAAATCATAAGTTATCCCAGATGTGAAGATAATACTGTCTGGTTGAACTTGTATATAGCCTTCTTTGGCTCTAGAAACTGAGGACATAAATGTAAATTTGAAGCATGACTCTCTAAAGTCCATTTCGTAGACCCCTCTTTCTTCCAAGGAAAGTAAAAGAAAGAAACCTTCTGTGTTATTGTTTTTGGTTTTTTTTTGCTAGAAGTGTACATTTAGAAAGCCATTCATTTCACATTGAAGTATGTTTTGTTATGACATAAAGTGTGAGAAACTGCTTCCACTTTACAGAAAAGAAATAGTGCAAGTACAAGGGAAGTTTCACAATGTTGAAGATACTTATTAAAAAGACATGCCAAACCCAGACTTATGCCTATGTCAAATTGAGAAAAACAAATTGTATTTCTTTTTTCAAAATCTGTCATTCTTCTCAGAATCACCATAAAGAGCTGATTCCCTATGTGGATTCATTGGGCCGCCAATGGATCCCTTTTACATTTTCAAATGTGAGTGTGGTGATTCTAAATCATTCTACAGATGAACTGAATTAATCTTAATTATGATTTAAAGAAATCAATGTTCTAGAAGCTAAACAAAGTCAAGCCACTAAATAACTTAAATTAAATGTAGAAATGTAAAATTCTTGAGGTCTCCTCCAGGCCGTGAGACTTAATGTTAATCTTTCTTTCAAAATTTTAACTGTTCTCCCAAACTGCTTTCTTGCTTGATCCACAAAAATATTTGATCCGATAGGATGAGAAAGTCCCTTTTTCACATTTCCCCCCAAAAATAATCTTGCATTTCTCCTATTGGCGTTGCGTCTTTCATCTATGTATTTTTCTATCTATCCATTTATTTTTCTGTCTGTCTGTGTGTCTGTCTGTCTTTCTGTCTATCTATATATCTATCTGTCTATCTATGTATTTATGTTTCTGCCTGTCTAGACCGTTAGACTTAATGTTATTTTTCTTGTTTGAATTCTCAGTGTTCTCCGAAACATTTTTTGAAATCCACAAGAAAATTTGATAGGATAATAGAATCCCTTCTTCACAATTCAAGAAAATAAAAGTCATATCTATCTAGCTATCTTGTTTAGAAGGCGGACAGAAGGCGGACAGAGAAACCTGAGTGCGTTTTATAATAAAGGGAGCGGAGAAAATTACTGTGTTAGAGAGGCATAATGTAAAGATCATCGTAGCCATTGAATTTTGTAAATGTGAAAGTCAGAAAACAACAACTGCTAATTTTTCCGAATTGCATCACATTCTTCAGACTTTTGATGGGAACAATCCGCTCCTCACAGATATATCATGGATAAAGGATTATATTGAGTGGATGAAGGTCAGTCGGTGTCTATCTACATTTCATTGTATCTATTTTCTGCTAATGAATGCACAAATATTTCTTTAAACATGCTTGAAAATTTCCTTTTCCTGCTAAAGTGAAGTAACAGATAATAGTAAACAAAATCATAAGTTATCCCAGATGTGAAGATAATACTGTCTGGTTGAACTTATATATTATTATAGCCTTCTTTTGCCTCTAGAAACTGAGAACATATATGTAAATTTGAAGCACGACTCTCTAAAGTCCATTTCGTAGACCCCCCTTTCTTTCTGCTATACCCACAGAAATACTCATTCTGTTTTATTGTTGTTGGTTTCTTTTTGCTAGAAGTGTACATTTAGAAAGCTATTCATTTCACATTGAAGTATGTCTTGTTATGACATAAAGTGTGAGAAAATGCTTCCACTATACAGAAAAGAAATATTGCAAGTATAAGGGAAGTTTCACAGTGTTGAAGATACTTCTTAAAAAATCATACCAGACCCAGATTTTTGCCCATGTCAAACTGAGAAAAACAATTTGTATTTTTATTTTTCAAAACTTCTCACTCTTCTCAGAATCACCATAAAGACCTGATTCCCTACATGGATTCATTGGGCCGCAAATGGACCCCTTTTACATTTTCAAATGTGAGTGTGGTTATTGTGAATCATTCTCCAGATGAACTGAATTAGCCTTAATTATGATTTAAAGAAATCAACGTTCTTGAAGCTAAACAATGTCAAGATACTAAATGAATTAAAAATTAAATGTAGATAATAATAAAATTCTTGAGGTCTCCTCTATGCGGTGAGACTTAATGTTAATCTTTCTTTGAAACTTTTAATTGTTCTCCCAAACTGCTTTTTTGATCCACAAAAATACTTGATCCGAAAGGAAGAGAAAGTCCCATTTTCACAATTCCAAAAATGATCATGCATGGCTCCTAATGGCGTTGTGTCTTTCATCTATCTGTCTGTCTTTTTGTTTGTTTGTCTGTCTGTGTGTCTGTCTGTCTTTCTGTCTATCTATATATCTATCTGTGTATCCATGTATTTATCTATGTGCCTGTCTAGACCATTAGACTTAATGTTATTTTTCTTGTTTGAATTCTCAGTGTTCTCCCAAACCGGTTTTGTAATCCACAAGAAAATTTAATAGGATAATAGAATCCCTTCTTGACATTTCAAGAAAAAAAAAATTCATATCTATCTAGCTCTCTTGTTGGCAATGTGTACAGAGACATCTAAACATGTTTTATAATTAAGTCAGTTGAGAAAATCACTGTGTTAAAAAGGCATAAAATATGTAAAGACCATTGTAGCCATTGACTTTTATAAATGTGCAAGTCAGGAAAGAACAATTGCTAATTTTTCCAAATTGCATTACATTCTGCAGGCTGTTGATGGGAACAATACGCTCCACAATGATACATCATGGATAAAGGATTATATCCATTGGGTAAAGGTCAGTCGGTGGCTAATTGTATGTAGCCTTCTTTTGGCTCTAGATCTAGAAACTGAGAATATAATGTAAATTTGAATGCTCATTCTGTTTTTTGTTGTTGTTTTTTTCTGTAAGTGTACATTTAAAAAGCCATTCATTTCACATTGAAGTATGTCTTGATATGACATAAAGTGTGAGATACTGCTTCCACTATACAGAAAAGAAATAGTGCAAGTGCAAGGGACGTTTCACAGTGTTGAAGATACTTATTAAAAAATCATGCCAGACCCAGACTTTCGCCTATGTCAAATTGAGAAAAACAAATTATATTTTTTTGTTCAAAACTTGTCATTCTTCTCAGAATCACCATAAAGACCTGATTCCCTATGTGGATCCATTGGACCGCAAATGGATCCCTTTTACATTTTCAAATGTGAGTGTGGTGATTGTGAATCATTCTCCAGATGAATTGAATTAGCCTTAATTATGATTTAAAGAAATCAATGTTCAAGAAACTAAATAAAGTGAATGGATTAAATAAATTCAATTAATTGTAGAAATGTAAATTTCTTGAGGTTTCCTCCAGGCCGTGAGACTTAATGTTAATTTTTCTTTCAAAATTTTAACTTATCTATTTAGCTATCTTGTTGGGAATGCGGACAGAGAAACCTTAGCGCCGTTTTATAATAAAGGGAGGAAAGAAAATCAGTGTGTTAAAGAGGCATATATAAAGATCATCAAACCCGTTGACCTTTATATATGTGAAAGTCAGAAAAGAACAATTGCTAATTTTTTCCGAATTGCATCACATTCTTCAGACTGTTGATGGGAACAATCCGCTCCTCACAGATACATCATGGATAAAGGATTATATCCAGTGGATGAAGGTCAGCCGGTGTCTATCTGTCTATCTACGTTTCATTGTATCTATTTTCTGCTAAAGAATGCACAAATGTTTCTTTCAAAAAGCTTGAAAATGTTCTTTTCCTGCTAAGGTGAAGTAACAGATAATAGTAAACAAAATCATAAGTTATCCCAGATGTGAAGATAATACTGTCTGGTTGAACTTGTATATAGCCTTCTTTGGCTCTAGAAACTGAGGACATAAATGTAAATTTGAAGCATGACTCTCTAAAGTCCATTTCGTAGACCCCTCTTTCTTCCAAGGAAAGTAAAAGAAAGAAACCTTCTGTGTTATTGTTTTTGGTTTTTTTTTGCTAGAAGTGTACATTTAGAAAGCCATTCATTTCACATTGAAGTATGTTTTGTTATGACATAAAGTGTGAGAAACTGCTTCCACTTTACAGAAAAGAAATAGTGCAAGTACAAGGGAAGTTTCACAATGTTGAAGATACTTATTAAAAAGACATGCCAAACCCAGACTTATGCCTATGTCAAATTGAGAAAAACAAATTGTATTTCTTTTTTCAAAATCTGTCATTCTTCTCAGAATCACCATAAAGAGCTGATTCCCTATGTGGATTCATTGGGCCGCCAATGGATCCCTTTTACATTTTCAAATGTGAGTGTGGTGATTCTAAATCATTCTACAGATGAACTGAATTAATCTTAATTATGATTTAAAGAAATCAATGTTCTAGAAGCTAAACAAAGTCAAGCCACTAAATAACTTAAATTAAATGTAGAAATGTAAAATTCTTGAGGTCTCCTCCAGGCCGTGAGACTTAATGTTAATCTTTCTTTCAAAATTTTAACTGTTCTCCCAAACTGCTTTCTTGCTTGATCCACAAAAATATTTGATCCGATAGGATGAGAAAGTCCCTTTTTCACATTTCCCCCCAAAAATAATCTTGCATTTCTCCTATTGGCGTTGCGTCTTTCATCTATGTATTTTTCTATCTATCCATTTATTTTTCTGTCTGTCTGTGTGTCTGTCTGTCTTTCTGTCTATCTATATATCTATCTGTCTATCTATGTATTTATGTTTCTGCCTGTCTAGACCGTTAGACTTAATGTTATTTTTCTTGTTTGAATTCTCAGTGTTCTCCGAAACATTTTTTGAAATCCACAAGAAAATTTGATAGGATAATAGAATCCCTTCTTCACAATTCAAGAAAATAAAAGTCATATCTATCTAGCTATCTTGTTTAGAAGGCGGACAGAAGGCGGACAGAGAAACCTGAGTGCGTTTTATAATAAAGGGAGCGGAGAAAATTACTGTGTTAGAGAGGCATAATGTAAAGATCATCGTAGCCATTGAATTTTGTAAATGTGAAAGTCAGAAAACAACAACTGCTAATTTTTCCGAATTGCATCACATTCTTCAGACTTTTGATGGGAACAATCCGCTCCTCACAGATATATCATGGATAAAGGATTATATTGAGTGGATGAAGGTCAGTCGGTGTCTATCTACATTTCATTGTATCTATTTTCTGCTAATGAATGCACAAATATTTCTTTAAACATGCTTGAAAATTTCCTTTTCCTGCTAAAGTGAAGTAACAGATAATAGTAAACAAAATCATAAGTTATCCCAGATGTGAAGATAATACTGTCTGGTTGAACTTATATATTATTATAGCCTTCTTTTGCCTCTAGAAACTGAGAACATATATGTAAATTTGAAGCACGACTCTCTAAAGTCCATTTCGTAGACCCCCCTTTCTTTCTGCTATACCCACAGAAATACTCATTCTGTTTTATTGTTGTTGGTTTCTTTTTGCTAGAAGTGTACATTTAGAAAGCTATTCATTTCACATTGAAGTATGTCTTGTTATGACATAAAGTGTGAGAAAATGCTTCCACTATACAGAAAAGAAATAGTGCAAGTATAAGGGAAGTTTCACAGTGTTGAAGATACTTCTTAAAAAATCATACCAGACCCAGATTTTTGCCCATGTCAAACTGAGAAAAACAATTTGTATTTTTATTTTTCAAAACTTCTCACTCTTCTCAGAATCACCATAAAGACCTGATTCCCTACATGGATTCATTGGGCCGCAAATGGACCCCTTTTACATTTTCAAATGTGAGTGTGTTGATTGTGAATCATTCTCCAGATGAACTGAATTAGCCTTAATTATGATTTAAAGAAATCAACGTTCTTGAAGCTAAACAATGTCAAGATACTAAATGAATTAAAAATTAAATGTAGATAATAATAAAATTCTTGAGGTCTCCTCTATGCGGTGAGACTTAATGTTAATCTTTCTTTGAAACTTTTAATTGTTCTCCCAAACTGCTTTTTTGATCCACAAAAATACTTGATCCGAAAGGAAGAGAAAGTCCCATTTTCACAATTCCAAAAATGATCATGCATGGCTCCTAATGGCGTTGTGTCTTTCATCTATCTGTCTGTCTTTTTGTTTGTTTGTCTGTCTGTGTGTCTGTCTGTCTTTCTGTCTATCTATATATCTATCTGTGTATCCATGTATTTATCTATGTGCCTGTCTAGACCATTAGACTTAATGTTATTTTTCTTGTTTGAATTCTCAGTGTTCTCCCAAACCGGTTTTGTAATCCACAAGAAAATTTAATAGGATAATAGAATCCCTTCTTGACATTTCAAGAAAAAAAAAATTCATATCTATCTAGCTCTCTTGTTGGCAATGTGTACAGAGACATCTAAACATGTTTTATAATTAAGTCAGTTGAGAAAATCACTGTGTTAAAAAGGCATAAAATATGTAAAGACCATTGTAGCCATTGACTTTTATAAATGTGCAAGTCAGGAAAGAACAATTGCTAATTTTTCCAAATTGCATTACATTCTGCAGGCTGTTGATGGGAACAATACGCTCCACAATGATACATCATGGATAAAGGATTATATCCATTGGGTAAAGGTCAGTCGGTGGCTAATTGTATGTAGCCTTCTTTTGGCTCTAGATCTAGAAACTGAGAATATAATGTAAATTTGAATGCTCATTCTGTTTTTTTTTGTTGTTTTTTTCTGTAAGTGTACATTTAAAAAGCCATTCATTTCACATTGAAGTATGTCTTGATATGACATAAAGTGTGAGATACTGCTTCCACTATACAGAAAAGAAATAGTGCAAGTGCAAGGGACGTTTCACAGTGTTGAAGATACTTATTAAAAAATCATGCCAGACCCAGACTTTCGCCTATGTCAAATTGAGAAAAACAATTTATGTTTTTTTGTTCAAAACTTGTCATTCTTCTCAGAATCACCATAAAGACCTGATTCCCTATGTGGATTCATTGGACCGCAAATGGATCCCTTTTACATTTTCAAATGTGAGTGTGGTGATTGTGAATCATTCTCCAGATGAACTGAATTAGCCTTAATTATGATTTAAAGAAATCAATGTTCAAGAAACTAAATAAAGTGAATGGATTAAATAAATTCAATTAATTGTAGAAATGTAAATTTCTTGAGGTTTCCTCCAGGCCGTGAGACTTAATGTTAATTTTTCTTTCAAAATTTTAACTTATCTATTTAGCTATCTTGTTGGGAATGCGGACAGAGAAACCTGAGCGCCTTTTTTTTTATAATAAAGGGAGGAAAGAAAATCAGTGTGTTAAAGAGGCATATATAAAGATCATCAAACCCGTTGACCTTTATATATGTGAAAGTCAGAAAAGAACAATTGCTAATTTTTTCCGAATTGCATCACATTCTTCAGACTGTTGATGGGAACAATCCGCTCCTCACAGATACATCATGGATAAAGGATTATATCCAGTGGATGAAGGTCAGCCGGTGTCTATCTGTCTATCTACGTTTCATTGTATCTATTTTCTGCTAAAGAATGCACAAATGTTTCTTTCAACAAGCTTGAAAATGTTCTTTTCCTGCTAAGGTGAAGTAACAGATAATAGTAAACAAAATCATAAGTTATCCCAGATGTGAAGATAATACTGTCTGGTTGAACTTGTATATAGCCTTCTTTGGCTCTAGAAACTGAGGACATAAATGTAAATTTGAAGCATGACTCTCTAAAGTCCATTTCGTAGACCCCTCTTTCTTCCAGGTAAAGTGAAAGAAATGCTCATTCTGTTTTATTGTTTTTGGTTTTTTTTTTGCTAGAAGTGTACATTTAGAAAGCCATTCATTTCACATTGAAGTATGTTTTGTTATGACATAAAGTGTGAGAAAATGCTTCCCCTATACAGAAAAGAAATAGTGCAATTACAAGGGAAGTTTCACAGTGTTGAAGATACTTATTAAAAAGACATGCCAAACCCAGGCTTATGCCTATGTCAAATTGAGAAAAACAAATTGTATTTCTTTTTTCAAAACCTGTCATTCTTCTCAGAATCACCATAAGGACCTGATTCCCTACGTGGATTCTTTGGGCCGCAAATGGATCCCTTTTACATTTTCAAATGTGAGTGTGGTGATTCTAAATCATTCTACAGATGAACTGAATTAATCTTAATTATGATTTAAAGAAATCAATGTTCTAGAAACTAAACAAAGTCAAGCCACTAAATAACTTAAATTAAATGTAGAAATGTAAAATTCTTGAGGTCCCCTCCAGGCCGTGAGACTTAATGTTAATCTTTCTTTCAAAATTTTAACTATTCTCCCAAACTGCTTTCTTGATCTACAAAAATATTTGATCCGTTAGGATGAGAAAGTCCCTTTTTCACATTTCCCCCAAAAAATAATCCTGCATTTCTCCTATTGGCGTTGCGTCTTTCATCTATGTATTTTTCTATCTATCCATTTATTTTTCTGTCTTTCTGTGTGTCTGTCTGTCTTTCTGTCTATCTATATATCTATCTGTCTATCTATGTATTTATGTTTCTGCCTGTCTAGACCGTTAGACTTAATGTTATTTTTCTTGTTTGAATTCTCAGTGTTCTCCGAAACATTTTTTGAAATCCACAAGAAAATTTGATAGGATAATAGAATCCCTTCTTCACACTTCAAGAAAATAAAAGTCATATCTATCTAGCTATCTTGTTTAGAAGGCGGACAGAAGGCGGACAAAGAAACCTGAGTGCGGTTTATAATAAAGGGAGCGGAGAAAATCACTGTGTTACAGAGGCATAATGTAAATATCATCGTAGCCATTGAATTTTGTAAATGTGAAAGTCAGAAAACAACAACTGCTAATTTTTCCGAATTGCATCACATTCTTCAGACTTTTGATGGGAACAATCTGCTCCTCACAGATATATCATGGATAAAGAATTATATTGAGTGGATGAAGGTCAGTCGGTGTCTATCTACGTTTCATTGTATCTATTTTCTGCTAATGAATGCACAAATATTTCTTTAAACATGCTTGAAAGTTTCCTTTTCCTACTAAGGTGAAGTATCAGATAATAGTAAACAAAATCATAAGTTATCCCAGATGTGAAGATAATACTGTCTGGTTGGACTTATAAATTATTATAGCCTTCTTTTGCCTCTAGAAACTGAGAACATATATGTAAATTTGAAGCACGACTCTATAAAGTCCATTTCGTAGACCCCCCTTTCTTTCTGCTATACCCACAGAAATACTCATTCTGTTTTATTGATGTTGGTTTTTTATTTGCTAGAAGTGTACATTTAGAAAGCTATTCATTTCACATTGAAGTATGTCTTGATATAACATAAAATGTGAGATACTGCTTCCACTATACAGAAAAGAAATATTGCAAGTACAAGGGAAGTTTCACAGTGTTGAAGATACTTCTTAAAAAATCATACCAGACCCAGATTTTTGCCCATGTCAAACTGAGAAAAACAATTTGTATTTTTATTTTTCAAATCTTGTCACTCTTCTCAGAGTCACCATAAAGACCTGATTCCCTACGTGGATTCATTGGGCCGCAAATGGACCCCTTTTACATTTTCAAATGTGAGTGTGGTGATTGTGAATCATTCTCCAGATGAACTGAATTAGCCTTAATTATGATTTAAAGAAATCAACGTTGTTGAATCTAAACAATGTCAAGATACTAAATGAATTAAAAATTAAATGTAAATAATAATAAAATTCTTGAGGTCTCCTCTATGCGGTGAGACTTAATGTTAATCTTTCTTTCAAACTTTTAACTGTTCTCCCAAACTGCTTTTTTGATCCACAAAAATACTTGATCTGAAAGGAAGAGAAAGTCCCATTTTCACATTTCCAAAAATGATCATGCATGGCTCCTAATGGCGTTGTGTCTTTCATCTATCTGTGTCTTTTTGTTTGTTTGTCTGTCTGTGTGTCTGTCTGTCTTTCTGTCTACCTATATATCTATCTGTGTATCCATGTATTTATCTATGTGAATGTCTAGACCATTAGACTTAATGTTATTTTTCTTGTTTGAATTCTCAGTGTTCTCCCAAACCGGTTTTGTAATCCACAAGAAAATTTAATAGGATAATAGAATCCCTTCTTGACACTTCAAGAAAATAAAAATTCATATCTATCTAGCTCTCTTGTTGGCAATGTGTACAGAGACATCTAAACATGTTTTATAATTAAGTCAGTTGAGAAAATCACTGTGTTAAAAAGGCATAAAATATGTAAAGACCATTGTAGCCATTGACTTTTATAAATGTGCAAGTCAGGAAAGAACAATTGCTAATTTTTCCAAATTGCATTACATTCTGCAGGCTGTTGATGGGAACAATACGCTCCACAATGATACATCATGGATAAAGGATTATATCCATTGGGTAAAGGTCAGTCGGTGGCTACTTGTATGTAGACTTCTTTTGGCTCTAGATCTAGAAACTGAGAATATAATGTAAATTTGAATGCTCATTCTGTTTTTTTTTGTTTGTTTTTTTCTGTAAGTGTACATTTAAAAAGCCATTCATTTCACATTGAAGTATGTCTTGATATGACATAAAGTGTGAGATACTGCTTCCACTATACAGAAAAGAAATAGTGCAAGTACAAGGGGAGTTTCACAGTGTTGAAGATACTTATCAAAAAATCATGCCAGACCCAGACTTTCGCCTATGTCAAATTGAGAAAAACAAATTATATTTTTTTGTTCAAAACTTGTCATTCTTCTCAGAATCACCATAAAGACCTGATTCCCTACGTGGATTCATTGGACCGCAAATGGATCCCTTTTACATTTTCAAATGTGAGTGTGGTGATTGTGAATCATTCTCCAGATGAACTGAATTAGTCTTAATTATGATTTAAAGAAATCAATGTTCAAGAAACTAAATAAAGTGAATGGATTAAATAAATTCAATTAATTGTAGAAATGTAAAATTCTTGAGGTTTCCTCCAGGCCGTGAGACTTAATGTTAATTTTTCTTTCAAAATTTTAACTTATCTATTTAGCTATCTTGTTGGGAATGCGGACAGAGAAACCTGAGCGCCTTTTTTTTTATAATAAAGGGAGCAAAGAAAATCAGTGTGTTAAAGAGGCATATGTAAAGATCATCAAACCCGTTGACCTTTATATATGTGAAAGTCAGAAAAGAACAATTGCTAATTTTTCCGAATTGCATCACATTCTTCAGACTGTTGATGGGAACAATCCGCTCCTCACAGATACATCATGGATAAAGGATTATATCCAGTGGATGAAGGTCAGCCGGTGTCTATCTGTCTATCTACGTTTCATTGTATCTATTTTCTGCTAAAGAATGCACAAAGGTTTCTTTCAACAAGCTTGAAAAGGTTCTTTTCCTGCTAAGGTGAAGTAACAGATAATGGTAAACAAAATCATAAGTTATCCCACATGTGAAGATAATACTGTCTGGTTGAACTTGTATATAGCCTTCTTTGGCTCTAGAAACTGAGGACATAAATGTAAATTTGAAGCATGACTCTCTAAAGTCCATTTCGTAGACCCCTCTTTCTTCCAGGTAAAGTAAAAGAAAGAAACCTTCTGTGTTATTGTTTTTTTTTTTTTTTTGCTAGAAGTGTACATTTAGAAAGCCATTCATTTCACATTGAAGTATGTTTTGTTATGACATAAAGTGTGAGAAAATGCTTCCCCTATACAGAAAAGAAATAGTGCAATTACAAGGGAAGTTTCACAGTGTTGAAGATACTTATTAACAAGACATGCCAAACCCAGACTTATGCCTATGTCAAATTGAGAAAAACAAATTGTATTTCTTTTTTCAAAACCTGTCATTCTTCTCAGAATAACCATAAGGACCTGATTCCCTACGTGGATTCATTGGGCCGCAAATGGATCCCTTTTACATTTTCAAATGTGAGTGTGGTGATTCTAAATCATTCTACAGATGAACTGAATTAATCTTAATTATGATTTAAAGAAATCAATGTTCTAGAAACTAAACAAAGTCAAGCCATTAAATAACTTAAATTAAATGTAGAAATGTAAAATTCTTGAGGTCCCCTCCAGGCCGTGAGACGTAATGTTAATCTTTCTTTCAAAATTTTAACTGTTCTCCCAAACTGCTTTCTTGATCCACAAAAATATTTGATCCGATAGGATGAGAAAGTCCCTTTTTCACATTTCCCCCCAAAAATAATCCTGCATTTCTCCTATTGGCGTTGCGTCTTTCATCTATGTATTTTTCTATCTATCCATTTATTTTTCTGTCTTTCTGTGTGTCTGTCTGTCTTTCTGTCTATCTATATATCTATCTGTCTATCCATGTATTTATGTTTCTGCCTGTCTAGACCGTTAGACTTAATGTTATTTTTCTTGTTTGAATTCTCAGTGTTCTCCGAAACATTTTTTGAAATCCACAAGAAAATTTGATAGGATAATAGAATCCCTTCTTCACACTTCAAGAAAATAAAAGTCATATCTATCTAGCTATCTTGTTTAGAAAGCGGACAGAGAAACCTGAGCGCTGTTTATAATAAAGGGAGCGGAGAAAATTACTGTGTTAGAGAGGCATAATGTAAAGATCATCGTAGCCATTGAATTTTGTAAATGTGAAAGTCAGAAAAAAACAATTGCTAATTTTTCCGAATTGCATCACGTTCTTCAGACTTTTGATGGGAACAATCCGCTCCTCACAGATATATCATGGACAAAGGATTATATCCTGTGGATGAAGGTCAGTCGGTGTCTATCTACCTTTCATTGTATCTATTTTCTGCTAATGAATGCACAAATGTTTCTTTAAACATGCTTGAAAAAATCCTTTTCCTGCTAAGGTGAAGTAACAGATAATGGTAAACAAAATCATAAGTTATCCCAGATGTGAAGATAATACTGTCTGGTTGAACTTATATATTACTATAGCCTTCTTTTGCCTCTAGAAACTGAGAACATATATGTAAATTTGAAGCACGACTCTCTAAAGTCCATTTCGTAGACCCCCCTTTCTTTCTGCTATACCCACAGAAATACTCACTTTGTTTTATTGTTGTTGGTTTTTTTTTTGCTAGAAGTGTACATTTAGAAAGCTATTCATTTCACATTGAAATATGTCTTGTTATGACATAAAGTGTGAGATACTGCTTCCGCTATCCAGAAAAGAAATAGTGCAAGTACAAGTGAAGTTTCACAGTGTTGAAGATACTTATTAAAAAATCATACCAGACTTAGATTTTTTGCCCATGTTAAACTGAGAAAAACAAATTGTGTTTTATTTTTCAAATCTTGTCACTCTTCTCAGAATCAACATAAAGACCTGATTCCCTACGTGGATTCATTGGGCCGCAAATGGATCCCTTTCACATTTTCAAATGTGAGTGTGGTGATTCTGAATCATTCTCCAGATGAACTGAATTAGCCTTAATTATGATCTAAAGAAATCAAAGTTCAAGACACTAAATAAAGTGAATGGATAAAATAAATTCAATTAATTGTAGAAATGTACAATTCTTGAGGTTTCCTCCAGGCCGTGAGACATAATGTTCATTTTTCTTTCAAAATTTTAACTTATCTATTTAGCTATCTTATTGGGAATGCGGAAAGAGAAACATGAGCGTGTTTTATAATAAAGGGAGCAAAGAAAATCACTGTGATAAATCTATCTATCTATCTATCATTCCATCTGTCTATCTATCTTTCTGTCTATCTATATATCTACCTATTTATCTATCTATCTATCTATCTATCTATCTATCTATCTATCTATCTATCTATCTATCTATCTATCTATCTATCTATCTATCTATCTATCTATCTATCTATCTATCTATCTATCTATCTATCTATCTATCTATCTATCTATCTATCTATCTATCTATCTATCTATCTATCTATCTATCTATCTATCTATCTATCTATCTATCTATCTATCTATCTATCTATCTATCTATCTATCTATCTATCTATCTATCTATCTATCTATCTATCTATCTATCTATCTATCTATGTTGCTGGCTATCTATTTCTCTATCTAGCTACCTATGCGGACAAATAAACTTATACGCATTTTTTTAGCAGTTCAGCGGAGAAAATTCACTGTGTTGAAGAGGCACGTGTAAAGACCATCCCAGCCCCTGACTTTTATAAATGTGAAAGACAGAAAAGATTAGTTGCTATTTTTTTTCCGAATTACATCATGCTCTGCAGACACTTGATGGGAACAAAACCCTCCCCATTGATACATCTTGGATAAAGGATTATATCCAGTGGATCAAGGTCAGTCAGTATCTATCTACCTTTCTTTGTATCTATTGCCTATGAAGGATTGCAGAAACATATTTTAACGAGTTTTGGAAATTTTTTTTCCTGCTAAGGTGAAATGAAAGATAGTAGTAAAATAAATCATAAGTTATCCCAAATGTGGAGATAATACTGCCTGTTTGAACTTGTATATAGACTTCTTTTGGCTCTAGAAACTGAGAACATAATGTAAATTTGAATTATGACTCTCTTAAGTCCATTGAGCAGACAACTTGTTCTTTCAGTTATACCCACAGAAATGCTCATTCTGTTTTGTTACTTGTTGAATTTTTTTTTTTTGCTGTAAGTGTATATTTAGAAAGCTAATAAACCATTCATTTCACGTTGGATTGTATCTTCATATGACATAAAGTGTGAGAAAATGCTTCCATTACATACACAAGAAATAGTGCAGGTGCAATTGGACTACTATAGTGTTGAAAATACATATTGAAAAATTATGCTTGAGCCAGACTTTTGCATATGTCAAATTGAGAAAAAACAAATTGTACTTTTATTTTTCAAAATCTGCCTCTGTTCTCAGAATCACCATAAAGACCAGATTCCCTACAAGGACTCATTGGGCCGCCCCTGGATCCCTTTTACATTTTCAAATGGGAGCGTGGTGAGTCTGGGCTAATTTCCAGAAGGATAGAACTAGCCTTAATTATTATTTTAAGATGTCAACATTCAAGAAGCTAAAGAAAGTCAACCCAGTAAAAAAAAAAATAAAAAATTATAGGAATGTAAAATTCTTCACGTCTCCTCCAGTCTGTCAGACTCCCTGTTAATCTTTCTTTCAGAATTTTAACTCTTCTCCCAAACTGGTTTTGTGATCCACAAAAATACTTGATCCGATAAGATAGTAAAGTTCCTTTTTGACATTTCCAAAAAATAATCATTCTGGCTCCTAATGGTGCCGTGTTTTTCATCTGTCTATCTACCCATCTGTATACCTATAGATCTGTCTGTCTATCTATCCATCTATCTATATCTACATATCTATCTATCTATCTATCTATATATCGATCTATCTATCTATATATCTACATATCTATCTTTTTATCTATCTATCATTCCATCTATTTATCTATGTTTTTATCTATCTATCTATCTATCTATCTATCTATCTATCTATCTATCTATCTATCTATCTATCTATCTATCTATCTATCTATCTATCTATCTATCTATCTATCTATCTATCTATCTATCTATATATCTATATCTATCTATCTATCTATCTATCTATCTATCTATCTATCTATCTATCTATCTATCTATCTATCTATCTATCTATCTATCTATCTATTTATCTATCTATCTATCTATCTATCTATCTATCTATCTATCTATCTATCTAGCCGGCTATCTATTTCTCTATCTAGCCAGCTATATATCTATCTATCTATCTATCTATCTATCTATCTATCTATCTATCTATCTATCTATCTATCTATCTATCTATCTATCTGTCTATCTGTCTATCTATCTATCTGTCTATCTATCTATCTATCTATCTATCTATCTATCTATCTATCTATCTATCTATCTATCTATCTATCTATCTATCTATCTATCTATCTATCTATCTATCTATTTCTCTATCTAGCCAGCTATCTATCTAGCTATTTTGCTGGCAATGCGGAAAAGTAAACTTATACGCATTTTGTAAGCAGTTCAGCGGAATAAATTCTCTGTGTTAAAGAGGCACGTGTAAAGACCATCCCAGCCCCTGACTTTTATAAATGTGAAAGACAGAAAATATTAGTTGCTAATTTTTTTCCGAATTACATCACGCTTTGCAGACTCTTGATGGGAACAATACCCTCCCCATTGATGCATCTTGGATAAAGGATTATATCCAGTGGATCAAGGTCAGTCAGTATCTATCTACCTTTCATTGTATCTATTGCCTATGAAAGAATGCAGAAACATATTTTAACGAGCTTTAGAACGTTTTTTTCCTGCTAAGGTGAAATGAGATATAGTACTAAAATAAATCATAAGTTATCCCAGATGTGGAGATAATACTGCCTGTTTGAACTTGTATATAGACTTCTTTTGGCTCTAGAAACTGGGAACATAATGTAATTTGAATTATGACTCTCTAAAGTCCATTGAGCAGACAAATCTTTCTATTAGTTATACCTACAGAAATGTTCATTCTGTTTTGTTACTTGTTGAATTTTTTTTTTACTGTAAGTGTATATTTTGAAAGCTAATAAAACATTCATTTCACGTTGAAGTATGTCTTCATATGACATAAAGTGTGAGAAAATGCTTCCATTACAGACCAAATAAATAGTGCAAGTGCAATGGAACTATTACAGTGTTGAAGATACATATTAAAAAATCATGCCAGAGCCAGACTTTTGCATATTTTCAAATTGAGAATAAAAATAATTGTATTATTATTTTTCAAAATCTGCCACTCTTCTCAGAATCACCATAAGGACCAGATTCCCTACGTGGATTCTTTGGGCCGCCCCTGGATCCCTTTTACATTTTCAAATTGGAGCATGGTGAGTCTAGGCCAATTTCCAGATGGACAGAATTGGCCTTAATTATGATTTAAAGATATCAACATTAAAGAAGCTAAACAAAGTCAACCCAGTAAAAAAAAAAATATATATAATATTATAGGAATGTAAAATTCTTCACGTCTCCTCCAGTCTGTCAGGCTTAACGTTAATCATTCTTTCAAATTTTTAACTGTTCTCCCAAATTGGTTTTGTGATCCACAAAAATACTTGATCCGATAGGATGAGAAAGTTCCTTTTTGACATTTCCAAAAAATAATCATTCTGGCTCCTAATGGTGCCGTGTTTTTTATGTCTATCTATCTATCTATCTATCTATCTATCTATCTATCTATCTATCTGTCTGTCTATCTATCTATCTATCTATCTATCTATCTATCTATCTATCTATCTATCTATCTATCTATCTATCTATCTATCTATATATCTATCTATCTATCTATCTATCTATCTATCTATCTATCTATCTATCTATCTATCTATCTATCTATCTATCTATCAATCTATATATCGATCTATATATCTATATATCTACATATCTATCTATTTATCTATCTGTCATTCCATCTATCTATCTATCTATCTATCTATCTATCTATCTATCTATCTATCTATCTATCTATCTATCTATCTATCTATCTATCTATCTATCTATCTATCTATCTATCTATCTATCTTTCTATCTATCTATCTATCTATCTATCTATCTATCTATCTATCTATCTATCTATCTATCTATCTATCTATCTATCTATCTATCTATCTATCTATCTATCTATCTATCTATCTATCTATCTATCTAGATGGCTTTCTATTTGTCTAGCATCAAAGATGGATTTGGAAGTATCGAGCACTCATTCATAATTGACCAACTCCGTGAATGTGTATATCCCGACGACTACATCAAATTAACACAGGACATTTATAATGGGTCCACGTTTCAAGTTAAATCAGCAGGGGGAATAACTAATACAATTCAACGTATGAAAGGAGTTATCCAGGGCTGCCCTTGGTCAGTCATAGTATTCGAACAAGGTATCGACAAATGGTTACGATGGATCGAACACCCCTACATCGCCCAAGACTTGACAAGGAAAAACTTAACCCCTGTCCAGGGATATGTTGATGATGTTACTATCTGTGCTTATGAAGAAACTGAAATTCAGTCAATGGTAAAGAAAACTGAAGCATTCATGAACACTGCTTGTATGCAAGTGAAGCATAGAAAATGTGCCATACTCCATGGCCAACGTACACAAAACAGCTGGAAAAAGGACTCTAAAATCGGACAAATTTCGCTAAACGTTCAAGGTGCCCCCATACCTATGTACACGAATGAACAATCATACAGGTACCTTGGTCATGACATTAATATCAGAAACACCAGTAACGAATCACAAATAGCATCCCTCATTGAGGAGTTTGACGACACTATACGAAGTATCGACACATCGCAACTACCATCCTCGGCCAAAATATCTGCCATAAACGTAATGTGCCATTCCAAACTAAACTTCTACTTTTCGAATCTCATGTTCACTGAGAAAGCTCTCGACCACCTAGAGGATACAATCGTGAACCACGTCCGTTCGTGGCTGGGATTGAATACATCATCAACGCGATCATACTTTTTCAGCCCTAGAGCCAGTGGAGGAGTTGGCATATCAAACCCCAGAATAACATATTACGCAAAATATATGTCATTCTTTCTATCCCTCCTGAATAATGACGATGCCATTGTAAGGGAAGCATCCAGAAAATCATTAAATCTCCACATGAACAAGCGAAAGGCAACACCAACGGAAGAAGACCATCAGTTCGGTGGCTATGAGGTGGATGGGAAAGACCTGGTCATCAAGAATACAAATGTCAAATGGTCAAAATCAGAATGGGTGTTCCTGAATGAATTATGTGCAAGAAATAACATCATTCTTCTCAAGATCGCCAATTATTACGCCTACCAACTCAAGATTGATGAAGATGTCTCAATAACCATCAAGGAACCATTCAAGTTTTGTCAAATCCTCAAAGAACAGAAACTGAAAGAACAAGCAGACATCTTAACATCAAAATCCTCACAAGGCGGAATAATACGTGAGTCGAAGGACATAAATCATATTCTGTCTTCAGAGCATCTTAACAATCACAAGTTAGACGACAAATTACGTTCGTTCGCCACCCGTGGTCGTCTCCAAATCCTCGAAGTTGAAAGTTTGTTACACCTGTATTACCCCAACACTACACCAAGTCGTGCAAACTCTGCAATCATCCAAGCGAGACAGCATCACACGCCTTTAATGGCTGCACAAAATTTCACCTTATGTACCAACAACGACACAACAACATCTTGGACATCTTGGAAAGAAAGATTCGATCATTCAACAGAAACAAGACCATATTGAAAGACACTCCCCTCAAACCATCTATATTTGAAAGTGACTCTATCGGTTTCCATCGTAGAGAAGTGCGGCCAGATATAACAGTGATTGACAGAAAAAGAAAAACAGTCAAACTAGTAAAAATATCGATACCATTTGATGCTTATATTGATAATGTAACAAATCCCAGACTGGGAGATGTACAACAATCACGAACGAACAAGTATAACACTTAACAGAACAGCCAAACAGACTCACACATTTATTATACATAAAAATAAAGATATACGTGCATTACATTATTCACTTCAACTACCATCCAATGGTCAGCATTCCCGACATTCATTCCTCTACGGGTCCACAACCCGATAATACTTTCTAAAATATGCTCTGGCCTCAGCCTCACATCTATATATATATTACTTGCTGGCCTCTCTTATTGGCTCCTGCTCAACCTAATCTCCGTATCTCAATCTCCCCTCGAGGTCTTAACAGCACATTACTATTTCAATAGCACATTATATTCTCAATGGCACATTAACATCTTAATAGCACATTAACATCTTAATAGCACATTAACATCGTAATAGCACATTAACATTTGAATAGCAATAAGGACAATAACAACGTCCCTGTCTGTGGCCAGACTGCCACGACTCATGTGCTCCCGCTGTCCTGCGTGACAGCTTCACTCAGGCGGCCTGTGGGTAGCCTTCTGCCCAACCCCGGCACAAGTCCGCTCACCGCGGGTGGCTTCTCTGCCCGACCCCGGTACCTATAAGAATAACATTACAGTTCTATAACACCATACAATTACTATCCACTTCACCACTCATTACGAACCATCAAGCGTACTCACAATAGTCCACATTTCACTCACCACACATCTTACGGTAACACACCTCCACCGTGTCACACCGTACTCAGACTCGCTACGAATCCATGATCCTAACTTACATCTATCGCTCATTGCGCACATCTCTATACACAGTAATCAATGACTTTCACAGTCCTCACATATAACTTATTTACATCATGGTCATAGGAGAACATAGTACATCAATCATCATAATTATCAATCACAGTTCAACCTACCAGTCATCACTGGAAAAAACAATCTCCCGACTGCCTCTGATCTCACGTCTGTCCCCTTGGACCTCTTAACTTGCAGTGATCTGACTATTCAGATTTTGCCTCTACTACGCCTCAACTTCACTCACAACATGCACGCTTCAACGTTAACTAACAGAAGTCAATATAGGTGAGCAGCCTCACTATCCCGTGAGTCAATCCTACATTTCCATGCCCCCGTAATCCTTGAATCTCGCTCACTCCACTCGTGACAGATAAATGTTACAAATCAAAGTTTGATAAGTACTACCCATTTTCTTTAGAGATCAACGCCATAGGGTATCATTGTGAAATCATTGTGCTAATTATAGGCAGTCTCGGAAATGTCCATAAGAGGTTTACAACTGGTTTGAAGAAGGTCAATCTTAATAATTCGGAATGTAAATTCCTTGCCAAATTCTGCAGTATTAGTGCCATAATTGGCTCCAACCACATTTGGCGACAACGATGCAAAGTATACAATCGACAAATGTAACGATGTCCATCATGTTGTTTAACAACCTGTTGATGCCCATCATGTCATGCAACAGCCTCTCATAAATTGTAAAGCAATAATAAATGCGCCAGTCTTAGTTATTGTCAACTTTTACCATCTATTTATGGATAAAATAAGCCGAGAGCCAGCAGTTATATTCAGTCATGTAACAGATTAATATTTACAATGCCATTCTATGGTTTCCTGTATGGGTATCGTGTGTGAAATACTGTACCGACTAATTGGAAATGAAGAATTATATCTAGATGGCTTTCTATTTGTCTAGCTAGCTAGCTATCTATCTAGCTATTTTGCTGGGAATGCGGACAAATAAACTGATACGCCTTTTGTAAGCAGTTCAGCGGAGAAAATTCACTGTTTTAAAGAGGCACGTGTAAAGACCATCCCAGCCCCTGACTTTTATAAATGTGAAAGACAGAAAATATTAGTTGCTAATTAGGACTCTCTAAAGACCATTGAGCAGACAACTCTTTCTTTCAGTTATACCCACTGAAATGATCATTCTGTTTTGTTACTTGTTGAATATTTTTTTTACTGTAAGTGTATATTTAGAAAGCTAATAAACCATTCATTTCACGTTGAATTGTATCTTCATATGACATAAAGTGTGAGAAAATGCTTCAATTGCATACATAAGAAATAGTGCAAGTGCAATTGATATATTACAGTGTTGAAGATACACATTGAAAAATCATGCTTGAGCCAGACTTTTGCATATGTCAAATTGAGAAAAAATAAATTGTATTTTTATTTTTCAAAATCTGCCTCTCTTCTCAGAATCACCATAAAGAGCAGATTCCCTACAAGGACTCATTGGGCCGCCCCTGGATCCCTTTTACATTTTCAAATGGGAGCGTGGTGAGTCTGAGACCAATTTCCAGAAGGATAGAATTAGCCTCAATTATGATTTAAAGATATCAACATTCTAGAAGCTAAAGAAAGTCAACCCAGTAAAAAAAAAAAATATATAATATTATAGGAATGTAAAATTCTTCACGTCTCCCAGAGTCTGTCAGACTCCCCGTTAATCTTCCTTTCAAAATTTTAACTCTTCTCCCAAACTGGTTTTGTGATCCACAAAAATACTTGATCCGATAAGATGAGAAAGTTCCTTTTTCACATTTCCAAAAAATAATCATTCTGGCTCCTAATAGTGCCGTGTTTTTCATCTGTCTATCTACCCATCTGTGTACCTATAGATCTGTCTGTCTACCTATCCCTCTATCTTTCTATATATCTACATATCTATCTATCTATCTATCTATCTAATCGATCTATCTATCTATATATTTACATATCTATCTATTTATCTATCTATCATTCCATCTATCTATCTATCTTTCTATCTGTGTATCTATCTATCTATCTATCTACATATCTATCTATCTATCTATCTATCTATCTATCTATCTATCTATCTATCTATCTATCTATCTATCTATCTATCTATCTATCTCTATCTATCTATCTATCTATCTATCTATCTATCTATCTATCTATCTATCTATTTCTCTATCTGGCTATCTTGCTGGCAATGCGGACAAATAAACTGATACGCATTTTGTAAGCAGTTCAGCGGAGAAAATTCACTGTGTTAAAGAGGCACGTGTAAAGACCATCCCAGCCCCTGACTTTTATAAACGTGAAAGACAGAAAATATTAGTTGCTATTTTTTTTCCGAATTACATCACGCTCTGCAGACTCTTGATGGGAACAATACCCTCCCCATTGATACATCTTGGATAAAGGATTATATTCAGTGGATCAAGGTCAGTCAGTATCTATCTACCTTTCATTGTATCTATTGCATACGAGCTTTAGAACATTTTTTCCTGCTAAGGTAAAATGAAAGATAGTGGTAAAATAAATCATAAGTTATCCCAGATGTGGAGATAATACTGCCTGTTTGAACTTGTATATAGACTTCTTTTGGCTGTAGAAACTGAGAACATAATGTAAACTTGAATTATGACTCTCTTAAGTCCATTGAGCAGACAACTCATTCTTTCAGTTATACCCACAGAAATGCTCATTCTGTTCTGTTACTTGTTGAATATTTTTCTTGCTGTAAGTGTATATTTAGAAAGCTAATAAACCATTCATTTCACGTTGAACAATGTCTTCATATGACATAAAGTGTGAGAAAATGCTTCCATTACACACCAAATAAATAGTGCAAGTGCAATTGAACTATTACAGTGTTGAAGATACATATCGTTGGCCGGCCCATCAAACCTCTGAAGTCCCGATTTACCTGTCTGGCTGATCATTCCTTCGTACTGGACTTCAGAGCTTTGCTCGCCTCTGATTCGCCCGTGATCTGGCGCATCAATCCTCTTACCTGAACAACAGAGGTTTGCGCTTCACTAATTCGCTCAGAATCTGGCCCATCAGACCTCTCGCACTAACAAGTTATATAGAGGGGTGTGTTTGCTATTTCGCAAAGCTAATGTTTACTGCAGTTTACTGCTGTTTTGATCAGCTGGTAGAAAATTAATCCTTGAAAAGATTCAAGCCTCAGTTTGATATCAATGGCAACAATTGCCTTTCATGATCATCGGCCTGTTATATCATCATCACCTTGCAAAACTGCAAAGTTTTTTGTTTTTTTTTCTGTTTCTTTTTGTTTTCTTTTTATTTCATGTTTTTTTGTTCTTTTTGTCTTTTTTTGTCTTTTTTTTTGGTCTTTTTTTTTTGTTGTTGTTGTCAGGGATCGGTCCTTAAAAGGAATTGCATAGCAAGAATTGGATAGTTTACCTCTACAATTTCAAGTAACAGTGTTTTATCCTCACAATCATAATGATGGATATAGAATGTTTCAAGTACCAAATGCATTGTCGAATAATGTTATTTCAGTCTATGGCGTAACGAAAAAAAAAAAAAAAAGGAAAAATACTCTACAACCTTATAACGACCGATCTTTTTCCCCTGGATAATTGTTTTAATTGTTCTTTTTAATGTGGCAAATTGCCATAGAAATGATATCCGTCTTTTGACAGAACAGGTTTCATTTCTTGAAGATGACGAAATTTGTCTGTGCTGATCTTTCTTTGGGCTTCATACAGTGGTTGTGGTGCTTCATTCACTGTGAGCTTCATGTCAGCTCGAGATCTGGGAAGTGCAGACCAGACATCGCGGTGATTTAACTTAAAGTTGATGCTCCCATCTGGTAGGTATTGTAACGCCCTGATGTCCAATACCTGTGGGTCGCCAACCATTTTCCCTGGCCTTATTGAGGAAATTGCAGCGACATATTCAAAATTCTGGAAGAAGTCATACGACACATAGTGCACTTTGTACGGTCGTCCTGACTTTCTGGCATGTGCAATCAGTCGTGCATAATCAGCTGGAGAGTAAATGTCGCACTGTCTTCCATTCTTCCTCAGGGCTCGTTCCACAGTTGAGTTGACGGAATCGCATTCCATTTGAGTGTGGCCTTTTTCCACACATTTTTTAACAATGTCCTGTCCTGTCTTAGTTGCAATGTACGACAGTGCCTTTGCAAAGGTTTTGCTTCGATTCTGATAAGTGCAACCGTCGCTGTATAGAATGATCTGTTTAGACCTGGGGTGCGATGACAAATAGTTGGAGATACAGCTGGCAAATTCTTTCCCTCAACCTCATGCCATACGTAACAGTCCACATCTGAGTTAGCTAGGTTGAAAATGGTGAAATTATGGACAGTGAGCCTTGTCTTGAAATATAGCGACGAAGCTTTGCAATCTTGGAGCAAGCAGTACGGCTTGCAAATCCATGGTGATGGCGAGTACATCAGGATTTTTTACAGCGATTTCCTTGTCTGCATTTTTGGCTGCCTGTGCAGCTTTGTACTTTTCTCTGTGTTGAGTAAACGTCTCTTCTTCCAGATTGCCTTGCTCATGTTGAACGCACACATCACAATGATCCTTGCGGGGCATAAATAAGGCAAGGTTCTTTTCGTTAAATAGGGATGTGAAGACTTTAATACTGACGGGATTAATGTCATCCGTTTTGCAGAGCTCCTTGTATGCATCGTACAGGTCAGTCATGGACCGAAACTGTCTTTCCACGTACATCTTTTTTGTTGACTTTCTGCAGTAGTGGGATGGCATGGTATTCAGTTTTCCCAAGAAGTCATCTACACAGTGATTCTTTCGCTCTAAGGCCCTATCATAATAAGAAGAACGTTTCTTCCCTTGGGTTGGTTCATTAAGGCACCAGTTTCTTACTGCCCAGTCCTTGAGATCAAAAGTGCATAAAAACCTTTTTTGACAAACTTGTACTCTCACTCCTTTTGATTTCAGATAATATTTTAGGACGTTTTGCTTTTTGTCCGATCCATTTTTCACGGGTGTGTCGATCAAAGCCTTCACATATACTCGCTTTTCATCCCATGATTTCAAGTTTTCCCAAAATTCTTTAAAGAGAGTCTCCCGCTCAGAGTCAGGTATTTCAGAACATTGGGTTCCCTTCGATTTGCAGAAACATCTTTCTTTCATTTGTTTTGCTGCTCTGTCAGCTGAAAGGCCTTGGAGGTCTTGTCATAGCTCCTTCCAACATAGGCCTCTCTCTTGACACGCTTTGCTTTGCATAGTTTCTGGTTATACACCTGGGCCGTGTTATCGGTTGTGTGATCTGGCGCTGGCGGCATGTCCACAAGAGTATTAGTTTCTGTGACAAGGGGCAGTTGATCCACAATAGGAGTTTCTACATGTAATTCCAATTGCGAAGACTCCTGAACAGCAGGGGGTTCGCTTCCTTGCTGTGATGAGCCCCGGAGGCTGGGGAGATCTGTTGTAGGTTCTAATGACCCCAGATGGTCAAGGAGATCCGAAGTGTGATCTGAAGACTCCAGAAGGACGAGGGATTCGACTGGTCGGTTTGAAGAACCTTGGAGGTCAAGGCTATCTGTTGTAAGTTCTGATGACACCACAGGAATGGGGAGTTCGGTCGTTTCTGATGACCTCGAAAGAGCAGGAGCTTCTGTTGTGAGTTTCGAGGACCACTGAGGGGTAGGAGGTTTGGTTGGCTGTTGCGGTGACTCCACAACAGATGCTTCTGTCAGTTGCAATGAGGAATCCAACAGTTGCTAAATGGCCCCTAACGACGGAGTTTCTGAATGTAGGCTGAAAGAGTCCAACGAATTCTGAGTTTCGCCAAATACTGAACTGCCTGTCTGTGTATGGACTGTATCATGGCCAGCTCCAGATGTGCTGTAACCAGTGGCTGTAGTTCGTTGATTATGGTAATTCTGGCCTTCTGCTGATGAGTTTAATCAAGATTTCTCAAGGATGGCAGAGACATTTATTTTTGTCCCTGACTCGTCAGTGACACTGAAGCTTAGGTGAGCATCCGGAACTTCTGAATCTAATATTTCATGCAAATCCCCAGCTTCACCGAGAACGTTAGGAACTTCAATAGTCGATGTCTGTTCGAAAATATCCTCCCGTCATGTCCTCTTGCTCTTTGGAGTTGACCTTAGCTGCGATGTAGGTTTTCCTTTGCTTAATTCCACTAGCAATCGGCCTCTTTGGAGAGGAAACATGTTGTGGCTGTACTTTAAACTTTCACGTGCATATTCAGAGTTCTTCATTCATCAAAACTTTGAGGTAGAATAACTTGATTTTAAGTTCCACGGATCTTTATACGGACTTCTGCACTCTGTGCAATGCCCACCCGATCCATAGGCACATTATTACCGTGTATGACAGCAAACAGCTGGTCCTGGAGGTGACAATATGGCAGGAAATACTGGCCATGCTGACCCGCAACTTTCACCATTGACATAAAGTTATGAATAAATTTTAATGAATTTAAACGATCGTGGAGAAATGAAACGGAAGCAAATGGGATTTATCTATACTAGGACTGAGCTGACACTTTTATTGCCTAACAGAAATTCACGAACAAGAGTTATATTATGTACTGTAATTGAGGAGAAATAAATGAAGCTAGAGATTAAATTCTTGAGTACATATAATTTCTTTTTCTTTAGTTTTTTGGGATGAGATGATAAGAGACTTAGCCCTACAGATCGGGAAGCCACACACATACACATACACACACACACAAACAGAAACGACAACTCGAAAACGTGATGTCAACTTGCATTATTTTGAATACTGTTTGAAGAAAGAAGAGCAAGAACCCTTTTGTTTTTTTCCCACAACTGGACATTAAGTCGGCATTTTGTGACAAATTTCCCCAAAATAGAAATAATGCCTCTCTCAGGCAGAAGCGAATTTCCAATGACAGGCTATTTCTAACGGAAGAAATATCTTCGTCAACTATCAAAGCTGCGGTAACATTATTGTCGGCAATAGACAAACTTTAAACTTTCTTTGAAAATGTCACAGAATACGTATGATAATGATGTGTACAAACATTTCTGCAAGGACAAAAGGCTCTCGGTATGTAAAAACTCTTCGCACAAAAATCCGTTTTTGTTGGCTTTTTTTTCCCCCAAAGATGCTCACCCATTCCATGAAAGTATGCGGCATCAAAGTGTTTTAATTGTTTGCATGTGTAAATTAGCCAGAGAAAGGAAATTACTGAATAAAATAAAGCAAGGGATTATGGCTCTTTGTCTGTTTTCGTACAGTATTGCTGTTTTTAGTTAATTTGATCAGATCAGAGTCTGACTCGCATACCAAACAATTCACAACATAATTATTGAACATGATGAAGTGCGTAGAGCGCATAGAGCATTTTAAATGGATATGCGCTATATAAATGTTATACATTATTATTATTATTATTAAGTGTGGACTCAGTTACATAACACTACACACCCATCCATACATAATTAATGTCACTAGTTGTGAAGAGCCGTGTCATGAACAACTAAGCGCCTTCTCGTCGCCTAACTTACGAGCTTTGATGGGCCAGATTCTGAGCGAATCAGTGAAGCGCAAACCTCTGTTGTTCAGGTAAGAGGATTGGTGCGCCAGATCACGGGCGAATCAGAGGCGAGCAAAGCTCTGAAGTCCAGTACGGAGGAATGATCAGCCAGACAGGTAAATCAGGACTTCAGAGGTTTGATAGGCCGGCCAACGATATTGAAAAATCATGCTTGAGCCAGACTTTTGCATATGTCAACATGAGAAAAAACAAATTATACTTTTATTTTTCAAAATCTGCCTCTCTTCTCAGAATCACCATGAAGACCAGATTCCCTACAAGGACTCATTGGGCCGCCCCTGGATCCCTTTTACATTTTCAAATGGGAGCGTGGTGAGTCTGGGCCAAATTCCAGAAGGATAGAATTAACCTTAATTATGATTTAAAGATATCAACATTCAAGAAGCTAAAGAAAGTCAACCCAGTAAAAAAAAAAAAAATATATAATATTATAGGAATGTAACATTCTTCACGTCTCCTCCAGTCTGTCACACTCCCCATTAATCTTTCTTTCAAATTTTTAAATCTTCTCCCAAAATGGTTTTGTGGTCCACAAAAATACTTTATCCAATAAGATGAGAAAGTTCCTTTTTCAGATTTCCGAAAAATAATAATTCTGTCTCCTAATGGTGCCTTGTTTTTCATCTGTCTATTTATCCATCTATCTATCTATCTATCTATCTATCTATCTATCTATCTATCTATCTATCTATCTATCTATCTATCTATCTATCTATCTGTCTGTCTGTCTGTCTGTCTGTCTGTCTGTCTGTCTGTCTGTCTGTCTGTCTGTCTGTCTGTCTGTCTGTCTGTCTGTCTGTCTGTCTGTCTGTCTGTCTGTCTGTCTGTCTGTCTGTCTGTCTGTCTGTCTGTCTGTCTGTATGTCTGTCTGTCTGTCTGTCTGTCTGTCTGTCTGTCTGTCTGTCTGTCTGTCTGTCTGTCTGTCTGTCTGTCTGTCTGTCTGTCTGTCTGTCTGTCTATCTGTCTATCTGTCTATCTATCTATCTATCTATCTATCCATCTATATATCGATCTATCTATATATCTACATATCTATCTATTTATCTATCTATCATTCCATCTATCTATCTATATATCTATCTGTCTATCTATCTATCTATCTTTCTATCTATCTATCTATCTATCTATCTATCTATCTATCTATCTATCTATCTATCTATCTATCTATCTATCTATCTATCTATCTATCTATCTATCTATCTATCTATCTATCTATATATCTACATATCTGTCTATTTATCTATCTATCATTCCATCTGTCTATCTATCTTTCTATCTGTATATCTATCTATCTAGCTATTCATCTGTCTATCTATCTATCTATCTATCTATCTATCTATCTATCTATCTATCTATCTATCTATCTATCTATCTATCTATCTATCTATCTATCTAGATGTCTTTCTATTTATCTAGCTAGCTAGCTATCTATCTAGCTATCTTGCTGGGAATGCGGACAAATAAACTTATACGCAGTTTGTAAGCAGTTCAGCGGAGAAAATTCACTGTGTTAAAGAGGCACGTGTAAAGATCATCCCAGCCCCTGACTTTTATAAATGTGAAAGACAGAAAAGATTAGTTGCTAACTTTTTTCCGAATTACATCATGCTCTGTAGACTCTTGATGGGAACAATACCCTCCCCATTGATACATCTTGGATAAAGGATTATATCCAGTGGATCAAGGTCAGTCAGTATCTATCTACCTTTCATTGTATCTATTGCCTATGAAAGAATGCAGAAACATATTTTAACGAGCTTTAGAACATTTTTTCCTGCTAAGGTAAAATGAAAGATAGTAGTAAAATAAATCATAAGTTATCCCAGATGTGGAGATAATACTGCCTGTTTGAACTTGTATATAGACTTCTTTTGGCTCTAAAAACTGAGAACATAATGTAAACTTGAATTATGACTCTCTTAAGTCCATTAAGCAGACAACTCATTCTTTCAGTTATGCCCACAGAAATGCTCATTCTGTTTTGTTACTTGTTGAATATTTTTTTTGCTGTAAGTGTATATTTAGAAAGCTAATAAACCATTCATTTCACGTTGAAGTATGTCTGTATATGGCATAAAGTGTGAGAAAATGCTTCCGTTACATACATAAGAAATAGTGCAAGTGCAATTGAACTATTACAGTGTAGAAGATACATATTGAAAAGTCATGCTTGAGCCAGACTTTTGCGTATGTCAAATTGAGAAAAAACAAATTGTATTTTTATTTTTCAAAATCTGCCTCTCTTCTCAGAATCACCATAAAGACCAGATTCCCTACAAGGACTCATTGGGCCGCCCCTGGATCCCTTTTACATTTTCAAATGGGAGCGTGGTGAGTCTGGGCCTATTTCCAGATGGATAGAATTAGCCTTAACCTTTTCCGTACGTCGTGGGAAGAAATGTTCCCACAGACCTCTTTAAAATTCAATATAAAAATACATATTTGACAGCACGGTACTGAAACTCCATGTATTCTTCAGGTTTCATCAGAGGAATCGTCTGGTGCTATAGAAGTGAATGTTTATTTGTTTTAGAGGGTTTTATTTACTCTTACTTTTCGGTACCCCTTACAGTACGTCGTGGGAACAAAAATTACCAGACTAGCAAAGAAGAGATTTACTAAATCCAACGGGTCCGTACGTCGTGGTAAAAAATGTTCCCATGCAGCAGATACTGTAAAGAGTGAAACAATCGCGCTGTCGACATCAGGTTTCCCCCAACATATAAAGGGGGACACAAGTTGAAGATATGACCCTACTGTCCCACCCACCAAACCCCTCCTGAATGGTTTTTGAGGAGATCAAATTTCAGTGGTATGTGTTATATGGGGCGCTAAGAATAACGTGAAGTGGCATCGGACGACCAAACCTCTCATTCTTTGTTGTGAAAAAAAAAAAAATGAAAGTGAGAAAAATCTTAACATCGGGTATGTAACTTCTTTGGTTGCAGTAAACTGTATCTTTTTGTTGTAATCTGTAACCGGGTTATCTTTATGGGCGATTTCCAAGCCTCAATATCGTCTGGGCAACATTCTGGTAATATTGCTGTGTTTAGTTTTTGATTTGGGACTCAGTTTTATACGGACAGTACCTAGAGAAATGTCTGTAATATGAACAGATGATTATTCCTCAGTGTATTGTTTAATTTTATGGCCCCACTATGTAACAAAAATGCAAATCTCTTCATTTTATGTATTACTTTCCCCCCTTATAAAATATCAGATAATAGAAATCGACCATGTATGAACTTGGTTTTCATTTCTGCTCCGACGGAAAGTGTATTGTTTGATAAAACACCGTTTGTAAATCCTGTCTTTTCCAAGGTTTTGAGGGAACAGTTAGAAAATGAAGCCTGAAGCTATTTATAGAGCGCTGTCGGTAGTGAGTACAGCCTCGCACGGCCAAGTGAGTGTTGACGAACTGACTTGAATGCGAAGCCATAATTATAAATGCACAGGTATTAACTGGCGAGTGGGACAGTGAGTGGCACATAGTGACGAAAATGTGCAGTGCTGACAAGATGGTCATGCAAGTTGATAGAGCTTCAGATAGTGCTACTCAATCTCGGAAGGAACAACATGTAATACGCATGTGAGGCTGTTGCTGAAGATAACATGAAGAAATCAAGAAATTCTTTCACGGTCACCCATTTTGAGGCCTGTCATTGGAAATGACAAGTCATTTCAATGGTCCTCGCGTCCTACATTTTGTTATGTTTCCCACTCAATTCTGAAAAGCCTGAAGAACAGTTTCCTCAACCATAAGTCAATGGTTGAACGTTCAATGTGTGGACAGCGACAGGAATGTTAATTATTTACTGCTCATTATTTTAATTTCGATAATATGTATGTATTTTTGTTCTCGAAAACATCACTTGTAATCATTAGCACCCAAATCAGAAACGTTTGCATTTCTGGGAATCATTGCACTTTGATTTCACCATTTGACTCTTTCCGTATCTAGTATTTTAAGTGATTGTCTTTCTCATGGACCACACAGCCCATTCACCGCCTCTGAAGTTCGTTTTGTTCAATTTATTATGCGGATAGGAATAGGATAAACTGACACTGAGTCATGTACTTATCCTTCTCAGTGTCGCTCTCGGCTTATCTTCCAGTGCGGTAGGGTTTGATGAGGCAGTGTTAACTGTTAAAGTGTTATAGAAATATTGGGCCCACATTACGTCAGTCTTTGCCCCCGTTTTCCGCATTGTGGTTAAACTGTGTTTTCTCAGACTTTACTTTTTTGGACACCGTAATAGTGTCGTTCAACTGACCTCGACCCATTGTTCCAGTACGCAACTAGAGGTGAAAAAAATAATGTGGCTTTCTTACTACGCTGTGCTCATGAGCATATGACAACGATAGGTCTCATCCCACGATATAATTTCGAACTAAATAATACAGTACGGTACTTAGCAGTTTGCTACAAAAATTAAAAACAGTTAAGACAGGGTGAGGACCGGGTATAATAAGATAGTACATGTATACATTGTACATGTATATTGAAAAAAATAAGCATCTGCGAGGCTTTTTCCTGTAATGGCAGAAAGCTGCCTTAGATAATAAAACTTACCTGATTGTTGCACGTGGAGGTGGGGTGGATGACATTACAGAGCATCGTTTGAAATTCACACGAGTATAATCATCTTTGTGCAATTACATACTACAATTACACACCTTGTTTCCATTCAGGTTGAAGCTGAAAGAAAACTATAGGCGAGCACCATATTCTAGCGCCCTGGCTAAGAGTAAGAATCATGGTGGTCGGCCCACTGTGATACAATTATAATTTTAGAGAATAAACATCCCACAGAACGTTTCTTTTGACAAAAAACTGGTCCCTAGAGTCCACAGGAAAGCTGCATTAGATAGTATTTGTGACCACGAGGGACAGACCGACTGAAAGCGTGTTATTCTACACTTGTCTCAGTGTGGTAACAATTGTTCCCAGGACGTACGGATAGGCATAACCTGCATTTTTCTCGATACGGGACAGTATGATAATAAAATTTACCACGATGTACGGACCGCAGGGAAAATAGCGACATAAGGAAAAGGTTAATTATGATTTAAAGATATCAACATTCTAGAAGCTAAAAAAAGTCAACCCAGTAAAAAAAAAAATATATATAATATTATAGGAATGTAAAATTCTTCACGTCTCCCACAGTCTGTCAGACTCCCCGTTAATCTTTCTTTCAAAATTTTAACTCTTCTCCCAAACTGGTTTTGTGATCCACAAAAATACTTGATCCGATAGGATGAGAAAGTTCCTTTTTCACATTTCCAAAAATGATCATGCATGGCTCCTAATGGTACCGTCTTTTTCATCTGTCTATCTACCCATCTGTATACCTATAGATCTGTCTGTCTATCTATCTATCCATCTATCTATCTATATATCTACATATCTATCTATCTATCTATCTATATATCTACATATCTACATATCTATCTATTTATCTATCTATCATTCCATCTATATATCTTTCTATCTATCTATCTAACTATCTATCTATCTATCTAGCTATTTATCTATCTATCTATCTATCTATCTATCTATCTATCTATCTATCTATCTATCTATCTATCTATCTATCTATCTATCTATCTATCTATCTATCTATCTATCTATCTATCTATCTATCTATCTATCTATCTATCTATATATCTATCTATCTATATATCTATCTATCTAGCTCGCTATCTATTTCTTTATCTAGCTAGCTATCTATCTAGCTATCTTGCTGGCAATGCGGACAAATAAACTGATACGCATTTTGTAAGCAGTTCAGCGGAGAAAATTCACTGTGTTAAAGAGGCACGTGTAAAGATCATCCCAGCCCCTGACTTTTATAAATGTGAAAGACAGAAAAGATTAGTTGCTAACTTTTTTCCGAATTACATCATGCTCTGTAGACTCTTGATGGGAACAATACCCTCCCCATTGATACATCTTGGATAAAGGATTATATCCAGTGGATCAAGGTCAGTCAGTATCTATCTACCTTTCATTGTATCTATTGCCTATGAAAGAATGCAGAAACATATTTTAACGAGCTTTAGAACATTTTTTCCTGCTAAGGTAAAATGAAAGATAGTAGTAAAATAAATCATAAGTTATCCCAGATGTGGAGATAATACTGCCTGTTTGAACTTGTATATAGACTTCTTTTGGCTCTAAAAACTGAGAACATAATGTAAACTTGAATTAAGTCCATTAAGCAGACAACTCATTCTTTCAGTTATGCCCACAGAAATGCTCATTCTGTTTTGTTACTTGTTGAATATTTTTTTTGCTGTAAGTGTATATTTAGAAAGCTAATAAACCATTCATTTCACGTTGAAGTATGTCTGTATATGGCATAAAGTGTGAGAAAATGCTTCCGTTACATACATAAGAAATAGTGCAAGTGCAATTGAACTATTACAGTGTAGAAGATACATATTGAAAAGTCATGCTTGAGCCAGACTTTTGCGTATGTCAAATTGAGAAAAAACAAATTGTATTTTTATTTTTCAAAATCTGCCTCTCTTCTCAGAATCACCATAAAGACCAGATTCCCTACAAGGACTCATTGGGCCGCCCCTGGATCCCTTTTACATTTTCAAATGGGAGCGTGGTGAGTCTGGGCCTATTTCCAGATGGATAGAATTAGCCTTAACCTTTTCCGTACGTCGTGGGAAGAAATGTTCCCACAGACCTCTTTAAAATTCAATATAAAAATACATATTTGACAGCACGGTACTGAAACTCCATGTATTCTTCAGGTTTCATCAGAGGAATCGTCTGGTGCTATAGAAGTGAATGTTTATTTGTTTTAGAGGGTTTTATTTACTCTTACTTTTCGGTACCCCTTACAGTACGTCGTGGGAACAAAAATTACCAGACTAGCAAAGAAGAGATTTACTAAATCCAACGGGTCCGTACGTCGTGGTAAAAAATGTTCCCATGCAGCAGATACTGTAAAGAGTGAAACAATCGCGCTGTCGACATCAGGTTTCCCCCAACATATAAAGGGGGACACAAGTTGAAGATATGACCCTACTGTCCCACCCACCAAACCCCTCCTGAATGGTTTTTGAGGAGATCAAATTTCAGTGGTATGTGTTATATGGGGCGCTAAGAATAACGTGAAGTGGCATCGGACGACCAAACCTCTCATTCTTTGTTGTGAAAAAAAAAAAAATGAAAGTGAGAAAAATCTTAACATCGGGTATGTAACTTCTTTGGTTGCAGTAAACTGTATCTTTTTGTTGTAATCTGTAACCGGGTTATCTTTATGGGCGATTTCCAAGCCTCAATATCGTCTGGGCAACATTCTGGTAATATTGCTGTGTTTAGTTTTTGATTTGGGACTCAGTTTTATACGGACAGTACCTAGAGAAATGTCTGTAATATGAACAGATGATTATTCCTCAGTGTATTGTTTAATTTTATGGCCCCACTATGTAACAAAAATGCAAATCTCTTCATTTTATGTATTACTTTCCCCCCTTATAAAATATCAGATAATAGAAATCGACCATGTATGAACTTGGTTTTCATTTCTGCTCCGACGGAAAGTGTATTGTTTGATAAAACACCGTTTGTAAATCCTGTCTTTTCCAAGGTTTTGAGGGAACAGTTAGAAAATGAAGCCTGAAGCTATTTATAGAGCGCTGTCGGTAGTGAGTACAGCCTCGCACGGCCAAGTGAGTGTTGACGAACTGACTTGAATGCGAAGCCATAATTATAAATGCACAGGTATTAACTGGCGAGTGGGACAGTGAGTGGCACATAGTGACGAAAATGTGCAGTGCTGGCAAGATGGTCATGCAAGTTGATAGAGCTTCAGATAGTGCTACTCAATCTCGGAAGGAACAACATGTAATACGCATGTGAGGCTGTTGCTGAAGATAACATGAAGAAATCAAGAAATTCTTTCACGGTCACCCATTTTGAGGCCTGTCATTGGAAATGACAAGTCATTTCAATGGTCCTCGCGTCCTACATTTTGTTATGTTTCCCACTCAATTCTGAAAAGCCTGAAGAACAGTTTCCTCAACCATAAGTCAATGGTTGAACGTTCAATGTGTGGACAGCGACAGGAATGTTAATTATTTACTGCTCATTATTTTAATTTCGATAATATGTATGTATTTTTGTTCTCGAAAACATCACTTGTAATCATTAGCACCCAAATCAGAAACGTTTGCATTTCTGGGAATCATTGCACTTTGATTTCACCATTTGACTCTTTCCGTATCTAGTATTTTAAGTGATTGTCTTTCTCATGGACCACACAGCCCATTCACCGCCTCTGAAGTTCGTTTTGTTCAATTTATTATGCGGATAGGAATAGGATAAACTGACACTGAGTCATGTACTTATCCTTCTCAGTGTCGCTCTCGGCTTATCTTCCAGTGCGGTAGGGTTTGATGAGGCAGTGTTAACTGTTAAAGTGTTATAGAAATATTGGGCCCACATTACGTCAGTCTTTGCCCCCGTTTTCCGCATTGTGGTTAAACTGTGTTTTCTCAGACTTTACTTTTTTGGACACCGTAATAGTGTCGTTCAACTGACCTCGACCCATTGTTCCAGTACGCAACTAGAGGTGAAAAAAATAATGTGGCTTTCTTACTACGCTGTGCTCATGAGCATATGACAACGATAGGTCTCATCCCACGATATAATTTCGAACTAAATAATACAGTACGGTACTTAGCAGTTTGCTACAAAAATTAAAAACAGTTAAGACAGGGTGAGGACCGGGTATAATAAGATAGTACATGTATACATTGTACATGTATATTGAAAAAAATAAGCATCTGCGAGGCTTTTTCCTGTAATGGCAGAAAGCTGCCTTAGATAATAAAACTTACCTGATTGTTGCACGTGGAGGTGGGGTGGATGACATTACAGAGCATCGTTTGAAATTCACACGAGTATAATCATCTTTGTGCAATTACATACTACAATTACACACCTTGTTTCCATTCAGGTTGAAGCTGAAAGAAAACTATAGGCGAGCACCATATTCTAGCGCCCTGGCTAAGAGTAAGAATCATGGTGGTCGGCCCACTGTGATACAATTATAATTTTAGAGAATAAACATCCCACAGAACGTTTCTTTTGACAAAAAACTGGTCCCTAGAGTCCACAGGAAAGCTGCATTAGATAGTATTTGTGACCACGAGGGACAGACCGACTGAAAGCGTGTTATTCTACACTTGTCTCAGTGTGGTAACAATTGTTCCCAGGACGTACGGATAGGCATAACCTGCATTTTTCTCGATACGGGACAGTATGATAATAAAATTTACCACGATGTACGGACCGCAGGGAAAATAGCGACATAAGGAAAAGGTTAATTATGATTTAAAGATATCAACATTCTAGAAGCTAAAAAAAGTCAACCCAGTAAAAAAAAAAATATATATAATATTATAGGAATGTAAAATTCTTCACGTCTCCCACAGTCTGTCAGACTCCCCGTTAATCTTTCTTTCAAAATTTTAACTCTTCTCCCAAACTGGTTTTGTGATCCACAAAAATACTTGATCCGATAGGATGAGAAAGTTCCTTTTTCACATTTCCAAAAATGATCATGCATGGCTCCTAATGGTACCGTCTTTTTCATCTGTCTATCTACCCATCTGTATACCTATAGATCTGTCTGTCTATCTATCTATCCATCTATCTATCTATATATCTACATATCTATCTATCTATCTATCTATATATCTACATATCTACATATCTATCTATTTATCTATCTATCATTCCATCTATATATCTTTCTATCTATCTATCTAACTATCTATCTATCTATCTAGCTATTTATCTATCTATCTATCTATCTATCTATCTATCTATCTATCTATCTATCTATCTATCTATCTATCTATCTATCTATCTATCTATCTATCTATCTATCTATCTATCTATCTATCTATCTATCTATATATCTATCTATCTATATATCTATCTATCTATATATCTATCTATCTAGCTCGCTATCTATTTCTTTATCTAGCTAGCTATCTATCTAGCTATCTTGCTGGCAATGCGGACAAATAAACTGATACGCATTTTGTAAGCAGTTCAGCGGAGAAAATTCACTGTGTTAAAGAGGCACGTGTAAAGATCATCCCAGCCCCTGACTTTTATAAATGTGAAAGACAGAAAAGATTAGTTGCTAACTTTTTTCCGAATTACATCATGCTCTGTAGACTCTTGATGGGAACAATACCCTCCCCATTGATACATCTTGGATAAAGGATTATATCCAGTGGATCAAGGTCAGTCAGTATCTATCTACCTTTCATTGTATCTATTGCCTATGAAAGAATGCAGAAACATATTTTAACGAGCTTTAGAACATTTTTTCCTGCTAAGGTAAAATGAAAGATAGTAGTAAAATAAATCATAAGTTATCCCAGATGTGGAGATAATACTGCCTGTTTGAACTTGTATATAGACTTCTTTTGGCTCTAAAAACTGAGAACATAATGTAAACTTGAATTATGACTCTCTTAAGTCCATTAAGCAGACAACTTATTCTTTCAGTTATGCCCACAGAAATGCTCATTCTGTTTTGTTACTTGTTGAATATTTTTTTTGCTGTAAGTGTATATTTAGAAAGCTAATAAACCATTCATTTCACGTTGAAGTATGTCTGTATATGGCATAAAGTGTGAGAAAATGCTTCCGTTACATACATAAGAAATAGTGCAAGTGCAATTGAACTATTACAGTGTAGAAGATACATATTGAAAAGTCATGCTTGAGCCAGACTTTTGCGTATGTCAAATTGAGAAAAAACAAATTGTATTTTTATTTTTCAAAATCTGCCTCTCTTCTCAGAATCACCATAAAGACCAGATTCCCTACAAGGACTCATTGGGCCGCCCCTGGATCCCTTTTACATTTTCAAATGGGAGCGTGGTGAGTCTGGGCCTATTTCCAGATGGATAGAATTAGCCTTAACCTTTTCCGTACGTCGTGGGAAGAAATGTTCCCACAGACCTCTTTAAAATTCAATATAAAAATACATATTTGACAGCACGGTACTGAAACTCCATGTATTCTTCAGGTTTCATCAGAGGAATCGTCTGGTGCTATAGAAGTGAATGTTTATTTGTTTTAGAGGGTTTTATTTACTCTTACTTTTCGGTACCCCTTACAGTACGTCGTGGGAACAAAAATTACCAGACTAGCAAAGAAGAGATTTACTAAATCCAACGGGTCCGTACGTCGTGGTAAAAAATGTTCCCATGCAGCAGATACTGTAAAGAGTGAAACAATCGCGCTGTCGACATCAGGTTTCCCCCAACATATAAAGGGGGACACAAGTTGAAGATATGACCCTACTGTCCCACCCACCAAACCCCTCCTGAATGGTTTTTGAGGAGATCAAATTTCAGTGGTATGTGTTATATGGGGCGCTAAGAATAACGTGAAGTGGCATCGGACGACCAAACCTCTCATTCTTTGTTGTGAAAAAAAAAAAAATGAAAGTGAGAAAAATCTTAACATCGGGTATGTAACTTCTTTGGTTGCAGTAAACTGTATCTTTTTGTTGTAATCTGTAACCGGGTTATCTTTATGGGCGATTTCCAAGCCTCAATATCGTCTGGGCAACATTCTGGTAATATTGCTGTGTTTAGTTTTTGATTTGGGACTCAGTTTTATACGGACAGTACCTAGAGAAATGTCTGTAATATGAACAGATGATTATTCCTCAGTGTATTGTTTAATTTTATGGCCCCACTATGTAACAAAAATGCAAATCTCTTCATTTTATGTATTACTTTCCCCCCTTATAAAATATCAGATAATAGAAATCGACCATGTATGAACTTGGTTTTCATTTCTGCTCCGACGGAAAGTGTATTGTTTGATAAAACACCGTTTGTAAATCCTGTCTTTTCCAAGGTTTTGAGGGAACAGTTAGAAAATGAAGCCTGAAGCTATTTATAGAGCGCTGTCGGTAGTGAGTACAGCCTCGCACGGCCAAGTGAGTGTTGACGAACTGACTTGAATGCGAAGCCATAATTATAAATGCACAGGTATTAACTGGCGAGTGGGACAGTGAGTGGCACATAGTGACGAAAATGTGCAGTGCTGACAAGATGGTCATGCAAGTTGATAGAGCTTCAGATAGTGCTACTCAATCTCGGAAGGAACAACATGTAATACGCATGTGAGGCTGTTGCTGAAGATAACATGAAGAAATCAAGAAATTTTTTCACGGTCACCCATTTTGAGGCCTGTCATTGGAAATGACAAGTCATTTCAATGGTCCTCGCGTCCTACATTTTGTTATGTTTCCCACTCAATTCTGAAAAGCCTGAAGAACAGTTTCCTCAACCATAAGTTAATGGTTGAACGTTCAATGTGTGGACAGCGACAGGAATGTTAATTATTTACTGCTCATTATTTTAATTTCGATAATATGTATGTATTTTTGTTCTCGAAAACATCACTTGTAATCATTAGCACCCAAATCAGAAACGTTTGCATTTCTGGGAATCATTGCACTTTGATTTCACCATTTGACTCTTTCCGTATCTAGTATTTTAAGTGATTGTCTTTCTCATGGACCACACAGCCCATTCACCGCCTCTGAAGTTCGTTTTGTTCAATTTATTATGCGGATAGGAATAGGATAAACTGACACTGAGTCATGTACTTATCCTTCTCAGTGTCGCTCTCGGCTTATCTTCCAGTGCGGTAGGGTTTGATGAGGCAGTGTTAACTGTTAAAGTGTTATAGAAATATTGGGCCCACATTACGTCAGTCTTTGCCCCCGTTTTCCGCATTGTGGTTAAACTGTGTTTTCTCAGACTTTACTTTTTTGGACACCGTAATAGTGTCGTTCAACTGACCTCGACCCATTGTTCCAGTACGCAACTAGAGGTGAAAAAAATAATGTGGCTTTCTTACTACGCTGTGCTCATGAGCATATGACAACGATAGGTCTCATCCCACGATATAATTTCGAACTAAATAATACAGTACGGTACTTAGCAGTTTGCTACAAAAATTAAAAACAGTTAAGACAGGGTGAGGACCGGGTATAATAAGATAGTACATGTATACATTGTACATGTATATTGAAAAAAATAAGCATCTGCGAGGCTTTTTCCTGTAATGGCAGAAAGCTGCCTTAGATAATAAAACTTACCTGATTGTTGCACGTGGAGGTGGGGTGGATGACATTACAGAGCATCGTTTGAAATTCACACGAGTATAATCATCTTTGTGCAATTACATACTACAATTACACACCTTGTTTCCATTCAGGTTGAAGCTGAAAGAAAACTATAGGCGAGCACCATATTCTAGCGCCCTGGCTAAGAGTAAGAATCATGGTGGTCGGCCCACTGTGATACAATTATAATTTTAGAGAATAAACATCCCACAGAACGTTTCTTTTGACAAAAAACTGGTCCCTAGAGTCCACAGGAAAGCTGCATTAGATAGTATTTGTGACCACGAGGGACAGACCGACTGAAAGCGTGTTATTCTACACTTGTCTCAGTGTGGTAACAATTGTTCCCAGGAAGTACGGATAGGCATAACCTGCATTTTTCTCGATACGGGACAGTATGATAATAAAATTTACCACGATGTACGGACCGCAGGGAAAATAGCGACATAAGGAAAAGGTTAATTATGATTTAAAGATATCAACATTCTAGAAGCTAAAAAAAGTCAACCCAGTAAAAAAAAAAATATATATAATATTATAGGAATGTAAAATTCTTCACGTCTCCCACAGTCTGTCAGACTCCCCGTTAATCTTTCTTTCAAAATTTTAACTCTTCTCCCAAACTGGTTTTGTGATCCACAAAAATACTTGATCCGATAGGATGAGAAAGTTCCTTTTTCACATTTCCAAAAATGATCATGCATGGCTCCTAATGGTACCGTCTTTTTCATCTGTCTATCTACCCATCTGTATACCTATAGATCTGTCTGTCTATCTATCTATCCATCTATCTATCTATATATCTACATATCTATCTATCTATCTATCTATATATCTACATATCTACATATCTATCTATTTATCTATCTATCGTTCCATCTATATATCTTTATATCTATCTATCTAACTATCTATCTATCTATCTAGCTATTTATCTATCTATCTATCTATCTATCTATCTATCTATCTATCTATCTATCTATCTATCTATCTATCTATCTATCTATCTATCTATCTATCTATCTATCTATCTATCGATCTATCTATCTATCTATATATCTATCTATCTATATATCTATCTATCTATATATCTATCTATCTAGCTCGCTATCTATTTCTTTATCTAGCTAGTTATCTATCTAGCTATCTTGCTGGCAATGCGGACAAATAAACTGATACGCATTTTGTAAGCAGTTCAGCGGAGAAAATTCACTGTGTTAAAGAGGCACGTGTAAAGATCATCCCAGCCCCTGACTTTTATAAATGTGAAAGACAGAAAAGATTAGTTGCTAACTTTTTTCCGAATTACATCATGCTCTGTAGACTCTTGATGGGAACAATACCCTCCCCATTGATACATCTTGGATAAAGGATTATATCCAGTGGATCAAGGTCAGTCAGTATCTATCTACCTTTCATTGTATCTATTGCCTATGAAAGAATGCAGAAACATATTTTAACGAGCTTTAGAACATTTTTTCCTGCTAAGGTAAAATGAAAGATAGTAGTAAAATAAATCATAAGTTATCCCAGATGTGGAGATAATACTGCCTGTTTGAACTTGTATATAGACTTCTTTTGGCTCTAAAAACTGAGAACATAATGTAAACTTGAATTATGACTCTCTTAAGTCCATTAAGCAGACAACTCATTCTTTCAGTTATGCCCACAGAAATGCTCATTCTGTTTTGTTACTTGTTGAATATTTTTTTTGCTGTAAGTGTATATTTAGAAAGCTAATAAACCATTCATTTCACGTTGAAGTATGTCTGTATATGGCATAAAGTGTGAGAAAATGCTTCCGTTACATACATAAGAAATAGTGCAAGTGCAATTGAACTATTACAGTGTAGAAGATACATATTGAAAAGTCATGCTTGAGCCAGACTTTTGCGTATGTCAAATTGAGAAAAAACAAATTGTATTTTTATTTTTCAAAATCTGCCTCTCTTCTCAGAATCACCATAAAGACCAGATTCCCTACAAGGACTCATTGGGCCGCCCCTGGATCCCTTTTACATTTTCAAATGGGAGCGTGGTGAGTCTGGGCCTATTTCCAGATGGATAGAATTAGCCTTAACCTTTTCCGTACGTCGTGGGAAGAAATGTTCCCACAGACCTCTTTAAAATTCAATATAAAAATACATATTTGACAGCACGGTACTGAAACTCCATGTATTCTTCAGGTTTCATCAGAGGAATCGTCTGGTGCTATAGAAGTGAATGTTTATTTGTTTTAGAGGGTTTTATTTACTCTTACTTTTCGGTACCCCTTACAGTACGTCGTGGGAACAAAAATTACCAGACTAGCAAAGAAGAGATTTACTAAATCCAACGGGTCCGTACGTCGTGGTAAAAAATGTTCCCATGCAGCAGATACTGTAAAGAGTGAAACAATCGCGCTGTCGACATCAGGTTTCCCCCAACATATAAAGGGGGACACAAGTTGAAGATATGACCCTACTGTCCCACCCACCAAACCCCTCCTGAATGGTTTTTGAGGAGATCAAATTTCAGTGGTATGTGTTATATGGGGCGCTAAGAATAACGTGAAGTGGCATCGGACGACCAAACCTCTCATTCTTTGTTGTGAAAAAAAAAAAAATGAAAGTGAGAAAAATCTTAACATCGGGTATGTAACTTCTTTGGTTGCAGTAAACTGTATCTTTTTGTTGTAATCTGTAACCGGGTTATCTTTATGGGCGATTTCCAAGCCTCAATATCGTCTGGGCAACATTCTGGTAATATTGCTGTGTTTAGTTTTTGATTTGGGACTCAGTTTTATACGGACAGTACCTAGAGAAATGTCTGTAATATGAACAGATGATTATTCCTCAGTGTATTGTTTAATTTTATGGCCCCACTATGTAACAAAAATGCAAATCTCTTCATTTTATGTATTACTTTCCCCCCTTATAAAATATCAGATAATAGAAATCGACCATGTATGAACTTGGTTTTCATTTCTGCTCCGACGGAAAGTGTATTGTTTGATAAAACACCGTTTGTAAATCCTGTCTTTTCCAAGGTTTTGAGGGAACAGTTAGAAAATGAAGCCTGAAGCTATTTATAGAGCGCTGTCGGTAGTGAGTACAGCCTCGCACGGCCAAGTGAGTGTTGACGAACTGACTTGAATGCGAAGCCATAATTATAAATGCACAGGTATTAACTGGCGAGTGGGACAGTGAGTGGCACATAGTGACGAAAATGTGCAGTGCTGGCAAGATGGTCATGCAAGTTGATAGAGCTTCAGATAGTGCTACTCAATCTCGGAAGGAACAACATGTAATACGCATGTGAGGCTGTTGCTGAAGATAACATGAAGAAATCAAGAAATTCTTTCACGGTCACCCATTTTGAGGCCTGTCATTGGATCAATGGTCCTCGCGTCCTACATTTTGTTATGTTTCCCACTCAATTCTGAAAAGCCTGAAGAACAGTTTCCTCAACCATAAGTCAATGGTTGAACGTTCAATGTGTGGACAGCGACAGGAATGTTAATTATTTACTGCTCATTATTTTAATTTCGATAATTTGTATGTATTTTTGTTCCCGAAAACATCACTTGTAATCATTAGCACCCAAATCAGAAACGTTTGCATTTCTGGGAATCATTGCACTTTGATTTCACCATTTGACTCTTTCCGTATCTAGTATTTTAAGTGATTGTCTTTCTCATGGACCACACAGCCCATTCACCGCCTCTGAAGTTCGTTTTGTTCAATTTATTATGCGGATAGGAATAGGATAAACTGACACTGAGTCATGTACTTATCCTTCTCAGTGTCGCTCTCGGCTTATCTTCCAGTGCGGTAGGGTTTGATGAGGCAGTGTTAACTGTTAAAGTGTTATAGAAATATTGGGCCCACATTACGTCAGTCTTTGCCCCCGTTTTCCGCATTGTGGTTAAACTGTGTTTTCTCAGACTTTACTTTTTTGGACACCGTAATAGTGTCGTTCAACTGACCTCGACCCATTGTTCCAGTACGCAACTAGAGGTGAAAAAAATAATGTGGCTTTCTTACTATGCTGTGCTCATGAGCAAATGACAACGATAGGTCTCATCCCACGATATAATTTCGAACTAAATAATACAGTACGGTACTTAGCAGTTTGCTACAAAAATTAAAAACAGTTAAGACAGGGTGAGGACCGGGTATAATAAGATAGTACATGTATACATTGTACATGTATATTGAAAAAAATAAGCATCTGCGAGGCTTTTTCCTGTAATGGCAGAAAGCTGCCTTAGATAATAAAACTTACCTGATTGTTGCACGTGGAGGTGGGGTGGATGACATTACAGAGCATCGTTTGAAATTCACACGAGTATAATCATCTTTGTGCAATTACATACTACAATTACACACCTTGTTTCCATTCAGGTTGAAGCTGAAAGAAAACTATAGGCGAGCACCATATTCTAGCGCCCTGGCTAAGAGTAAGAATCATGGTGGTCGGCCCACTGTGATACAATTATAATTTTAGAGAATAAACATCCCACAGAACGTTTCTTTTGACAAAAAACTGGTCCCTAGAGTCCACAGGAAAGCTGCATTAGATAGTATTTGTGACCACGAGGGACAGACCGACTGAAAGCGTGTTATTCTACACTTGTCTCAGTGTGGTAACAATTGTTCCCAGGACGTACGGATAGGCATAACCTGCATTTTTCTCGATACGGGACAGTATGATAATAAAATTTACCACGATGTACGGACCGCAGGGAAAATAGCGACATAAGGAAAAGGTTAATTATGATTTAAAGATATCAACATTCTAGAAGCTAAAAAAAGTCAACCCAGTAAAAAAAAAAATATATATAATATTATAGGAATGTAAAATTCTTCACGTCTCCCACAGTCTGTCAGACTCCCCGTTAATCTTTCTTTCAAAATTTTAACTCTTCTCCCAAACTGGTTTTGTGATCCACAAAAATACTTGATCCGATAGGATGAGAAAGTTCCTTTTTCACATTTCCAAAAATGATCATGCATGGCTCCTAATGGTACCGTCTTTTTCATCTGTCTATCTACCCATCTGTATACCTATAGATCTGTCTGTCTATCTATCTATCCATCTATCTATCTATATATCTACATATCTATCTATCTATCTATCTATATATCTACATATCTACATATCTATCTATTTATCTATCTATCATTCCATCTATATATCTTTCTATCTATCTATCTAACTATCTATCTATCTATCTAGCTATTTATCTATCTATCTATCTATCTATCTATCTATCTATCTATCTATCTATCTATCTATCTATCTATCTATCTATCTATCTATCTATCTATCTATCTATCTATCTATCTATCTATCTACCTATCTATCTATCTATCGATCTATCTATCTATCTATATATCTATCTATCTATATATCTATCTATCTATATATCTATCTATCTAGCTCGCTATCTATTTCTCTATCTAGCTAGCTATCTATCTAGCTATCTTGCTGGCAATGCGGACAAATGAACTGATAAGCATTTTGTAAGCAGTTCAGCGGAGAAAATTCACTGTGTTAAAGAGGCACGTGTAAAGACCATCCCAGCCCCTGTCTTTTATAGATGTGAAAGACAGAAAATATTAGTTGCTAATTTTTTTCCGAATTACATCACGCTCTGCAGACTCTTGATGGGAACAATACCCTCCCCATTGATACATCTTGGATAAAGGATTATATCCAGTGGATCAAGGTCAGTCAGTATCTATCTACCTTTCATTGTATCTATTGCCTATGAAAGAATGCAGAAACATATTTTAACGAGCTTTAGAACATTTTTTCCTGCTAAAGTGAAATGAAAGATAGTAGTAAAATAAATCCACAAAAATACGTGGTCCGATAAGATGAGAAAGTTTCACATTTCCAAAAATACTCATTCTGGCTCCTAATGGTGACGTGTTTTTCATCTGTCTATCTACCCATCTGTATATCTATAGATCTGTCTGTCTATCTATCCATCTATCTATCAACATCGGCTTTCTTTTGGATTTTTATACCAGCATGTTTATTAGGTTTCAGTGAATTCATGTGTGAAAAAATATTGTGAAAATTATGAAATTGAAGTCAGAAATTCTCAGATCAATTTTAAGATCTTCAAGTTGGAATAATTTCCACCATTGTGCTTGTGTTATTCTTGGCCTGTCACTACTCATGGCTAGTACAGGTAACATTGTTTTGACAAGTGAACACTTACACACTGAGACCGGTGTGCACACTGATGTGCTTGGTGAAGTGAATATGAACACCTTCAGTCAACAACTGTGTAATCCCACAATGGCCTATTCAAGAGACCAGCTGTGTGCTTTAAGACCCTTGAACACAGCAATTGTACCACCTAGTGTAATGCATAGATTAAGAAACAACAAAATTAACTTGATACCAGCAACCAAACGCTCAAGAAGGGGAGGCAAACAGAGAATTAAAGTAAACATCACCAGTAGACATGGTTGTCTCCCTGGATATAGACAAGTATGCAAAGCAAATTTAATCAAAGTGGACACTGATGATGTAGAACGTGACCAGTGCAGTAACATCAGAGTTGGTTATTTAAATGCTCAGTCATCTAGAAATAAAACTGAAGACATTGTGGACCTCATTCACGAAAAGAATCTAGATTTACTGTTTATCGTTGAAACATGGTTAGTGAAAGAGCGTGATGCTATTATTGAAGATGAACTGACACCTCCTAATTTCAAAATTAAATCTTTTCCTCGGAAAAATCGTCTTGGAGGCGGGATCGCTGTAATTTTCAGAAAATCACTTGAACAAAAAATTGTTATTAAACCGGAAACTAGCTACCAACCTGAAACATTTGAGATTATGGAGCTATCATTAGATCTTGGCACCAAAGTCTTTCATTTTGTCTGCATTTATCGAGCGTCAGGCAGTAAAACCAATTTTCTGAGTGAACTTGAAGTTCTCCTACCACGCTTAACCTGCGAGAAAGGATACCCTGTTCTTTTGGGTGATCTTAATTTTCATTTTCACTCTGAAACATCATCTGAAGTAAAACGACTTAAAGAACTTATCGACCAATGCAACATGTCTCAGATAATCAAATGTCCAACTCATCGAGCTGGTCACATCTTAGATTTAGTGATCATCAAACAAACCTTGAGCACCTTCACCAACACCGCCGTCCTAGAAAAACTCATTTCGGATCATAAAACCATCGTACTCGATATTGATTTCGCAAAGCCAAATATCATCAAAAAAGTTGTGTCGTCCAGAGACATAAAAGGTATCGACATCAATGCCTTCAAGACGGAAATGGCAATGCGCTCGAGAACTTTGAAGGCGACATCACATCTTATAATAACATCCAGCAAGATCTACTACAGCGACATGCACCTATCAAGACCAGGTCAATCTCCAACAGACCGTTCGCTCCATGGTACACCCTAGATGTCAAAGCAGCCAAAGCAGAATGTCGCAAAGCAGAAAGGAAATGGTTAAAGACAGGTCTTACAGTCCACAAGGACATTTTCAAACACCAGAAGAACAAATGGAAATGTGTTATTAAACTTGCAAAAAAAGACTTCTATGTCACTAAACTTCAAAATTCTACATCTTGTAAGGAACTTTTTAGTATTTGTGATGAACTCACAGGGAAAAGAAAGGAAACACCTCTACCCACAATTTACGAGAACAATTTGTTGCCCAATGTTTTTGCTTCTTATTTTGGTAAAAAAGTTACTATCCGAGAAAATCTTGACAGTTTTGATGCCATTGATCATTTTGATGAGTTTCAGGGAAATCCTATAGACACTTTTGGTGTTGTGTCGAATGAATCTGTAAAATCTATCATCATGGCATCGCCATCAAAATGTTGTGACCTCGATCCTATTCCTACATTTTTGGTTAGATCTTGTATTGATGAACTGGTTCCAACTATTACAAAAATAATAAACAACTCTATTTTAAGTGGGTCTGTCCCTGATTATTTTAAAACAGCCTGGGTAACACCACTTTTGAAAAAAACGACTCTTGATCAAAACATGTTGAAAAATTATAGACCCGTCTCAAACCTTCCTTTTCTTTCAAAAATCCTTGAAAAGGTGATATTACAACAACTAATGTGTCATTTGAGAAATAATGACCTGTTGGAACCATTTCAATCTGCTTACAGAAGTAACCACAGTACTGAAACTGCACTATTAAGAATCATGAATGACATATTAGTAAAGGCAGATTCTGGAAATATTACTCTGCTAAATTTGTTGGATCTATCAGCAGCGTTCGACACCATCGATCACGAAATCCTGCTCAGAAGGCTAGAAACATCGTTTGGAATCAGAGGGGTCGCCCTTAAATGGGTCGAATCTTACCTGTCAAATCGCCACCAATTTGTTGTAACCAACAAAATAAGATCTTTTTCTTATGCGCTTCAGTATGGCGTACCACAAGGCTCAGTGCTTGGTCCTATTTTGTTTACTATCTATACTATTCCACTTGTACATGAAATAAAGAAATTTAATTTACAATATCATTTCTATGCTGATGATACCCAGCTCTACAGTTCTGCCTTGCCATGCGATGTTGACAGCCTTCTGCAGCAGGCTGGAAACTGTATAACAGAAATTAAAAGCTGGATGAACCAAAACAAACTGTCACTAAATGAGGATAAAACTGAGGTTATTTTATTAGGCCGTGAGCGGGTTCTGCAAGAAGTGGACAGAACTGAGATGATAATTGGCACTAATTCAATAGAAATTTCAAAAAAAGTAAAAAACCTAGGGGTTTACATTGATTCAAATCTTTCTATGTCATCTCATGTTAGTCACCTCATTCGTATTCTATACATGGAAATCTGGAAAACTGGTAAAATCAGACATCTTATTTCAACTGAAACTGCGGCTGTTTTAGTAAATTCTTTTGTACTTTCAAAGCTTGACTATTGCAATTCCCTTTTGGCTGGAATTTCACAAAAAAATATTAGAAAACTCCAAATTGCTCAAAACAATGCAGCGAGACTTGTTTTGAAGAAAAAGAAAAGAGATTCAGCACTTCCACTTCTGCAGAGTTTGCACTGGCTGCCAGTCGAGAAAAGAATAATGTACAAATTGTCATCCATTTGTCACAAATGTGTCAATAATACTGCTCCATCGTACCTAGTTGATTTAAGTGATTACTATGTTCCATCTCGTCAACTAAGATCATCATCTGACACTACAAAATTGAAAGTACCTAAAATGAATCTGTCCACTGTAGGAGAAAAGTCCTTTTCATTTCTTGGCCCTACCATCTGGAACACTCTTCCAAAGACAACCAGGGAAATTAATGACATTGGTTCTTTCAAACGCCATCTGAAGACCCATTTCTTTCAGACAAACTAGGCTAGGTGTTTTACGGCAGCAACAATAGTAAATATTTTTGAATTTCTTTTGTGTATGCGTGTGTGTGTGTGTGTGTAAGAGTTTGTTAAAGCGCCCAGAGCTTGTCATCGACGGGGTTGGGCGCTATATAAATGCAATATATTATTATTATTATTATTATATATTTACATATCCATCTATCTATCTATCTATATATCTACATATCTCTCTATTTATCTATCTATAATTCCATCTATCTATCTATCTTTCTATCTCTCTATCTATCTATCTAGCTATTTATCTATCTATCTATCTATCTATCTATCTATCTATCTATCTATCTATCTATCTATCTATCTATCTATCTATCTATCTATCTATCTATCTATCTATCTATCTAGCTGGCTATCTATTTCTCTATCTAGCTAGCTATCTATCTAGCTATCTTGCTGGCAATGCGGGCAAATAAACGTATACACATTTTGTAAACTAATGTTAAATTGTTCACGTCTCCTCCAGTCTGTGAGACTTAACGTTAATCTTGCTCAAAAAATGATCATTCTTGCTCCTATCTATCTATCTATCTATCTATCTATCTATCTATCTATCTATCTATCTATCTATCTATCTATCTATCTATCTATCTATCTATCTATCTATCTATCTATCTATCTATCTATCTATCTATCTATCTATCTATTTAAACTTTTATCTGTATATCTGTCTATATAGCTAGCTAGCTAGGTAGGTTTTTGGCACTGCGGACAGGGGAAAGTGAATGCATATTATAAGGATTTGAACTAGGAAAGTTCACCGTGTTAAAGAGATACGTATAAAGACTATCCAATCTGTTGACTTTGTGAAATGTGAAATGTTGATTTTTCCATTATATTGCGACACACTCCATAGATTCTTGATGGGAACAATACGTTCCCCAAAGATAGATCATGGATATGTATTTATCTGTTTATTTGTATGTCCATCTATTTATCTTTCCATTATTGTGTTTATTTCCAGGGAAATAAAACTCTCTAAAGTCCTTTCCTCAGACTCCTCTTTCCCTCGGTTGTAGTACAAGAAATTCTCATTGTGTTTTAGTTGGTTTTTTGTTTTTTTTTAACCTTCATCCGTTCTTTTACAGAGGTAACATAGCATTCATTTCACATTTAAGTACAACTTTATTTGACAAAGTGGGAGCTAGGGAACACAAGAAAAAGCGGAGATGTTTAGGGAGCAAGAAAGGGAATTTTTTACAGTGTTGAAAATGTTTATTTAAAGATCATCACGGCCCCGAAAATCTTGCATGTTCTTACAATTGAGAAAACAATTTCTATTTTGATATTCCTAAACTTCTTACACTTCCCAGAATCACCATAAAGACCAGAAGCCTTTCGGGGATTTATCCGGTCCTAATTGGAACCCCTTCGCATTTTCAAATAAGAGTCTGGTGAGTCGGAATCAATCTCCAGATGACATGAATTTTCTTTAATTATGAATTAAAGAAGAAAATCAAGCCTTCTAGTGGCAAACGTGAGTAAAGCCACCAAATAAGCAAATAAATAAACAGGGAAATTAAAATTGTAGAGGTGTCCACCATAGTGTCGGATTCAATGTTATTCACTCTTGTTAAGATTTTCTCCCAAAATTTCTTTTATGATCTATACAAATTTTTGATACATAGGACACAGGAAATCCTTCTTCACACTTCAATAAGTCCTGCATATTGTCAAATAGCTGTTTCCATTTTCATCTGTCTGTCTACATCTATCTATCAATCTATCTATCAATCTATCTATCTACCGATCTATCTATCTATCTATCTATCTATCTATCTATCTATCTATCTATCTATCTATCTATCTATCTATCTATCTATCTATCTATCTATCTATCTATCTATCTATCTATCTATCTGTCTATCTGTCTATCTGTCTGTCTGTCTGTCTGTCTGTCTATCTATCTATCTATCTATCTATCTATCTATCTATCTATCTATCTATCTATCTATCTATCTATCTATCTATCTATCTATCTATCTATCTATTTAAACTTCTATCTGTCTATATAACTAGCTAGCTAGGTTGGTCTTTGGCACTGCGGACAGGGAAAAGCGAATACATTTTGTAAGGATTTGAACTAGGAAAATTCACCGTGTTAAAGAGATACGTATAAAGAATGTCCAATCTGTTGGCTTTGTGAAATGTGAAATGTTTATTTTTCCACATTGCGATACAATCCACAGATTCTTGATGGGAATAATAAATTCCCCAAAGATAGATCATGGATAAAACATTATTTAGAATGGATCAAGGTTAATTTATATCTATTTATCTGTTTATTTGTATATCTATTTATCTTTCTATTATTGTGTTTATTTCCAGGGAAATAAAACAGAAATGTTTTAAACTGGCCTGAAAATGTTCTATCTATCAGTTTATCTGTCTATCTATCTATCTATCTATCTATCTATCTATCTATCTATCTATCTATCTATCTATCTATCTATCTATCTATCTATCTATCTATCTATCTATCTATCTATCTATCTATCTATCTATCTATCTATCTATCTATCTATCTATCTATCTATCTATCTATCTATCTATCTATCTATCTATCTATCTATCTATCTATCTATCTATCTATCTATCTATCTATCTATCTATGTATCTATCCATCTATCTATCTACCTATTTATTTATCTATCTGTCTATCTATCTATAAGGAAACCACAAGTTAAAGCGGATGGCCATATAACACTGTCCGGTGAAACCTAGATAGAGTCTGCTTGTGGCACCTGAAACTGAGAACATTATGTAAATTTGAACCATGACTCTCTAAAGTCCTTTCCTCAGACTCCTCTCTCCTACAGTTGTACTACAAGAAATTCTCATTGTGTTTTGTTTCGTTAATTTTTTTTTTTTTAACCTTCATCCGTTCTTTTACAGAGGTAACATAGCATTCATTTCACTTTTAATTACAACTTTGTTTGACAAAGTGGGAGCTAGGGAACACAAAAAAAAGTGCAGATGTTTAGGGAGCTAGAAATGGAATTTTCACAGTGTTGAAGATCTATCTATCTATCTATCTATCTATCTATCTATCTATAATAATAATAATAATAATAAGTACACTTATATAGCGCTTTATGCCTAGACCTCAAAGCGCTTTACAAACGCGCGAAGCGCTCAATACACTACACTGCTTCTTTCTCTCTCCTTGTCTCGCTCACTCTCTCTCTCTATCTCAGAGCAAATTGTAACGCAGCCTGTTAGGCGCAGTTCACAACTCACAACAGTTCACAATTCACAGCAGTTCACAACTCACATCAGTTCACACAACACACAACTCAAATAATATTTGAATATTTATTAATAACAATATATATTTAATAATGAATAATAAATTCTGACCGGGGGGGGGGGGGGGGATGATATGGATACATTTTAATCTATTAATTTCAATTTTCAATTTTGCCCGGGCAGCGACCTTTCGGCCTGCTCTTTACGATGTCCAACTGCCAAGGTATCTTTAACGTGCGCAACGTGCACACGGGCCCTCCGAATTTTTTCGTCCTTATCCGGGAAGACTAGCTACTCGATCCTACCCCCCAATAGGACCAGGGACTTGAAAATATGAGAAAAATCCCATTTCCAACATGCCTGCACTGCCCGGGTTTATCTATCTATATATCTATCTATCTATCTATCTATCTATCTATCTATCTATCTATCTATCTATCTATTTAAACTTCTATCTGTCTATATAGCTAGCTAGCTAGGTTGGTCTTTGGCAATGCGGACAGGGGAAAGTGAATGCATTTTTTAAGGGTTTGAACTAGGAAAATTCACAGTGTTAAAGAGATACGTATAACGATTATCCAATCTGTTGACTTTGTAAAAATGTGAAATTCTGATTTTTCCACATTGCGATACAATCCACAGATTCTTGATGGGAACAATACATTCCCCAAAGATAGATCATGGATAAAACATTATTTAGAATGGATCAAGGTTAGTTGATATCTATTTATCTGTTTATTTGTATATCTATTTATCTTTCTATTATTGGGTTTATTTCCAGGGAAATAAAACAGAAATGTTTTAAACTGGCCTGAAAATATTCTATCTATCAGTTTATCTATCTATCTATCTATCTATCTATTTATCTATCTATCTATCTATCTATCTATCTATCTATCTATCTATCTATCTATCTATCTATCTATCTATCTATCTATCTATCTATCTATCTATCTATCTATCTATCTATCTATCTATCTATCTATCTATCTATCTATCTATCTATCTATCTATCTATCTATAAAGAAACCACAAGTTAAAGCGGATGTCCATATAACACTGTTCGGTGAAAAATAGATAGAGCCGGCTTGTGGAACCTAAAAATGAGAACATGAAGTAAATTTGAACCATGACTCTCTAAAGTCCTTTCCTCAGACTCCTCTTTCCCTCAGTTGTACTACAAGAAATTTTCTTTGTGTTTTGGTTGGTTTTTTGTTTTTTTTTTAACCTTCATCCGTTCTTTTACAGAGGTAACATAGCATTCATTTCACATTTAAGTACAACTTCATTTGACAAAGTGGGAGCTAGGGAACACAAAAAAAAAGCGGAGATGTTTAGGGAGCAAGAAATGGAATTTTCACAGTGTTGAAAATGTTTATTTAAAGATCATCACAGCCCCGAAAATCTTGCATGTTCTTCAAAATGAGAAAACAATTTCTATTTTGATTTTTCTAAACTTCTTACACTTCCCAGAATCACCATAAAGACCAGAAGCCTTTCGGGGATTTATCTGGCCCTAATTGGAACCCCTTCGCATTTTCAAATAAGAGTCTGGTGAGTCGGAATCAATCTCCAGATGAGATGAATTTTCTTTAATTATGAATTAAAGAAGAAAATCAAGCCTTCTAGTGGCAAACATGAATAAAGCCACCAAATAAGCAAATAAATAAATAGGGAAATTAAAATTGTAGAGGTGTCCTCCAGAGTAGGGGATTTAATGTTATTCACTCTTGTTAAGATTTTCTCCCAAAATTTCTTTCATGATCTGTACAAATTTTTGATAGGATAGGACACGAGAAATCCTTCTTCACACTTCAATAAGTCCTGCATATTGTCAAACAGCTTTTTCAACTTTCATCTGTCTATCTATATCTATCTACCTATTTATCGATCAATCTATCTATCTATCTATCTATCTGTCTGTCTGTCTGTCTGTCTGTCTGTCTGTCTGTCTGTCTGTCTGTCTGTCTGTCTGTCTGTCTGTCTGTCTGTCTCTCTGTCTGTCTGTCTGTCTGTCTGTCTGTCTGTCTGTCTATCTATTTAAACTTCTATCAGTCTATATAGCTAGCTAGCTATGTTGGTTTTGGCACTGCGGACAGGGGAAAGTGAATGCATTTTGTAAGGATTTGAACTAGGAAGGTTCACCGTGTTAAAGAGATACGTATAAAGAATATCCAATCTGTTGACTTTGTGAAATCTGAAATGTTGATTTTTCCATATTGCGACACACTCCACAGATTCTTGATGGGAACAATACGTTCCCCAAAGATAGATCATGGATAAAACATTATTTAGAATGGATCAAGGTCAGTTGATATGTATTTATCTGTTTATTTGTATATCCATCTATTTATCTTTCCATTATTGTGTTTATTTCCAGGGAAATAAAACAGAAATGTTTTAAACTGGCCTGAAAATATTCTATCTATCAGTTTATCTATCTATCTATCTATCTATCTATCTATCTATCTATCTATCTATCTATCTATCTATCTATCTATCTATCTATCTATCTATCTATCTATCTATCTATCTATCTATCTATCTATCTATCTATCTATCCATCTATAAAGAAACCACAAGTTAAAGCGGATGTCCATATAACACTGTTCGTTGAAAACTAGATAGAGCCGGCTTGTGGAACCTAAAAATGAGAACATGAAGTAAATTTGAACCATGACTCTCTAAAGTCCTTTCCTCAGACTCCTTTTTCCCTCAGTTGTACTACAAGAAATTTTCTTTGTATTTTGGTTGGTTTTTTGTTTTTTTTTTAACCTTCATCCGTTCTTTTACAGAGGTAACATAGCATTCATTTCACATTTAAGTACAACTTTATTTGACAAAGTGGGAGCTAGGGAACACAAAAAAAAAGCGGAGATGTTTAGGGAGCAAGAAAGGGAATTTTCACAGTGTTGAAAATGTTTATTTAAAGATCATCACAGCCCCGAAAATCTTGCATGTTCTTCAAAATGAGAAAACAATTTCTATTTTGATTTTCCTAAACTTCTTACACTTCCCAGAATCACCATAAAGACCAGAAGCCTTTCGGGGATTTATCTGGCCCTAATTGGAACCCCTTCGCATTTTCAAATAAGAGTCTGGTGAGTCGGAATCAGTCTCCAGATGAGATGAATTTTCTTTAATTATGAATTAAAGAAGAAAATCAAGCCTTCTAGTGGCAAACATGAGTAAAGCCACCAAATAAGCAAATAAATAAATAGGGAAATTAAAATTGTAGAGGTGTCCTCCAGAGTAGGGGATTTAATGTTATTCACTCTTGTTAAGATTTCCTCCCAAAATTTCTTTCATGATCTGTACAAATTTTTGATAGGATAGGACACGAGAAATCCTTCTTCACACTTCAATAAGTCCTGCATATTGTCAAACAGCTTTTTCAACTTTCATCTGTCTATCTATATCTATCTACCTATTTATCGATCAATCTATCTATCTATCTATCTATCTATCTGTCTGTCTGTCTGTCTGTCTGTCTGTCTGTCTGTCTGTTTGTCTGTCTGTCTGTCTGTCTGTCTGTCTGTCTGTCTGTCTGTCTGTCTGTCTGTCTGTCTGTCTGTCTGTCTGTCTGTCTATCTATTTAAACTTCTATCAGTCTATATAGCTAGCTAGCTATGTTGGTTTTGGCACTGCGGACAGGGGAAAGTGAATGCATTTTGTAAGGATTTGAACTAGGAAGGTTCACCGTGTTAAAGAGATACGTATAAAGAATATCCAATCTGTTGACTTTGTGAAATGTGAAATGTTGATTTTTCCATATTGCGACACACTCCACAGATTCTTGATGGGAACAATACGTTCCCCAAAGATAGATCATGGATAAAACATTATTTAGAATGGATCAAGGTCAGTTGATATGTATTTATCTGTTTATTTGTATATCCATCTATTTATCTTTCCATTATTGTGTTTATTTCCAGGGAAATAAAACAGAAATGTTTTAAACTGGCCTGAAAATATTCTATCTATCAGTTTATCTATCTATCTATCTATCTATCTATCTATCTATCTATCTATCTATCTATCTATCTATCTATCTATCTATCTATCTATCTATCTATCTATAAAGAAACCACAAGTTAAAGCGGATGTCCATATAACACTGTTCGGTGAAAACTAGATAGAGCCGGCTTGTGGAACCTAAAAATGAGAACATGAAGTAAATTTGAACCATGACTCTCTAAAGTCCTTTCCTCAGACTCCTTTTTCCCTCAGTTGTACTACAAGAAATTTTCTTTGTATTTTGGTTGGTTTTTTTTTTTTTTTTTAACCTTCATCCGTTCTTTTACAGAGGTAACATAGCATTCATTTCACATTTAAGTACAACTTTATTTGACAAAGTGGGAGCTAGGGAACACAAAAAAAAAGCGGAGATGTTTAGTGAGCAAGAAAGGGAATTTTCACAGTGTTGAAAATGTTTATTTAAAGATCATCACAGCCCCGAAAATCTTGCATGTTCTTCAAAATGGGAAAACAATTTGATATTCCTAAACTTCTTACACTTCCCAGAATCACCATAAAGACCAGAAGCCTTTCGGGGATTTATCCGGCGTTAATTGGAACCCCTTCGCATTTTCAAATAAGAGTCTGGTGAGTCGGAATCAATCTCCAGATGAGATGAATTTTCTTTAATTATGAATTAAAGAAGAAAATCAAGCCTTCTAGTGGCAAACATGAGTAAAGCCACCAAATAAGCAAATAAATAAATAGGGAAATTAAAATTGTAGAGGTGTCCTCCAGAGTAGGGGATTTAATGTTATTCACTCTTGTTAAGATTTTCTCCCAAAATTTCTTTCATGATCTGTACAAATTTTTGATAGGATAGGACACGAGAAATCCTTCTTCATACTTCAATAAGTCCTGCATATTGTTAAACAGCTGTTTCAACTTTCATCTGTCTATCTATATCTATCTACCTATTTATCGATCAATCTATGTATCTATCTATCTATCTATCTATCTATCTATCTATCTATCTATCTATCTGTCTGTCTGTCTGTCTGTCTGTCTGTCTGTCTGTCTGTCTGTCTGTCTGTCTCTCTGTCTGTGTGTGTGTCTGTCTGTCGGTCTGTCTAACGTTCTATCTATCTATCTATCTATCTATCTATCTATCTATCTATCTATCTATCTATCTATCTATCTATCTATCTATCTATTTAAACTTCTATCTGTCTATATAGCTAGCTAGCTAGGTTGGTCTTTAGCAATGCGGACAGGGGAAAGTGAATGCATTTTTTAAGGATTTGAACTAGGAAAATTCACAGTGTTAAAGAGATACGTATAACGATTATCCAATCTGTTGACTTTGTAAAAATGTGAAATTCTGATTTTTCCACATTGCGATACAATCCACAGATTCTTGATGGGAACAATACATTCCCCAAAGATAGATCATGGATAAAACATTATTTAGAATGGATCAAGGTTAGTTGATATCTATTTATCTGTTTATTTGTATATCTATTTATCTTTCTATTATTGGGTTTATTTCCAGGGAAATAAAACAGAAATGTTTTAAACTGGCCTGAAAATGTTCTATCTATCAGTTTATCTATCTATCTATCTATCTATCTATCTATCTATCTATCTATCTATCTATCTATCTATCTATCTATCTATCTATCTATCTATCTATCTATCTATCTATCTATCTATCTATCTATCTATCTATCTATCTATCTATCTGTCTATCTATCTATCTATCTTTCTTTCTTTCTATCTATCTATCTATCTCTATCTCTTTAAAATTTTATCTGTATATCTGTCTATATAGCTAGCTAGCTAGGTAGGTTTTTGGCACTTCGGACAGGGGAAAGTGAATGCATTTTGTAAGGATTTGAACTAGGAAGGTTCACCGTGTTAAAGAGATACGTATAAAGAATATCCAATCTGTTGACTTTGTGAAATGTGAAATGTTGATTTTTCCATACTGCGACACACTCCACAGATT
>OZ007578.1:32919022-32921522 GCA_963931925.1 Onchidella celtica
TCCAGGGAAATAAAACAGAAATGTTTTAAACTGGCCTGAAAATATTCTATCTATCAGTTTATCTATCTATCTATCTATCTATCTATCTATCTATCTATCTATCTATCTATCTATCTATCTATCTATCTATCTATCTATCTATCTATCTATCTATCTATCTATCTATCTATCTATCTATCTATCTATCTATAAAGAAACCACAAGTTAAAGCGGATGTCCATATAACACTGTTCGGTGAAAACTAGATAGAGCCGGCTTGTGGAACCTAAAAATGAGAACATGAAGTAAATTTGAACCATGACTCTCTAAAGTCCTTTCCTCAGACTCCTTTTTCCCTCAGTTGTACTACAAGAAATTTTCTTTGTATTTTGGTTGGTTTTTTGTTTTTTTTTTAACCTTCATCCGTTCTTTTACAGAGGTAACATAGCATTCATTTCACATTTAAGTACAACTTTATTTGACAAAGTGGGAGCTAGGGAACACAAAAAAAAAGCGGAGATGTTTAGTGAGCAAGAAAGGGAATTTTCACAGTGTTGAAAATGTTTATTTAAAGATCATCACAGCCCCGAAAATCTTGCATGTTCTTCAAAATGGGAAAACAATTTGATATTCCTAAACTTCTTACACTTCCCAGAATCACCATAAAGACCAGAAGCCTTTCGGGGATTTATCCGGCGTTAATTGGAACCCCTTCGCATTTTCAAATAAGAGTCTGGTGAGTCGGAATCAATCTCCAGATGAGATGAATTTTCTTTAATTATGAATTAAAGAAGAAAATCAAGCCTTCTAGTGGCAAACATGAGTAAAGCCACCAAATAAGCAAATAAATAAATAGGGAAATTAAAATTGTAGAGGTGTCCTCCAGAGTAGGGGATTTAATGTTATTCACTCTTGTTAAGATTTTCTCCCAAAATTTCTTTCATGATCTGTACAAATTTTTGATAGGATAGGACACGAGAAATCCTTCTTCATACTTCAATAAGTCCTGCATATTGTTAAACAGCTGTTTCAACTTTCATCTGTCTATCTATATCTATCTACCTATTTATCGATCAATCTATGTATCTATCTATCTATCTATCTATCTATCTATCTATCTATCTATCTGTCTGTCTGTCTGTCTGTCCGTCTGTCTGTCTGTCTGTCTGTCTGTCTGTCTGTCTGTCTGTCTGTCTGTCTCTCTGTCTGTGTGTCTGTCTGTCTGTCGGTCTGTCTAACGTTCTATCTATCTATCTATCTATCTATCTATCTATCTATCTATCTATCTATCTATCTATCTATCTATCTATCTATCTATCTATCTATCTATCTATCTATTTAAACTTCTATCTGTCTATATAGCTAGCTAGCTAGGTTGGTCTTTGGCAATGCGGACAGGGGAAAGTGAATGCATTTTTTAAGGATTTGAACTAGGAAAATTCACAGTGTTAAAGAGATACGTATAACGATTATCCAATCTGTTGACTTTGTAAAAATGTGAAATTCTGATTTTTCCACATTGCGATACAATCCACAGATTCTTGATGGGAACAATACATTCCCCAAAGATAGATCATGGATAAAACATTATTTAGAATGGATCAAGGTTAGTTGATATCTATTTATCTGTTTATTTGTATATCTATTTATCTTTCTATTATTGGGTTTATTTCCAGGGAAATAAAACAGAAATGTTTTAAACTGGCCTGAAAATGTTCTATCTATCAGTTTATCTATCTATCTATCTATCTATCTATCTATCTATCTATCTATCTATCTATCTATCTATCTATCTATCTATCTATCTATCTATCTATCTATCTATCTATCTATCTATCTATCTATCTATAAAGAAACCACAAGTTAAAGCGGATGTCCATATAACACTGTTCGGTGAAAACTAGATAGAGCCGGCTTGTGGAACCTAAAAATGAGAACATGAAGTAAATTTGAACCATGACTCTCTAAAGTCCTTTCCTCAGACTCCTTTTTCCCTCAGTTGTACTACAAGAAATTTTCTTTGTATTTTGGTTGGTTTTTTGTTTTTTTTTTAACCTTCATCCGTTCTTTTACAGAGGTAACATAGCATTCATTTCACATTTAAGTACAACTTTATTTGACAAAGTGGGAGCTAGGGAACACAAAAAAAAAGCGGAGATGTTTAGTGAGCAAGAAAGGGAATTTTCACAGTGTTGAAAATGTTTATTTAAAGATCATCACAGCCCCGAAAATCTTGCATGTTCTTCAAAATGGGAAAACAATTTGATATTCCTAAACTTCTTACACTTCCCAGAATCACCATAAAGACCAGAAGCCTTTCGGGGATTTATCCGGCGTTAATTGGAACCCCTTCGCATTTTCAAATAAGAGTCTGGTGAGTCGGAATCAATCTCCAGATGAGATGAATTTTCTTTAATTATGAATTAAAGAAGAAAATCAAGCCTTCTAGTGGCAAACATGAGTAAAGCCACCAAATAAGCAAATAAATAAATAGGGAAATTAAAATTGTAGAGGTGTCCTC
>OZ007578.1:32934022-32941522 GCA_963931925.1 Onchidella celtica
ATCCAATCTGTTGACTTTGTGAAATGTGAAATGTTGATTTTTCCATATTGCGACACACTCCACAGATTCTTGATGGGAACAATACGTTCCCCAAAGATAGATCATGGATAAAACATTATTTAGAATGGATCAAGGTCAGTTGATATGTATTTATCTGTTTATTTGTATATCCATCTATTTATCTTTCCATTATTGTGTTTATTTCCACAGAAATAAAACAGAAATGTTTTAAACTGGCCTGAAAATATTCTATCTATCAGTTTATCTATCTATCTATCTATCTATCTATCTATCTATCTATCTATCTATCTATCTATCTATCTATCTATCTATCTATCTATCTATCTATCTATCTATCTATCTATCTATAAAGAAACCACAAGTTAAAGCGGATGTCCATATAACACTGTTCGGTGAAAACTAGATAGAGCCGGCTTGTGGAATGTAAAAATGAGAACATGAAGTAAATTTGAACCATGACTCTCTAAAGTCCTTTCCTCAGACTCCTTTTTCCCTCAGTTGTACTACAAGAAATTTTCTTTGTGTTTTGGTTGGTTTTTTGTTTTTTTTTTAACCTTTATCCGTTCTTTTACAGAGGTAACATAGTATTCATTTCACATCTAAGTACAACTTTATTTGACAAAGTGGGAGCTAGGGAACACAAAAAAAAAGCGGAGATGTTTAGTGAGCAAGAAAGAGAATTTTTACAGTGTTGAAAATGTTTATTTAAAGATCATCACAGCCCCGAAAATCTTGCATGTTCTTCAAAATGAGAAAACAATTTCTATTTTGATATTCCTAAACTTCTTACACTTCCCAGAATCACCATAAAGACCAGAAGCCTTTCGGGGATTTATCCGGCCCTAATTGGAACCCCTTCGCATTTTCAAATAAGAGTCTGGTGAGTCGGAATCAATCTCCAGATGAGATGAATTTTCTTTAATTATGAATTAAAGAAGAAAATCAAGCCTTCCAGTGGCAAACATGAGTAAAGCCACCAAATAAGCAAATAAATAAATAGGGAAATTAAAATTGTAGAGGTGTCCTCTAGAGTAGGGGATTTAATGTTATTCACTCTTGTTAAGATTTTCTCCCAAAATTTCTTTCATGATCTGTACAAATTTTTGATAGGATAGGACACGAGAAATCCTTCTTCACACTTCAATAAGTCCTGCATATTGTCAAACAGCTGTTTCAACTTTCCTCTGTCTATCTATATCTATCTACCTATTTATCGATCAATCTATCTATCTATCTATCTATCTATCTATCTATCTATCTATCTATCTATCTATCTATCTATCTATCTATCTATCTCTTTAAAATTTTATCTGTATATCTGTCTATATAGCTAGCTAGCTAGGTAGGTTTTTGGCACTTCGGACAGGGGAAAGTGAATGCATTTTGTAAGGATTTGAACTAGGAAGGTTCACCGTGTTAAAGAGATACGTATAAAGAATATCCAATCTGTTGACTTTGTGAAATGTGAAATGTTGATTTTTCCATACTGCGACACACTCCACAGATTCTTGATGGGAACAATACATTCCCCAATAATAGATCATGGATAAAACATTATTTAGAATGGATCAAGGTTAGTTGATATGTATTTATCCGTTTATTTGTATATATATCTATTTATCTTTCCATTATTGTGTTTATTTCCAGGGAAATAAAACAGAAATGTTTTAAACTGGCCTGAAAATATTCTATCTATCAGTTTATCTATCTATCTATCTATCTATCTATCTATCTATCTATCTATCTATCTATCTATCTATCTATCTATCTATCTATCTATCTATCTATCTATCTATCTATAAAGAAACCACAAGTTAAAGCGGCTGTCCATATAACACTGTTCGGTGAAAAATAGATAAGAGCCGGCTTGTGGAACCTAAAAATGAGAACATGAAGTAAATTTGAACCATGACTCTCTAAAGTCCTTTCCTCAGACTCCTCTTTCCCTCAGTTGTACTATAAGAAATTTTCTTTGTGTTTTGGTTGGTTTTTTTTTTTTTTTTTTAACCTTCATCCGTTCTTTTACAGAGGTAACATAGCATTCATTTCACATTTAAGTACAACTTCATTTGAGAAAGTGGGAGCTAGGGAACACAAAAAAAAAACGGAGATGTTTAGGGAGCAAGAAAGGGAATTTTCACGGTGTTGAAAATCTTTATTTAAAGATCATCACAGCCCCGAAAATCTTGCATGTTCTTCAAAATGAGAAAACAATTTTTATTTTTATTTTCCTAAACTTCTTACACTTCCCAGAATCACCATAAAGACCAGAAGCCTTTCGGGGATTTATCCGGCCCTAATTGGAACCCCTTCGCATTTTCAAATAAGAGTTTGGTGAGTCGGAATCAATCTCCAGATGAGATGAATTTTCTTTAATTATGAATTAAAGAAGAAAATCAAGCCTTCTAGTGGCAAACATGAGTAAAGCCACCAAATAAGCAAATAAATAAATAGGGAAATTAAAATTGTAGAGGTGTCCTCTAGAGTAGGGGATTTAATGTTATTCACTCTTGTTAAGATTTTCTCCCAAAATTTCTTTCATGATCTGTACAAATTTTTGATAGGATAGGACACGAGAAATCCTTCTTCACACTTCAATAAGTCCTGCATATTGTCAAACAGCTGTTTCAACTTTCCTCTGTCTATCTATATCTCTCTACCTATTTATCGATCAATCTATCTATCTATCTATCTATCTATCTATCTATCTATCTATCTATCTATCTATCTATCTATCTATCTATCTATCTATCTATCTATCTATCTATCTATCTATCTATCTATCTATCTATCTATCTATCTATCTATCTATCTATCTATCTATCTATCTATCTATCTATCTATCTATCTATCTATCTATCTATCTATCTATCTATCTATCTATCTATCTATCTATCTATCTATCTATCTATCTATCTATCTATCTATCTATCTATCTATCTATCTATCTATCTATCTATCTATCTATCTATCTATCTATCTATCTATCTATCTATCTATCTATCTATCTATCTATCTATCTATCTATCTATCTATCTATCTATCTATCTATCTATCTATCTATCTATCTATCTATCTATCTATCTATCTATCTATCTATCTATCTATCTATCTATCTATCTATCTATCTATCTATCTATCTATCTATCTATCTATCTATCTATCTATCTATCTATCTATCTATCTATCTATCTATCTATCTATCTATCTATCTATCTATCTATCTATCTATCTATCTATCTATCTATCTATCTATCTATCTATCTATTTAAACTTCTATCTGTCTATATAGCTAGCTAGCTAGGCTGGTCTTTGGCACTGCGGACAGGGGAAAGTGAATGCATTTTGTAAGGATTTGAACTAGGAAAATTCACAGTGTTAAAGAGATACGTATAACGATTATCCAATCTGTTGACTTTGTAAAAATGTGAAATTCTGATTTTTCCACATTGCGATACAATCCACAGATTCTTGATGGGAAGAATACATTCCCCAAAGATAGATCATGGATAAAACATTATTTAAAATGGATCAAGGTTAGTTGATATCTATTTATCTGTTTATTTGTATATCTATTTATCTTTCTATTATTGGGTTTATTTCCAGGGAAATAAAACAGAAATGTTTTAAACTGGCCTGAAAATGTTCTATCTATCAGTTTATCTATCTATCTATCTATCTATCTATCTATCTATCTATCTATCTATCTATCTATCTATCTATCTATCTATCTATCTATCTATCTATCTATCTATCTATCTATCTATCTATCTATCTATCTATCTATCTATCTATCTATCTATCTATCTATCTATCTATCTATCTATCTATGTATCTATCTATCTATCTATCTATCTTTCTATCTATCTATCTATCTATCTATCTATCTATCTATCTATCTTTCTTTCTTTCTATCTATCTATCTATCTATCTATCTATCTCTTTAAAATTTTATCTGTATATCTGTCTATATAGCTAGCTAGATAGGTAGGTTTTTGGCACTGCGGACAGGGGAAAGTGAATGCATTTTATAAGGATTTGAACTAGGAAGGTTCACCGTGTTAAAGAGATACGTATAAAGAATATCCAATCTGTTGACTTTGTGAAATGTGAAATGTTGATTTTTCCATATTGCGACACACTCCACAGATTCTTGATGGGAACAATACGTTCCCCAAAGATAGATCATGGATAAAACATTATTTAGAATGGATCAAGGTCAGTTGATATGTATTTATCTGTTTATTTGTATATCCATCTATTTATCTTTCCATTATTGTGTTTATTTCCACAGAAATAAAACAGAAATGTTTTAAACTGGCCTGAAAATATTCTATCTATCAGTTTATCTATCTATCTATCTATCTATCTATCTATCTATCTATCTATCTATCTATCTATCTATCTATCTATCTATCTATCTATCTATCTATCTATCTATCTATAAAGAAACCACAAGTTAAAGCGGATGTCCATATAACACTGTTCGGTGAAAACTAGATAGAGCCGGCTTGTGGAATGTAAAAATGAGAACATGAAGTAAATTTGAACCATGACTCTCTAAAGTCCTTTCCTCAGACTCCTTTTTCCCTCAGTTGTACTACAAGAAATTTTCTTTGTGTTTTGGTTGGTTTTTTGTTTTTTTTTTAACCTTTATCCGTTCTTTTACAGAGGTAACATAGTATTCATTTCACATCTAAGTACAACTTTATTTGACAAAGTGGGAGCTAGGGAACACAAAAAAAAAGCGGAGATGTTTAGTGAGCAAGAAAGAGAATTTTTACAGTGTTGAAAATGTTTATTTAAAGATCATCACAGCCCCGAAAATCTTGCATGTTCTTCAAAATGAGAAAACAATTTCTATTTTGATATTCCTAAACTTCTTACACTTCCCAGAATCACCATAAAGACCAGAAGCCTTTCGGGGATTTATCCGGCCCTAATTGGAACCCCTTCGCATTTTCAAATAAGAGTCTGGTGAGTCGGAATCAATCTCCAGATGAGATGAATTTTCTTTAATTATGAATTAAAGAAGAAAATCAAGCCTTCCAGTGGCAAACATGAGTAAAGCCACCAAATAAGCAAATAAATAAATAGGGAAATTAAAATTGTAGAGGTGTCCTCTAGAGTAGGGGATTTAATGTTATTCACTCTTGTTAAGATTTTCTCCCAAAATTTCTTTCATGATCTGTACAAATTTTTGATAGGATAGGACACGAGAAATCCTTCTTCACACTTCAATAAGTCCTGCATATTGTCAAACAGCTGTTTCAACTTTCCTCTGTCTATCTATATCTATCTACCTATTTATCGATCAATCTATCTATCTATCTATCTATCTATCTATCTATCTATCTATCTATCTATCTATCTATCTATCTATCTATCTATCTATCTATCTATCTATCTATCTATCTATCTATCTATCTATCGATCTATCTATCTATCTATCTATCTATCTATCTATCTATCTATCTATCTATCTATCTATCTATCTATCTATCTATCTATCTATCTATCTATCTATCTATCTATTTAAACTTCTATCTGTCTATATAGCTAGCTAGCTAGTTTGGTCTTTGGCACTGCGGACAGGGGAAAGTGAATGCATTTTGTAAGGATTTGAATTAGGAAAATTCACAGTGTTAAAGAGATACGTATAACGATTATCCAATCTGTTGGCTTTGTAAAAATGTGAAATTCTGATTTTTCCACATTGCGATACAATCCACAGATTCTTGATGGGAACAATACATTCCCCAAAGATAGATCATGGATAAAACATTATTTAGAATGGATCAAGGTTAGTTGATATCTATTTATCTGTTTATTTGTATATCTATTTATCTTTCTATTATTGGGTTTATTTCCAGGGAAATAAAACAGAAATGTTTTAAACTGGCCTGAAAATGTTCTATCTATCAGTTTATCTATCTATCTATCTATCTATCTATCTATCTATCTGTCTGTCTGTCTGTCTGTCTGTCTATCTATCTATCTATCTATCTATCTATCTATCTATCTATCTATCTATCTATCTATCTATCTATCTATCTATCTATCTATCTATCTATCTATCTATCTATCTATCTATCTTTCTTTCTTTCTATCTATCTATCTATCTATCTATCTATCTATCTATCTATCTCTTTAAAATTTTATCTGTATATCTGTCTATATAGCTAGCTAGCTAGGTAGGTTTTTGGCACTGCGGACAGGGGAAAGTGAATGCATTTTGTAAGGATTTGAACTAGGAAGGTTCACCGTGTTAAAGAGATACGTATAAAGAATATCCAATCTGTTGACTTTGTGAAATGTGAAATGTTGATTTTTCCATATTGCGACACACTCCACAGATTCTTGATGGGAACAATACGTTCCCCAAAGATAGATCATGGACAAAACATTATTTAGAATGGATCAAGGTCAGTTGATATGTATTTATCTGTTTATTTGTATATCCATCTATTTATCTTTCCATTATTGTGTTTCTTTCCAGGGAAATAAAACAGAAATGTTTTAAACTGGCCTGAAAATATTCTATCTATCAGTTTATCTATCTATCTATCTATCTATCTATCTATCTATCTATCTATCTATCTATCTATCTATCTATCTATCTATCTATCTATCTATCTATCTATCTATCTATCTATCTATCTATCTATCTATCTATAAAGAAACCACAAGTTAAAGCGGATGTCCATATAACACTGTTCGGTAAAAAACTAGATAGATCCGGCTTGTGGAACCTAAAAATGAGAACATGAAGTAAATTTGAACCATGACTCTCTAAAGTCCTTTCCTCAGACTCCTCTTTCCCTCAGTTGTACTATAAGAAATTTTCTTTGTGTTTTGGTTGGTTTTTTGTTTTTTTTTTAACCTTCATCCGTTCTTTTACAGAGGTAACATAGCATTCATTTCACATTTAAGTACAACTTTATTTGACAAAGTGGGAGCTAGGGAACACAAAAAAAAAGCGGAGATGTTTAGTGAGCAAGAAAGGGAATTTTCACAGTGTTGAAAATGTTTATTTAAAGATCATCACAGCCCCGAAAATCTTGCATGTTCTTCAAAATGAGAAAACAATATGATATTCCTAAACTTCTTACACTTCCCAGAATCACCATAAAGACCAGAAGCCTTTCGGGGATTTATCCGGCCCTAATTGGAACCCCTTCGCATTTTCAAATAAGAGTCTGGTGAGTCGGAATCAATCTCCAGATGAGATGAATTTTCTTTAATTATGACTTAAAGAAGAAAATCAAGCCTTCTAATGGCAAACATGAGTAAAGCCACTAAATAAGCAAATTAATAAATAAATAGGGAAATTAAAATTGTAGAGGTGTCCTCTAGAGTAGGGGATTTAATGTTATTCACTCTTGTTAAGATTTTCTCCCAAAATTTCTTTCATGATCTGTACAAATTTTTGATAGGATAGGACACGAGAAATCCTTCTTTACACTTCAATAAGTCCTG
>OZ007578.1:32944022-32961522 GCA_963931925.1 Onchidella celtica
TAGAGCCGGCTTGTGGAATGTAAAAATGAGAACATGAAGTAAATTTGAACCATGACTCTCTAAAGTCCTTTCCTCAGACTCCTCTTTCCCTCAGTTGTACTACAAGAAATTTTCTTTGTGTTTTGGTTGGTTTTTTGTTTTTTTTTTAACCTTCATCCGTTCTTTTACAGAGGTAACATAGCATTCATTTCACATCTAAGTACAACTTTATTTGACAAAGTGGGAGCTAGGGAACACAAAAAAAAAGCGGAGATGTTTAGTGAGCAAGAAAGAGAATTTTTACAGTGTTGAAAATGTTTATTTAAAGATCATCACAGCCCCGAAAATCTTGCATGTTCTTCAAAATGAGAAAACAATATGATATTCCTAAACTTCTTACACTTCCCAGAATCACCATAAAGACCAGAAGCCTTTCGGGGATTTATCCGGCCCTAATTGGAACCTCTTCGCATTTTCAAATAAGAGTCTGGTGAGTCGGAATCAATCTCCAGATGAGATGAATTTTCTTTAATTATGAATTAAAGAAGAAAATCAAGCCTTCTAGTGGCAAACATGAGTAAAGCCACCAAATAAGCAAATAAATAAATAGGGAAATTAAAATTGTAGAGGTGTCCTCCAGAGTAGGGGATTTAATGTTATTCACTCTTGTTAAGATTTTCTCCCAAAATTTCTTTCATGATCTGTACAAATTTTTGATAGGATAGGACACGAGAAATCCTTCTTCACACTTCAATAAGTCCTGCATATTGTTAAACAGCTGTTTCAACTTTCCTCTGTCTATCTATATCTATCTACCTATTTATCGATCAATCTATCTATCTATCTATCTATCTATCTATCTATCTATCTATCTATCTATCTATCTATCTATCTATCTATCTATCTATCTATCTATCTATCTATCTATCTATCTATCTATCTATCTATCTATCTATCTATCTATCTATCTATCTATCTATCTATCTATCTATCTATCTATCTATCTATCTATCTATCTATCTATCTATTTAAACTTCTATCTGTCTATATAGCTAGCTAGCTAGTTTGGTCTTTGGCACTGCGGACAGGGGAAAGTGAATGCATTTTGTAAGGATTTGAATTAGGAAAATTCACAGTGTTAAAGAGATACGTATAACGATTATCCAATCTGTTGGCTTTGTAAAAATGTGAAATTCTGATTTTTCCACATTGCGATACAATCCACAGATTCTTGATGGGAACAATACATTCCCCAAAGATAGATCATGGATGAAACATTATTTAGAATGGATCAAGGTTAGTTGATATCTATTTATCTGTTTATTTGTATATCCATCTATTTATCTTTCCATTATTGGGTTTATTTCCAGGGAAATAAAACAGAAATGTTTTAAACTGGCCTGAAAATGTTCTATCTATCAGTTTATCTATCTATCTATCTATCTATCTATCTATCTATCTATCTATCTATCTATCTATCTATCAATCTATCTATCTGTCTGTCTATCTATCTATCTATCTATCTATCTATCTATCTATCTATCTATCTATCTATCTATCTATCTATCTATCTATCTATCTATCTATCTATCTATCTATCTATCTACCTATCTATCTATCTATCTATCTATCTATCTTTCTTTCTTTCTATCTATCTATCTATCTATCTATCTCTTTAAAATTTTATCTGTATATCTGTCTATATAGCTAGCTAGCTAGGTAGGTTTTTGGCACTGCGGACAGGGGAAAGTGAATGCATTTTGTAAGGATTTGAACTAGGAAGGTTCACCGTGTTAAAGAGATACGTATAAAGAATATCCAATCTGTTGACTTTGTGAAATGTGAAATGTTGATTTTTCCATATTGCGACACACTCCACAGATTCTTGATGGGAACAATACGTTCCCCAAAGATAGATCATGGATAAAACATTATTTAGAATGGATCAAGGTCAGTTGATATGTATTTATCTGTTTATTTGTATATCCATCTATTTATCTTTCCATTATTGTGTTTCTTTCCAGGGAAATAAAACAGAAATGTTTTAAACTGGCCTGAAAATATTCTATCTATCAGTTTATCTATCTATCTATCTATCTATCTATCTATCTATCTATCTATCTATCTATCTATCTATCTATCTATCTATCTATCTATCTATCTATCTATCTATCTATCTATCTATCTATCTATCTATCTATCTATCTATCTATCTGTAAAGAAACCACAAGTTAAAGCGGATGTCCATATAACACTGTTCGGTGAAAACTAGATAGAGCCGGCTTGTGGAATGTAAAAATGAGAACATGAAGTAAATTTGAACCATGACTCTCTAAAGTCCTTTCCTCAGACTCCTCTTTCCCTCAGTTGTACTACAAGAAATTTTCTTTGTGTTTTGGTTGGTTTTTTGTTTTTTTTTTAACCTTCATCCGTTCTTTTACAGAGGTAACATAGCATTCATTTCACATCTAAGTACAACTTTATTTGACAAAGTGGGAGCTAGGGAACACAAAAAAAAAGCGGAGATGTTTAGTGAGCAAGAAAGAGAATTTTTACAGTGTTGAAAATGTTTATTTAAAGATCATCACAGCCCCGAAAATCTTGCATGTTCTTCAAAATGAGAAAACAATATGATATTCCTAAACTTCTTACACTTCCCAGAATCACCATAAAGACCAGAAGCCTTTCGGGGATTTATCCGGCCCTAATTGGAACCTCTTCGCATTTTCAAATAAGAGTCTGGTGAGTCGGAATCAATCTCCAGATGAGATGAATTTTCTTTAATTATGAATTAAAGAAGAAAATCAAGCCTTCTAGTGGCAAACATGAGTAAAGCCACCAAATAAGCAAATAAATAAATAGGGAAATTAAAATTGTAGAGGTGTCCTCCAGAGTAGGGGATTTAATGTTATTCACTCTTGTTAAGATTTTCTCCCAAAATTTCTTTCATGATCTGTACAAATTTTTGATAGGATAGGACACGAGAAATCCTTCTTCACACTTCAATAAGTCCTGCATATTGTTAAACAGCTGTTTCAACTTTCCTCTGTCTATCTATATCTATCTACCTATTTATCGATCAATCTATCTATCTATCTATCTATCTATCTATCTATCTATCTATCTATCTATCTATCTATCTATCTATCTATCTATCTATCTATCTATCTATCTATCTATCTATCTATCTATCTATCTATCTATCTATCTATCGATCTATCTATCTATCTATCTATCTATCTATCTATCTATCTATCTATCTATCTATCTATCTATCTATCTATCTATCTATCTATCTATCTATTTAAACTTCTATCTGTCTATATAGCTAGCTAGCTAGTTTGGTCTTTGGCACTGCGGACAGGGGAAAGTGAATGCATTTTGTAAGGATTTGAATTAGGAAAATTCACAGTGTTAAAGAGATACGTATAACGATTATCCAATCTGTTGGCTTTGTAAAAATGTGAAATTCTGATTTTTCCACATTGCGATACAATCCACAGATTCTTGATGGGAACAATACATTCCCCAAAGATAGATCATGGATGAAACATTATTTAGAATGGATCAAGGTTAGTTGATATCTATTTATCTGTTTATTTGTATATCCATCTATTTATCTTTCCATTATTGGGTTTATTTCCAGGGAAATAAAACAGAAATGTTTTAAACTGGCCTGAAAATGTTCTATCTATCAGTTTATCTATCTATCTATCTATCTATCTATCTATCTATCTATCTATCTATCTATCTATCTATCAATCTATCTATCTGTCTGTCTATCTATCTATCTATCTATCTATCTATCTATCTATCTATCTATCTATCTATCTATCTATCTATCTATCTATCTATCTATCTATCTATCTATCTATCTATCTACCTATCTATCTATCTATCTATCTATCTATCTTTCTTTCTTTCTATCTATCTATCTATCTATCTATCTCTTTAAAATTTTATCTGTATATCTGTCTATATAGCTAGCTAGCTAGGTAGGTTTTTGGCACTGCGGACAGGGGAAAGTGAATGCATTTTGTAAGGATTTGAACTAGGAAGGTTCACCGTGTTAAAGAGATACGTATAAAGAATATCCAATCTGTTGACTTTGTGAAATGTGAAATGTTGATTTTTCCATATTGCGACACACTCCACAGATTCTTGATGGGAACAATACGTTCCCCAAAGATAGATCATGGATAAAACATTATTTAGAATGGATCAAGGTCAGTTGATATGTATTTATCTGTTTATTTGTATATCCATCTATTTATCTTTCCATTATTGTGTTTCTTTCCAGGGAAATAAAACAGAAATGTTTTAAACTGGCCTGAAAATATTCTATCTATCAGTTTATCTATCTATCTATCTATCTATCTATCTATCTATCTATCTATCTATCTATCTATCTATCTATCTATCTATCTATCTATCTATCTATCTATCTATCTATCTATCTATCTATCTATCTATCTATCTATCTATCTATCTATCTATCTATCTATCTATCTATCTATCTATCTATCTATCTATCTATCTATCTATCTATCTATCTATCTATCTATCTATCTATCTATCTATCTATCTATCTATCTATCTATCTATCTATCTATCTATCTATCTATCTATCTATAAGGAAACCACAAGTTAAAGCGGATGTCCATATAACACTGTTCGGTAAAAAACTAGATAGAGCCGGCTTGTGGAACCTAAAAATGAGAACATGAAGTAAATTTGAACCATGACTCTCTAAAGTCCTTTCCTCAGACTCCTCTTTCCCTCAGTTGTACTATAAGAAATTTTCTTTGTGTTTTGGTTGGTTTTTTGTTTTTTTTTTAACCTTCATCCGTTCTTTTACAGAGGTAACATAGCATTCATTTCACATTTAAGTACAACTTTATTTGACAAAGTGGGAGCTAGGGAACACAAAAAAAAAGCGGAGATGTTTAGTGAGCAAGAAAGGGAATTTTCACAGTGTTGAAAATGTTTATTTAAAGATCATCACAGCCCCGAAAATCTTGCATGTTCTTCAAAATGAGAAAACAATATGATATTCCTAAACTTCTTACACTTCCCAGAATCACCATAAAGACCAGAAGCCTTTCGGGGATTTATCCGGCCCTAATTGGAACCCCTTCGCATTTTCAAATAAGAGTCTGGTGAGTCGGAATCAATCTCCAGATGAGATGAATTTTCTTTAATTATGACTTAAAGAAGAAAATCAAGCCTTCTAGTGGCAAACATGAGTAAAGCCACTAAATAAGCAAATTAATAAATAGTGAAATTAAAATTGTAGAGGTGTCCTCTAGAGTAGGGGATTTAATGTTATTCACTCTTGTTAAGATTTTCTCCCAAAATTTCTTTCATGATCTGTACAAATTTTTGATAGGATAGGACACGAGAAATCCTTCTTTACACTTCAATAAGTCCTGCATATTGTCAAACAGCTGTTTCAACTTTCATCTGTCTATCTATATCTATCTACCTATTTATCGATCAATCTATCTATCTATCTATCTATCTATCTATCTATCTATCTATCTATCTATCTATCTATCTATCTATCTATCTATCTATCTATCTATCTATCTATCTATCTGTCTGTCTGTCTGTCTGTCTGTCTGTCTGTCTGTCTGTCTGTCTGTCTGTCTGTCGTTCTATCGGTCTATCTATCTATCTATCTATCTATCTATCTATCTATCTATCTATCTATCTATCTATCTATCTATCTATCTATCTATCTATCTATCTATCTATCTATTTAAACTTCTATCTGTCTATATAGCTAGCTAGCTAGGTTGGTCTTTGGCACTGCGGACAGGGGAAAGTGAATGCATTTTGTAAGGATTTGAATTAGGAAAATTCACAGTGTTAAAGAGATACGTATAACGATTATCCAATCTGTTGACTTTGTAAAAATGTGAAATTCTGATTTTTCCACATTGCGATACACTCCACAGATTCTTGATGGGAACAATACATTCCCCAAAGATAGATCATGGATAAAACATTATTTAGAATGGATCAAGGTTAGTTGATATCTATTTATCTGTTTATTTGTATATCTATTTATCTTTCTATTATTGGGTTTATTTCCAGGGAAATAAAACAGAAATGTTTTAAACTGGCCTGAAAATGTTCTATCTATCAGTTTATCTATCTATCTATCTATCTATCTATCTATCTATCTATCTATCTATCTATCTATCTATCTATCTATCTATCTATCTATCTATCTATCTATCTATCTATCTATCTATCTATCTATCTATCTATCTATCTATCTATCTATCTATCTATCTATCTATCTATCTATCTATCTATCTATCTATCTATCTATCTATCTATCTATCTATCTATCTATCTATCTATCTATCTATCTATCTATCTATCTATCTTTCTTTCTTTCTTTCTATCTATCTATCTATCTATCTATCTATCTATCTATCTATCTATCTATCTATCTCTTTAAAATTTTATCTGTATATCTGTCTATATAGCTAGCTAGCTAGGTAGGTTTTTGGCACTGCGGACAGGGGAAAGTGAATGCATTTTGTAAGGATTTGAACTAGGAAGGTTCACCGTGTTAAAGAGATACGTATAAAGAATATCCAATCTGTTGACTTTGTGAAATGTGAAATGTTGATTTTTCCATATTGCGACACACTCCACAGATTCTTGATGGGAACAATACATTCCCCAAAGATAGATCATGGATAAAACATTATTTAGAATGGATCAAGTTTAGTTGATATCTATTTATCTGTTTATTTGTATATCTATTTATCTTTCTATTATTGGGTTTATTTCCAGGGAAATAAAACAGAAATGTTTTAAACTGGCCTGAAAATGTTCTATCTATCAGTTTATCTATCTATCTATCTATCTGTCTGTCTGTCTGTCTGTCTGTCTGTCTGTCTATCTATCTATCTATCTACCTATCTATCTATCTATCTATCTATCTATCTATCTATCTATCTATCTATCTATCTATCTATCTATCTATCTATCTATCTATCTATCTATCTATCTATCTATCTATCTATCTATCTATCTATCTATCTATCTATCTATCTATCTTTCTTTCTTTCTATCTATCTATCTATCTATCTATCTATCTATCTCTTTAAAATTTTATCTGTATATCTGTCTATATAGCTAGCTAGCTAGGTAGGTTTTTGGCACTGCGGACAGGGGAAAGTGAATGCATTTTGTAAGGATTTGAACTAGGAAGGTTCACCGTGTTAAAGAGATACGTATAAAGAATATCCAATCTGTTGACTTTGTGAAATGTGAAATGTTGATTTTTCCATATTGCGACACACTCCACAGATTCTTGATGGGAACAATACGTTCCCCAAAGATAGATCATGGACAAAACATTATTTAGAATGGATCAAGGTCAGTTGATATGTATTTATCTGTTTATTTGTATATCCATCTATTTATCTTTCCATTATTGTGTTTCTTTCCAGGGAAATAAAACAGAAATGTTTTAAACTGGCCTGAAAATATTCTATCTATCAGTTTATCTATCTATCTATCTATCTATCTATCTATCTATCTATCTATCTATCTATCTATCTATCTATCTATCTATCTATCTATCTATCTATCTATCTATCTATCTATCTATCTATCTATCTATCTATCTATCTATCTATCTATCTATCTATCTATAAAGAAACCACAAGTTAAAGCGGATGTCCATATAACACTGTTCGGTAAAAAACTAGATAGAGCCGGCTTGTGGAACCTAAAAATGAGAATAAGTAAATTTGAACCATGACTCTCTAAAGTCCTTTCCTCAGACTCCTCTTTCCCTCAGTTGTACTATAAGAAATTTTCTTTGTGTTTTGGTTGGTTTTTTGTTTTTTTTTTAACCTTCATCCGTTCTTTTACAGAGGTAACATAGCATTCATTTCACATTTAAGTACAACTTTATTTGACAAAGTGGGAGCTAGGGAACACAAAAGAAAAAGCGGAGATGTTTAGTGAGCAAGAAAGGGAATTTTCACAGTGTTGAAAATGTTTATTTAAAGATCATCACAGCCCCGAAAATCTTGCATGTTCTTCAAAATGAGAAAACAATATGATATTCCTAAACTTCTTACACTTCCCAGAATCACCATAAAGACCAGAAGCCTTTCGGGGATTTATCCGGCCCTAATTGGAACCCCTTCGCATTTTCAAATAAGAGTCTGGTGAGTCGGAATCAATCTCCAGATGAGATGAATTTTCTTTAATTATGACTTAAAGAAGAAAATCAAGCCTTCTAGTGGCAAACATGAGTAAAGCCACTAAATAAGCAAATTAATAAATAGGGAAATTAAAATTGTAGAGGTGTCCTCTAGAGTAGGGGATTTAATGTTATTCACTCTTGTTAAGATTTTCTCCCAAAATTTCTTTCATGATCTGTACAAATTTTTGATAGGATAGGACACGAGAAATCTTTCTTTACACTTCAATAAGTCCTGCATATTGTCAAACAGCTGTTTCAACTTTCATCTGTCTATCTATATCTATCTACCTATTTATCGATCAATCTATCTATCTATCTATCTATCTATCTATCTATCTATCTATCTATCTATCTATCTGTCTGTCTGTCTGTCTGTCTGTCTGTCTGTCTGTCTATCTATCTATCTATCTATCTATCTATCTATTTATCTATCTATCTATCTATCTATCTATCTATCTATCTATCTATCTATTTAAACTTCTATCTGTCTATATAGCTAGCTAGCTAGGTTGGTCTTTGGCACTGCGGACAGGGGAAAGTGAATGCATTTTGTAAGGATTTGAACTAGGAAAATTCACAGCGTTACAGAGATACGTATAACGATTATCCAATCTGTTGACTTTGTAAAAATGTGAAATTCTGATTTTTCCACATTGCGATACACTCCACAGATTCTTGATGGGAACAATACATTCCCCAAAGATCGATCATGGATAAAACATTATTTAGAATGGATCAAGGTTAGTTGATATCTATTTATCTGTTTATTTGTATATCTATTTATCTTTCTATTATTGGGTTTATTTCCAGGGAAATAAAACAGAAATATTTTAAACTGGCCTGAAAATGTTCTATCTATCAGTTTATCTATCTATCTATCTATCTATCTATCTATCTATCTATCTATCTATCTATCTATCTATCTATCTATCTATCTATCTATCTATCTATCTATCTATATCTATCTGTCTATCTATCTATCTATCTATCTATCTATCTATCTATCTATCTATCTATCTATCTATCTATCTATCTATCTATCTATCTATCTATCTATCTATCTATCTATCTATCTTTCTTTCTTTCTTTCTATCTATCTATCTATCTATCTATCTATCTATCTCTTTAAAATTTTATCTGTATATCTGTCTATATAGCTAGCTAGCTAGGTAGGTTTTTGGCACTGCGGACAGGGGAAAGTGAATGCATTTTATAAGGATTTGAACTAGGAAGGTTCACCGTGTTAAAGAGATACGTATAAAGAATATCCAATCTGTTGACTTTGTGAAATGTGAAATGTTGATTTTTCCATATTGCGACACACTCCACAGATTCTTGATGGGAACAATACGTTCCCCAAAGATAGATCATGGACAAAACATTATTTAGAATGGATCAAGTTCAGTTGATATGTATTTATCTGTTTATATCCATCTATTTATCTTTCCATTATTGTGTTTATTTCCAGGGAAATAAAAAAGAAATGTTTTAAACTGGCCTGAAAATATTCTATCTATCAGTTTATCTATCTATCTATCTATCTATCTATCTATCTATCTATCTATCTATCTATCTATCTATCTATCTATCTATCTATCTATCTATCTATCTATCTATCTATCTATCTATCTATCTATCTATCTATCTATCTATCTATCTATCTATCTATCTATCTATCTATCTATCTATCTATCTATCTATCTATCTATCTATCTATCTATCTATCTATCTATCTATCTATCTATCTATCTATCTATCTATCTATCTATCTATCTATCTATCTATCTATCTATCTATCTATCTATCTATCTATCTATCTATCTATCTATCTATCTATCTATCTATCTATCTATCTATCTATCTATCTATAAAGAAACCACAAGTTAAAGCGGATGTCCATATAACACTGTTCGGTGAAAACTAGATAGAGCCGGCTTGTGGAACCTAAAAATGAGAACATGAAGTAAATTTGAACCATGACTCTCTAAAGTCCTTTCCTCAGACTCCTCTTTCCCTCAGTTGTACTACAAGAAATTTTCTTTGTGTTTTGGTTGGTTTTTTGTTTTTTGTTTAACCTTCATCCGTTCTTTTACAGAGGTAACATAGCATTCATTTCACATTTAAGTACAACTTTATTTGACAAAGTGGGAGCTAGGGAACACAAAAAAAAAGCGGAGATGTTTAGTGAGCAAGAAAGGGAATTTTCACAGTGTTGAAAATGTTTATTTAAAGATCATCACAGCCCCGAAAATCTTGCATGTTCTTCAAAATGAGAAAACAATTTCTATTTTGATATTCCTAAACTTCTTACACTTCCCAGAATCACCATAAAGACCAGAAGCCTTTCGGGGATTTATCCGGCCCTAATTGGAACCCCTTCGCATTTTCAAATAAGAGTCTGGTGAGTCGGAATCAATCTCCAGATGAGATGAATTTTCTTTAATTATGACTTAAAGAAGAAAATCAAGCCTTCTAGTGGCAAACATGAGTAAAGTCACAAAATAAGCAAATAAATAAATAGGGAAATTAAAATTGTAGAGGTGTCCTCCAGAGTAGGGGATTTAATGTTATTCACTCTTGTTAAGATTTTCTCACAAAATTTCTTTCATGATCTGTACAAATTTTTGATAGGATAGGACACGAGAAATCCTTCTTCACACTTCAGTAAGTCCTGCATATTGTCAATTATTTAGAATGGATCAAGGTTAGTTGATATCTATTTATCTGTATATTTGTATATCTATTTATCTTTCTATTATTGGGTTTATTTCCAGGGAAATAAAACAGAAATGTTTTAAACTGGCCTGAAAATGTTCTATCTATCAGTTTATCTATCTATCTATCTATCTATCTATCTATCTATCTATCTATCTATCTATAGAGAAACCACAAGTTTACGCGGATGTCCATATAACACTGTCCGGTGAAACCTAGATAGAGCCTGCTTGTGGCACCTGAAACTGAGAACATAAAGTAAATTTGAACCATGACTCTCTACTACATCCGTTCGTTTAGAAAGGCCAAAAAGCATTAATTTCACATTTAAGTACAACTTCGTATGACAAAGTGAGAGGTAGGGAATACTAAAAAAAAAAGTGCAGGTGTTCAAGGGGCTTTAAGGAGAATTTTCACAGTGTTGAAGATGTTTTTTTAAAGATCATCACAGCCTCGAAAATCTTGCATGTTCTTCAAAGTGAGAAAACAAATTCTATTTTGATATTCCTAAACCTCTCACTCTTCCCAGAATCACCATAAAGACCAGAGGCCTTTCGGGGATTTATCCGGCCCTAATTGGAACCCCTTTGCGTTTTCCAATAGAAGTCTGGTGAGTCGGAATCAATCTCCAGATGAGAAGAATTTTCTTTTATTATGAATTGAAGAATAAAATCAAGCCTTCTAGTGGCAAACATGAGTAAAGCCACCAAATAAGCAAATAAATGGATATTGAAATTGTTATGGGACATGGTATGAGTGTTTTCCCCTGTAGTTGTTTCCCTTGTCTGAAAGTGCTGATAATGTAATTGTGTGTGTTTGGTTTGATGGCGTGTGTGTGTTGTCTGGAGGATAGCTATTTGTCACGGATGAGTTGCATGTGCATGTCCGTGTGCTGGGAGATTGTGATGTTGATGTTAGACAATATTTGTAACTGGTTATGTATATTATGTTCGTCGCCATTGAGATAGTACATGTTCTTATCCTTGTACTGGTCGGCATTGTATTGTAATAAATGTTTTGAAGTAATCGGGTCTGTACTGCCAAGTCTTCGAGTCCTGTGTTTGAATGGATGCACAAAACTAGCAACACAACAGAACTGGCGACGAGGGTAAAAACTGGAAGACCAGCCAAGACACTGCCGAGGATCCAGCCCCGCCCGGTGGACCCCTGAAGATCCAGGGAGCAAACCCAGCGACCTTCGGATAAGCGGAGCTGGACCTTTGACAGCAGTGCAGACACAACCACAGCACCCTGATGGCGACACGATCTCAGACTAGTGCCAACGATGACCTGATCCAGTTGCTGAGATCCCAGATGGAGCAATAGCGCCAACAGATGGAGTTGTTGATGACAGCACTAGCCAGCAAGTCAATAACTCCTACGGCAACCAAATTCTGTGAGTTTGACCCCACGTCAGAGCTTTGGATCGATTATTGGTCCAGATTCGAGACATTCGTGAAGGCCAACTCAGTCCCAGCAGAAAAAAGGGCGGAAGTTTTTCTGACAAACCAGATGTCCGCAACATTCAAGCTCCTTAAGACCCTGGCAGCTCAACAGACACCCCCCAAGGACGTCAACAGCCTCTCCATTGAAGAAATCCAGGAGTACATGGCAGACCACTTCAATCCCAAACGCTTCGTAGTCCGAGAGCGGTTCAAGTTCTGGACCAGGACAGAGCGGAGACCTGGTGAGAGTGCCCATGAGCTGGCAGCCAGGATCAGACAGGAAGCAGCCACGTGTGAATTCGCATCCATCAAAGACCCTCTGGATGAGGCGATGCGGACCAGATTCGTGTGTAGTATCGGCAACGAAGCGGTGGTGAAGGCGCTGTTCAAAGAAAAAGATGAGCTGACATTCAGCCGTGTTGTGCAAGTAGCTGCCGAGGTGGAGGAGGCTACCCGAGTGACAAAAGAGACAATCACCAGTCCAGCCTCTGTCAATGCCCCGGTTTTCCAGCTTCGTCCAGGAAGCGGTGCAAGCGCCAAGGAACAGAAGACCTGGCAAGAACACAACTCAAAATACCAAAAGAAACCAGAGCCCAGTGGCAGCCAAGATCACCAGTCATGTAGCCAGAAGACATCCTGCTACAGATGTGACGGTGCCCACAGCTCTGACCAGTGCAAGTTTAAGGACACAATATGCAATTTCTGTGGCAAGAAAGGCCACATCAAACGAGCCTGCCGCCAGATGAAGTAAGGGCCTGTAAAAAGAGTGCAGCGTGTTGGCCGAGAAACGTCAGACGCGCAGCCACTGGTCCAGACCTGTCATCTCAACGGCGTACCACTGACGTTCGAGGTGGACACAGGCAGCAGAGACAGCTTCATATCTATCGCATCGTGGAAGAAGCTGAAGAAGCTGAAGCTGCCCCCAACGTCGACCAAGTACCGATGTGCCTCCAATGCAGACCTGCCAATCATGGGGATGGTGTCTTTGCCAGTCTCAGTGGTGCCAGATAAGCCATCTCAGACCCATCAGTTCATGGTGACTAGGCTGAACCTGAACCTTCTGGGCCGCAACGCTATCAAAGGCCTGGGTATATCGGTGGACAACATTCTGAGAGGCCCAACAGTCAAGAAAGTCTCTCAACCAGAGGTTGGACCCGAGAGGACGTTCCAGAAAGCATGCCAGCAGCTGTGTGCTGAGTTTCCAGATACCCATGTGTCCACATGATGACTTCAACCACGACGAAGGCGACCATCCGGAAGCTAGAAGAGGACTTCGGACACTTCGGTTACCCCGAGTACCTTGTTTCTGACAATGCAGCCTGCTTCCTCTCTGAGGAGCTCCAGGAATGGTGCCAGCAGCTGTGTGCTGAGTTTTCAGAACTTTTCAAGCCTGAGCTTGATACACTCAAGGACTTTGAACTGGAGATAAAGTTCAAGGAGGATGCCCGTGCAGTATTCCACAAGGCCCGCCCAGTGCCCATCGCTCTTCAAGAGGACTTAGAAACTGCCCTGGAGGCCGGAATCCAGAAAGGAGTGTGGGAGAAGACCCAGTTTAACGCCTATGGTACACCAGTCGTCCCCATAAAAAAAAAATCAGGTTCCTGGACAGAGCAGGTCAACAATCAGAGTCTGCGGGGACTACTCGATACCGCCAACCCTCAGCTGGAGCCCCACGGACACCCGATGCCGCTACCAGAGGACTTGATGAGGCGACTGGGGCGAGGACATGGTTTCACCAAAATAGACCTGGCTGACGCTTATAACCAGATCTGTTTGGCACCTGAGTCACAACGCCGGCTTGCCCTCAGCACTCACAAAGGCGTCCTGCTGCAAAAACGACTACATTTCGGCATCACATCAGCCCCTGGATATTTCCAGGAGATCATGGACCAGCTCACTCAGGACCTGACTGGCTTAGCGGTCTACCTGGATGACATCCTGGTGAGCGGAGATACAGCGGAACAACACCTTCACAACTTAAGACAGCTCCTGCAACGTCTGCAAGACAAGGGCCTCCGCTGCAATCTGGCGAAGTGTCAGTTCGCCCAGCCAAAGGTGGAGTACCTGGGACATGTTCTATCTCAGGAAGGCATCACCAAAGGACCTAGAGTCGACGCAGTGACTTGTATGCCTTCGCCTACCTCGGTATCCAGCCTGAAATCTTTCCTGGGTCAGGTGCAGTTCTACAGCAAGTTTCTGCGGAATGTATCTACAGTGCTGGAGCCCCTTTACCGCCTGACAAAGGTGTTCAGTGGAGATGGACTGATATAGAGGAAACTGCCTTCACCAGGATGAAGGAAATGCTGTGTGCGGACACAAATTCTAGCCCACTTCGACCCATCCCTGGAAGTGGGCATCTCCTGCGATGCATCTGATGTTGGTATTGGCGTGGTGCTGTTTCATCGTTATCCGGACGGTACTGAAAGACACATTGCCAATGCCTCCAAGACCTTAACAGCAACGCAGCGCCGGTACAGCCAAATCCAAAAAGAAGCGATGGCCATCATCTTCGCAGTAACGAAGTTCCACCAGTTCCTCTACGGTCGACAGTTCATTTTAGTCACGGACCATAAGCCTTTGATCGCACTGTTTGGACCAGACAAGCCGATTCCAGCCCTGGCAGCGAATCGACTGGCAAGATGGGCGTTCACCCTGAACCAGTATGACTACTCCATAGAGTATAGAAAGACAACTCAACATGGAAATGCTGACGCTCTGAGTCATCTACCGTCAGGCCCAGACGTAAAGTTCGACAGGGATGAAAACTGGGCAAACACGACGACAGTCTGCACAATCAACATGATTAATAGCCAGCTTGACCCTGTGGACTCCAATACCCTGCGGGTCGAGACAAAGAAAGACTCAGTTCTGACTGATGTAATGAGACTAGTACAGAAGGGATGGCGCAGCAGCGCAGCTACCAGCGGAGAGTCGAAGTCCTACGCCTCAGTGAAGGAGGCCTTATCCTGTGCCAGCGGCTGTCTCTTTTACGGCTCCAGAGTGGCCATTCCTACGACACTAAGGCCCCAGATTCTGCACATCTTGCATCTGGGACATTTCGGCGTGCAAAGAATGAAACAGCTTGCCCGGACGGCCGTGTACTGGCCAGGGATCGACGCAGACATCGAGTCTTTTTCCCATTCCTGTGGTGCTTGTACTGAACATCAGAACATGCCACAGCAGACGAGTCACCCTTGGAGCATCCCAGACAAGCCATGGAGCCGAGTACATATTGACCATGCTATAAACTTCAAGGGTCATCAGTGGTTGGTGGTTGTCGATGCGCTAACCAAATACCCGTGTGCACATGATGACTTCAACCACGACGAAGGCGACCATCCGGAAGCTAGAAGAGGACTTCGGACACTTCGGTTACCCGAGTACCTTGTTTCTGACAATGCAGCCTGCTTCCTCTCTGAGGAGTTCCAGGAATGGTGCCGACGGAAAGGAATTCAACATATGCATGGCGCACCGTACCACCCGCAGACCAACGGTGCAGCAGAGAGACTGGTGCAGACCTTCAAAAGGTGTCTTAAAAAGTCATCGCTTCCCCCAGTGGACGCTTTGCACGGGTTCCTGATTCAATATCGCCGGACGCCGCTACCCTGTGGATCGAGTCCAAGCCAGCTGCTGAACGTTCGGCAGATCAGAACTCAGCTTGACGCCCTGGTGCCTCCTACCAACATTCCCAAACCAACATGGAATATCACAGACACATTTTGGAAAGACACTATACTTACGAAATTAAAAGACGAAACGATAAAGAAAGGCACATTTACACAAAACAGTCTCTATCTCTGTATCCTTAGGATAGGTCTTTTTATTAACAAAGCCACCCTAGTACGAGACAACGTGCACAATATCCTGGCCTCATTGGTGGCGACTAGACTCCCATCTGGAGTGGGCATGTGGGTTGCTCGCCTTGGGACTCCGTAAGGGAGCCAAGGAGGATAAGCTTAACTCTAACACAAGGAAAGGAAAGCAAAGCATAAGGAAATACCAGATAACCAACTAATCATCTTCCGCCAGCTTACATCAGGTTACACTATAGGCCATTATTATATCATATTGTATTGTATTGTATTGTAAGGCTTCGCACAATACTAGGTGAGTACTAACAATGAAGCGTCCAGAATAGGAACGAGCATGGGAAAAAAACAAAAACATTCCCAAACCAAGCACCAAGCACCAAGCATCAGGTAGGCAGGGGGAAATTCAGCGTAGGCACCCTTTGTTTTGCTCTCACTTTTAAATGTGGCAAAAAGGACAAATGGATGCCTGGCATTATTTCACGAACAATTGGAAGGACAGTGGCGGAAGTGAAGATTCATGATACCTCCGTTCACCGCCATTTCAATCAACTCAGGCCAAGACAGTGATTTTCTCATATGGACATATGACTTTTGTGCTATAAGTATTATTAGCTTCCTGCCCTCCAGGCACTCAGTTGGAAGGGAGGTGTTATGGGACATGGCATGAGTGTTTTCCCCTGTAGTTTCCCTTGTCTGAAAGTGCTGATAATGTAATTGTGTGTGTTTGGGTTGATGGCGTGTGTGTGTCGTCTGGAGGATAGCTATTTGTCACGGATGAGTTGCATGTGCATGTCCGTGTGCTGGGAGATTGTGATGTTGATGTTAGACAATATTTGTAACTTTACTGGTTATGTATATTATGTCCGTCACCATTGAGATAGTACATGTTCTTATCCTTGTACTGGTCGGCATTGTATTGTAATAAATGTTTTGAAGTAATCTGGTCTGCACTACCAAATCTTCGAGTCCTGTGATTGAATGAAAGCACAAAACTAGAAACACAACAGAAATTAAGATTGTAGAGATGTCCGCCAGAGTGTGGGATTTAATGTTATTCCTTCTTACTAAGATTTTCTCCCAAAATTTCTTTCATGATCTGTACAAATTTTTGATAGGATAGGACACGAGAAATCCTTCTTCCTACTTCCATAAGTCCTGCACATTGTCAAATGCCTGCTTCCACTTTCATTTGTCTATCATAGATCTATCTATCTATCAATCTGTCTGTCTGTCTGTCTGTCTGTCTGTCTGTCTATATATCTATTTAAACTTCTATCTGTCTATGTAGCTAGCTAGCTAGGTAGGTT
>OZ007578.1:32966522-33034022 GCA_963931925.1 Onchidella celtica
ATCTATCTATCTATCTATCTACCTATCTATCTATCTATCTATAAAGAAAACCACAAGTTATCGCCGATGTCCATATAACACTGTCCGGTGAAATCTAGATAGAGCCTGCTTGTGGCACTAGAATCTGAGAACATAATGTAAATTTGAACCATGACGCTCTAAAGTCCTTTCCTCAGAGTCCTCTTTCCTTCAGTTGTACTACAAGAAATTCTCATTGTGTTTTGTTTCGTTTTTGTTTAAATCTTGCATGTTCTTCAAATTGAGAAAACAAATTCTATGTATATTTTCCTAAACCTCTTACTCTTCCCAGAATCACCATAAAGACCAGAGGGCTTTCGGGGATTTATCTGGCTCCAAGTGGAACCACTTCGCGTTTTCAAATAAGAGTCTGGTGAGTCGGAGTCTATCTCCAGATGAGAAGAATTTGCTCTAATTATGAATTAAAGAATAAAATCAAGCCTTCTAGTGGCAAACATGAGTAAAGCCACCAAATAAGCAAATAAATAAATTTGGAAATTAAAATTGTAGAGGTGTCCGCCAGAGTGTGGGACTTAATATTATTCATTCTTGTTAAAATTTTCTCCCAAAACTTCTGTCGTGATGTGCATAAATTTTTGGTAGGATAGGAAACGAGAGAGCTTTCTTCACACTTCAATATGTCCTGCACATTGCCAAATGGCTCTTTCCACTTTTATCTATTTATCTATATTTATCTATCTATCTATCTATCTATCTATCTATCTATCTATCTATCTATCTATCTATCTATCTATCTATCTATCTATCTATCTATCTATCTATCTATCTATCTATCTATTTATCTATCTATTTATCTATCTATTTATCTATCTATCTATCTATCTATCTATCTATCTATCTATCTATCTATCTATCTATCTATCTATCTATCTATCTATCTATCTATCTATCTATCTATCTATCTATCTATCTGTCTATCTATCTATCTATCTATCTATCTATCTATCTATCTATCTATATATCTATCTATCTATCTATCTGTCTATCTATCTATCTATCTATCTATCTATCTATCTGGTATCCACAGAAGACAGAGAAGCCTCAATGCGTTTTGCAAAGTGTCAGGACTTGAATATCCATTGAGTTGGAGAAGCACATATTAAGTCTATCAATTCTATTGATTTACATAATTATGGAAATCAGATATGAAATATTGGTATTTTTTCTGGATTGTTTTGAACTCCACAGAAACTTGATAGAAACAATATGCCCTACAAAGATAAATCGTGGATAAAGGATTATATCGAATGGATCAAGGTCAGTAGGTATCTATCTATCTATCTATCTATCTATCTGTCTGTCTGTCTGTCTGTCTGTCTGTCTGTCTGTCTGCCTGTCTGTCTTTCGGTCTGTCTGTCTTTCTGTCTGTCTGTCTGTCTGTCTGTCTGTCTGTCTGTCTATCTATCTATCTATCTATCTATCGATATATCTGTCTATCTATCTATCTACCTATCGATCGATCTATCTATCTATCTATCTATTTATAAAGAAAATCGCAAGTTATCGCGGATGTCGAGATAATACCGTCTGGTGAAACCTAGATAGAGTCTGCTTGTGGCACTAGAAACTGAAAACGTAACGGTAATGTAAATTGGAACCAATACTCTTAGAGTACTTTGCTCACAATTCTCATTGTGTTTTGTTTCATTGCTGTTTTAGTTTATCTACATGTCTTCGTTTAGAAAGGCAACGAAGCATTTATTTCACATTTAAGTACTACTTCGTAAGCTAGGGAACGCTTTGAATGTAGACACAAAAATATTACACGTATTTAATGGGTGGTGAAGGGAAGTTTCACATTGTTGAAGATATTTATTTATAGATCACCTCAGCCCCAAAATCTTGCATGTTCTTCAAAGTGAGAAACAAAGTGCATTTATATTTTCCAAAATCTGTCACTCTTCTCAGAATCACCATAAAGACCAGAGGCCCTTTGGGGATTTATCTGGCCCCAATTGGAACCCCTTTGCGTTTTCAAATGAGAGCGTGGTGAGTCGCAGTCAATCTCCAGATGAGAAGAATTTGCTTTAATTATGAATTGAAATAATTGAAAAGAATAAAAACAAGTATTCTAGAGGCAAACATGAGTAATGCCACCATAAGGAAATAAATATGGAAATTTTAAATTGTATAGGTCTCCGCCAGACTTATTGTTATTCTTTGTTGTTAAAATTTTCGTCCAAAACTGCTTTCGTGATCTACAAAAATTTTTGATACCATAGGACAAGAGAAAGCCTTTTTAAGACTTCTAAAAGGGGTGCACATGGCCATCTATCTATCTATCTATCTGTCTATCCATCTATCCTTTTATCTATATAGGCATCTTTGTTGGCACTGTGAAAAGAGAAAGCCAAACGAGTTTTGCGAGGAGGGGAGAGGCGCAGATTCAGTGTGTTGAAGAGGTATATTATTTGAACACATCTCATCCATTGACATTTGTAACACTGTCAAAGTCAGAAAAGATATATTGTTAATTCCACACTCCGCAGAATCTTGATGGAAATAATATGCTCGCCAAAGATAAATCATGGATAAAGAATTATATCAAGTGGGCCAAGGTAAGTGTTTATCAATCTATTCATCTATCTATCTATCTCTTTCTCTATCTATCTATCTATCTATCTATCTATCTATCTATCTATCTGTCTGTCTGTTTGTCTGTCTGTCTGTCTGTCTGTCTGTCTGTCTGTCTGTCTGTCTGTCTGTCTGTCTGTCTGTCAGTCTGTCTGTCTGTCTGACTACCCAGCCATCCATCTATCCATCCACCCACCCACCCACCCACCCATCCATCTATCTCTTTCTCTCTCTCTCTATCTATTTATCTATCTGTCTATCTATCTATCTATCTATCTATCTATCTATCTATCTATCTATCTATCTATCTATCTATCTATCTATCTATCTATCTATCTGTCTGTCTGTCTGTCTGTCTGTCTGTCTGTCTGTCTGTCTGTCTGTCTGTCTGTCTGTCTATCTATCTATCCAGCCATCCATCTATCCATCCACCTACCCACCCACCCACCCATCCATCTCTCTGTCTGTCTATCTATCTATCTATCTATCTATCTATCTATCTATCTATCTATCTATCTATCTATCTATCTATCTATCTATCTATATCTATCTATCTATCTATCTATCTATCTATCTATCTAACCCTTTATATCTATTTTATCGGAGAGTAAAGTAGAAATTTTTTTTAAATGAACTGGAAAACTTTCTTTTTTTTGAATAAGTCACAGATGGTGGTTAACAAAATCAGAACTTTTCCCAGATATTGAGATAACGCTTTCTGGTGAAACCAATAGAACCCACCTTTGACACTAGAAATTGAGAACATAATGTGAGTTTAAACACTGGCTTTCTGAAGTCCTTTACATTCAATATAGCGATTTAAAATTCTAGATATCTCCTCAAGATTTTGAGATCTAATTTTATCCTGTCTTTTTTAAATTTTAAATATTTTCTAAAAAGGCTTGAAAATGTTCTATCTATATATCAATCTATCTATCTGTCTATCTATCTATCTATCTATCTATCTATCTATCTATCTATCTGTCTGTCTATCTATCTATCTATCTATCTATCTATCTATCTATCTATCTATCTATCTATCTATCTATCTATCTATCTATCTATCTATCTATCTATCTATCTATCTGTCTGTCTGTCTGTCTGTCTGTCTGTCTGTCTGTCTGTCTGTCTGTCTGTCTGTCTGTCTGTCTGTCTGTCTGTCTGTCTGTCTGTCTGTCTGTCTGTCTGTCTGTCTGTCTGTCTGTCTGTCTATCTATCTATCTATCTATCTATCTGTCTGTCTGTCTGTCTGTCTATCTATCTATCTATCTATCTATCTATCTATCTATCTATCTATTTATCTATCTATCTATCTATCTAGTTGGCACTCCAGATGGAGTAGCCTCAACGTGTTTTGCGAGGTGCCAAGGGGGGAAGAATCATTGTATTGGAGAAGCATTATTATACCAAGACAATTCCATCCATTGATTTATATGGCTGGAGATCAGAAAAGAATTATTGTAAATTTTTCTGAATCGCATTAAATGCCGCAGACACTTGAAGGAAACAATACGCCCTACAAAGATAAATCATGGATAAATGATTATATCGAATGGATCGAGGTCAATTGGTATCTGTCTATCCATCTGTCTATCTATCTATCTATCTATCTATCTATCTATCTATCTATCTATCTATCTATCTATCTATCTATCTATCTATCTATCTATCTATCTATCTATCTATCTATCTATCTATCTATCTATCTATCTATCTATCTATAAAGAAAACCACAAGTTATCGCCGATGTCCATATAACACTGTCCGGTGAAATCTAGATAGAGCCTGCTTGTGGCACTAGAAACTGAGAACATAATGTAAATTTGAACCATGACTCTCTAAAGTCCTTTCCTCAGAGTCCTCTTTCCTTCAGTTGTACTACAAGAAATTCTCATTGTGTTTTGTTTCGTTTTTGTTTAAATCTTGCATGTTCTTCAAATTGAGAAAAAAAATTCTATGTATATTTTCCTAAACCTCTTACTCTTCCCAGAATCACCATAAAGACCAGAGGGCTTTCGGGGATTTATCTGGCTCCAAGTGGAACCCCTTCGCGTTTTCAAATAAGAGTCTGGTGAGTCGGAGTCTATCTCCAGATGAGAAGAATTTGCTCTAATTATGAATTAAAGAATAAAATCAAGCCTTCTAGTGGCAAACATGAGTAAAGCCACCAAATAAGCAAATAAATAAATTTGGAAATTAAAATTGTAGAGGTGTCCGCCAGAGTGTGGGACTTAATATTATTCATTCTTGTTAAAATTTTCTCCCAAAACTTCTGTCGTGATGTGCATAAATTTTTGGTAGGATAGGAAACGAGAGAGCTTTCTTCACACTTCAATATGTCCTGCACATTGCCAAATGGCTCTTTCCACTTTTATCTATTTATCTATATTTATCTATCTATCTATCTATCTATCTATCTATCTATCTATCTATCTATCTATCTATCTATCTATCTATCTATCTATCTATCTATCTATTTATCTATCTATTTATCTATCTATTTATCTATCTATCTATCTATCTATCTATCTATCTATCTATCTATCTATCTATCTATCTATCTATCTATCTATCTATCTGTCTGTCTGTCTGTCTATCTATCTATCTATCTATCTATCTATCTATCTATCTATCTATCTATCTATCTATCTATCTATCTATTTATCTATCTATTTATCTATCTATTTATCTATCTATCTATCTATCTATCTATCTATCTATCTATCTATCTATCTATCTATCTATCTATCTATCTATCTATCTATCTATCTATCTGTCTGTCTGTCTGTCTGTCTGTCTATCTATCTATCTATCTATCTATCTATCTATCTATCTATCTATCTATCTATCTATCTATCTATCTATCTATCTATCTATCTATCTATCTATCTGTCTATCTATCTATCTATCTATCTATCTATCTATTTATCTATCTGGTTTCCACAGAAGACAGAGAAGCCTCAATGCGTTTTGCAAAGTGTCAGGACTTGAATATCCATTGAATTGGAGAAGCACATATTAAGTCTATCAATTCTATTGATTTACATAATTGTGGAAATCAGATATGAAATATTGGTATTTTTTCTGGATTGTTTTGAACTCCACAGAAACTTGATAGAAACAATATGCCCTACAAAGATAAATCGTGGATAAAGGATTATATCGAATGGATCAAGGTCAGTAGGTATCTATCTATCTATCTGTCTATCTATCTGTCTGTCTGTCTGTCTGTCTGTCTGTCTGTCTGCCTGTCTGTCTTTCGGTCTGTCTGTCTTTCTGTCTGTCTGTCTGTCTGTCTGTCTGTCTGTCTGTCTATCTATCTATCTATCTATCTATCGATATATCTGTCTATCTATCTATCTACCTATCGAACGATCTATCTATCTATCTATCTATTTATAAAGAAAATCGCAAGTTATCGCGGATGTCGAGATAATACCGTCTTGTGAAACCTAGATAGAGTCTGCTTGTGGCACTAGAAACTGAAAACGTAACGGTAATGTAAATTGGAACCAATACTCTTAGAGTACTTTGCTCACAATTCTCATTGTGTTTTGTTTCATTGCTGTTTTAGTTTATCTACATGTCTTCGTTTAGAAAGGCAACGAAGCATTTATTTCACATTTAAGTACAACTTCGTAAGCTAGGGAACGCTTTGAATGTAGACACAAAAATATTACACGTATTTAATGGGTGGTGAAGGGAAGTTTCACATTGTTGAAGATATTTATTTATAGATCACCTCAGCCCCAAAATCTTGCATGTTCTTCAAAGTGAGAAACAAAGTGCATTTATATTTTCCAAAATCTGTCACTCTTCTCAGAATCACCATAAAGACCAGAGGCCCTTTGGGGATTTATCTGGCCCCAATTGGAACCCCTTTGCGTTTTCAAATGAGAGCGTGGTGAGTCGCAGTCAATCTCCAGATGAGAAGAATTTGCTTTAATTATGAATTGAAATAATTGAAAAGAATAAAAACAAGCATTCTAGAGGCAAACATGAGTAATGCCACCATAAGGAAATAAATATGGAAATTTTAAATTGTAAAGGTCTCCGCCAGACTTATTGTTATTCTTTGTTGTTAAAATTTTCGTCCAAAACTGCTTTCGTGATCTACAAAAATTTTTGATACCATAGGACAAGAGAAAGCCTTTTTAAGACTTCTAAAAGGGGTGCACATGGCCATCTATCTATCTATCTATCTGTCTATCCATCTATCCTTTTATCTATATAGGCATCTTTGTTGGCACTGTGAAAAGAGAAAGCCAAACGAGTTTTGCGAGGAGGGGAGAGGCGCAGATTCAGTGTGTTGAAGAGGTATATTATTTGAACACATCTCATCCATTGACATTTGTAACACTGTCAAAGTCAGAAAAGAATTATTGTTAATTCCACACTCCGCAGAATCTTGATGGAAATAATATGCTCGCCAAAGATAAATCATGGATAAAGAATTATATCAAGTGGGCCAAGGTAAGTGTTTATCAATCTATTCATCTATCTATCTATCTCTTTCTCTATCTATCTATCTATCTATCTATCTATCTATCTATCTATCTATCTATCTATCTATCTGTCTATCTGTCTGTCTGTCTGTCTGTCTGTCTGTCTGTCTGTCTGTCTGTCTGTCTGTCTGTCTGTCTACCCAGCCATCCATCTATCCATCCACCCACCCACCCACCCACCCATCCATCTATCTCTTTCTCTCTCTCTCTATCTATTTATCTATCTGTCTATCTATCTATCTATCTATCTATCTATCTATCTATCTATCTATCTATCTATCTATCTATCTATCTGTCTGTCTGTCTGTCTGTCTGTCTTTCTGTCTGTCTGTCTGTCTGTCTGTCTATCTATCTATCCAGCCATCCATCTATCCATCCACCTACCCACCCACCCACCCATCCATCTCTCTGTCTGTCTATCTATCCATCTATCTATCTATCTATCTATCTATCTATCTATCTATCTATCTATCTATCTATCTATCTATCTATCTATCTATCTATCTATCTATCTATCTATCTATCTATCTATCTATCTGTCTGTCTATCTATCTATCTATCTATCTATCTATCTATCTATCTATCTATCTATCTATCTATCTATCTATCTATCTATCTATCTATCTATCTATTTATTTATTTGTCTATATATATCTATCTCGAGGGGTGACAGCCAGAAGATTGTATGTGCTGTCAGACACATTTTGAGATATCGCAGTTTAAAGATTTTGAGATGCCTTAACAAAGAAACTACACAACGGATTTAAATTAAATTTCACACACAGGTAACTAATGTATTAATGTGCTTACTGTTTAATTCATTTTTGTTACAGACAAAAGAAAAGAAAAATATAGCATAATTAAATACTTACACTCTGTTGGCAGCCGGGAAATATTAAAAAGTCCGAATGGTTCGTCCTGCCACGAAGTTATAAGGGCACTTACAAGTTGGTCGTAAGTAAAATTCCCAAAAAGGATCACCTGTTCGCTGCCACAACATTGTATGATCTTTTATAGCCTGTTCGCAGATCTGAACGAGCACAGGTATAAAGAGTCTTGGCACCGCTAAATGGTTGTATGTCCACTTGCAGCAAGTGAAACAGATTTTCACAATTCACCAATGAATATCATTACCTCTAATTTTATGTAGAAAACAGAAATTTACACATCACTGAAATAATAGTCACACATCCATCTGAGGTAATGAAAAGGCGGACTGGCGTTTTCGATGAAGAGCACCAAAAATATACATGCATTATATAATGCTAAGAAGGTGGAAGAACTAAATAAATTGAATATTGTGCATATTCTTTGCCAGTATTCATATTTTGGTGATATGTGGTCTTTCAGGGCTTTATTAAAGTAGAGAAAATGCGCTTTTCCATTTTCATATCACTATCATGAAATTACTGTGGAGTGTATTCCTGTACAGTGTGTTTCTAAAAAAAAAAAAAATGGGAATAACGATTCCTTTGAGAGTGTTTGTTTGGTAAAGAAGTGGATACTTTTCCCTCCATCTTAGGTGGCCTAATCTCAGGAAGATTTCAAGGTTTTACAGAGGGTCAGCGGCGTCACTGCTATATTGTTACACGGATCAGCACAATTTTTGGACTATCTAAGTACCGTATGTTACAATATGAATGCATAGTACACATATGGGGAAAAGTATTCTTATTCATGGTTTTTTAGAAGAAAATATTGATAGATTAGACTTGTCTTGGATGGGCTACCTAAATTAGTCTTATTATAGATATGGGTGCCCTGGTGTTTGCCAGTGGCCAAAGTTTGTTCTCTGATTTTTAAGCATATTGGATGCTTTGCTTTCACTAATAATGCCTCCATGGCTGTATGTTTGCTCTACTCAACACTGGAGGTACCAGGTAACTGAACACTGTCATCTCACTGGTACATGTAATAATCAGCTCCATATAGAATGCACAATGCATAAACCCCTAACATCGCTGTTCCTGGGGTAAGTGTGCTTGAGTTATTCAAGATTTTAGTCACACATTTAGTTAATCCGAAGATCACCGTTTCCCTTGGAAACTGTCATAGGATTGTTCATTAGCATCTTCATCAGAGGCATCTCTGGCATCTGAAGGTTGGTTTGCTGAGAGAAGATGGTACAAGTTTTCATGCACTGAGCACACCAGAGAGCCATTTGCTGTTCAATAAAGTGGTTGATTTATCCTGGCTACAGACACAACTTTCATCCTCTACCTGCACCACTGTGGTATCATCTGCATTGTAATTGTGTCAGAAGCAGTGTGTGACAGTCATGTAAAGATGATATCCAGGAAAACTGTATGGCACATAGCTGCATTTTCTGAAGGGCTGGCAAGTGTTGGTGGTCACTGTCACTGCGAGCGCTAGTGGTTACAACTTGTTACACATTCATGCATTTGACATCATCAGCAGACTAATGGTTGTCCTGAGTGGCTGAAATAATATCATCTTAAAACTGAATAGTCATGGAGATTAAATCATTTCAGACTATATTTCTCGATTAGTAAATCTAACAAAACAAAAAACAAAAAAAAACAAATAAAAGAAAATGTCATTTGAATGACAGTATAGTAAAGGGCAACGAATTTGTGAATGTATGTAATGAACAATGTGTGTGTGTGTTCGTGTGTGTGTGCATAAAGAGGAGAGACAGTGATAGATGGAAGAGAAACAGACATTAAGATAAAAAAAGAACAGACTGACAATACAGAAGATTACCTGGCAGTGTTATAAGGGAAAGGAGTAAAAAAAAAAATACTCACCAGTATATATTCTCTGTGCTGAATGCTTCTTGAACTGACAGAAGGCAGGCTGCCGTCGATCACCTCATAAAGTTACCAGCAAGGGGCAGTACAAAAAATGTTACAGATACAAAATGTTAAATCTTCTCAGTGAAGAGCCCCAGACACGGCTGGTTCATTGCGTACATTCTAACGGCAGAACTGATGAAGCTATGAAAGCCTTTCACAGCAGCTTTGCTTTGTAATTTGTTATGTTTGTGTGTTATTGCGTCGTGTGTGGCATATGCTCAAGTGACTGTCACAACAATGAAACATTTTACAATGAAAGTTCACAGACTGGGAAGTTCTGTACGATGTAATGTCTTCCCACAGTGGTATCCTGAAAAGATGTATAGCCCTTATCCTTGTTCGATCAAGTCATTATTTTATAGAAATACTTGATGAAATGGTAAGATGAGCCCCTAAATGCTCTCCACTGTGAGGACAGCCAAGCCCCACGTCTTTATTTGCCTGGGTAACTCAGTGCTGATCTCAATTATAGCACATTGAAAGCTACGGTTGAATCAATAACTCTGACTTCTCTTTCTGCAGCATGTTGTATGTGACCCTTACAACATTGTTGCGAGCAAAGATTTAGATCAGATGGGACCAAATGTCTACAGCCAACAGGTTGTATAATGCATATAATTTGCCGAACAAAGCACATACAACCTTATGTCGGGACATGATGGTGTACATATAACCTTGTGTTATTGGTCATTAATTAGCTAATTAATAAGAGTTGAAAGTTCTCATTTCGCTAAAGAAGCAGGGCATCTGTACAAATATGAAAGTGTAAAAACCTGAAAATGCCCAAAAATGTCACATACAACCTTCTAGCTGTCATTCTATCTATCTATCTATCTATCTATCTATCTATCTATCTATCTATCTATCTATCTATCTATCTATCTATCTATCTATCTATCTATCTATCTATCTATCTATCTATCCATCCATCTATCTATCTATCTATCTATCTATCTATCTATCTATCTTTCTATCTATCTATCTATCTATCTGTTTGTCTATCCATTTATCGTTTTATCTGTATAAGTATCTTTATTGGCACTATGGAAAGAGAAATCTGAACGAGTTTTGCGAGGAGGGAGAGACGAAGATTCACTATGTTAGAGAGGCATATGTAAAAACCATCCCAGCCTTTGACTTGTATGTCAAAATCAGAAAAGAAGTATTTTTAATGTTTCTGAATTGCGTCACTCTCCACAAAATCATGATGGAGACAATAAAACCCCAAAAGATACATCATGGATAAAGAAATACAATGAGTGGATCAAGGTCGGCCATGATCTATCTATCTGTCTATCTATCTATCTATTTATCTATCTATCTATCTATCTATCTATCTATCTATCTATCTATCTATCTATCTATCTATCTATCTATCTATCTATCTATCTATCTATCTATCTATCTATCTATCTATCTATCTATATATATATATCTATAAGTCTATCTATCTATCTATCTATCTATCTATCTATCTATCCATTTTTCACTGTATCTATCTACTGTAAAATAAAGCAAAAATGTTTTCTAAAAAAACTTGAAAACTTTCTTTTCTCGTTAAGGTGAAGTAACAGATGATGGGAAACAAAATGTTGTGTTATCCCAGATGTTGAGATAATACTGTCTGGTTAAACCTAGCTTGAGCCCTCTTTTTGCACTAGAAACTGAGAGCATCGTGTAAATTTGAACAATGAATCTCCAAAGCCCTTTCCTCAGAAACGACTCTCTTTTAGGTGTAGCGAAAGGAATGTTCACCCTGTTTTGCTTGGTTTTTTTCCCCCCTGTAATTATAGGTTTGGTAGGGTAACAAACTTTTCATTCAACATTTAAGTACAACTTTGTGTCACAGAAAGTGGGAGGGAATGCCTCCATTATGCATAGATAAAAAGTGTAATTGTTTAGGAAAAAGGTCGAGGGAAAATTCCCAGTGTGGAAAATACTTACTTAAGGATCATCCAAGCCCCAAAATCTTCCATGTCCTTCAAACTGAGAAAAAAAATGTATTTCTATTTTTCAAAACCTGTCACCCTTCTCAGAAATACCATAGCGGCCAGAGACCCTCCAAGGATTCATCCGTCCCCAACTGGAACCCCTTCCGGTTTTCAGACATGAGAGTTGTGAGTCGGAGACACTATCCAAAGAGCAGAATTTGTTTTGATTATGAATTAAATATCTCAAGGTTTCTAGAAGCTTACCAATATCATGCCAGTAAGCAAATGAATTAATGAATATAGCATTTTCAAATTATAGAGGTGTCCTCCAGATTGTGAGACTTAGTTATTCTTTCTTTTTTAAAATTTTAACCCTTCTCACAAACTGGTTTTATGATATACAAAAATATTTAGTTGTAGGATAGGATAAGAGAGTCCCTTTTTCACACTTGAAAAAAAAGGGCCTAATGGTGTGTCCAACTTCCTTCTATCTACCTGTCTATCTATGTAGTTAACTATCTTTCTGGCACTCCAGACAGAAAAACTGAACGCGTTTTTGCGAGAAGGTGAGTATGAAAGATTCACTGTTTTGAAAAGGCATATTATATAACTACCATCCCAGCCATTGACTTTTATAACTGTCAACGTCAGAAAAGAATTATTGTTAATTTTCCCAATTACGCCACACTCCGCAGAATCTTGATGGAAACAATAAACTCTCCAACGATAAATCATGGATAAAAGATTACTTGGAGAGGAATAAGGTCAGTCGGTGTTTCTCTGCCTCTCTATCTATGCATTGATCCATTATAAATTTATCTATCATTTTGACACTCCGGACAAAGAAACCTGAATGCATTTTACCAGGATGTGAGCATGGGAGGTTTGCTGTCTTGAAGAGGCATACATAAAGACCATCCAAGACTTTTGTAACTCTCAAAGTCAGAAAAGAATTATTGTTAATTTTCCAAATTCCATTACACTCCACAGAATCGTAATGGAAATCTATCTATCTATCTGTCTGTCTATCTGTCTGTCTGTCTGTCTGTCTGTCTGTCTGTCTGTCTGTCTATCTATCTATCTATCTATCTATCTATCTATATATATATCTATCTATCTATCTATCTATCTATCTATCTATCTATCTATCTATCTATCTATCTATCTATCTATCTATCTATCTATCTATCTATCTATCTGTCTTATATTGTACCTATCTACTGTAAAATGAGACAGAAATGTTTCTTATACAAGCTTGAAAACATTCTTTTTTTGTGGGGCTGAGGTGAAGTAAAACATGATGGTAAACAAAATCACATGTTGGACTAGACGTCAAGGTAATGCTGACTGGTGAAACCTAGATATAGCCTGGTTCTAGCAATAGAAACTGAGAACATAGTGTAAATTTGAACCATGACTCTCTAAAGCCCTTTCCTCAAACCACCTCTCTTTTGATTGTACCAGCAAGAATGCTCTTTCTGTTTTAGTTTTGTTTTTGTTTTCTGCGCGGGGTGGGGAGGGGTTTTTGTAAGTGTGCGTTTAGAAAGATAATAAACTATTCATTTAACATTTAAGTATTACTTTGTGTGACATAAAGTGGGAGGGAATACTTCCAATGTACACAGAAAAAAAAAGTGCAATTGTTTAGGGAGGCAGTCGAGTGAAGTTTCACAGTGTTGAAGATACTTAATTAAAGATCATCCCAGCTCTAGACTATCGCACATCTGTCAAATTGTGAAAATATTATATATTTATATTTTGCAAACTTGTCACTCTTCTCAGAATCACCATAGAGACCAGAGGCCCTCCGGGGATTCCTCCGGCCACAACAGGAGCCCTATTTCAGATAAGAGTGTGGTGAGTAGGAGTCAATCTCCAGATGAGCACAGTTTGCTTTAATTATAATGAATTAATTATATAAAGCTGTCTAGAAGCCAATCATAGTCAAGCCAGTAAATAAATAAATACATAAATATAGAAATTGAATCTTGTAAAGGTCTCCTCCACACTGTAAGACTGAATGTTATTCTTTCTTTTTAAAATTTTCTCCAAACTGGGTTAGTGATTCACAAAACGTAGATCCAGTGTCTAGGCACACGACATATCGTGGAAAAAGCGTGGAGAGATTTTTCACGACACGTTTTTCATCCAATCAGAGTTGACCGTTTTCTGACTCAAAATGGCGACCCCCCACTGAGCGGGGGGTCGGAACCTGGGGGGCATGAGGGTCTAGTCAGTTTGTGTCAATGGGTGGTAGTCAGATTGACTAATCAAGCGAAAGGGGGCTTGGGTAGCTGTATTAAGTCGTGGAACGTCGTGAAAAACTTCACCAACGCATGTCGTGGAAAGGTTCACGGAGGCGATTTCCAAGACGTGTCGTGAAAATAGCCACTTCCTTCACAAAAATATTTGGTAATAAATGATAAGCGAAGCCCTTCTTTATAACTTGAAAAAAAAAAGTCGTGCACAGGACTAATGGTGCTGTCCACTTTCATGTATCTATCTATCTATCTATCTATCTATCTATCTATCTATCTATCTATCTATCTGTCTATCTGTCTATCTATCTATCTGTCGATCTATCGACTATCTATCTATCTATCTGTCTATCTATCTATCTATCTATCCATCTATCCATCTATCTATCTATCTATCTATCTATCTATCTATCTATCTATCTATCTATCTATCTATCTATCTATCTATCTATCTATCTATCTATCTATCTATCTATCTTTCTATCTATCTATCTATCTATCTATCTATCTATCTATCTATCTATCTATCTATCTATCCATCTCTCTGTTTTTCAATGTATCTATCTACTGTAAAATAAAGCAGACCGTGTTTTAAACAGCCTTGAAAATGTTCTTTTTATTCAAAGGTAAAATCAGACATGATAGTAAACAAATCATGTGTTTTACTAGATGTCGGGATAGTGCTGGCTGGTGAAACCGAGACTGAGTCTATCACTAGAGTATCAGTTGCACTAGAAACTGAGAAATAGTGTAAATTTGAACCATGACTCTCTAAACCCCTTTCCTCGGAGCCCCCTTTCCTTTAGATGCACAAACACGAATGCTTTCTCTGTTTTTTGTTTGTTTCTTTTTTCTTGTAAGTGTACATTTTGAAAGGGCAACAAATCATTAATTTCACATTTAAGTGCGACTTCGTAATACGTAAAGTGGAAGGAACTGCTTCCAGTGTACACAGAAAAAAAAGCCAAACAGTGGAAGGCTATATAAACTAAACCAGACGGGAATATTCCCATTGCGCACCGAGCGATTGGGGGCGGGAAATTTCCTGTGGTCAAGATCCATATAAATTATTTATAGACCATCCCAGCCATGGACTTTAATTTCGGCAAAACTGAAAAAAGGATTGTTACATTTTCCAATTCGGGTCACTCTCAGCAGAATCCTGGTAAATACAACAAGCCGCCCAATTATATATCGTGGACGGTGAAGGATAATGTCCAGTGGATCCAGGTCAGTCGTTTTATCTATCAATCTGTTTATCTATCTATCTATCTATCTATCTATCTATCTATCTATCTATCTATCTATCTATCTATCTATCTATCTATCTATCTATCTATCTATCTATCTATCTATCTATCTATCTATCTATCTATCTATCTACCTACCTAGCCATCTGTGTCTCTATATGTCTGTCTATCTATCTATCTTGTCCACCTGTCTGTCCATCCATCTGTCTGTCTGTCTATCGATATGTCTATTGATCTATCTATCTATTTCTAAAAAAAAACTTCTCTCTCTTTGCCTCTGTGAAGTGTGAGATAATGGTACAAAAATGATGTATCACACAGATAGATCTATCTATCTTTCTATCTATCTATCTATCTATCTATCTACCGTAAAATAAAGCAAAAATGTTTTCTAAAAAAAACTTGAAAACTTTCTTTTTTCACTAAGGCGAAGTAACATATGATGGTAAACAAAATGTCACATTATCCTAGATGTTGAGATAATACTGTCTGGTTAAACCTAGACATAGCCCTCTTTTTGCTGAGAACATGATGTAAATTTGACCAATGAGACTCTAAAGCCCTTTCCTCAAAAAATGACTTTCCTTTATGTGTGCCGAAAGGAATATTCACTCTGTTTTGCTTGTATTTTTTTTCCCCTGTAAATGTAGCTTTAGAAAGGTAACAAACTTTTTATTCAACATTTAAGTACAACTTGGTATGACATAAAGTTGGAGGGAATGCTTCCAATGTACATAGTTAAAAAGTGAAATTTTTAGGAAGAAGGTCAAGGGAAGTTTCACAGTATGGAAAGTCATCCAACCCACAAATTCTTACATGTCCCTCAAATTGAGAAAAAAAAATGTATTTCTGTTTTTCAAAACCTGTCACTCTTCTCAGAATTACCATATAGACCAGAGGCCCTCCAAGGATTCCAACTGGAACCCCTTCCCGCTTTCAGATAAGAGAGTGGTGAGTTGGAGTCAATTTCCAGATGCGCAGAATTTGTTTTAATTATGAATTAAATATCTCAAGGTTTCTAGAAGCTAACCAATATCAAGCCAGTAAGTAAATGAATTAATTAATATAGCATTTTAAAATTATAGAGATGTCCTTCAGTCTGTGAGACTTAATGTTATTCTTTCTTTTTAAAATTTTAACTCTTCTCCCAAACCGGTCTTATAATCCACAAAAATATTTAGTACGACAGGATAAGAGAATCCCTTTTTCACACTTGAAAAAAAAGGGCCTAATGGTGCTGTCCACTTCCATCTATCTACCTGTCTATCTATGTAGTTAGCTATCTTTCTGGCACTCCAGACAGAGCTTAGAGAAACCTGAACGTATTTTTGCGTGGAGTTGAGTATGAAAGATTCCCTGTTTTGAAATGGCATATTATATAACTACCATCCCGGCCATTGTCAACGTCAGAAAAGAATTATTGCTAATTTTTCCTATTATGCCACACTCTGCAGAATCTTGATGGAAACAATAAACTCTCCAATGATACATCATGGATAAAAGACTACTTGGAGAGGAAAAAGGTCAGTCGGTGTCTCCTATCTATCTATCTATCTATCTATCTATCTATCTATCTAGCTATCTATCTATCTATCTATCTATCTATCTATCTATCTATCTATCTATCTATCTATCTATCTATCTATCTATCTATCTATCTATCTATCTATCTATCTATCTATCTATCTATCTATCTATCTATCTATCTATCTATCTATCTATCTATCTATCTATCTATCTATGTATCTATCTATCTATCTATCTATCTATCTATCTATCTATCTATCTATCTATCTATCTATCTATCTATCTATCTATCTATCTATCTATCTATCTATCTATCTATCTATCTATCTGTCTTACATTGTACCTATCTACTGGAAAATGGGACAGAAATATTTCTTATACAAGCATGAAAACATTCTTTTTTTCCTAAGATGAAGTACCACATAGTGGTAAACAAAATCACATGTTGGACTAGACGTTGAGATAATGCTGCCTGGTAAAAGTTAGATGTAGCCTGGTTCTGGCAATAGAAACTGAGAACATAGTGTAAATTTGAACCATGACTTTCTAAAGCCCCTTCCTCCGACCCCTATGTCCTGTAGGTGTAGCTGCAGGAATGCTCTTTCTGTTTTTGGTTTGTTTGGGGTTTTTTTTTGCGCATGGAAGTGGTGGGGGGGGGGGGATTTCTTGTAAGTTTACCTTTAGAAAGGTAACAAACTATTCATTTCACATTTAAGTATTTCTTTGTGTGACATAAAGTGGGAGGGAATGCTTCCAATATAACAGCAAAAAAGTGCAATTGTTTAGGGAGGCAGTCGAGTGAAGTTTCACAGTGTTGAAGATACTTAATTAAAGATCATCCCAGCTCTAGACTATCGCACATCTGTCAAATTGTGAAAATATTATATATTTATATTTTGCAAACTTGTCACTCTTCTCAGAATCACCATAGAGACCAGAGGCCCTCCGGGGATTCCTCCGGCCGCAACAGGAGCCCTGTTTCAGATAAGAGTGTGGTGAGTAGGAGGCAATATCCAGATGAACACTATTTTCTTTCATTATGAATTAGATATTAAAGCTTTCTAGGAGCTAATCAATATATATACAAAAATAAAAATTGAAAATGGTGAATGTCTCCTCCACACTGTAAGACTGAATGTTATTCTTTCTTTTTAAAATATTCACCTATCTCCAAACTGGTTTAGTGATCCACAAAAATATTTGGTAGGATAGGATAAGGGAGCCACTTCTTCAGACTTGGAAAAAAAGTCATCTACAGGCCTAATGGTGCTGTCCACTTTCATCTGTCAATCTATCTATCTATCTATCTATCTATCTATCTATCTATCTATCTATCTATCTATCTATCTATCTATCTATCTATCTATCTATCTATCTATCTATCTATCTATCTATCTATCTATCTATCTATCTATCTATCTATCTATCTATCTATCTATCTATCTATCTATCTATCTATCTATCTATCTATCTATCTATCTATCTATCTATCTATCTATCTGTCTGTTATCTATCTACATATATGTACCTAATCATCTATCTATCTATCTATCTATCTATCTGTTTTCTATCTATCTATCTATCTATCTATCTATCTATCTATCTATCTGTTTTCTATCTATATATCTACCTATCTATGTATCTATCTATCTATATTTCCATCCACCCTCCCATCCATCTACATGTCTCTCTGTCTGTCTGTCTGTCTTACTACCTAGCTATCTATCTGGACTGACTGACTGACAGACAGAGAGGTGGACAAACGCACGAACGAACCAATAGATAGATGGATAGATTAATGGATTGATGTATGGATGGATGGATGGATGAGAAGCGGGGGGACGGGCGGATGGACAGGCAGACAGACAGAGAGACAAACAGATAGATTATCCTAAACTAATTTTTTACGGTAATTTTTTTTCCAGTCGCCTCAGCTGTCCCAAACAAAGAGTGGGAAGGTTAAGCTATAGCGGACTTTTTCCTGCGACAAAAAAAAAAAGCACGGAAGGGCAAGGAAAGAATTTCGTCCCCTTAAAAGCATAGCAAATTCTTTGAAAGGACGGGCTGGCCACTTCCATCGCATTGCTGCCACTTTCCATGGGAGACATAAACAAGCGCTCTTGTGATGAAAAGTGTTTTATATTCTGTCACGATGACCCAGTGTTTCACTTATGTTGATACTACCGGAGGTATCTGGAACTGCCCAGCATGAAGCTGTCACTGCTTCACCTACCTCGTCTTCTCTTTTATGTCTCTCCCCATCCCTCCTCTCTCTCTCTCTCTCTCTCTCTCTCTTTCACTCTCACTGTCTCACTCTCGCTTGCTGTCTCTCTCCCTCTCTCTTTCGCTTCCTCCACATGTCTGTCTGTCAGTCTGTCTGTCTCTCGCTCTGTGTCTCAGATAGATCCGGTAGGGCTAGATCTGTCCATATTTTCCTTATAGATTTCCCTTCTGGCAAGGAAATCGCACCATAATGAATGTCTGTGAAATACAATCTTTTGTGAGCATTATCATTTTACATTTTTGTAATACGGACAATTGCAAATCACATCATAGGCTCATTGTTTTTCTAAAATGCGTAGACAGTGGGTATACAAGCGGAAGAATTATGATTCTTAACTGTAACAAAAAGAGAGGTGGACAAACGGAAGTCAACACAACAATAAGATGTGGTTTGAAATAATCTGGGTGAATACTGTTTATGCAAATGGCACTGCCAGATCATAATCATCTTTTTTTTTTTTAAATTCAAATGTTTACCTTTTCTCTGCTTTCATAGTTTGTATATATCTTGTATAATACATTCCTGGAGCCGATGGCTTGCGTTTTTTCAAATCATGTGAATCATTATGCGCAGTTTCTTATTCTGTCTGAAGTAACTTCACACCTGTTCTCGTAAAGTCCATGTAAGTTTCTCAACGACAGATTTAAAGAGGATTTCACAAAGTCCTTGTTTTCAATATCTGCATTCCATACGCCATTTATCTCAGTTAAAGTAAATCAGGCATTTCGCAACTAATTCCAGTGGAAAAACTGAAATATCTCCACTATATCTGTCTCTTCCACCACCCTTACTTTGTCTTTCCTGCCAGTCACCAATTTGATTTTGATGCAAAAGAAGGTGCCCTATTGCCATCATTATTTACATACTTTTGCAGGGACTGTAAGGTGACCGGGTAATATTTTAATGACAATTGATTATTTTTTCTTGCACTTCATTATCAGAGTTGATAAAATATGAAGACATTCAAATTTAGAGTTTTTGAAAATCAAAAACCACAACAACAAAAGCAGCAGCAACAACAACTACCGTACAACAAAAACACGGCAACTCATTTTTAAACTATGGAAAATGTATAGCATTTGAACCCTGCTGGGAAAGCTTCAGGACGATTGTTTTAGCGTGCATTATTTTTCATTCCATGATAAAATGACCAAAGTGTGTTTCATTTACACACAGGCACACACACACACCCACAGGGTGAGAAAAAGAGGGAGGGGTGCAGAGACAGTGACGGAGAGAAAGATTTTAAAGGACGATAAACATAATCGTAGTCTCCAATGTGTTTGTATAACAAATGACTGGATTATATCCCCTGCCGCTGAGCAGCTTTATCATTTTATCCACCATTTATCTTGATCATGTAGTTGTGGTTTTCACACATTTTACAAAGACAAGAACCAAATTGATTATCCTCTCACACCTACTTTTCAATTCGAAATAGCACAAACTCCTGACATTAGGTACATTCACTCATTGTTCAACTTTTCCCAGAAACTCAGTAACAACTTAACCTCAGACTGGAGATTTCAAAGACAAAATTTCATCACATGTATTACATAGATTTCACTTACTGCCAGGGGAAGTGAACCTAAAACATAATATGTGCACTGGATTACAGTATTAAAAAACCATTTTTACAATATAAAACTGCACGAAATGCTAACAATGTGTTTTCAACGTGAACGGGGAAAACGATTGTTGAATGTCGTGTAGTTACCGGGTGACAGTGCGTCCCCTTAAAATGACAAGATTCTAACCCCTTCCTTCAACTTTTGAGAAATTGACGATTTAAGTTTCTTGTGCTTATAACTTATGGTGGTAGGACTTTTTTTGTTCTTTTTAGAAATAGTTACAAATTACACACCTAATCCACTTGATATTTTGACACTCAGTGGAGAAGGTTTGTAGAAGTAGTGTGTAGTGTGTAACTCAGTTCAGCCAAATAGTGGAGATAGAACCTTGCCATTCTAAGGGCACGTGAGGGCATTATCCTGCCTTCACGGGGTGCAACGAAAAAAGGAATTTAAGGACCGAAACGTGTGACGGCAGTTTTCTAGCGAAGATTTCCTGTGATCTAGCTCTGCCCATTTTGTGTTTATTTGCTTGTTTCCGCAATAACGTGTGCGGGACGGTTTTAGCAAGGGAGTGTTTGAATTGCAAAGAAACATAATTTTACAGGATATATTATAAGACTATTAAGTATTATATTTATAATAATTCTCTCCCTCGCTCTCTCTCTCTCTCTCTCTTGTTTCCGCAATAATGTGTGCCGGACGGTTTTAGCAAAGAACTTTTTAAATTGGAAAGAAACATAATTTTAAAGGATTATTATATTATATTATACTTATAATAATTCTCTCTTTCTTTCTCTCTCTCTCTCTCTCTCTCTCTCTCTCTCTCTCTCTCTCTCTCTCTCTCTCTCTCTCTCTCTCTCTCTCTCTCTGTCTGTCTCTCTCTTGTCTCCGCAAGAACGTGTGCGGGACGGTTTTAGCATAGAAGTGTTTAAATTGCAAAGAAATATAACTTTAAAGGATATACTTACAATAATTCTCTCTCTCTCTCTCTCTCTCTCTCTCTCTCTCTCTCTCTCTCTCTCTCTCTCTCTCTCTCTCTCTCGCTCTCTCTCTCTCTCTCTCTCTTTCTTTCTCTCTCTCTCAGTCCGGTCGACAGTCGTGGGTACTTGCGAAAAGTAAATTAGGGTTGCTGAGAAAAAGATTAGTAGTGACCACAGCCGCAAAAAGCGGTGATTAAGGACAACATAAATCATGTAACATACACAGAGCTTGTCTGGTGGAATGTAGAACAAAAAGCGTAAGGTTGGGCTCAAAAGAGACATAAACAATAGTTAAGTTTTTTTAAAGTTAATACCAACCATTGGAAGATATCGAACTCGGTTCAAATCATGTGGAGAAAATAGAAACGCCCACGGGTTTTTTTGTTGTTGGTTGTTTTTTTTACAGCAAAAACTGTGTTGTCAATGTGATCTGATGTTTAGAGTGTATGACAACAATTTTCATGAATGATGCATCGATTGAAAGAGAAAGATTTCACAATAAATGAATTAATGACATTATTTTGAAGAATCTTATTGTGATCCATCTTACCAAATACTTATACACCGCCTTCGTCATTTGAAATTAATGAGCAAGATGCGTCCGCGCTCGTGCACACACACAAAAGCACAGGTGCACGAACACACACGCGCCCGCGTGCACACACCTACTCGCACACAGTAAGGAAACCTGAATCATTCTTACACACAAACGATGCTTGAAATCTTCTAATATAGTGTTAATTAGATCTATTCCCCGAGTACTTGCGAAAAGTAGGTGGGGTTCCTGAGAGAGAGATCAGCAGTGGCCGCTGCAGTAAATAGCGGGTCATGTAAGATAGCCAGAGCTGGTCTGGTGGAATATGAAACCAAAATCATGAAAAAAAAGTTGGGTGGAAAGAAGACAAACAATAGCAGTCTAAGTTATGCCCACCAATCGAAGTCATCGACCAGGTTCAAATCACAGTAAGAAAATTAATTTGACTTGAGCCTATGGTTTGGAACTTAACATTACTTAATCCTGACGTTGAGAGTATGACTTCACAATTTTGATGAACGATGCACTGATGGACAGAATTCACAACAGACAATAGACTTAGGTGCCTACTTAACTGTTGAGTGCAGAGTTGAAGGAAACGCAAGAAGCAATAATCAAACAGCAGTTGTTCAACACATAATGATTTCAGAGTCTATGCAGTCCGCGTGAAGCTGATGGTACTGACACTGCACGCCTTCCTCAGGCCTGTAGCTGCAACATTACACGACGTTTCAAGTCTATCAGTTTGAAAGTATTTTTCATCATAACTGGTCTTCAGTTCTAAATTCCTTTGAGCGCGCCTTTTGACCTAATCTATCGCCTGAAATAAATGTTGGTGTTCTCATTTTGTAAGGAATCCTGTTACGGATGTTTTTCTTTCACTCTTCCTCCTTTTGCGCCCGAAAGTGTGATAACTAATGCTATGAAGGTTGATTTTTTTCTGGTTCCCAATTACAATCGAATAAGTGATCCCAGTAAGCGGTTGCAGAAGACAATTCCATAAGTATTATCACATTATTTGCCCTTAGACAAGTCACACAACCAGGGGCGAGGCTTCCTCATAATCAAATAATCAGTGATTACCCTTCGAATATTAATTCTAGAATTACTGTGCTTTCCAGATCGAGCCCAACCCCAGGTCCATTAAATTAGTCAGTTCAGCATTCAATTCTACCTCGCTATTGCGTTTGTTATATTAGTCCAACACCCCTCACCCAAGAGCATCTGTATAGGGACCTACACCTTATGAACTGATCCATAATCAGTGATTTTAACAAAGACGAAGAGGACTTTACTACACCCAGAAGCTATCTTGAGCACGGCCTGTATTCGTCGACGCGGCCTCGCAGACAGCAGAATAGTGAGAAGAAAAATAAGCTTATAATCAAAGTTTGACCTTATTTTACCTACATTTATGCATGTTTTTCACTATGCGGTCGTTTTCATCCTAATCGAAAGGTAAAGAGTAGAGTGAAAGAGTTTGTGTGGATTGTTTTGTTTGTTTGAGGTAATCTAAGAATAATTTACTTTGCTCACAGCAAGAGCTACCAAAGCAGTATGATATAGTCTAGAGCTAGACAATTGTGATCAAAATCAGTCGAACGTATCAAGAACATCACTTCATTTGATAGGTCGAGCGAACCTACACCGCAACGGCGGATAGCCACTTCTTCGAGATCGCTGCACACCGTTGTGTCACGGAGATGCCACTTTCTGCCATTTAATAGATGGGTCCTTTTCGGGAACCTTTATGAGATGGTAGAATAGCAAAATCTCTAGCTATGAATATGACAATGAAAACTTGCTGTTCAAATTATATTTTTAAAAATGGATGAAAAATATGCGTTTATAAGTCTGTTAGTATGAATGAATGGTATTTTCAGATTAGTTTGGTTTGTAAATTGCTGCATTCCTGTCCTGTTGACAAGAATAGTCCGCTCCCTAGATTTTGCAGTGCCTAGCACCCATTTCATTGTTTTAGTCGTTACATTTATAATTATGTAAATATGATGTAGCGATACGTCCTATTATAAGGATCTTACTAACTGAAATTCTGATTACCCTCTGTAGAGGGCCATGCTTCGCCCATGCACACAACCGATTTTCCACTTCCCACAACCACTTTATTTGAGCGTTACTCTTTCGTAAGCTGTATTTACCATAAGCTGATTTCGGATGATGGAAGAAGAAAAAAATGTTCCATACCTTGAAAATTTGATAAGTCATCGAATCAAACGACAAGCAGATGAAAGTGGTTCAGAGATTAATCTTATCATTTCTTAGTAGGCCTACAAACTGAACGACATACCCTAGTTTTAGCTAAAAAAAAAAATGGAATTGATAAAATCTAAGTTTTCGAAAAATCTCATGATTCATCCTATTAAGTACTTTAACACTTCGCTTTTCAAGATAAAAGTATGTGACGCGTGCATACACACATGCACACAGGTACACCTGATGACACACACACATACACAAATTATATACAAGCACATCTGATAACACACACACACACAAATACAGGCACACCTAATGACGCACACACACACAAGTACCCGCACACCTGATGATGCACACACATACACACAATTACAGGCACACCTGATGACTCACACACAAATACAGGCACACCTGCTGATGACACGCATAAATTATACAGATACGGTACGCTCGGTGACATACATATACATTGTCATACAGATCAGTTACACCTGGTGACATACATACACGGATGATAAAGCTCCATGCGCACACTCACACTGACAGTAATACAGTAATAATATAGTATTCCCAATTCAGAGCCAGCAACCCGCTGGCTGACATCATCCTCACCCTGTGTGCGCACCCACCGACAGATCCAGTCCCAGCATCCCCCTACCCCTTTCTCCCATTATGTATAATGTGTTTCTGTATAATGCACGATTACTGTTAGGTGCCAATAATCTCTCTCTGTGTCCCTCCGCTTTTTTTTTTTATTGCCAAATCTTTAAGTCTCTTGACGTGCCGCAGCACTGAGATTTTGCTTAATTTTACACATAATTCCGATCAAAGGACGGCGTGGATCTTCTTACTTAGAACATATGCATGTGTACACTGTAATAGTAATACACATAGTCTAATTGTCTTTTCCCGGCCTAAGTTAGACATAAAATGTCATAATATGTGTAGTTTTAGAAAACTGAGCGGCAGTAAACAAAAACCCAATGTGCCGTTGTTTTTTTTCAGAGATCTGAGCTGAAGTGGTTTTCATTCAGTTTCATTCATAAGGTTACGTGTAGTTCATGTATTAGGACCACAGAATAGAGACACCACTGCCTGCCTACTTGCATTACAATGTACTTTGCCATTAACGTTAGTTTAGGAGTAAGAGGTAGTCTTCCCATTGTTTCTGAGAGTGAGAGGAATAAATGATACTGATAACACAAGGGAGCACGAATATTTCATTTGATTTTGACACTGATAGTGTGCATAATACACTGTATTTTATGTCATGTTTGAAAAAAAAAAAAAGCCTCGTAAAATGAAATTAAATAGTGTTTGAAATTTTAAAATTTCGCAGAATCGTACAGTTTCAAGTACATTGTATCTGACGGTAAAGAATGATGAATAATGAGAGTTTGAGTTTAGGCTTTAGTTTGGGTTATACGGCACGATAACGGTCTCTCTGCACCTTTAACGGTCTATTTGGGTACTTTATTTATGCTTGGTATTCAAAAGTACATGTGGTACACATGGTCTGTTCCGTGTCATGATATGCACTCATTTTCATGTGTATGATGTGTAAAACAAAAGAAAACAAAAAAAGCAAAGTTTATTTAATGCAAAATACAATGTGTGATTGTAAGAAGTTTTTTTTTTCATTACAACAACTTGCTTTCAAATAAACTTAAGGGTAAAATTTCATCCACATGAATGGTGACAAACATACAGAATTCAGCTGCAGCTGAAGTACATGATGTAAGCTCAATGGAAACTGTGATGTATTAAAATTTCTACAAATACTCCAGAGAGACTGTGCTTTCACAGCAAATTCTAATTTCATGGTGTGGACAAAAAGGCTGCCAAGAAATACATGGTTTCTTAAGAAACACCATAAAAAAAAAAGGAAGTGTGGCTGCTAATGTTTACTGACAGATATAAATATTCAGATATTGTGATTTTCATTAATTTGCACTCACATGAGATCAAATTTCCTGCACATATATTTCTTTTACATACATCTCTTAAATTTTAGATTCAGTGTTTATGACAATGGTGTTTGAAAACAACACTAGGCCTATGTACATTTTGACAATAAGCCATCCATTCATACGTAATGTATGCTCAGACGAGGGTTTGCTCCCAGGGTACGAAAATGTTCAGTGGGGAGAGTCAGGATTCCTGAGAACTCTGCATCATGCTTTTTTTTTTTTTTTAATAATGACAGTGAATACAGAGATTTCATTTAATTTATTTTTTGTACAAGAAAACTGTAATGTATTGAGTACCGTAGTATATCTAGTTAGTAATAATATGAATGAATGAATGTACGAAGAGACGAGTGTATTGTGAAACCTTTTCAATATTAAAAAAAAACACTTCCGTTTCCCTGTGAGAATAACAGGCCGGAAAAACATGGAGAAGATGTGCTGAATTAAGTTCTTTCGGTATCTACCATAATCGGGGTTTAGGCAATGTCATACATGACATATTGGCGACGAGGATAAAGTAAAGATAAGTAGAAAACTTACTCGTGATAATATAGGTCTAGATGCTTAGTAGTTATTGATTAATCTCCGTTTAGAAAAATAGAAGAAAGATCTAGATCTAGTAGAAAGAAACTAGAGCAAACACGTCAAAATCCAATACCGGATCTAAGACAGCTCCTTCGACAACACCGTCGACATCATTGAAATGCCATCGTTGTGACATGGATCATCGTGGTATTCCCTGCAAATTCACAAATTCTAAATGCTTCCACTGTGGAAAAATAGGCCACATCGCAAAAGTGTGTAAATCTCAAAAAGCATCCCCTTCGTCTGCTTCATTTTCTACGGTTACACCTAAACAAACTCCCAAACAACACCATAATGGAGGAAGGGAAAGGTATAAATGGAACTATTCATCACGCTCCTGTTACAATATTGATAATGATTCTAGCAACGATTCTGAATTGTTTGGACTGTACCACACTCGTCCAGACCCCAATTCCAACAAAGCCATTTGGATACCTCTGAATGTAGAAGGTAAGGAAATATTATTTCAATTGGATACTGGTGCCTCCGCTACTGTTGTACCTATGACCATGTATTGTGATTTATTTTCTTCATACGAGTTGAAACCAACCAAAACGTCACTTAGAACCTACACTGGTGACAAGGTACACATCCTAGGACAGTTATGCATGAACATTCAGTACAGTGAACAATCACTTGAACTGCCATTGATAGTGGTAGATTCGCCGGGACCGCCGCTTCTGGGAAGAAACTGGCTTCAGGAAATTAAGTTGAATTGGAGTAGTTTATTCCATACTACATCTCTGCATGACGGGTTCCGATCAATGACGCTCAGCTCAACACTATCCAAATACAGCAGTGTTTTCAACTGTGACGCTGGTCTATTGAAAGATCACCTGCAGCATATCAGTCTTAGAGAAAATACTTACCCCAGCTTCAAGAAAGCCAGACACCCACCATTTGCTCTTCGCAATAAAATTGAAGAAGAGTTGGACCGCCTTGTTCAGACCAACATTATCGAAAAGATAGAACATTCTGATTGGGCAACACCGATTGTTCCAGTCCTCAAAAGTGACTCTACACTCAGAATTTGTGGAGATTACAAGGTTACCGTGAATAAAGTCATAGCCAAAGAAGGACATCCAATACCGCGAATCGATGAATTAGCGAACAAGTTAGCTCATGGTAAGAAATTCTCCATCATTGACTTCAGTCATGCATACACACATATTGCACCGGATATTGAAAGTCAGAATGTAACAACCATCAATACCCACTGTGGTCTCTATAGGTATAAACGGCTTCCATATGGAATATCATCTTGCCCCGCCATTTTTCAGCGTACTATTGAGTCTGTGTTCAAGGATATTCCCAACACTGTCATTTATTTTGACAACCTCTATCTGACGGGCTGCAACGACGAGGATCATTTGAGAACGCTCGAAATGGTTTTGAACCGTTGCAAGGAAAAGGGACTCAACATCAAACGCTCGAAATGCGATTTTCTGAGAGATGAAATCGATTTTCTTGGCTATCGTCTCACAAGACATGGAATTCAGCCACAGCCAAAGAAAATAGAAGCAATCCATAAGACCCCTGAACCAGTCAATGTTCGTGAACTGAAATCTTATCTCGGAATGCTGAACTACTATTCGAAATTCCTACCGAACCTTTCACATGACCTCTCACCTCTGTATGATTTGCTGAAGAAGGACACCAAATGGAAATGGACATCAAAACAGAAATCAGCATTTGAAAAGTCCAAGAAACTTATTTCTTCAGATAAGCTCTTGGTACATTATAACCCACAAGTTCCTGTTGTGTTAACTTGTGATGCTTCACCTAGAGGAGTGTCAGCAATTTTATCACATGCAGACACTGATGGAACGGAAAGACCAATCGCTTTCGCCTCCAGATCGCTTGATAAGGCAGAAAGAAATTATTCGCAATTAGATAAAGAAGCTTTAGCACTGATCTTTGGAATACGGAAGTTTCACAAATACGTCTTTGGTCGACACATCACCGTCAAGACTGATCATAAACCTCTATCGGGCTTATTAGGCGAAAACAAGCCTATTCCGGAACATTCATCCTCACGTGTTCAACGATGGGCTATCATCATGAGCGCCTACGACTACTAGTTGGAATATGTTCCAGGACATCGTAACAACGCTGATGCACTAAGTAGATTACCTCTACCAACTCATAAGCATGAACCAACACCATTCCCAGAAGATCTCCACCACATCTTCCAACGTCTTGATGATTCACCAATCACAAGTGCCCACATTGCAGCAGAAACTTCGCTGGATCCAACGCTACGACAAGTCTACAAATTTTGTGCTCATGGTTGGCCTGCTCATGTCAACGACCAACTTCGCCCGTATTTTACTCGTAAATCAGAATTGAGCATCGATAATGGATGTGTTCTATGGGGTATTCGTGTTGTGATTCCATCATCTTTACAACGAGGAATTCTGTCACTCCTACACGAGGAACATGTTGGGATTACTAGAATGAAAATGTTGGCCAGAAGTTATGTATGGTGGCCAAAGTTAGATAGTGAATTAGAAAATGTGTCAAAATCGGGCTTTCAGTGTCAAAGTTTTAGAAATGCACCTCCTAATGCCCCACTTCACTCATGGAATTGGCCAAGTCAACCGTGGAGTCGTATCCACATTGATTTCGCTGGGCCTTTCTTAGGGCATATGTTTTTGATCATAGTAGATGCACATTCGAAATGGTTAGAAATTCGCATTATGAAGAGGATTACAGCACAGGACACCATCTTCCAGTTTCGTTCTGTGTTTGCTACCCATGGATTACCAGACAGAATCGTGTCGGACAACGGACCAACATTCACCGGTCAGGAATTCCAGGATTTCCTTCGCCATAATGGTATAGAACATATCAAATCTGCACTTTACCACCCATCCACAAATGGGTTAGCTGAACGCGCAGTTTCAACATTCAAAAGTGCCATGAAAAAGATGGACAAAGGAACAATTCATGAACGTGTAAACAGATTCCTCATCAAGTACCGATCAACACCCCAAACAACCACTGGGGTAACACCAGCAGAACTTTTGTTAGGTAGAAAGATTAAAACCAGATTAGACCTTGTCCATGACCATGTATGTGAAAATGTAAAGAAAAACCTTAGGATTCAAAAATACTATCATGATGAACATGCTAAATTTAGAGAATTTGCTATTAATGATAATGTCTTTGTTCAGAATCAGTCCACTTCTTATCCCAAATACTTACCAGGTATCATTGTTGATAAAAAAGGACCTATCTCCTATAAGGTTAGGTTGAATGGTATGATCAAACGTTATCATGTTGATCAAATCCTACCTACTGAGGTTGATTTTGCTTCGAATCCCAGGATCGAACCGCCAAGCCTTTCTCTTTCAGAGAGAATGGGGAAAGGGAGTATTACTATTAGGGAAAACCCCATTGCATCAGCAAACTATGACCCCTTAGCTGAGGAGATAAATCCTTATACACCTCCTGTTGAGCCTGTTGACTCAGAGGACACAACATCTTCAGTTGATCAGAATAATGATCAGACCTCTTGTCAGTCATCCCAAAGTTCCGTATTATTAGATACAGAGAAATCACCAGTTGAAAGCAAAATGCCAATTAGAAGATCACAAAGAATTATCAAAAAGCCTGATAAGCTAACACTTTGATTTGAAATATTTTTGTTGATTAACTAATCTTCAGTTAAATTGTTGTTAGGTTGATTTAATTATTTCAACATGTTAAATTGTCTTTGGCGATGATGTAAAACACTGTAACTCTCCAATGTTATTATTATTAACATTAGTTATTTCAACACCTTACAGTGTTTATCTTCTATGTAGTATGCTAGTAGTATAGTATGGTATGTTGTCTTGAGTTTAAATCATTAAGACAAATGTGTCACATCATATATTCTGTTGTGCTGTCATTTTCGTACAATTACGGATTAAGTTTCATTTAAGGTTGGGGGAATGTAATGTATTGAGTACCGTAGTATATCTAGTTAGTAATAATATGAATGAATGAATGTACGAAGAGACGAGTGTATTGTGAAACCTTTTCAATATTAAAAAAAAACACTTCCGTTTCCCTGTGAGAATAACAGGCCAGAAAAAACATGGAGAAGATGTGTTGAATTAAGTTCTTTCGGTACCTACCATAATCGGGGTTTAGGCAATGTCAAACATGACAAAAACAAGTTGGTATGATTTACATGTACATGTATAAAAGTCAATGGCTATTCTTCTATAGCTTCCGCTGAAATAAAATTGACTATAAAATACGTTTTTTCAAGATAACTGCGCCCCTCAATAGTATTTCCAAATTTGGCATGGCCTTCCAAAGTATTTTGTCTTTTAACTAATTTTCTCATTTAATTTGCAAGACTATGCCAGGAGATTATGTATTTTCGCATCCTAGGATAAATTTATAGTTCAGTGTCATTCGGGCTGAAACTGGCGCAGTCATGTGTTTCTATGGCATCATTCATGTTGAAAGCTATGTGGATTGTGAATGAAAGATTGGAATACCATACTAGTACATTATTACTAGACTACAAGGTCATGTCTGTCATTAGATGGGTGTGAAATTGACACAGTCGTCAGCGACTTGAATGAGAGACGAATTAACATATCGAGGGATATTTGCCATATTGTTGTATGCGACATTTTGTGGATTTTGAGCTTTAGTCATGAAAGTGGTTCGCTCACTCCTGATTTCAGTGTGTATAAGTGTCATACCAATCGGTCAAAAACTTTTCGACACATATGTGTTTGTGACGTAATGTTTTATGCGTTGCCATGCAGGCCTTTTGCCGACCAAAGTTCAATCCTCATTTTCTCGAAAAGGCAAAAATGCACATACAACAATATGGCAAATACCCGACGATATTATGTAACGGCAGGCAACTTTATATATATAATGTCGGCCTCGGGCTCACAGAATGTTCTTGGCTATTCGAGAGACGTTTGGCTCAACTATAGACAGTGCGATTTCTTAAAGATTGATAAGAGCAAATACACTTATGTTATAAGGGCTCTCTAATAACACAGTGCAGGGTGATTTCATCGCTTTGATAGGCTGTGGGCGAAGTGCAATATCTGTAAACCACCACACACACACAACAAAACAACAACAAAAAAAACAAAAACAAAAAACAAAAAAAATGCCAGTTTGTAATCTGAATAATTTGTGTTGACGCTCAGAAACATGTATGTGCACCCCCTCCCCGCACCCAAACTTACAGTTGCATCTATGTATGCTAAAGGCGTTTTGTTGTTGTTTTTTTTAAAATAAATAAATGAATTTTGTATAAATCAATCAGGGTCTCTTCATTTCATAATCCTCCCCTATTCAGAATTCAAGAGCTCAAGTGCGACTACAATCTCATTTTTTCTTTCTCCTCTTATAATACTAATTTAGAGTGCTGTGTTGTGAGAGGATGAACGATTTTTTTTTTAAATAATGTGTTTTCATTGTAACGCTAGTGCGTGAGTAATGTACGGCTACTCATATCATAGAGATTTACAGGCACTTGTCTGGTTGCCGTTATTTGAATTACTTCCCTTATGTACGGTAACACCGGTCCCGTTATTAACATTGCTGTGATGAAGCGCGCGTTTTGATTGGTCAAATGGAAATTGTGACCAGCTTGTATCCAGCTCCTGTATCATGTCTTAAACTTACACTTTCTTCCTTGTCCACTGTCAGAAAGACAGTATACCCTTCCCGTATAATATGGGTGCTCATGATAACTGGGGATACGATGTGTTGATGGACTAAAATATCTCGCACGAGTCAATTTTTACTTATCTCGTCACCTTTGAAAAATTATGTTAAAACTATTATATAGGGTTTTTAGAAAAAGTAGCCGGTGAGAATTTCAGTATCGGAATTAAGATGCCCTCGGGACACAAGTAGTAAAACTAGCAACAACCAATAAATAGAATAGAATTGTTAAACCAATAATTATACTTACCACCCGTGCCATGGGAGGACAACCTTATAATAAGGATTTGGAAGTGTATATCTGTACAATATGTTGTATGGATATGGACAGTGCATATCCATACAACATTTTTACCCAAAAGCGCGACTGATGAAGGTTTGCTGAAACAAAACTTATGGTATTCACGAATTTAAAGTGATAACACATGGAATAGTCAGATGGACCTGGGGGCGTGAGGGTCTAGTCAGTTTGTATCAATGGGCTGTAGTCAGATTGAATAATTAGGCGAAAAGGGGTTGGGGTAGCCATTGGTGATCGACGTACACTCAAGTATATTATTAGCGCAGATCACCCAATCTGCTAGCAGAAGTCGGATTGTTTTGCTACTAAGCCGATTCATATTTTTAAAAACTATGCAAATTAATAAGGTCAGTACATGTAATATAGTATTCCGGTGTGTGTTCTACGTCATCGAATTGTGTGCGTTGTACGGATATGCACTGTCCATATCCGTTCAACATGTTGTACGGATATGCGCTTCCTAAGGATTTAGCAACTATCCCCCCACCCCCCCCCCTCCCCCAAAAAACAATTCAACATGCCTGAAACAGAAGCCCAACAAGTTCGCTGAAAAATTCTGACAAGTCTGACACCAAATCCACGAAGTTGGCCAAAAAAATCCGATAAGTCTGACATACACACACAATTCTAATAATCCCCCCCACCCCCAAAAAGTTTGACAAGTCTAACGCAGAAGTCAGATAAGTTGGGGAAAAATTTTTGACAAATCTGACAAACAAGTCTAATAAGTTGGCCAAAAACATTTTGACAAGTCTGACGCACAAATCCGCCAAGTTGACCGAAAATTTTTCTAAAGTCTAACACACATGTCCGAGAAGTTGGCCCAATGATTGTGACGAGTCCAACAATTTGGCTTAAAAATTCTGACTAGTCCGACAAGTTGGCCGATAAATGACGACAAGTCTGACACAAGTCCAATTGGTTAGCCGCAAAATCCGGAAAGTCCAACGTGCAAGCCCGACTAGTTGGCCGAAAAATTGCGATAAGTCTGGAGCTCAAGTCCGACGAGTTGGCCAAAAAATCGGCCAAGACTGACGAAAAAGTCCGACCAGTTGACCAAAAAATTTTGATGAGTCTGATGCATAAGTCCGAGGAGTTGGCCAAAAAGTCCAACAAGTCTGACGCAGAAGCCCAACAGGTTCGCTGAAAAATTCTTACAAGTCTGACACACCACTCCGACAATTTGGCTAAAACATCCGACAAGTTTGATGCACAAATCTAAGAAGTTGACCAAAAAATTTTGACAAGTGTGAGGTACAAATCCACCAAGTTGGCCGAAAAATCCTGACCAGTTCATCGCACAAGTCTGATAAGTTAGCCAGAAAATTCCCACAAATCTGATGCACATGTCCGAGAAGTTGGCCAAAAAATCCAACAAGCCTGACGCTGAAGCCAACAAGTTCGCTGAAAAATTCTGACAAGTCTGACACACAGGTCCAAGAATTTGGCCAAAAAACCTGACAAGTTTGACGCACACACACATGCATAAGTTCAATAAGTTCCCAAAAAAAAGTTTAACAAGTCTGACGCAGAAGTCTAACGAGTTGGCCAAAAAATTTTGACAAGTGTCACGCACAAGTCAGATAAGTTTGCCAAAAATTTTGACAACTCTTACAAACAAATCTAACAAGTTGGCCAAAAAACGTTTGACAAATCTTACAAACAAATCTAACAAGTTGGCTAAAAAAAAGTTTGGCAAGTCTGGTGCAGAAGTCCGACAAGTTGACCAAAAAAATTTTAAAAGTCTAACACACATGTCCGAGGAGCTGGCCAAAAAATGTTGATAAGACTGATGCACAAGTCCAACAAGTTGGCCGAAAAGTTTTGAAAAATCTAACACACATGTCTGAAAAATTGGCCCCAAGATTTAGACAATTCTGACTATTTGGCAAAAACAAAATTCCGACAAGTATGACGCACAAGTCCACCAATATGTCTGAGAATTCTGGCAAGTCCGTCACACAAGTCCAACAAGTTGGCCTAAAAATTCCAATAGTTTGATACACAAGTCGGACAAGTTGGCGGAAAATTCCGACAAGTGTGACACATAAATCCAACTGGTTGGCCAAAAAATTCGGACAAGTCTGACGCACAAATTCATCAAGGTGTCCGAGAAATTCTGACAAGTCCGTCGCACAAGTCCGACAAGTTGGCCTAAAAATTCCAATAGTTTGATATACAAGTCTCAAAAATGTTGAGAACTGACTCACAAGTCTGACAAGTTGGCAAAAAATTTCAGAAATCCGACAAGGTGGCCAAATATTTTGACAAGTTTGACACACAAGGCCGCCAAGTTGGCCATAAATTTTGAAAAGTCAAACGCACATGTCCAAGAAAATGGCCCAAAGATTTTGACAAGTCTGACGTGCATGTCCAACAAGTTGGCTGAAAAATCCCGACAAATCTGATGCACAGGTCCAACAAGTTGGCCGAAAAATTCTGTCAAGTCCAACATGCAAGTCCCACAAATTGGCCAAAAACTTTCTATAAGTGTGACTCTCAAATTTGACGAGTTGGCTTAAAAATCCTCCAAGACAAGTTGGCCAAACTTTTCCAACAATCTGAAGCACAAGTCCGAGAAGTTGGCCAAAAAATCAACAAGTCTGATGCAGAAGCCCAACACTTTTGCTGAAAAATTGAACAAGACTGGTGTACAAGTCCGACAAGTGTGACACACGAATCCAACAAAGTGGCCGAAAAAATCTGACATGTCTGACACATAAGCCCAACCAGTTGGCAAAAAAAATTCTGAGAAGTCTGACAAGTCCAGTGCATAAGTCTGACAAGTCCGAAAAATCTGCCACACAAGTCCAACAAGACCGACAAGTTTGCCGCACACTTCGGACAACACCAACAAAATCAACAAGTCCATTGCACAAGTCTGATAAGTCTGACAAGCCTTTAGTCTTGTTTCCATGAGGTAAGTGCAGTTTGACCAAGACATCGGTAATATACATCATAATTTAGAGGTTAAAATATGTTTAGTGTTAAAGATGGTGAAGTACGGCAAGTCCGACAAGTTTTTCCCTTCTTTTGTAAAATTTTGTTTCCATGTGATAGGCGGTTTGGCCATGACAGCGACGATGAATAATGTATCATAATTTTTTATTCAAACTTTTAAACCAAGGGAATAAAAGCCCTAATGTAAACGCAAGTGAAAAGTTTTGCATGTTCGAGACAGTAAGAGAAAGTATTCAATCCGTTGTGACATTCACTTTCAAGAGAACATAATTATAAGGGTATCGATTCCCACTTCTGCTTCCGGTTTGTAGATAAAAATCAAGAAGGCGTCAAGGGGAAAGGAAGATAATCATGTTTGCAAAAAGAATATTTATTGCCTTATTTCCAATAGAAAGCTTGTAGCTTTGGCTTATGGTGTTAATTAAACGTGTTTGAGTGAAAACCATGTATTTTAAATAAGGTTTGTAAAGAAATGGATTTAAATGAATTTATGCATGTTTGGCCACACCCTAACGACCTACAAGGTGGTGTTTTTTTGTGTCATATAAAAAAAAAACCAAATATTTTATTTATAGTACAGAACAGCCACTTTTGGGAAACCTGGGTGGTCACTGGCTCCTGCTTCCATGTAGCGTCGAGGTCCGCGGTCGACCAAGGTGCTCGCACGGCTAGTCATGCCTAACTAGCCTGTAAAGCTTAGGCTCTGGCGAGATTTCCCCCCTTAGGGCGCCACTGAGGGACTGAGAGTTGGGGTGGAGTTTGGTCGGGGGTAGGCCGGACAAAACATACTGATTAGAACCTACTTCCTTAGATCTTAAGGGGCAACTGGTACTTTAGTGTATTAGACTTAGGGTCGTCCATGTCATGGGAAAAGTGCTCTCGCAAGCACATAGTCACACGGCACATCTGTGCTAGGTAGGCTATTGTGTGCTGGAGTCCCCGTGCCACTCTTTTTTGTTTGTCTTTGATTCACTTATTTTAATTTCTCTAAACAGAATTCTATGCACAACAACAATAGCAACAATAACTGCTGAGCATTTGTTTTTGCAAAGTTCACGAGAGAGTGGGATGTATTTTTTAATATTGTCTCTCTTAGGGGATTTCTTATTGCTGTAGCAAATAAAAATTTAATGTTTCAATTGTGAAACGCATGGTTTTGTTTATTGACTTGTCGAAACACTGCCTGTCAAAACACATATTGTTGACCGCAGGACTGGTTGTATAAAAGATGGCAGAAAGTGTAGATTTTGAGTTATTACTCATCGTAGCGCAATAGGATTGGCCCTGTGCTCTTGATTTGATTTATACAAGAGTAGACTCACAACTGTCGTTAGGGAGACAGCATCGAGAACGCTTCAAGGGCGAGAAAGCTAGCACCTCAAGACAAGCGTTTTACAGCTTCGTGAAATATTCCACTCAAACCCCGTGACACATATAGAAAACGCACCTATCATAAAGCTTGCCTCGGAGAGCGCCGATTGTAAAATCAAGCGTGTTTGTAATATTGAAAGTGAAATTCACCAAACGATCGAACTTCTAATGACACACACACGCACTAACTTGCAAGACAAGTCCGACAAGTCTGACCAAATACTCAAATACAAATTTATCACACACACAAACACGTGTGCGCCCGCATGCACATGCCTATATGCACGCACTAGAGAAACCTAATCCATTTTTACACCTGGACAATGCTAGAAATCTTTTAATAATATGTTGATTCCCACCTTCTCCCAGCCCCTTTAACGTCCAATATTTTCTTTCTCATTTTATTCGTAATACTCCAGTGACCAGTGTTCTATAACTAAAAAATGTCACTCGCGTCCAGTGCTGTGTTTCTGGAACACTTTCTACTTTACCTATGAGCAACGAAACATTTATAAATTTTTTCATATTTTCACATAAATTTTTGGAGGCCCAGGGATCATTTAATTTTAAAAAATACTGCCATTATTTGGACTGTTCAAACTAGAAGAACACTGATTCAAACCAGAATATCAAGTGAATATTTCTAAGTTGGTGATGCTCGAAGGCTAAGTAAAATTTTTATAAAATGTAAGCAGTCTCCATCATTGTGGAGAGGATGAATGACAACAGGTGGACAAAACGCTGCACTGAATGGCAGCCACGGATAGGAAAAAGAACAAGAGGACGACAAGGAAGAAGATGGAAGGACGGCATTACAAAGAGAGGAGGAACAACATGGATGAGGAAAACAACAGACAGGAAAGAATGGAAAGCATTGTCGGCGGGCTACATCCTGCAGTGGGTGGACAACGCCTGCGTGAAAGGTGAAAGCAGTCTCCAGTTTAAAGTAGCCAGTATTCAACATTTTTTTTCCCCCATACACTATTCCTTTTTATTCTCAGTTGATACATTAATGAAGACAGTTTTTCCTTACTTTTTATCTATTTATATTTTTATTATCTTGATTCACTTTATAACCTTGTTGGAACTTAATGTAAGTTAAATATTTCCTCAAAACTTGTTTAGAGTGACTACTTTGTCTTCTCTCGGCTCCAAGCCTAAAACCCGTCTGTCTGGTACAGGACCATGAATTGACCTTGCGCATCACCAACGGCCCCATGGAATGCGCCTCAGACGGTCCAGGCTTGCGCCTCGCGTGGTCGCCAAGGCGTAATAAGTGTCTTTGGTGACCCTGTGATGCGCCTGTAACGGCCGTGTGGTGCGTCCACGGCATGCTAAGAATACAGACTCAGTTGATTTCATGTGACAATCGTCGCCTCGAATGCTGGCTGGGTGCATAGGGCATTAATGCGCAACGGGAATGCAATATGATTTATCTAAGGAAACAAACAACAAAATAAAACTAGAGGAACGGGCAAGGTGAAGTAGAACCATTATAATAATAATCATGATCATCCAGGAGCGAGGCTAATAAACAGATTCATCCCAGGCAAAGCTGGGCACTTCAGCTTAGTGTAAGAAATGAAACTGGTAGTGTAGACATCCTCTTCGTCTTTCCGTTTGTTTTTGTATACATATAATGTACATGTGTGGTTTAAAAGTGTTGAGTCTGGACAGCCTCATTTTGTTTAAAATACAAAACCTTCTTTAAGTTAACTGATCGCATGCTGCATGGTCCTTTTTATAGATTTAATGTGTTCAATGCGATTTATATTGCAAAACACCATTATCCTAGGATGAATCAATTGGGCCGAACACCGCGTCTCAGAATTTAACGAGCAGGACCGTGCAAAGATGCTAGTAGGCCCAAGCCAAATTCTGGCGTGGTAACGTGACTGAATAAGTTTTAATGCAGCATTAATTACACCATTGGTAGCTTAATGTCTTTCTTTGTCGATTATTTGTCCTATATGACCTCCAGTATTCTATTCTAAATGTAAAATCAGGTGGCTATATAGATAACGGGGGGGGGGGGGGGCATATTTGAAGTAAGTACGCTGGAACTGTTTTAATTAGAATTAGAACTGTGAATGTTGATGTTTGTGTTCTAAGACTGTAAGTGACATTTGCAAGTATTATTTGACTGTTCCATCAGAAAAAATTATGACTTTCATATTGAAGTCCGCTTGATAAACTATCGTAACTCGACCTTCCTCAAAGATTGAGATATTTGGCATGCCCAAATACCCATGAGAGCCAATAGGGTGTGTTTTAGTTGGAAGTTATATTCTGGAAACTAATTTCAAAATAACATTTTTCAAAATATCGTAACTACTACGTCTCATAAAGTAGTGATTCAGTAATGTGCTTCCTCTGAAAAATGTGTAAAAACCGAGTTACGATAGTGAACTAGAAGTAATCCAACAGCTTGATTTGCTCAACAAGGGTAGTTAGAGGCAAAGTCTTGAATCCATGACCGTAATTGAATAGCCTGCGTACGACCCCTTAATCTCTCCCTCCCATCACTTTGTGCACGCATTTCGCACGATGGGGACACTCTACTCGTCCAGCATACTTACTTTGTGGATGGGCCCTAATATCAGTAATGTCACCCCCATACATTGCACACCAGATGTCAACGTCATTCATGGCATGCCAGATAAAGAATTCACCAACTCCAGATTACAGTGTTGTTGTTTTTTTTCACCCACACCCCCATGCGTCATAGGGACTCGTGGGATTTTCGTACTAGAAACGGTGGAGATAACCTACGCAATGGCAGATGTCTTTGATATCGACTTTCTTGGTTGATTTAACAATAATAATAATGGTGATTAATATTTATATAGAGCTTCGTTCCATAATGCTAGCTCGGAGGGTTATACAGTCTTTCTACCACTCACATTCAAATTTATCAATACAAAGAATACAGCAAAACACGTGACAACGGTAAGAAACAGAAGTCTGACTCATTGTATTCAATCAATTAATGAAAATGTATGTTTTAAGATGTTTCTTGAAATTTTCAGTGGCTTGTACATACTTTTAGTTTTGAGGCAGCTAATTCCAGGGCATTGGGCCATGCAAAAAAAAAAAACGATCGTTCACATAGACATAGTTGGAACTTACAATTTTGTTGTTAACAGCCGGAATTTTGAGAAGTATGTTATAGATGAGATTATTTTATTGTCCTCAACGACGTTTCATATTTGTTTTATCTTCAATTTACAACCGCAAATGAAACAGGTGTAAAAAGAAGATACCATTATAATTTACCGTCCATCTCACGTGCTGGCCAATCAACCATTTTCTTCATTTCACAAGAGAGCTTTTCAAAATTTTGTCATGTTTAGATTGGCAAACACAGTGCTGATTGTAAATTCCAAACCATTAAAAATGGATAGGCCTACGTCATTTTGTGAGAACAGATCTCAATACGAGCAATCTTAAGGTAGCTGTACCTCAAAAACCACCCGGACGGCGAATTAATGTACGGGTCCTAAAGACCACAATCACTTGAACGGACATTGCGAAACAACGGACGATACTTAGACAAAACGGCCGTTGGTAACGCAATGAACGTTTGCTAAGACGGATAATGGTGACACCAAATATAAACGGACATTAGTGTCGTGGTAAACAAGTTATAATGGCGGGACAATGGGCGACAAAACTTTATCTTTAAGACCTGAGATGGTGTTCCATCGTTGAATTTGCTAAATCGACTACTACTGTTTTGTTATACATACTCCATGTATGTATACATCATAAAGACAAACTAGCTGAGGTACCCGGCTTTGTCCGGGATAAGCCTGCTTCCGTCTCACCCTTTTACTTCACGCCCCCCCCCCTCTTCCTCCGGCCCCACTCCTCTCTCTATCTCTCCTCCCCTTGTTTTGAGGTCTTTGTTTTCGGAGGATCTCTGCCCTTGGCATTTGTACCTCTTTTTCTTTTATTTTGTTGTTTTACTTGCAATTTAATTTTGTGTATTCTTGGTTCCTCCCATGGCGGGTGGGGGGAGGGGGAGGAGGCGGAGGAGGCGGAGGGGGGGATTAGTATTTTTTTAATTTTGCCTGGACAACGGCCTTGTCAGGCCTGCTCTTCTCGACTTCCAAGTGCCGAGATATCTATAAGGTACGACAAGTGCACGTGGGCCATCTGAACTGCCCGTCCTTCTTCGAGGAGACTAAGTGCTCCATCCCACCTACCATGGGTTCAGGGACAGGAAATTTCCCCCAATTTCAATATGCCTTTACCGACCGGGAAACGAACCCGTACCTTCGACATCAGAGGCGAGCTGCTTGCCTCTACACCAAGGAGCATAGATGATCTGAGCTCCTTGCTCTACACCAACATGTCCCTCTATCTCCCCTTCTCCACCTCTCAGAGAGCCATACTTGCCAATTTTCCCTGTCCAAATGATAAAAGTCTTGAATTAATCAAATGTGTTCAACATGGTGTGTACTTCAGTTTTTAGAGTATTGTTCCCTGAGTATGTACCAGTCGTCTTCCCGTTGATGATGAACGTGCATTTTGAAAGCGGTCAATAAACACAAATATAACATATCACAGGAGAAAGTGGCCACCACGCATGGACGAAATGAGTCGAAAAAAAAAAACGTTTGTTAAAAAATAGGGCCCTAATATCTATAATTTTCAGTGGTTGTGTTATGGTTTGAGAATTAATTGTAACTTGTATAACAGATTTGAAGCATATACTGTTTAGGGTTAGTCAGTAACTGGCGCCAAGCATCAGGCTATTGTTCAGATATATATATATTAGGCCGACTGGTTTTCGGCTTCAGTGCAATTACAGAGTCGGAGCGTTTATCTTCTATTATATTTCAGTATTACGGTACATTCACACCAAAGATCCGCGTTCGTGCGTGTTCGTACGTGACACGCACGAAACCATTTATTTCTTCTCTGGCCCCGATGCCTGGCATCGGGACTCAACTTCAAATTAAAATGCTTTATTATTTTTATGCTGACATTCGGATCACCACACGATCGTAATAATAATAATGATTGGTTCTAGAGCCGCTTATTTGTCTCCTATTGATTTTGTTTAATGACTTTGCTTGTCGTCTTTTGGATTGTAGATGATGATTTATGCTTCTGCACTTTCAGTGCAAAAACACTTTAAACTGCGCACTAAATGGAAACTGACTTAGGCTGTCCATTTGTGTTCATGTGGGAACGTATCGGTCTATGTGAAGCTTGTCTTTTTTAGGGTGAGCGGGATCAGCATCCATTTTCTCCAGATTTGGGTTTATTTCAAAGGGTTGAAAGGGGTTACTGAGTCCTCTTGAGTTTATTTCAACGGGTTGAAAGAGGCTACTGAGCCCTCCTGGGTTTATTTCGAATTTGCAAGGTCTCACATTTTACAACAAACGTTATGGAACTGTTTTTCTTTGTTTTGTTTTGTTAGTAGGACAGTGGCCTACTTTTGATTTTGCTTCTTTACGCTTTGTAAATATTAAAATATTGAAATATTAGGCTTAGGTGATGATAGCACAGTTAAAAAGTTTACAGCAAATTAATATCAGCAACACAATTACATTTAAGCGGGCTTTACTGTTAAAGAATAAATCGAGGGGTGCAAACATGCTGTAAATATATATTATGTGTTCAAAGAGAACAGACTCTGTGGGCATTTTTGGCAGTTGACTTTTATCCAGAAAATTATCTACATGAAGTAAAGTAGAAGCACCTAAGGGTAGCTATGGCAAAAAATAAGAATCGGCTCTCACGACTATGGTAGAGAGGGGAAGGTGGCAGACGCCTACACTGGAGTAGAATCTGGTTATGTGAGACTTGTAATGAACTGGAAGATGATTTAACAGTTTTCGAAATATCGATGTTGATTCCTCTCACTCCATAAAAGATACATTGTTGCAATTTCGGTGACTTGACTTTTTGTTTGTTGTTTGATCGTTGTATTCTATAGGCGCGCTCTTTGGGGCGCTTCTCTTTCCCTTGAAGAGAAAAATGTACCCGTTATACTGTAGACGGGAGTGAATAGTGTTTGAATAAAATGCACAAACTTTGCAACACGTGTGCATTTGACAAACTTTCTAGTCTTGGCGGGATTTCAAATTTTGGTGCCGTTTCATCGAAATTAAAGCCTTCTTATTTGCAGCTGCACCAAGTGATCGGACAACACAACGTAGAGCTCCACAAGAAAGTTCCAAAAGAGTTTTGTAGTCAGCTTTCATAGCATATTCATACTGCACATATTAATATATGAGAAGGTAACATAATAATTATACTGAATCACAGCATAACATAAAACTACTAATCCTGTGATTTTGATTCAACTGAATTCTAAGCAAAATAAAGTTTACAAAAGGTTAGATACACTTACTTAAGCTCTGTAATTAGGTGTCAACTCCTGGAATGAACTACCTTTGTCAACATTTCTTTGTGTCGATCAACTCTTTACCTAACAGCACAAATACCACCAACACACAACCAAAATAATACAAACAAATATATCAGTTTTGTACAGGTGGACGTTACAGATGTGCTAAACATGACACTGCACTGGATGTAACTGTGGTGTGGAAATTTTAGGTAAATGAATAGATAAATTTACATAAACTAATAAATAAATTAATAAAAGGACTGTGCCCATACCATTCATTTGCACTATCACTGCGAGCAAAGAGTGTCAAGTAGAAGTTAACTTGCTAAAGAGAACTTGGCCTTCTCATCCTGTTTGACTAGTTAATTAATAAAGCCTTTGGACATGTGGAATCATATTTTTTTTTTACCTCATTAATTTATTTTAGGCATTTTTGTTTCTGTTACACATACAGAAAAGATGATAAGAAAAAAGTTTTCTCCCTCTGCCTCTCTCAGATAGATTTCCCCATCAAGCCATATTCACAGTCTCCCTTGGGCATGAGTGTATTTCATTTTATAGCTGAGCTTGTTGTTTGGGAAAGGCACACCAAAGTGAATGCTACTGAAAGGCAGTTAAAAAATATCTCTAGGTAACAAAACAAAACAAAAATGTTTTAAAAAAGACGTTTAAAAATTAAAGCAAAGAAAAATACAACAACAGATGAACAGACGGGCTGCTTGCAGCCAGAGTTCAGCCAAACATGGGCCGGTTGAATAGACAGTTGATGGCTAATTTTGATGCGTTCATATAAGACTGCTCGGGAGAATGCCCTGACTGGGTGTGAGGCAAAACTCAGAAATATAATAACAAGTTATGATTAATCCGGGGTTTGTTTGCCCGGGATCAACAGTTTCTATACCCCCACCCCTTTCTGTCTGTCTGTCTGTCTGTCTGTCTGTCTGTCTGTCTGTCTGTCTGTCTGTCTGTCTGTCTGTCTGTCTGTCTGTCTGTCTGTCTGTCTGTCTGTCTGTCTGTCTGTCTCTCTCTCTCTCTCTCTCTCTCTCTCATTCTTTCTCCATGATCTCTATGCCTCTCCTATGCACATCAATGTATAAAATATGCTGGTGTAAGGGGAAAGCACAGCGAATGGAACGCTATTGAAAGGCCGTCAAATATTGAAAGCTTTGTCAATTTTTTTTTAATCAAACAGTTAAAAAGGAGAAACGAGTGAACAGGCGGCCCATTTGCAGTCAAAGTCTACCCATACAGAGACCGGTTAAATAGAGCTTTGATGGCCAAATCTGATGGGTTTTGATCCAGTGCGTTTGGAGATTACACTGACTGGATACGCGGCAGTCGTAGTCCGGGCAATTGACCATAAGGCGGACCCTCCATAGACGGCACACGGCACGCGGCACATGACTTGTCGGCACGTGCCGTGCCACAGGCTAATACCCCTCCCTCCATAGGCCATAGCACGACATCACAACACAACACATCACAACCATGGATTCGTCTGATGAAGATACTCTGATCATGTTAGCAATTCTAAATAATCGGAAAAAGAAGAGGAAAAAGCGGATCATGTGGTGCAGAGAACATTTTCTATTGAAGAGTAGTAGAGGAGAGTTTCATCGAACTTTCAGCTCCTTGATGAGACGTAGAGATGAGACATTGTTCTTCAACTACCTAAGAATGTCATACAGAACGTATGATGAACTGAAGAACCTGGTGCTTCCTCGTCTACAACCAATTGGTTGTAATTATCGGGAATCAATATCAGCAGAAGAAAAATTGGTCAATAATTTCTTTCTTGTAGTCATCCATTTTGGCAGCACACGACACAAAAAACGAGCAATGCAGCAAAGCAAGGCACGCAATGTTTCGTCGTGGCTGTGTCGTGCCGTCAATGGAGTGTGCAACTCTAAATGGTTGTGTTTAATTTTATTTCGCACGCGTGCCATGTGCTGTGTGCTGTGTGCCGCGTGCCGTGTGCCGTCTATGGAGGGTCCGCCTAAGACTCAAATGAATATAATGCTGCAGCTACTGAACAAAACGTAACCATTCCTACAAACTACAAATATTGGCCTCTCACTCCGGACCTCATTTGGTAATTTTTTACATTCATGTTTTGTTTGTAACGTCTTCTTATGTTTGTTTGTCCACACCCGTAGCGCTCTGCAAATACAGCGGTTTCTTGCCAACTTTCTTCTTACACCTCGGCCAACTGCGACTCACCGCTTATCATTTTCCATTTAACGAGGCAAAATTTAGAAATATTTAGTGTCTTCAGACCGGTTGTTTGTCTGTGTTCATGTATGCGCGCTATTATCTATGTACATTTAGGGACAGGGATGAACCGGAGAACGGGGGTGGGAGGGGGGGGGGGAGATGGGAGAGAGGACTCCGTTGTTTTCTTTGGATAATCAGAGACTGCGATCCCTCCTAAAAGCTTCAGAATCTCCAATGAGCTATCAGAATAAATCTAGATAATGTCAACGCCCCAGGAATAAAACAGGATAGGTCTGTTTTGACAATGAATGACCGCCGCTGAAGCGCGACGTCACAGAATGGCCCCGCCTGCTCGCCCGCCCACCCACAGCTTTTTACCAACTCCCTGCCTACACACGCATTCTGCCCGCATGCCCAGTAGTATAAACGCTCGGGACACCAACTGGAGCGTACCTGTCCGCCAAGCCGTCTATAAATTGCACACGAGGTATGATGTAAGATGCCGTCTCATGATATTGTGCTTGTTCGCCGACATCTGCGAATAACATTCTGGTCTTATTTGCAGATATCAATGGTGTCGGGCGCAAACCAGCCAAGTCAAGATAAGCAAATTTTACCAGAGGAACAAAAAGTTGAGGATAACACAAAAGGGAAATGTGCTTCGCTGGTGTGATCACATGTCTATTTGACTGTTTCTATTGAATTATGGTAAGAGCTGTTTTTACAGATGATGAGGGGTTCCAATCTTCATAAAATAATCTATATAATATAATTGGGTAAAATTGGACGGTTGTGCTCTATAGCTGAAAAAACTACTGAACGTAGAGCCATGAAAAAATTACTGAAAGTAGTTCAAAGACTGAGCAAGGTTTGTATCAATTCATTTTAAGGATACAACGACCTTAAAAATTTAGGAAAATAGGAAACAAAATGGGCCGTTCGAGGTTTTCCGATTCGTCATTTTTACAGCTCAGACAGGGCCGAGTGTACTAAGATATTTTGGTAACTCGAAACTTTGGTGACCTAAGGCTCAGGAACCGCATCACACTCAGGCTTCAAACTTTGCACAACAGCATATTATCAATGCAAAATTAACATGGGCTATATTAGAAATTATGAAATGTTCAGGCTTCTATGTTTCATTTTTCATTGTTTCGGCATCATTTAGATCTATTTCGAGTCATGGTTCGCCATTTTAAGGTTTCGTTATCAATTCCTGCCATGTGTTCACTATCAAACACACTAACCCGTGCGCAAATCATGCTATTGTACGGGACGCGCAGGGTGTCAACTCACAAAGGCAGAGCAGTAAGACTTAATTAAAAACAAACAAACAAAAATAAAATAAACAAATGGGAACAGGCAAGATGAAGCAGGTCCATAATAATCACCCAGAACTGAAACTAATATTCAAACCGATTTATCCCGGGCAGGGCCGGGGACCTCAGCTACTTGGTACTATAAAAAGAAATAATAATATGAAATTTTGGGACTTGGCTGGTTTGCGCCCGACACCATCGATATGGGTTTCGTGTTTCTGTGATGTTTATATTATGGAAGGAAAGTACGAATTGCCCTTTTTAATGTTTCTTTCTTTATTTCTCTACTCTCTCTTTTAGCGAAGCCTGTTTTCTTCAATTTACCACGTTTCCTCTCTATTTTTATGTGGGGTGGTTGGTGGGCGCTTCTGGTAGGATCTCCTTTTGTCCTATCATTCTGCAATAATTTGTCTATCGTCTTGCTTCTTCCTGGTGCAATATGACGGCTATCGCGTCGACTTGCTGTCTCCGAACACAAAATCAAATCCCTGTGCTTGTGTTCATTTTTTGTACTTTTCTTCTGCCCTTTTTGGCTTCTTCATTTTTTTCTTAAATTTAAAATCACAATTCTTCCACTATTATAATAACAATAACAATCGTAAATATATTGAATTGAGACTTTTTTTTTTGGTTGTTGTTGTCTTCTTCTTTATTGCATGTCTTTCCCCTGGCCCGATACTCGTTGCCTTTGACATTTCATATAATTTTTAATTGATTTTCTTTTTTCTTCCCATACACCTCATTGGAATTCTCTTGATTTTGTCATGTTACCATTCGCCCATGGTGGCTTTAATGGATTCACGGGCAGCGATGTTTTCCCATGCAATACTGGCCACTGAGCCCTCCAAGCGCACTGAATATTTAACTTAGATCATTTCCTTGCAAACTTGTAAACTGAATCCAGATACATATAAAAACTAAGGGAAAACTGTCTTCATAAAATAGGGGCCACGCTGGTCCAGAGGCAAGGTGCTCGCCTCTCATGCCGATGGTACCGGGTTCGATTCCCAGACGGAGCAGACCTATTGGAATATATTTTAGGGGGAAAGTTTCCTAGGATCCAGCACCTAGTCTTCTCGGATAGTGACGGAAAACTCGGAGGGCCCGTGCGCAATGCGCACGTTAAAGATAACCTTGCATTGACAGTTAAAAGCCGAGAAGAGCAGACTGAACAAGACCGCTGCCCGGGCAAAATTCTAAAATACTAAACTCTAGCACAGAAACACACAGAAACAAGGACAAGCAAAATAAAAACAAGGAAACTGAGGTGTAAATGCTAAGGGCAGCGAATCACCTAAAATAGAGACTTAAACTGAAGAGTCTTCATAAATAGATCAGGTACCAAAAAGTACAAAGGAAGAAACAAAATCCTGTATACAGGTGAATTATGCTACTTTAAACTGGAGATTTGTTATCGAATTTTTTTATGTTGTTACTTAGATTTCAAACATCACCAACTTAGAAATGTTCACTTGACAACAATGTTCCAGTGAGCAGACTTCTAATTTGAAACACGAGTCTATTTATAATAGCTTTTTTTTTTTTAATGATCCCTGGGTCTCTAAAAATTTATGTGAGAATATGAAAGAAATATAAACATTTTTCATAGATTAGAGATTAAGTAGAAAATGTTCCAGAAACACAGCACTGGCAACGAGTGACATTTTTTTTTTTTTTTTTGGTTATGAAATACAGGACTTCGAATATTATGAACATTATAAGAAAGAAGAGTATACCCTAGGAAGAAAAAATCATATTAAAAGACGCCAACCATTGTCTATGTGTAAGAATGGTTTTTGATTTCTTTACTGTGTGGGCGTAGGTTACAATTAATGTGTTTTGTTTATGCATCGCATGGCGGGTTTTGCGAGAAATAGCCCAAAAACTTCAACCTGTCTTTTCTCGAAACTGGGATGGTAAAACAATAATAATAATTTAGAATATCTTAGTCATAGGATACCGAGACGGTTTAATTCGACAAATTCCGTCCGTCGACTTGCGCGTGTATCATCCATGTCAACAACGTAACAATTCGCACCACACCATTTCATAACTGAACGAAAAAGACTAGTACCACAGAGCTCTGGAGATGAAATAGTGAAAGAAGGCATGGCCCGTCTCGATATTCTGTGTCTCGTATAATATTAAAGATTGAATTTTGTTCATAATAAACATTTATGTCTACGTATTTTATCGTCAAAAATTGAGTCGGCGCCCAAAGTTTCATAAATTTTGGACTAGTAGTCTGGAGGGTTTAGATGTCGAGGGCCGCAAGATGAAATATTTTAACTCGATTTTTTGTTGTTGTCTTAATGACGAAACTAGCATGTGTTGCAGCCCTCGATAGCCCACAGGTTGTGTTATAAGTTGGGAATGAGTCTGAAAAGTGTGGGTTAAATATCTTTTTCGTCTTAAGAGTTTCTAGCAAGTCTGATAAAGAAATTTATTCAATTTGTTCTTCACTTGCACTTTCCATAGTTTCCGGTGAAACTGCTTGCGTAACAAACATGATTCAGGAGTCCATGTTATGACAGTCACATAAACTACGTTATTTTAATGTTTCTTTCTGAAAAATTTTAATGCCTTGGAAAATAAATAAATTAATAAATAAATTAATAAATTCATTCATTCATTCATTATGAAATTAAGAATATAATTTAATTAAATAAATAAATAGATAAAAATAATAATGACTGAAATTTTGTTACATGTGGACGAAGTTGTTGTCGCTTCACGTAATTTCAGTTGTTAAAATGTTTGGAATATTTCCTTACAAGTAATAATATGCTGATAGAAAGTTTCACCTCCGCCATAGCACTGGTAATTTCAACAAAACATCCCCTCCACCGAACAGCCTACCAGCCTCAATTTCGTATAATATCTAAGTATGACGCCCATTCAAAATAAATGAACGGGGATTGGTATGAGAAACTAAGTTTACAAAGCAGGGCAAAATACAAAGGCAAAACTCCCACTATTAATAACCATATGACAAAATTCAGTGTGCACCGACAACTTTGTTCAGTAAACCTGCAGGCGGTGTTAGGTTCGAAACCCGTTGTCTAAATGGTCATCCAGAAAGTACGTGTGCTAGGAAGAGGGGAGAGATCGGTCTCCAGCGCATGTAAAGCATTCATGGAGGGGGGGGGGTTCTATAAACAGAACGTAAGTACTTTTTTGGATGGCCCTCAAAATGACCCTGTCGAGATAAGGGTCCTATTATTTTTTGTGCAGTTAGACTATTTATATGTCGAAGCTAATTGTATGCTGCTATGAAATGTCTAACCTATATGGTCCGCAACCGTATTTCACTTCCTTCATGCCAAACTTCAGGAAGATTCGTTCAGCAGTTTTAGAGTCTCTTGACAACAAATGGTTTTCTTGGGTTTTTATATCTTTTTATAAAAGAGAATAGCGGCGGCAATAATTCATTGTGGTGCAGTTTTGGCTTTTTTTTTTTCTTCCTTTTTTGCCCAACGCTACAGACCAAAATGGCAGTTTCCAAAAAATAATGATATCACTAATTTTCTTAAGCGTCAACTGGTCCAGACCAATAGCTTCCGCATCGACCGATTGCGCTGATTCAAGTTTCAGTTACTTTTAAATAAAAAGTTGTAACAATGTAGAATACAAATTTAATGATCTTTATCTTGGCTCCCTGTGCTAAGCTCACCACGCGGGAAACGATATTAATACGTTATACTCGTTCAATTCCATGCGCGCAATAAAATTTCTCTACCGTAAATGAGTGCACTAAAAAGTGAAATCTGCAGTAAGACTGTAGAATAGGGAAGCTTACTTGCCCAAAAGAGAGAGAGAGAGAGAGATAAACCTGTGGGTTCACAGGTTTATCCCGTATAATGCCGTGAACCTCATCTAGTAATAGATATAATGCCGTGAACCTCATCTAGTAATAGATATAATGCCGTGAACCTCATCTAGTAATAGATATAATGCCGTGAACCTCATCTAGTAATAGATATAATGCCGTGAACCTCATCTAGTAATAGATATAATGCCGTGAACCTCATCTAGTAATAGATATAATAATAATAATGTATAGCATTTATATAGCGCATATCCATTTAAAATGCTCTATGCGCCTTACAGAAACAACATGTCAACCACAGAGCAGAATGGAGCTGCCGGCGAAGCGCTCAACACACTGCACTGCTTCTTTCTCTCTCCCTGTCTCGCTCACTCTCTCTCTCTCTATCTCAGAGCAAATTGTAACGCAGCCTGTTAGGCGCAGTTCACAACTCACAACAGTTCACAACTCACAGCAGTTCACAACTCACATCAGTTCACACAACACACAACTCAAATAATATTTGAATATTTATTAATAACAATATATATTTAATAATGAATAACAAATTCTGGCGGGGGTGATATGGATAACTTTTAATCTATTAATTTCAATTTTCAATTTTGCCCGGGCAGCGGCCTTTCGGCCTGCTCTTTACGATTTCCAACTGCCAAGGTATCTTTAACGTGCGCAACGTGCACACGGGCCCTCCGAATTTTTTTGTCCTTATCCGAGAAGACTAGGTACTCGATCCTACCCCCCAATAGGACCAGGGACTTGAAAATATGAGAAAAATCCAATTTCCAACATGCCTGCACTGCCCGGGTTTAGAACCCGGGACCCTTGGCATGAGAGGCGAGCACGTTGCCTCTAGACCACCTATAATGCCGTGAACCTCATCTAGTAATAGATATAATGCCGTGAACCTCATCTAGTAATAGATATAATGCCGTGAACCTCATCTAGTAATAGATATAATGCCGTGAACCTCATCTAGTAATAGATATAATGCCGTGAACCTCATCTAGTAATAGATATAATGCCGTGAACCTCATTTAGTAATAGATATAATGCCGTGAACCTCATCTAGTAATAGATATAATGCCGTGAACCTCATCTAGTAATAGATATAATGCCGTGAACCTCATCTAGTAATAGATATAATGCCGTGAACCTCATCTAGTAATAGATATAATGCCGTGAACCTCATCTAGTAATAGATATAATGCCGTGAACCTCATCTAGTAATAGATATAATGCCGTGAACCTCATCTAGTAATAGATATAATTTTATAATACAGTGAATCCCCCAGTGTCCTATTGTTTTCTCCTCGTTTACGTTGGGAAAGGAAAACAGTAGACCTCCAGGTATAATGTTTAGGTTCTAAAATTTGATTTGATCTTCACCGTTGTGAAAGCAAAAAACAGCATGACAACAGTTAATTTGTGTATTGTGTAACTCCAAATGATCCTACCAGACTGATGAAATGACTCAATACATTCTTCAATTTCTGCCTTGCAGCATTTCATGTAAACAAAGCCTAGTTTTGATTTCAACATTGCTGACATCCGCGTTACAGTCTTGGCCCTCAGGTTTCGATCTTTCCAGAAAGGCCTTTAAATCATGTCGTCAGTGATGTTTTCTGCCGTCTGTCCATCCTTGAGATTGATAGTGATTCTTCTATTGTTGATGGTGATGATGCAGATGTACTTGACCACCGCGCACCCGGATGAGGACTATTCACCGTTAACCTCCAAGGTATCTATCTATCTATCTATCTATCTATCTATCTATCTATCTATCTATCTATCTATCTATCTATCTATCTATCTATCTATCTATCTACCTATCTATCTATCTATCTATCTATCTATCCATCTATCTATCTATCTATCTATCTATCTATCTATCTATCTATATGTCTGTCTGTCTGTCTATCTTTCTGTCTGCCTGTCTGTCAATCTATCTGTCTGTCTGTCTGTCTGTCTGTTTATCTATCTATCTATCTATCTATCTATCTATCTATCTATCTATCTATCTATCTATCTATCTATCTATCTATCTATCTATCTATCTATTGTAATATAATACACTAATGTTGTAAAAATCAGCTTGAAAATTTTAATGTTCTCTCTTTACTACGGTCAAGTGTCAGATGATTGAAATCAAAATCACGTTATGTAAGATTGGATTTCGAGATAATGATTGTTATCTAGCGAAAGAGAGGTAGTGTCAGCTAATGTCAGAAACTGAGAGCACAGACTACAGTCATCCACACCGTGACCATTAACCGCCCCCCCCCCTCCACCCCCTTGTCCCTTTCCATGATCTTTCCCCAGTATAATGTTCTCTGGAAAATGACCGCCCTTCCCACGGCAAGAGCAAATTTAGACAGACACTGAAAACTTTTAAAGCGCTACTAAGCCATAGAATTTATCTTTAAAATATAAGGTTATGTACGACCTAAACTGGATGGGAATGGGGCCAATGCACTCTGAAAAACAAGACGCGTGTTAGGGGAGGGGGATGGACTGGATTTGCTGTGTTGAAGATCTTTATTTTACGACCATCTCAACCCTAGACCTTGACGCGTTTTTCAAAGAGAGAAAATAAAAGTTTGTCCCATTTTGCAAATCGGGTCGCTCTGTGCAGATTCGTCAATTCCAGGCAATCCTTACCAAGGTACCGTTATTGCTGGAACCCCTTCTGGTTTAGAAATCAGAGACTGGTCAGTCGATCTCCAAATGGGCAGAATTTACCATAGCTATGACTTAAATATATCAAATGTGCCAGAGGCTAATCCAAATCAGTCGATCAATTAATAATTAGACAGCTAAATAAATAATTAAAAGTAAGAATGTATTATTAGAAACCCTTTTCTAGGCCTTGAGACTATATTATTTGTTTAAAACTTTAAACCTTTCCCTGCAACCAATTTTCCTCCACAAAGATACTTAGATACGATAAATAGATTCATTCCCTCTTGGCACTTTAAAAAAACAAAGAGTGCCCACCGCGCCACCTTAGGACTGCCGGGCTTGTGTTTTAATAATACATTGCGATTCCACAGAAAACAAAACCAAGAAACAAAAAAACAAAACAAAAAACAGACAACACCGATCGGCTTCACTTCCAGAGAGGGAAATTTCAACTTCAGGTTATTAAAAAAAAATCTAGATCTAATTAGTTTCCATAAATCAAAGCACAGAAAAAGGGAATTTGATACCAGTAGAAACTTTTCACCCGCCTCTGCCCTGTCTTTTTCTAAATGTATACCAGATATATTATCGTTCGTAACATAATAAGTTTATTAGACAATTCTGTTACATTGCTATCGGATTATTTCCTCGGGCTATGGCAAAGTTAAACATACAGAAAGACTCTATGACAAGACAATGGAACTTTATATTTAATTAAGAAAAGTATGTAAGATCTGAACTAGGCGACAACACCGCCAATGTGCACAGAAAAAAGCACATAGGGAAGGACATTTGCTGTGTTGAAGATACATATTTATAGGCCATCGTAGTCATACTTTTACTTATCTATCAAACTGAGAGAAGAATTATTGTTATTTTTCCCAAGCCCGGCCAAGCTCTGCACGATCCTCTTAGGCAAAAACAGCGAATCAAGGCAGTAGCAGAGCAATATTTCGGCGAAGGGGTTAGTCCATCTATCTATCTATCTATCTATCTATCTATCTATCTATCTATCTATCTATCTATCTATCTATCTATCTATCTATCTATCTATCTATCTATCTATCTATCTATCTATCTGTCTGTCTGTCTGTCTGTCTGTCTGTCTGTCTGTCTATCTACCTGCCAGTCTGTCTGCCAGTCTGTCTGTCTATCAGTCTATCTATGTATCTACTGTAATCTAAAACACGAATATTACAAAAATCAATTTGAAAATGTTCTCTCTTTACTACGGTCAAGTGTCAGATGATTGGAACCAAAATCAAGTCATGTAAGACTGGATCTCGAGATAATGTTATCGAGCGAAATAGAGATGGTGTCAGCTTTCCTCACTAGAAACTGAGAGCACATACTACAGTCATCCACACCATGACCATTAACCGCCCCACCCCTTTGTCCCTTTCCATGATCTTTCCCCAGTATAATGTTATCTCGAGAAAAAGACACCCCTCCCCCCCCCCTCCCCACCCGGCCGCATTACTAAAATTTACAATATACTTTAGACACTTCTGACGTCACGCATGTTTATTTCTGCCTCGGTTCCCCACCGGCTGGGAATTCCCTCATGAGCGCGCAGCATGCCCTTCTAAACTTCCTTCCCGATCTTTTCGACTTAGACCATGGAGCTATTTTTTTAGTACCTCCATGACTTAGACTGGCTTTGGTTTGGGGGCAACCACCAAACTTCTTTTCTGAGATAATAAAAAAAAAAGAAAGAAAGAAAGAAAACACTGGACTTTCCCTTAACTAACACGGAATTCTACGCCTTTGTGTTTAACGATCGATTGCACTTGTCTTGGTCTAATGGGTCTTGGGTAAAACTATTAAACAAAAATCACTTTCATTTTAGCTTTTAATTCTGTTGCAACAGAGGATTAGAAATAAAGGAACTTAACTGGTGTTCAACTCAATTCAAATGAACGGAGCTCTGCCATCCACGTCTTAGTTAAGGGAAAGTCCACTGTTTTCTTTCTTTCTTTCTTTCTTTTTTTTTTTATTATCTCAGAAAAGAAGTTCGGTGGTTGCCCCCAATCCAAAGCCAGTCTAAGTCATTGAGGTACTAATATGTTATTAATAGCTCCATGGTCTAAGTCGAAAAGATCGGGAAGGAAGTTTAAGCAGGGCATGCTGCGCGCGCATAAGGGAATCCCCAGCCGGTGAGGAACCGAGGCAGAAATAAACATGCGTGACGTCAGAAGTGTCTGAAGTATATTGTAAATTTGAGTAATGCCCCCCGGCCTTCTTCCCACGGCAAGAGCAAATTTAGACAGACTGAAAACTTTAGAAGCTCTACAACGCTATAGAATTCATCTTTAATTAAGGTTATGTACGACCTAAAGTGGGTGGGAATGGCCAAATCGCATTTTGAAAAACAAGACGCCTGTTAGGGGAGGGGGGTGGACGGGATTTGCTGTGTTGAAGATCTTTATTTAACGACCATCTCAACCCCGGCCCTTGACATGTCTTTCAAAGAGAGAAAAGAAAAATGTGTCACATTTTCCAAATCGAGTCGCTCTGTGCAGATTCGTCCATTCCAGGAAGTCCTAAGCAAGGTACATGTACCATCATTGCTAGAACCCCATCTGGTTTCTGGTTTAGAAATCACAGACTGGTCAGTCGATCTCCAAATCTGCCGAATTTGCTATAGCTGTGACATAAATATATCAATTAAAGCTAACCAAAGTCAATCGATAATTAGACAGCAAAATAAATAATTAAAAGTAAGAATTTATTATTTAAAGGCCTTTTGTGGCTGTGAGACTATATTATTTGTTTAAAACTTTAAACCGTTCCCTAAAACCATTTTTCACCCACAAAGATACTTAGATACGTCAAATAGAATTGTCCCCGCTTGGCATGTTAAAAAAAAAAAAGTGCACTCCGCGCCATGGAGCCTCCTCCCGCCCTTGGAATGCCGGGCCGGTACTTTATACACTGCAATTGCATAGAAAACAAAAACAAAAACAAAACAAAAAAATGCAACACCGATCGGCTTTACCTATTGAAGAAGAAATTTCAACTTCAGGTTATTACAAAAAAAGATAACTGAAACATGTAATTAGTTTTCATAAATCAAAGTACAATAACAGGCAAGGTGATAGGAACTTTTCACCCGCCTCTGCCCTATCGTATTCTAAAAATATATCAGATAATTATATTATTCTTATCTTCCGCATCATGTTAAATTTAATAGACAATTTTGTTACATTACTATCGGACTATTTCCTCGGGCGATGGCAAATTTAAACATAGAGAAAGACTCTGAAATCATTGAAAACCCCATAACAGGACATGGAACTTTATCTCTAAGGAAAGCTATGAAGACCTGAACTGGGCGAGAACACCGCCAGTGTGCACAGAAAAAAGCACACATATTTTGGGAAGGAGATTTGCTGTGTTGAAGATACATATTTATACTAGTTTATGGACTATTGCAGTTATACTTCTACGAATTAATTATCTGTAAAACTGAGAGAATTATTGTTATTTTTCCAAGCCCCCTGAATCTCTGCGCGATCCTCATAGGCCGAAACAGAGAATCAAGGCATCACCGACACAATTTATCCAGAAACTGGTTAGTCTATCTATCTGTTTATCTATCTATCTATCTATCTATCTATCTATCTATCTATCTATCTATCTATCTATCTATCTATCTATCTATCTATCTATCTATCTATCTATCTATCTATCTATCTATCTATCTATCTATCTATCTATTCTATTTAGTTTGAAGATACTTTGGGGGGGGGGGAGGGGGGTCGTTCCATGCTCGTTGCTATTCTAGGCGCTTCATTGTTAGTACTCACCTAGTATTGTGCGGAGCCTTACAATAAAATATGATATAATAATAGCCTATTGTGTAACCTGATGTAAGCTAGCAGAAGATGATTAGTTGGTTATCTGGTATTTCCTTATGCTTTGATTTCCCTGTGTTAGAGTTAAGCTTATCCTCCTTGGCTCCTTTACGGAGTACCAAGGCGAGCAACCCACATGCTCACTCCAGATGGGAGTCTTGTCGCCAGCAATAAGGCCAGGATATTGTGCACGTTGTCTCGTACTGGGGTGGCTTTATTAATAAGAAGACCTATCCTAAGGATACAGAGATAGAGACTGTTTTGTGTATACGCGCGTTTCTTTATCGTTTCGTGTTTTAATTTTGTAGGTATAATGTCTTTCCAAAATGCGTCTGTGGTATTCCATGTGTGTAACAGGCGGGGATCCCCAAGATGTCCTCTCTCAGACCCGCTGCGTGACGAAGCCACCCGCTTCTTGGAGTGGCGTCCCCTCGCGGCAGGCAAGGCGGGGCTAGACCCTCTTACCTCGAGGTTTCCGAGGATCCTACGTTGCCAAATTTTAGATTAAATGTTGATTAATAAACCCAAAGGCTTTAGCTTTCACGACTTTTGTAATTGTATATAGTTTCTGTAGGAAGATGTGTTATTGGTTGTGTTAATATACTACATCAGGAAAGAGATAGGGTGCAGTTGTTAGTTACTAACGAGGCACGTGATCTTTTTCCCAAATAGCGTCTAATGAACAATCTACTCTATCTATATCTTATCTCAGATATAACCTAATAAATAAGTATAGAAAACAATGATGTAAATAATAATTATATAGATACATACATAATTGCCAGTCTTCACCAATGACATTATTGATTTCTCACTACACGCATTTGCTGCGATTGCTGCTTTATATAGGGGTAATCCTATTGAGGTGGGATATCAAGAGATTTCTAAGGTAAATCTATTTTTCTCAGTGAGATTTCTCTGTTGAATATGTCAATAAGTTTTGATTTTTTACCATACCTGAATTTGGAAATAGAGAGCTTGCCTATTAATACTATCGTATTAATAATTGATAGTAATTCTTTATGACAGTGTTTGCTTTTCTCTGTTTGTCCCAGCCAAGGACTATTGTATGAAAGGACGCGCACGGCCGATCTTCTGACATCGCTAGCGAAGGCCATTTGATTATTGACACCTACAGCCTTATTATGACACCTAAGACTAACCAATTGTAACCAATGTTGCATCCAAACATAATCTCATTAAATAAAGCAGTTTTACCAGAGTTAATGACGATACCATACACTAGAACCTCTGGCATAAGACCTCAGTATGTAATAACACACGCAATTTGACCTTGAAATCAACCTTTTCTATTGGATTTTTTTTAACCACCTTAATTATAGCCCATTCCATGAATCAGGACCATTTCTGTAGTCTTATAGCAATGGTTCCTCTGTATACAGAAACGAAAAATAACTCACCATGTTGCAGCAAATTAGTCAGCGAGCCGTGCCTTCTTGATGGAGGTCTGGTACAGAGCTGAATTTCTTTGATGGTCCTTTTCCAAATTATGAATCCCATGCAGAAGAACATTTATTTTGCCAGGCGTCGCAGCAGTTGTTTAGAAAATAATCCAAAACCATAGTAGGTGTTCATGGTGAGAAGAATGTTGACAAGTCTTTGACGGCAGCATGCTTTATGTTTGGATTTCTTCACAAGGCACAAACCAGTCCTTACGAACTCATATGTGCACACATGTGGGACAGTCAAACAACCCCTTGAAACTTCTTGGATGAAGTCTTTTACTTCGCTTGACAATAAACACTTCAGCAAGTGAACTGAATCGTACAACAAATACCAAGCTCGCTGATCATTCAAAGGATGTACAGGTTGTGAACAGGGGTAACAGATACCATAACACCATGCAAACATTTCATCATGACACATAACATAGAGCTTGCCTTGGAGTCTGGGTCATTTTTTGACATGCCATTGAGAACACCCCCTGAAAAGGCGACTTTTTGGCGAATTTTCACTTCATCGATTAACAAAAAACAATGTTTCTGCTGAGCATTCTTTGCTTTCTGAAATGTTTTCTCCAGTACTTGGTCAACATCTGTAGAAGAGATCATAGACTGCAGCTTTCATCTACTTGGGAGAACAAGAACGTCACGCAGTTGATGGTAATTACAGTGAGGGAAAGATTCAATTGCAAAGCAGTAATCTGCCATGAAGCTGTCTTGTAAGAAATTTGAGTTTCTTGCCTTTGGCAGCTTCAACCGACTCTTAGGCTTGAACTTGTTGAAGAGTCGTTGCCACTTTTTTAACTTTTTAACAACACCATCCACAGGAAGGTCATAGTTAATCGCTGAGTGCACAGCCTCAAAGAATTGTGTGTAGGATGACAGACCAGTGTTTGGACTTAAGATTTTACCCAAAGGCACGTTAATCCCAATCTTGAAAGCAGAAAGAGTAAAAGGTGAATACAAAGTAGATTTGTTGTGAACAATTATTGACAAGAAACTCTCTCTGTAATCTTTCACCATGAAAATACACGCAAATTTGTCTTCTGGACGAGATATGAGAAGATTTTCATACTTTTTTAACAACTCTTTGTCAGGAGAAAACTCAGAAAACGAAGTGATTCTGTCTTTCTTGATGAAATAGTTCAGCTGTTGATCCTCAGCTTTAGGCTCGCGTGGTGCTGGTTTTGGTGTTGGCAAACAAGAAGAAGGAACATTAAAAATACTTGGTGGCAACACAGGCCGAGTATGTCCATTTGACCATAGGTGTATCCGCTGGCCAATGTCTCTCACATATAAAAAATGTTGTTGGGTCGACAATGAAATCCTCACGTGGGGGGAGAACGTTCAACCATTTCTGTTTTTCTTGTTCGTCTTTAGGTAGTTTAAACACACGGCATTTGTTAGATTCGTTGTTGTTGCCTTTGCAGTTCACAACACTACACTTATTTGGCATTTTGAAAGAATATAAATCCCACAGCTTGCAAAAAATATCCACCAGTATCACATTGTTTCACATGTCTCGTTCAATGTTTATATTTTCCCACACAACCAAAGCACTTGTTCCGGTAACGTAAACATCCGGGAGAAAAAGAGTGCAAGCTTTCTGCACTAGATCTAGGCCTAAAAATAAAAGTTTTGGCGTGTTGGATATTCACTAAGTAAATTAATGCCAACAAATCGTATGGAAAATGTGTTTACTTACTTAATTGACATAAATTTCATCGCATCTTATTAGTCTAGATTACTACGCTAAAGCGCACTATTACGTTCGGTCTAAAAATAGACTATTCATCAGAAACTGGGTCAATGCAATGGCCTTCGCTAGCGATGTCAGAAGATCGGCCGTGCGCGTCTTTTCATACAGTAGTCCTTGGTCCCAGCATAAACCACTTCTTCACTCAGAGGTATATGCGTAATATGATGTATATTTACTCTGCTCTCAATGTTCTGCCAAATTCTTTGTACATTTGTGCAGGTTAAAAAGAAATGTTCTAAGAATTCGGTGGTTCCACATTCTTCACATTTTTTTGTTTCTTTGATGCCCATTTTATTTAATATGATATTTGTTGGATAAATATTATGCAGGTTTTTCCACTGCAAAGCCCTAAGTCTTGTTTCCTTTGTGCTGTTATGGCAGATTTCCCGATTTTGTTCTGTCACTTGTATTCCATATTTGTTTTGCCAGATGTTTTCAGTGTGGAAATCTTCTTCTGTATGAAGTAATTCATAAAATGTTTTTTCTTGAAATGTGTCCTATCTCGGATCCTCTGAATTCTATTACTTTTCTCTGTTGCTGATTAATGTTTACTCCAACATTAAGTCCTCGACTCTTTAGAGCATTTGCAATAATATTATAGTCCAGGTAGTATCTTGTGTTGGTTCCACATAACTCCTGAAATGCTTCAAGGCTCGTTAAGTTATTTCCCCTGAACATGTCTTCAACTCTTAAAATGCCTTTTGAGATGCTCTTCGGAAAAATAGATGTTTGCTTTTGTACGTGAAACTTTTATTGTTAAACAGGGGTTCGTTCCAACTTTGGTTTTCTTCCCTTTCATTTACCTGAAGAGATATCCATGTCGACAGCACTCTACGCCAGAAGGAACTATTAATCAGGTCTATTCCGGTGAATAGTTTCAACGACACTGATCCTTCAAAGGCATATTTCCCACCAAGGGGTTGCAGAAAGTGTAACGGAATCTCTTTCCATTCTTAATGTTCTGTAGATAGTAGCTTTTTTGCCCAATTCAGTATCATGGAATTGCATATTGGAGATGCAAATCATACTTAATCCTCCATTCCCAAACCTATTGCACAACACCTTGCGTTTGACCTTTTCAAATGCTCTTTTATTTGTATAACGTTTTTTTTTTTTAAAGAAACATGTAAAATATTCGTGTCATTTTTTGAAGAGCTGTTACTGGGAGGGTTATGCTTTGCATGATATGAACGAATTGGCTAATTCCGAATGTTTTAACAATATGAATTTTCCCAATTATTGAAAGATGTCGTTGTGACCATTTTCCAAATAGTTCCTGAACTTTGTGAATTCTTGGTGCCCAATTTTCCTCTATTTCGTCTGCTGACTTTTTGGCATTAAAATATATGCCTAAAATTTTGAGTTTACCGTTACCTACTATTTCAATTCCACACTGATTCATATCTTCTCTTTCACCAGTACCGGGGATCAGAATTTTGGATGTTGTCTTGTTTAGTTTCAATCTAGAGAATATTTAGAGTTCTTTAATCCTAGATAATACTTCTCTACAGTCAATCCAGTCCCTTAAAAACATTGTAGTGTCATCCGCGAATTGCTTTATTTTGATACTATGGGATGCGTTTGGGATACTGATTCCTTTGATATTTTCATCCTGTTTTATTTTCAACGCAAGAATTTCTACTGCCAAAATGAAAAGTAAGGCAACAGCGGACATCCTTTTCTTACTCCTCTTTCCATATGAAAGACTGACGAGATATATCATGCATTCTTGACACATGCTATTCTATTGGTCATTAAAACCTGAACCCATTAATAAAGTTGGTGCCAAATCCATACTTTGACAAAGCTCTTACAATGAACTGTACATTTATGGTATCGAATTCTTTTTCGTAGACGATACTAAAATCGACACCCTCTGATTTTCTTTGTCTTTTCAAATTGATAACATCGTCGATTTCGATAATATGCTGGATACATTTCTTCCTTTAATAAATCCTGCCTGTTGATGCCCGATAATCTCATCTAGGATTAGTCTTAATCTTATAGCTAAAGCTTTCGTTAAAATGTTATAGTCAGTATTAGTTAAGGAGATCGGGTGCCAATTAGATAGACTAGTAACTGCCCCATTCTTCGAATGGTAAAAAAACAAAGCTCACCAATCAAGACCGAAAGGAATCAGCACAAAGACATTGATGTCGAGACACTTTGGGTCATCCACATAAAATCGGCGATTAACAGATAGATAGGATAATATTATTAGTAAATAGTATATTGTGCGAGGTAGTGCGCACCGAGAATTTTTCAGGAAGTGATGATGCCATGGACTCATGACTGTGTTCGTAAAAAATGAAGGATCGGAGGTAGTCAGTTAGCGGCATAAAGCAAACTAAAAAAAATACTTCCACACCTTTTCAAGACTCCAAATCTAAAAGAGAACCTTTTGCGGGTCGAAGGGCGGGCACATGTAAAATTTCAAGCAAATCCAAGATGTGTGAGCGGCAGTAGCTCTAGTTCGATCCTCGAGGCGTGAGAGGCCTAGATCTAGCCTTTCGTCAAAGTTTTCTTGGCATGACTGACACTCCGAGATCTAGTCTATAATAAAAATATATGCTTCCGAGCTTGAAGCACACTCTAAATATTTCTACACAGTTTTCTTGGTATGAATGAATGGCACTCATCTCATCTGTATAACACTATACTCGGTATCAAAGTTTTCTTGGCGTGGCTGGATCGTGAACTCTAGTTTACATTTCCGGTAAGAGGCGGAAATGACGAAATTGACGGAAGTACATTATCACGTCGTATTCGCAATCATGAATTGATAACTTATAACTATAACTGAATTTCTGGAAAAAGTAAAGAGTTTCGGGAAAAAATGACGAGCTCAGGCTTAATCAATTTTACATGCATGTGCCAAGTTTCATTTCCCTACGTTGCGTAGTAAAAAGGCCTTTGCGGGAACAAAATTGGGCCCAAGCTCCATTATTATATGACTAGTAACTGCCCCATTCTTCGAATGGTAAAAAACAAAGCTCACCACTCCAGACCGAAAGGAATCAGCACAAAGACATTGATGTCGACACACTTTAGGTCATCCACATAAAATCGGCGATCAATAGATAGATAGGATAGTACTACAATAGTACACAGTGCACAGTAGTGCGCACCGAACATTTTTCATGGGCGCATGTGTTCGTAAAAAATGATCTAAATATTTACGCACAGTTTTCTTGGTATGAATGAATGGCACTCACCTCATCTGTATAACACTATACTCGGTATCACTATCAAAGTTTTCTTGGCGTGGCTGGATCGTGAACTCTAGTTTACATTTCCGGTAAGAGGCGGAAATGTCGAAATTGACGGAAGTACATTATCACGTCGTATTCGCAATCATGAATTGATAACTGATAATTATAACTGAATTTCTGGGAAAAGTAAAGAGTTTCGGGAAAAAATGAGCTCGACACGTACAGGCTTAATAAATTTTACATACATGTGCCAAGTTTCATTTCTCTACGTTGCGTTGTAAAAACGCCCTTGCGGGAACAAAGTTGGGCCCAAGCTCCATTATTATATGATTATCTTTGCTTAAATCTTTACCTTTGTGTAAAAGAAGTTTGAAGATACTGATTTATAAATCATGGCAGATCGTAACTTTTAGATTTTTTAAAAAAAAGTAAATGTTTTTGTATTTTCCAAATAGGTTCAATATCCACTGGATGCACAAGGGGGCAACTTAAATGACTTAGTGTCGCAGTATGCTTCGTATTTAGGCCCCAGCAGTGTAAGTTAGTCTCTCTAGTTTATCTATCGATCTATCTATCTATCTATCTATCTATCTATCTATCTATCTATCTATCTATCTATCTATCTATCTATCTATCTATCTATCTATCTATCTATCTATCTATCTATCTATCTATCTATCTATCTATCTATCTATCTATCTATCTATCTATCTATCTATTTATCTATCTATCTATCTATATATCTATCTATCTATTTATCTATCTATCTATCTATCTGTCTGTCTGTCTGTCTGTCTGTCTGTCTGTCTGTCTGTCTTTCTGTCTGTCTGTCTGTCCATCTGACTGCCTGTCTGTCTGTCTGTCTATCTATCCATTCATCCATCCATCCAAACATCCATCCATCCATCCATCCATCCATCCATCCGTCTATCTATCTATCTATCTATCTATCTATCTATCTATCTATCTATCTATCTATCTATCTATCTATCTATCTATCTATCTGTCTGTCTGTCTGTCTGTCTGTCTGTCTGTCTGTCTGTCTGTCTGTCCATCTGTCTGCCTGTCTGTCTGTCTGTCTGTCTATCTATCCATTCATCCATCCATCCAAACATCCATCCATCCATCCATCCATCCATCCATCCGTCCGTCCATCTATCTATCTATCTATAGATATCTATCTATCTGTCTGTCTGTATGGCTGTCTGTCTGTCGGCCTCTCTGCCTATCGTTGTATTCTCGGGCAAGGCCAAATTTAGTCACGGAGAATCCCTTAAATTGACTACTCTTATGGTTTTTTTTTTTATTTGGTCTTTGGTGTAGAACTCCCGAAGGCACCGGAGGCCCCCCAAGGATCCATTTTTTCTGGACGACACTGCTGCCTTCAAGGTCAGTCTACCTATCTATCTATCTATCTATCTATCTATCTATCTATCTATCTATCTATCTATCTATGTAAGTATGTATGTATGTATGTATGTATCTATCTATCTGTCTGTCTGTCTATCTATCTATCTATCTATCTATCTATCTATCTATCTATCTATCTATCTATCTATCTATCTATCTATCTATCTATCTATCTATCTATAAATCTATCTATCTATAAATCTATCTATCTATCTATCTATCTATCTATAAATCTATCTATCTATCTATCTATCTATCTATCTATCTATCTATCTATCTATCTATCTATCTATCTATCTATCTATCTATCTATCTAACTGTCTGTCTCTGTCTGTCTGTCTGTCTGTCTGTCGTCTGTCTGTCTGTCTGTCTGTCTGTCTGTCTGTGTCTGTCTGGCTGGCTGGCAGTCTGTCTGTCTGTCTATCTATCTTTCCATCTATCTGTCTGTCTGTATGGTTGTCTGTCTGTCGGCCTGTCTGCCTGTCTATCTATCTATCCTTGTATTCTCGGGCAAGGCCAAATTTAGTCACGGAGAATCCCTTAAATCTTCAGGAACCTTAAGAAACCATAGAATTCATCTTTCAGTACGGGCATGTAAGACATAAACTGGGTCAGAACACTGCCAAAAACTAAAAGAAAGAAATGCTCGTCTTTACAGATTCATTATGGGGGTGGGTGGTGGGGTTGGCATTCTGTTGAAGATACATATTTGAAGGAAATGGCAGCCCTAAACCTTTGAGGGAAGAAAAACAAACAATGACTATTGTAATGTGTTTTTTTTTAAATTTCGTCTTTGGTGTAGAACTCCCGAATGCACCGGAGGCCCCCCAATGATCCATTTTTTGTGGACGACACTGCTGCCTTCAAGGTCAGTCTACCTATCTATCTATCTATCTATCTATCTATCTATCTATCTATCTATCTATCTATCTATCTATCTATCTATATCTATCTATCTATCTATCTATCTATCTATCTATCTATCTATCTATCTAGCTAGCTAGCTAGCTAGCTACAGTTGTTTTATCGGGCAAGGCCAAATTGTAGTCACGGAAAAATCTCTTAAATAATAGCCTTAAGAAACAGTCATGTAAGACAACTGGACGAGGACACTGCCAAAAAGCTGAAAGAAGAAAATTCATATCTTTGGAAAGACATCGTGGGGGCGGGTGGGGAGGGCGGCACTCTCTTGAAGATTTTAAAGACGACGGCAGACCCAAACTTTTGAGAGAAAAATAAGGACAAACTATTGTCACATTTTCTAAATTTGGTCATTTTCCTTGTAATACTCAGAGACATTGAGAGTCCTCAAATTATGCATCGTGTATTGACGAAATTATATATCTATCAATCAATCTATCTATCTATCTATCTATCTATCTATCTATCTATCTATCTATCTATCTATCTATCTATCTATCTATCTATCTATCTATCTATCTATCTATCTATCTATCTATCTATCTATATATCTATCTATGAAGAGGCATATATAAAGATCATCCTAGCCATTCATTTCCTAACTGTCAAAGTCAAAAAGAATTATTGTTAATTTTTTCGATTTGCACCACACTCCGCAGAATCGTGATGAGAACAATAAAGCCTCCGAACATGCAGCATGGCTTGAGTCTTATAGGGAAAGGAAAAAGGTAAGTCGGTGTTATAGATAGCTACCTATCTATCTATCTATCTATCTATCTATCTATCTATCTATCTATCTATCTATCTATCTATCTATCTATCTATCTATCTATCTATCTATCTATCTATCTATCTATCTATCTATCTATCTATCTATCTATCTATCCATCCATCCATCCATCCATCCATCCATCCATCCATCCATCCATCCATCCATCCATCCATCCATCCATCCATCCATCCATCCATCCATCCATCCATCCATCCATCCATCCATCCATCCATCCATCCATCCATCCATCCATCCATCCATCCATCCATCCATCCATCCATCCATCCATCCATCCATCCATCCATCCATCCATCCATCCATCC
>OZ007578.1:33039022-33434022 GCA_963931925.1 Onchidella celtica
AACTGAGAAAAGATTTATTATTCTATTTTCTAAAACCGATCAGTCTAGACAGGGTCGTATTTCAGCACAGACGCCGTCCTAGGAATCACACGATCAATACCGGAAGCCTATTAAGTTTGGAAATGTAAGGATGATAAGTCCGAGTCAGTCTCTAAGTGTGCAGAAATGTGCTTTAATTATGACTTAAATGTATCAATCGTTCTGGAAGCTAAACAAGGTCAGCCGTCTTTCAATAAGGTAATAATTAATGTGAGACTTAAGTTATTGGTTTTAAAGTTTACACCGTCCCCTGAGCCGGTTTTGGGAGCCACAATAGATTCCATTATTACTCCGCGTTCTGGAGCTGCACACTATCTATCCATCTGTGTATAGCTTTTCTGTCCAGAATGTTGTCAGGAGCAGGTAGTCTATTTACAAAGCCAAAATGGACAAAATATTGAGTTACGTTCATCTCTCAGCAATGGCCTTAATGTAAAATCTCTTAATCTATCTATTTATCTATCTATCTATCTATCTATCTATCTATCTATCTATCTATCTATCTATCTATCTATCTATCTATCTATCTATCTATCTATCTATCTGTCTGTCTGTCTGTCTGTCTGTCTATCTATCTATCTATCTATCTATCTATCTATCTATCTATCTATCTATCTATCTATCTATCTATCTATCTATCTATTTTTCTATCTATCCAGCTATTATGAAGAGGCATATATAAAGACCCTCTCAGCCATTGATTTTCAAAGTCAGAAAGAATTATTGTTAATTTTGCCGATTTGCGCCACACTCCGCAGAATCGTGCTGGGAACAATAAAGATGCCAAAGATGAAGCATGGATCAAGGCTTATATGGAGAGGAGAAAGGTAAGTCGGTGTCAGTATATCTGTCTATCTATCTATCTATCTATCTATCTATCTATCTATCTATCTATCTATCTATCTATCTATCTATCTATCTATCTATCTATCTATCTATCAATCTATCTATCTATCTATCTATCTATCTATCTATCTATCTATCTATCTATCTATCTATCTATCTGTCTGTCGTTGTTTTCTCGGGCAAGTATCTATCTATCTAACTATCTATCTGTCTGGGGTTGTTTCCTCGGGCAAGGCCAGATTTAGTCATGGGGAATCTATTAAATCTTTAGTAGCCTGAAGAAATCATAGAATTTATCTTTCAGTACGGCCATGTAAGACCTAAACTGGGCTGGAAAATGCATGTCTGTGAAGAGAGTTATTGTGGGGTTGCGTTCGTGAACCGGAGGTGGGGGGGGGGGGTGGGGGGGGGGGTAGTGCTTTGTTGAAGATACGTATTTAAAGCCAGTGGCAGCCTTAAACTTTTGAGAAAAAAAAACAACAAAAGTAATGTTATATTTTCTAATTTTTGTCAGGGTCGGCAGAATCCTCGAAGGCTCCGGAGGCCCTCAATGAGTCCAATTGTGTTCGACGACACTCTCGCCTTCAAGGTCAGCCTATCTATCTATCTATCTATCTATCTATCTATCTATCTATCTATCTATCTATCTATCTATCTATCTATCTATCTATCTATCTATCTATCTATCTATCTATCTATTTTTCTATCTATCCAGCTATTATGAAGAGGCATATATAAAGACCCTCTCAGCCATTGATTTTCAAAGTCAGAAAGAATTATTGTTAATTTTGCCGATTTGCGCCACACTCCGCAGAATCGTGCTGGGAACAATAAAGAAGCCAAAGATGAAGCATGGATCAAGGCTTATATGGAGAGAAGAAAGGTAAGTCGGTGTCAGTATATCTATCTATCTGTCTATCTATCTATCTATCAATCTATCTATCTATCTATCTATCTATCTATCTATCTATCTATCTATCTATCTATCTATCTATCTATCTATCTATCTATTTATCTATCTATCTATCTATCTATCTATCTATCTATCTATCTATCTATCTATCTATCTATCTATCTATCAATCTATCTATCTATCTATCTGTCTGTAGTTGTTTTCTCGGGCAAGTATCTATCTAGCTAACTATCTATCTGTCTGGGGTTGTTTTCTCGGGCAAGGCCAGATTTAGTCATGGGGAATCTATTAAATCTTTAGTAGCCTTAAGAAATCATAGAATTTATCTTTCAGTACGGCCATGTAAGACCTAAACTGGGCTGGAAAATGCATATCTGTGAAGAGAGTTATTGTGGGGTTGCGTTCGTGAACCGGAGGTGGGGGGGGGGGGTGGGGGGGGGGGGGGTAGTGCTTTGTTGAAGATACGTATTTGAAGCCAGTGGCAGCCTTAAACTTTTGAGAAAAAAAAACAACAAAAGTAATGTTATATTTTCTAATTTTTGTCAGGGTCGGCAGAATCCTCGAAGGCTCCGGAGGCCCTCAATGAGTCCAATTGTGTTCGACGACACTCTCGCCTTCAAGGTCAGCCTATCTATCTATCTATCTATCTATCTATCTATCTATCTATCTATCTATCTGTCTATCTATCTATCTATCTATCTATCTATCTATCTACCTATCTATCTGACCATCTATCTATTTGTCGTTATTTTCTCGGGGCAGGGCCAAATTTAGTCACGGAGAATCTCTTAAATGTTTAGTAGTCTTAAGAAACCATAGAATTCATCTTTCAGTGCGGCTACGTAACAGTTGATGAAAATTTCAGTACGTTATAGTGGGGAGAGTTAGATGATCCGAACTGCTACCTTTTAAACAACGAAACTGTCACGAACTGTTGTGAAAATAAAAACGAAATCCGTTGAACACTAGATACTAAAGTTTAATAACTGTTAGATGGAAACATGATACCTCACAACCTACTTACGCCAAACGGGGAAGGAACACAAATCTGACCATGTAACTTAAACATAGATCTTGCACACACACACACGCTCGCCTGGCTCTCCCATATATATACCCATTCTGACAGAATATTCACAACTGGCTTGATCCCCCAACTAGCCCGAGACGGACCTGGAACGTTCGGGATACACACCGAGCGCCCAATCACACGTCAACGCGTCAATAGGTTACATTATTTCAAGGCCAACCTAGCGTAAACAAGTCTATCTCGCATACTATGGTACATTCTGGATTGTCCTACAATTAACAAAACAGGTCACACCGCGAGACATCAAAGGGGAAAAAATTAGACTACCGGCGGGAAGGGGGGAGACAGGTCGCCGAGTGCGAACAACACGGGGGAACGAAAGGGGTGAGACAATATCGATCGCCCCCTTGAACAGTAAGACGCCACACCATATAAGGGATTATGGGGACTGGGTTGGAAGGCGGTGGATCTATGGAAGCATAGTCTATGGGTCTGCTAAACTGATATACCTCAAATTGTCAGCCCCAGTCCACCACCAAGAACTGCCTCTTTCTCTGGGTTCTTACCGCACCTCCCCAATTGAAAAATTATGTATAGAAACAGATGGGAGCCCTCCCTGACAGATAGAAGAGGTCTGCTGTCTCTTCAGTATGGACTGAAGTTGTCGTCACGTCCAGACAACCCAGGCTACCATTTAGTTTTCGACCCTGCAACGATCCAAAGTTTCGAAACCTTACCTGGAGTCACCCCGCCCTTTAGACCCCCGATCTGGTCCCTGCTCGCAGGAGCCGAAATCTGACCGTGTGATTGGGAAAATGACCGATTTCCTGCCATTCCACCATTGCTAACACATAAACCCAAAATTATTCTAGGTGTCGCAACTTGTCAAATAGAATGCCTCATGTAAGAAACCTATAAAATAGTGCTTAGAGAAGTGATCAGCAAACATCCTGATCACAAATATTTCTACACAGACGGCTGAAAAGACCACAATTCAATGAATGCAACCTCATTTACAAACCCGGACTGCAAAACTCAAGGCCTCAGCCTTAATTACAGAAACGCCAATTCATACAGACATACTTTACAATACGGGCTTTTTCCCGTTAGATTTTTAATACCTGCATTTTCCCGTTAGATTTTTTTAACTTCATTTTTATTTGATCTTGGCTATAGGCAGAGAGTATATATTATGTATAGTGAGGTTTCACTATTGGTCGATTTGCACTGCGAGACGCGGGAGGCGCCGCGAAACCATTGTCAGAATGGAGCGGAAAGTAGGTCGCTGCGGTAAACAATGCTCGTTTCTGCATTTCCATGAGGCGCAAGAACTTACAAACGGTTCTAAATAGTTTCAGTCAGCCCAAAAATATGAACAAACCACACTAAACCGATTATATGCACACTTTCTTTGGTGAAGGCGGGCTCTTTCAATTCTTCAATTTCTTGTTTACCGCAGCGACCTAGTTTCGCGACTTGGCGGAAGTGAGATCTCTCTATACATTTATACTCTCTGCTATAGGCATTTGATATAGGCATCTGAGTGCTGAAAGCTAGCCCAGAGAGAGATAACGAAAAGAATTGTGGGAGGCGCAAAATGGCTGTTATCATTCTTGCCTACGGGCCGTTAAACTCAAACTGGAGGACGGTGGGTGGGGGCGGGGGTGCTCTGCCGAAGATACTTATTTAAAAACAATGGCAGCTCTAAACTTCTGAGAGGGAAAAAAAAACAAATTATTGTTATTTTTTCAAATTTTGGTCAATTGACGCAGGATCCTCCAAGGAACGGGAAGCCCTCAACGGAAGCATCTTCGGAAGAGGACAATGACATCGATCTGGTCAGTCTATCTATCTATCTATCTATCTATCTATCTATCTATCTATCTATCTATCTATCTATCTATCTATCTATCTATCTATCTATCTATCTATCTATCTATTTATCTATCGATCTATCTATCTATCTATCTATCTATCTATCTATCTATCTATTTATCTATCTATGCAACTTACTTAACACGAAAGCGATAACAAAATATTCCCTCTTTCGGAAAGATTTCTTTCACCCCGCCGTATATCCTTCTATTTTCCCTATAAGTTTACGCCTCTCGGTAAGTAAAGAAAATCATGTAATGCTCATTTATGGGGGCATGAAGCAGTGAAAATCATGATATTAGCATAGCATCAATATTTTGGTACGTCTAAATCAATTATCCATTTATCTTTCATGTCTGAAAATTTCAATTCAAAGAAATAGCCCTAAGTAGATCAAAATCAAAGTTTGGTAAATGATATGCCAAGGCAGTTGAAGGTGTGTTGCAATTAGAAAAAGGCTCTTTTGTCAGTTCTTGAAAATTATTCACGCACACACACACGCACACATACACACACCCAGAAATATATTTCTCATAAAGTTCCGGACAGACCGGACAGACCGGACAGACCGGACAGACCGGACAGACCGGACAGACCGGACAGACCGGACAGACCGGACAGACCGGACAGAACCTGATGCAACTTGGAAGGTTTTTCCTCCCTTCATTTTAGTGATTTTGTCAAGAGGATTTAAGCAAATGTTTCTTCTTTTTTTTTTTCACCAGAAGTGCAAATAATCTTTTACTTGAACTTTTTTTTGGGGGGGGGGGGGGGGTGTGTATAAAATACACTTTTTAATCTGTTGAGAAAACGTGTTGACATAATGTTTGAAAAGGGCCAGAATGCGAGTGGTTAATTTCGTGACATTAGTACAATAGGAAAGTATATCTTTGCATGTTTGAAGTTTGCACCAAAATGTAGTATGGCGGATGATATATTCGTTCACAGTGGGAATGGTTGAAGTAAAACCAAATTGAACCCGGGGCTATTTCTGTCTCTTACCATACTTACACAATACCAGGGCATAAATGCATCAGAAAAGGTGGAATGCAGAATTTAGTTTGCATTGTTGCACTCCCCTTAACCTAGGGATTCTCTTTCACTTACTCGGTCGAGCCACGGTGCTGTTTCAAAAGTTCAATCCCCTTGGTGTGAAATGAAACAACGAAATGATTATTCGCAGACATATTTGCCAATAGTTACGTGTTTCTTGGCTTCATGTTTGTTTTGGAAGAGTTCCTTCACCATTTAATATGGTCTGCGGTATCGCAATGAATAGCATCTTTGCTTGACAATTGGAGGCTTGGTACTTCGATTCCTCGAAAGGGAGAGGTTATTTTTATGAAAGACCTTTCCCCAGAGACGTTCGTTAATAGGAGCCAATCTATTTTTTTTTCAGGGTTTTGACAAAATGATCAAGTGGTCACTGTGATCATTGCTTATTTGCTCCAGATTACTTCCCTTAATCATATCTGTTCATTGAAGTGACAGCTGCTATTTAGAAAAAAAAATGTAAATCAAATTCTAAACATGTAGGATTTTTTTAAATCAGTGTGAACTGAAAATTCAATCTCTGTCATCGGTAACTTAGATCTGTCCTGTATCTACTGAAACATAAAAATCAATGCTTTTTGGGCGTTTTCAGCTTCAGTTATTTGAATATTTTGGTTAATTACTTGTGTGTGTGTGTGTGTGTGTGTGTGTGTGTGTTGTTGTTGTTGTTGTTGTTGTTGTTGTTGTTGTTGTTGTTGTTGTTGTTGTTGTTGTTGTTGATGATGGTGGTTTTGTTTAAGTTTTACATTTGTCGGCATAAGTTTAGTTCCATCGACGTTTTTCTAAAAAAGGGAAACAATAATCAAACAGGGAGAGTGATATTGAAAGCATACAAGATCTGGCAGTTTGGAAGAAATACAGTAGCACGCTGGGCAAGATATTCCCACTTGTATTATCCACAAAGTGAACAGCGAAAACTCTTCTTAATGAAAGAAAGATGACGACGCGGCAGATACCATCACCACATTCCTTTCACTCAATGCCAGTGTAGCATACTGGCCTCACTATTCACTCATCTACTGTTTGCCGTACAGAGCATAATGCATGTTTCTTTAGAGATCCTGTTACTGGATTTCAGTGATGAGAATTTGTCACGTTTTCTCTGATGCCTTCGTAGCATTACCATCGACAAATCTCCATACTGTGTAAAATAAAAAAAATATGTAAAAAAAGGGGGGGGGGGATGGGAATGGTGGGACAACAATTATACGTTTGGCCTCCGCTGTTCACAGAGGGAGCATCTTTTCCCTACTGTTGCAACACTGGATAGCCCAGTCCTACACTATGTATGAGTATTAATATGAAAGAACCTAATAAGAAAAGATAGCTATCATGGTAGAACAAGGGCGGTCTTTGTTACGAACGACTTTTGGGATAGGGGAAATAGCCCAATTAACAGAATTGCACATAGAGAATCAAAATCGTGTCCATGTATGGATATGCTTTTTAATTAGAGCTGGGGAACTAATCAGAAGCCTAGCTGGTGTCATGTGACCATTGGAGCTGAGACAAAATTAGCGACTGCGCCACGAGCGTTCAGTTGGTGTTAGGCGAGCAAGCCCGCTCGTGAGACCACTCAGTCTTTCACGTTTTCTACTTGAAGTAAAACTAATGTGTGGCAACGTGCTGAGTATGAACGTGCTTTTTGGTCACCTTTGCTAAGTGCTTCGGCAGTCCTGTTTCGTGATTAGCGGGAACACAGACAGGGTGATGTTAGGTTCCGTCGGAGAGGACAAGGACCGATAGGAGATCGCGTCTTGAGAGTAGCAAGCCTGCATATCGATGCAATCATTTGTTATTATGAAACCTTGTCACTAGTCGGGTCACGATGGAGGACAAAATAGATAGACAGACAGACAGACAGACAGGGAAACTAATTTCTTATGGTATTTTTTTTTCCAGCTGCCAAAATTCTTCCAAACTGAGACTGCGAAGTCGAAGCCACGAATTTCGTCGAATCAAAAGCCTAGTAAACCTTCTGATACGTCGAATTGGCCACTTTGCCTCGGCAGCTGTCACCTGCCATGGGATACGTAAACACCCGTATTTCTGTCGCCACGACCTAGTGTTACACTTATGTTGATAATACCTGAAGTAGGCCTACCTGGCATTGCCAGGAATAACATTGACACCATCCCAACCCACTCCGACTACTCTTTTCTTTCTCTGTCCCTCCTGCTATACCAGTGCTCTCTCTCTCTCTCTCTCTCTCTCTCTCTCTCTCTCTCTCTCTCTCTCTCTGTCTCCCTCTCTCTCTCTCGCTCGCTCGCTCGCTCTTTCTGTCTCAGATAGATTAGATAGAGCCAGATCTGTCCCTTGCAGATTTCCCTTCCTGGTGGGAAATGGCACCGAAATGAATGTGTGTGAAATACAGTCTCTCATGAGCATTATTGCCTCTTTTGTTGTGGTTGTATTTCTGTACATGTGGACATCTGGACAAACAACGTTATCGGGAAAAGATTGCTTTTCTCAAAGTTCATAGAATATACGAAGGGCCGCCAGATTTAACAGAATCATCTTCAGTGTGAAAGTAAATTGTGTTTAAAATTTCAGGTGAGTCGGTGCAGAAATGAGATCCTTGTGCTTGACACAGTTTGGAGTTGTCCTTGTACATGTATAATAGAGGCAACGACGACGATGATCATATAATAATCAGCATCACCATCATCATCACAACAGTGTAGTAGTAGTGGTTACAATAATGATAGTAAAATTAAACTAATGATAATAATAAATAACGTCACTGATACAGCCATTCATTCCGTCAAATGCAACCTCTAAACAGTTAACATTCATTTTGTTTACCTACATTTCAATTCAGAAATACAAGGAAAATACCAAACATGGACCAACAGTCAGGAGCAGTTTGCGACTGCAGTGTTTTCAGACGCATCTTAAACATAATTATCTGTGTTAAGAATATCTCTTAGGCTTTTAAGGCAAATTCCAGATTTTGTGGCCTCTAAAAGAAAATGAACATTCTCTGAGTGCTTTGAGAGACCTAGCTGTGATTTTGTCCCGCCAGTTGAAAACGGTATTCGGCGTGGTGGTACAAAGTATATTAAGTAATTCGATGATGCTCATCGTACTATTTATACTAAAACATACACATCTGTTACATAATGTGGCTACTTGGTGTAAAATACGCAAATTCAGATGCTAGCTGGTGCAACGACTCCGGAAGCGATGATGTTGTTTGGCGTCTTTTAATCAATTAGACTGGATTAGGTACCTACTCAGTGTTGCCCGGGCTATACCTGCTTCCGGACTTCATCCCTCTCCCTCTTTCTGCCCCCCCCCTTCCCCAGCCTCTCTCTTTCTCCTTCCCTTGCTTTCTCCCCATCGCAGTGCGACTCAGATCTTTCTCAAGAAGGAGGCAAGTTTTATGTCAATAAAACTGTGGGATTGTGTTTGGCAGATTTTGGTGCTGCTGCTGTTGTTTGCCCTTTCCGTTGTTATTGGCTCTATAAATCATGCCCCTCAATGTTCATGTCCAACACAGTTTATTGTCGTTCCATTATATTATGATATGACAATAATACTATTTAATAATGATAATAATAATAATAATAACAATAACAAGCCGCATTTCGTCAAATGCAAGCTCTAAGAAGTCATTCTTCAACCCGCAAAGCTAATATTCAACAAATTGTCTTTGTCACTCTCTTCAGACAAGTTTGTTTTCACTGTTTGTGTTGATATCTGGTATCTTATTTATCTGCAAAACGTGATTAACAATATCACTGCCATGGACGGTATTACTGTGCACTAGCATGGACTTTTGAGCTGGAAGTGGTTACCCTGCATATTTTGGTATTTGGAGTTTGGATCGAAGTAGATACCTCAATGAAATATTTAATATACCCGTCTGGAAGTTTTTCTATTACTGTGCTCTGTCATGGGATTTTGAGCTGGACGTGGTAACCTAACACATTTTGGTTATGGAGCTTGGATTGGGCTCGACACGTTAACACCATTCTGGAAGGCTGGCTCTGGTAATATAGCGTTAAAAAAAAATTGACAGTCAGACAGACGGACAAGCAGGCAGGCAGGTGGGCAGGCAGGCAGGCAGGCAGGCAGGCAGGATGGCAGACATTCAAGAAATGCTTCACTGGATGCGTAACGAAACTTCATACATACAAACACACTATGACTTCCCTCCCATGGCTTATTCAAACAGAAAGGAACCCGCGCACAAAATTAATGTAGGTTATGACGAAATTCAACGAATTAGGTACAGATAGATAGAACAATGCACAGTTTGCAGATATGCATCGAGAATTTTCCAGGAAGTGATATGGGGCAATGCATTTTTTTGTGAACATGTATTCGTGGAAAAGAAAGGATCGGAGGCAAAATGCTTGTCCACCATTTCAAATCTCCAGATCTAAAAAATAACCTTCTACGGGCCAAAATGAAGGCACCTTTATTATTTCATGCCAGGGAGCCGTATGAGTGGCGGTAGGTCTTATTAAAAATTGCACTTTTTTTTTTCTTACATCACATAGATTTAGTCAGCTGAAGACAGCAACAATGTTACTTATTTACCAACAACACAAATTGCCTGTTTACCAATGACCTGATAAGCAGAGGGTTCCTGTTTTAGCTATCCTAACGTCTCCATATTAAGACACATTATCTACACTTTATGATGCCTAGTTTGCGAGAATTCCCTCTAGTTAAGCGGATTGATTGTCGGAGGTAGCATAAAATTCAACGTTATTTCTTAACTTCATTTGTTTGTTTGTTTATTTTTATTTATTTATTTGTTGATTTATTTATTTATTTACTCATTCATTCATTTTTATTCGTCACTAGATTTCTCTTCTGTCAGGAGTTAGTTTGTTGACGACAGATTTCATAGAAGATCTCACAGTCCCTTTGTTTCCAATATATGTACTGTAAGCATTTGCGTTCCGTACAACATCCATCTCAGTTTAAGTAATTCAGGCATTTCTCAACAGTTATACTAATTCCAGTGGAAAAACTGAAATATCTCCACCATATCTCTCTTCCACCACCCTTACAGTGTCTTTCAAGTTACTAATTTGATTTTGCTACAAAAGAAAAATATGTTATATTATCATTTATATATCACTGTGAGGTTACCAGGCAATACTTTTTTGACGGTTAAAATATTAATATTTTCTCATGCATTTTCATTATTCTCAAATGCACTCCCACTGACGGAATAATGTAAATTTTCAAGTTTTGAGTTTTTAAAACAGCTGCAGCATCAAGATGGCAACAAGAAAAACAGTATTATGCATCTCAACTCCTTTTTAAACGATTGAGAATTATTATGACATTTGAACCCTGCTGGGAAGGGACGACTGTCTTGTTTTTTAAATTCATTTTTATTCCATAATGAAACAGACAAAAGTGCGCTATAGACACTAACACACACAAACAAGTAGAGAGAGAGAGAGAGAGAAAGAGAGAGAGAGAGAGAGAGAGAGAGAGAGAGGGAGATTTAAAAAAGTGATATCCTCCAACATTTCATTGCAAATTTGAAAGAACGATAAATACATGTAATTGTAGTTTAAAATGTGTTTGACAAATAACTGGGAATATCCCTTGCTACAGAGCAGATTATTTCGCCCATAACAGTAAGTTCTATGAATTCAATCATTGTCTTTATTAAACAGATACCAATTGTAGGCCTATGCTTCAGCTGCAGTAGGTAACATCAAGGACGAGCCTATGCGTAATTACCAATGGCGAAAAAAAAAAGAAAAACAGTAATATTTTACGATAGCAACGTTTATTTCCATGAGATAACGAATGTCAAGAAAATTCCCCATCCATGATCAATTCATGCTTAAGTTCCCAGCCAAGGACGTATTGCTGACAGTGGCTTCTGGTAGGGTTTCCATCTGTCGTATCATTCTACTGTAGGGTTTCCATCTGTCGTATCATTCTACTGTAGGGTTTCCATCTGTCGTATCATTCTACTGTAGGGTTTCCATCTGTCGTATCATTCTACTGTAGGGTTTCCATCTGTCGTATCATTCTACTGTAGGGTTTCCATCTGTCGTATCATTCTACTGTAGGGTTTCCATCTGTCGTATCATTCTACTGTAGGGTTTCCATCTGTCGTATCATTCTACTGTAATATACTTTCTGCCGTCCTGTTTCTACCTAGCAAAATATGGCAACTATCGTGCAGACAATGCTTTCTCCAAACTCAGCCAGCATGCCTTCGTACATCCATACCAAGATAATTATTTTCCCAAGGTTTGATAGGCTTAGGCCTACTATAGATTCATGCAGCACCAGAGCACTGCGCACTCATTTGTGGTAGGGAAATTGCGCACGCTGAACTGAGCATGTATTAATATATCGTTTCCAGTGGGTTGGGCTTATTACAGGGAGCAAAAACAAAGATCGTTGTATTTTACATTTTTACAAGTTTTATTTAAAAATACCTGAAAAATGAAGCAACACAATCGGTCGACACAAAAGCGATTGGCCTGGAATATTTGACACTTAAGAAAATTAATTTTATAGTTTTTGAAACTGTCATTTAGGAGTTAATTTCTTACATGAAACCAACGGTGTGTGTGTGAGGGGGGGGGGGGGGTTTGTTGTTGTTACCAGTAGATCTACGTAGGAACTATGCCATGCAATAATATCGATAATTACAATGATAATAATAGTAGTAACAATAAAGACAATAATCTATTATATATTTCAGTAACTCGCAACCTTTGGCATGACTAACTGACCAAACTATACACTCTTCAGGCCTTACATTTGGCAGGAAGGTGGCAATTGAGATAAGGAAGATGATGGCTATAATTAAAAGTTGTTTACTTCAAGCATGTATTTTTAAAAAATAACAATGATTATTGCTATGTAACATCTGTATTTTTGCATGTTTGTTTCGCAATATATAGTACCTTGCATGTCATAAAAAGTAATCGTATCAAGCGTTCAGTTTGGTGCGTAGTGTTCTGGTGCGCATGAGTTCTGAAGCAAGACTGTAGTTTATTACTTTTATTTTATGAGATAGAGAGAGAGAGAGAGAGAGAGAGAGAGAGAGGCACATGACTGTTTATTCCGGGCAATGCCCGGTAACACATCTAGTGTAATAATAATAGTGATATTAATAATAATCAGTAATGACACTGATATAGCCATTCATTCCGTCAAATGCAAGCTCTGAACTGTTTACGGTCATTTTTTGACCCACGTTTATTTTCTTTCGATAATTAATGAATGTCAAGAAAATTCCCTCCCATAAATTCATGCATTAAGTTTACTACGGGTGGTTGGCGGGCGCTTCTGGTGGTGTCTCCCATTGTCCTATCGTTCTGCTACAAGATAATTATTGTCTATCGTCTACAGTCCAGCTTATTCTTAGCACAACGTGGCCATTATCGCGTTTCGTTGCAGATTTCAAAGGACGATAAGTAATTGTGGTATAAAATGTGTTTGACAAATGACTGGGTTATATCCCCTTGCTACAGAGCAGATTGTTCCGTTCAAAACACGATGAATTCAATCATTGCCTTTATAAAACAGATTCCCGAGTGTATGCTTCAGTTACAGTAGGGAACACCAACAACGAGTCTATGCAGAATTACGAAAGTAGAAAAAAAAATATATATATATATATATTTATATATAATTAGCGTAATATTTGATGATAGCAATTTTATTTGCGTGAGATAACGATTGTCAAGAAAACTCCTTCGTGCATGAAGTTTCCTGCCCGGAACTTGATGTTCGCGGACACTTCTGGTAGTGTGTTCTTCTGTCCTGTCATTCTGCTATAAGATACTGTCTACCGCCTTGCTGCTTCGTAGCACAATATGGGTATTATCTCCGTTATTATGGGCGTGCTTTCTCCAACCCAGCCAACATCTCTTAGACAATCGGACGAAGATAATTATTTTTCCGAAGGGTTGATAGGAAGACCATAAGAGCGGATTTCCTACATGGAACCTACGATGGGGGGGGGGGGGGGGGAGGTCGTTACCACCACATCTACGTAGGAACGATGTCATCCCTATGAACAAACGTGAGCTCAAGCTTTCTCTTCGAATTGGCATAGAGTTTGCTGGCTGGAGTTTTTATCCGTTGGTAAGTTTCTGTTCTGATTTATGTACAGATAGAACAGGAGGGTCAAAGAATGTTACACCATTTACTTAAACGTCTACTGCCCAGACATAAATTATTGTTACTTCCCCCCCCCCCCCCACCCCAAATGCCCCAAACTTAACAACATAATTTAACATAGAGAAACAAAGGGGAAAGTGTTAATTAGAACAAAAAATTACACGCTGAAAAAAACATGATTATGCTGGTAAACGAGAAGATGCTTCAAAAATGGAACATTGGGCACAATGGTCGTGATTTCCATGCATGGGACATTAGCGGGTTAAGATTTTCTTTGCGACTTCACAACCACATGTACTTGCAAATCACTTGCAAAATTACAAAATAAAGGAGATAGGTGTGGGCTAAAATGTGGGAATCGAAGTTTTGGAGGAAGTGTGCATCAAAGAGCAATGCCCACTGACCATTACGAATAACACAAAATACATTGGGCATTTTATACAGGAAAAAAAAGGCATTGTGCATGTTACTTTTGATACTAACCCAATATCTCCCCCCCCCCCCCCCTTTAAGATTGCTATGGGGTAGGTAATATTTATGTTCATGCTTAACTGTAGAATTGATACATTACCTAAACTAAACAGCATGGTACAGCTTTGGAAGTCACTCCGTGCTCCAGATGCTTTATGGCTTATTGTAAGTATTATTATAACATAGCGGTCAGTAACTTGGACCAAAAAGAAGTTGCAATACAAGTCACTACAGCGTTGTGGTTTTTGAGCATAGTTAGTACATGTAGTTCAGAGCGATGTTTCTCAAGGTGGGACGCATGCACCACCGGTCTGGCGAGGCAACATTTTGGTGGGGCGTGGGTCACCAGAATGGGGCGTATAGACAGTTTTTGAATCTTTTTGTATAAAATATGTGTACTAACTTTGTCCGATCGTTTTGTTGTTTTTTTTTTTTTTTTGAAAATTGAAGTGGGGCGTGGGACAAAAAAAAGTTTAGAAACGCTGATGTAGAGTGTTACCGTAGCTACAAAAACTATCTACTAAATTTTTTTTAATGAAACCGCATTCCACATTTAGCCTATCTGAGTTTGTCTAGTGGTTGATCGATATCACTGAAAATAGATTAAAAAGAGAAAATCGAGGGTGGCTTGGGCGTTTCGAGGACAGCTGATGAGATTGTTGCTGTATACTGCGTTATGATTTTTGGGCCGATTTATTAACGTGGAGTATTACTGTAACTATTACAATCTGTAAAAATAAAAACCCTGCCTGAATTTGAGTTTGTCTAGCCATTGGTCGACACCGTTTAAAATACAGGAAAATAAAGAGAAAATGAGAGGTCATTTCGAGGTGTCAGGGTCAACTGGTCAGACAGTTCTGTAACTAATTATTTCCATGCGCATGGTCATGTACTATAATTGTGTAAGATGTGCTACTTTGTCTCTCCTCAGATGCACCGCGTTGGTCCTAATTAACCCCACTCTAGCACAAACCACTCAGTGTTTAATTTCCTTTGGGGTTGCGGGAGAGAGGAGTCAATAACTTCGGTCAAGGGAAAATCCAGCAGCAGTTTGTACAATGTAACATTTTGTCAACTCATATTTATTATCATAAAAAGCTCCCAGGTCATTTTGGTTAGGGGCGGGGGGGGGGGTGGGCAGTACTCTCATGAAGAGGAAGAAGAGGGAGGAGAGAGGGGTGAGGATAGAGGAGAGAGGAGTGAAAGAAAGGGAATGGATTAGAGAGGGTAGTGGACGAGGGACGGGAGGGGGGGGGGGCAAAGAGACGGGAGCGGGGACATAAGCTTATCCAGGGCAGACGCTGAGTACCTCGTCTAGTTTTGATATAAATTTTTAACAAAAACAAATTTTCGGATAGAAAATCTGAAGCACTTCTAAATTTCTAAATAAAACTTAATGCTTTTTTTTCACGTTTATACAAAAAGATAAAAAAATTACTTTGGCATTTATAGTATGACCGTGACGATTTTTATCAGTGGTATTATTGTAGTGGCCGTCCATGCTAACCTGTGTGATAAAAACAAGATCGCCACAATAACAATGTCTGGCAAGGAGTTAATGATGAGTAATTTGATCAAGACCATGGCATTTCAGAATGTTTACATTAAAACTATGAGGATCACATGAAGTACGGAAGGAGAACCATGGATTTGATTAAATAAATTTACGGATCATATCTGGGGAATAATAAACGCACAACAATTGCAAGCTGAGCCGAAAAGTAATCCTAGATTTGATTTACAGACTCAGGGGTGAGTGGCCATGACAATGACATGACAACCGTGTCTTCAGAACTGGGTACAGCAGCGGGTGATCTCGATCCAGTTTCTGCATTTTCCTCCTTCCTATCAGTATCATGAATGGTAGTCACCTGATGTCCGTAAATAGAATTGGCTACACATCCGGGCATGCATACCGGATGTGTAGAGAGTGCGTTCTTGCCATGTGCGATTTCACGGGCAGGTCACCAGTGCGACGGTGGAAGATAAATTTCAATGTTGAAACTTTACAAGCCTTTAAAATCAACTAGTTTCGATCAGTTTGTGATTATTCACTTGGGAGTCAGTGTTATGAACATTGGCAGATGGCCGAGACGACGTGGCCGAGTGAAAATTGACAATTTTACCATAGTGAAGACCTACACGGTCGATCATGTCAACTGTAAACAAGGGAACTGGAGGAGTAGATAGCATAGATCTAGATCTAGATAGGCCTAACTTAACTACACAGAAAATAGAATCAGTTGTGAAATCCGAGGGAAGTGAAACTATAACTACAGACGCTAAGTTAGATAAAATTACAGAACTACACAAAATGAAACAGGGCCAAGACCCGAACAGAACAGTACTAACCAAAGTGCCAGTCCCATACTACTCTTTAGAGGAACAAAACCGACCCATTTTTCAAATAGCTACTGACGCTTCGGGCGCTGGGTATGGGGGTGTTATAGTCAATTCAGACCACCAAACCCAAGGCTTTTGGCCAAGGTACATCGCTGAAAAATGTTCAAACTACAGGGAAATTCTGGCCGTGTACATGTCCCTCCTGGCACTTGTAAACATAGTACGGGGTCAAGCGGTTCAAATCTTGTCCGACAATATAACAACGGTCTCATACCTGGCGTGCATGGGAGGCCCGAGCCAACAAATATCGGATATGGCCAGGGACATTTGGTCTTTTGCCATCAGAAACAATATTTCAATCATCGCCAAATTCCTTCCAGGAATACAAAACGGGGTAGCCGACAGATTGTCCAGGTTCAGTTCCCAGTACGAGTGGTATCTGCCTACCAGCGTATTCAATCTTCTCAACAAAATGTGGGGCCCATTTTCTGTGGACAGGTTCGCAAGCATATCAACGGCACAGGTGCCCAATTACAACAGCTTGTTCTTAGATCCAATGACATCAGGTGTAGATGCGTTCAGTCAAGGCTGGACCAACGAAAACAATTTTATAAACCCGCCATTACGACTCATGCAAAGAGTACTGGACAAGATAGTCATGGACAAAGCTATAGCTACAATAATATGTCCAGCATGGCCAGTACAACCATGGTTTCAAAAGCTAAAAGCAATGAGTGTGTGCCCTCCTGTAAAGCTACCCAAAAGCAAATTCATTTGCATACCTCTGTCAAACAAAACACCAGAACCGCTGAAGAACCCAAATTGGAGATTGTTAGCTTGGAAAGTAGATGGAAATCTCATTTAGGTATGGGTTTGGGCTGGTCGGCTAAAGCCTCCTCATATTATCAATTTGATTTGGCCCCTTCTACTTTGAATTTGTACAATAGATACATTGTAATGTTCAAATCTTTTTGTACTATGAATGACATGAAGTTTCCGCCTGACGCACAAGTTAGATCTGCGGTCATTGCTGAATTTTTGTGTGAAAAGGCGGAAAGTTCAGACCGCCCAGAATCTATGGGGACAAGGTGGTCTAGAGGCAAGGTGCTCGCCTCTCATGCCAAGGGTCCCGGGTTCTAAACCCGGGCAGTGCAGGCATGTTGGAAATTGGACTTTTCTCATATTTTCAAGTCCCTGGTCCTATTGGGGGGTAGGATCGAGTACCTAGTCTTCTCGGATAAGGACGAAAAAATTCGGAGGGCCCGTGTGCACGTTGCGCACGTTAAAGATACCTTGGCAGTTGGAAATCGTAAAGAGCAGGCCGAAAGGCCGCTGCCCGGGCAAAATTGAAATTGAAATTAATAGATTAGGATTTATCCATATCATCCCCCCTCCCCCACCAGCAACAACAAAAATTTATTATTATTCATTATTAAAATATAATTATATTGTTATTAATAAATTTTCAAATATTATTTGAGTTGTGAGTTGTGAACTGATGTGAGTTGTGAACTGCTGTGAGTTGTGAACTGTTGTGAGTTGTGATCTGCGCCTAACAGGCTTCGTTACAATTTGCTCCGAGATAGAGAGAGAGAGTGAGTGAGACAGCGAGAGGGAAAGAAGCAGTGCAGTGTGTTTAGCGCCTCGCAGGCAGCTCCATTCTGCTCTGTGGTTGACATGAGATTGTGTGCATTTTATGTACAATTAGAATGTGGGAGTGAATGCGTTTGTAAAGTAGTAAATAAGTTCTGTAAAGCGCTTAGAGCCTGTGGAACAGGGTTAAGCGCTATATAAATGCCATTTATTATTATTATTATTATTATGTTAACTGCTATCTTGGCAGCACTGGGACATTATTTCCAGGCATTGGACGGGGTGCCTGTATGGTTACACAACTTGAAACATGCACTGATAAGATCATGCTCAGTTCAACCTAAGGGGCGCACTCCATGTATGCCCATAAAACCAGTGATCGAGCTTTCCGAGTCATGGCCCGATAACTGTCAGTTGCCGCTGAAAAAATTACGTCAGAAGTCGATAGCTCTTCTTGCGATGTGCCGACCGTCGGACTTAACTCGGTTTAACAGAGAACACATTGTCTTCAACTCAGACAATTCAGTAACTCTCATTTTCTTTGGTTTAAAAAATGACAAAGACCGAAAAGGGTTCGAGGTCCGTCTTCAGTCCGCTTTGAATAAAAAGAGTGACCCAGTGGCATGCTTAGAGATATACATGAAACGGACCGAATCATTAACAAATGGCCAAGGTCCTGTGTACCTTACAATTACGCCGCCTTACAAAGGCTTGAGTGTTGCTAGCGTTGCAGACATTTTACGCGACACAATCAAAGACGCCAATTTAGGAGACAAGTTCACTCCACGTTGTTTTCGAACGACAGGAGCGACCGCATCAATCAGCGCAGGAAATGATCCCGATGTCACCAGGCAATTAGGGCGCTGGAGAAGCCAAGAGGTTTTTTTCGACTCGTATGTTTATCCACTGCCGAAGAGCACGTTTACTGATAACCTTTTGTCCGCTGACACTTGAATCGACTTACTCTGTTTTTGCATAGCGTTGACATGAGCAATGATATCGCTACACAAGTGTAAAATATTTTAGTGGTTTAATTTACCATCTTTTATTAATTAGTCCTTTTATTTTCTTCATTTGCCTTTTGATACATTAATATTTTGTGGAAGTTCATTATTGTTAAACAGGTGGTGTTACTGATGAACACCCAACTGCTTCATCCTCTCTATCTAGGCATTATTTTGATTTATTAAAGTTTGTAAATTAATAAATCTTGTTTGTTGTCGGACATCAGAGTGACAGAGATTTGTTTATAAATGGTAGTCACCTGATGTCCGTAAATAGAATTGGCTACACATCCGGGCATGCATACCGGATGTGTAGAGAGTGCGTTCTTGCCATGTGCGAGTGTTAAATGATTGACCTATGTATGTATGATGTGTGCTGTTTATAATGATTTTATGTATTAGACCTGTCTGTGGAAGCACGGTTGGCAGAATAGGCATTATTTTGATTTATTAAAGTTTGTAAATTAATAAATCTTGTTTGTTGTCGGACATCAGAGTGACAGAGATTTGTTTATAAAGCGCTGATCTACCCAATTGTTCTAGCATGTCTAGGTCTATCGCCTCAAATTCTTGCTGCTGCGTTTCAATTTCAATAAGAGCCAGGTTTTTATTGTTGTTTTTTTCGTTCATTTTTCTTTTTTTGCACATTTTTGTAACACTTTTTTAGTCAATTCTTTATGTGTACCAGTCTGAACAAATTCAGAGTTTACATGATTGTTGAATTAGTTTTGTACTGTCTCCGTTTGAATGTTCCATTCTCACGTACTTGTCCGCTCCTGCACGGCTTCATAAAGTTATTATTCTTTTTTCGACCACAGTCACTTTATTCCTAACCTTACTTCACTGAAATCGCACAACCGTGTACATTCAATTGGTATTAACGATGTATTACTGGTCACATAACATGAAGGCAATATTTAAGTAGACAGCGGTCTTAATTTGTTAATTTATGTACAGTTTGTAAGCTCTTGGGCCCCGTGGAAATGCGCAAACGGATCTTGTTTACCGCAGCGACCTACTTCCCGCTCCATGCTAACAATGGTTTCGCAGAGCCTCCTGGGTCTCGCACTGCAAATCGACCAATAGTGAAACCTCTTTCTCCTATAATATGCTCTCTGGTAAGCCCACCGCACCGGAAACGATATTAATACGCGTTCACTTCCATGCGCACAGTTTAACTATCAGAAATGAGTGCGTAGTGCTCAGGAGCGTATGGAATCTGTAGGAAGTTAAAGAAATTAATTTTATTGTTATAAAGACTTCTGCATTAATTTATGTTTTGACAAGTTAGAAATTGAGGGTTTGACTTTGACGAGTGGAAGAAGAGGGTCTCACGAGGTAAACAATTAAATCTGTTGAGTTTCGGTCTGGTATCAATCCTATGTGGACCTTTATTTGCTTGTTGTTTTGGGGCCGTCCTGAAGAGGACCTTACTAATACTATCTTACTATAATGGAGCTAGCTAGAGGATGAACATGTAAGCAGCTAACACTTCGTGACGACGTCATAAAAAATTATGAAACTTTGTGAACTGTCTCAATTTTAGACGATAAGTTACGTGGACATATCCATTTGGGACAGAATTCACTCTGTAATATTATTTCTTTACGATATTTTTGAGCCGCAGAAAGGAGACGCATTTTCGTCAAGTAAAATCGAAAAGTGTGACCGTAAATTGCGTTCTACTTGTCTCTTCACACATTGCTAGCCGAAAGTCACTTGATTGCATCTGTGTATTGTACAATGAATTGTGGTGTAACAATACGTTCTAATTCGTCTTTGATTCAAATCTAGGCGCCGTTGTTACTGTGACCTAGATCTAGATACATATATACACTTTTGCAAAGAATTTGCAAGATCTCTCTTGCTCGGGTCCGCTAGTTAAGATAATGTTAGTTCTGGTGTTCAATTTGGTTAGAAGAAAATACTGGCCTGACTTGCCAAGGGAAGGATGTTAAGTGCTATACCAGACAGTTTTTTGGGCGGAGAAATAAACAAAGCTACCGGGTACCAGACATAACAACATTGGATAGCTGGGTATATTAGCATTCCCGGCTTCGCGACCGACATTTACAGGTGAATGTGCAGCAGACATAAACAATGGCATTGTTTTCAAAGTCTGGTGGGAAAAGCACTCATTAATGTTTAGCGATCTCCCGAAGCCTATTGACATTGTCCGAAGTATTTACATTGCAATCATAACTTCAATCTGTGTGGGAAATCTCCGGTTTTTGTTTTTTTATACATGCCAAAAAATAATATTATTGATTTTAGGACTCTGTCTGAGTTGTTTAACCAAATAAAAAGTGAACGACAGCCTCCATACCAAACGTAGTCTGAAATGATCAGTAGCAATTTTTAGAAGTGTAATGGTCATTATTATTATTACCATTATTATTACACATGTGTATTGTGGTTGTTGTTACGGGGAGCCATGTATAAAGTATGTAGGCTCAATTCTGGATATTATTGACCCCTCCTCCTCCCCCCCCCCCCGATTTTCACAGCCCATGTTTCAAAATGTTTGCTTTTCATGCGCTTGGCCTCACCCCCTGCCGTCTACTCCACCCCCCCCCCTTGCAGGAGCTTATGGCCATTCAAGTGATGCATGTTGACCAATGATAGAGCCTTACTTTTTTTAATGAACACTTTAAGTAGCCTTTGCCTGACTATTGGACTGTTTTTCATTAGAAACATGACTTTTTTTTTTTTCATTGCTATAAAACAACTTATTTGCTTAAAAACAAAAAGGGAACAAAGACAGTTTGTTTGTTTTTTTTAAATTTAATTTTATTATGTCAACTGAAAAGCGTAGGTGGGTTCGCTCACTAGACACCTTCACCTCACCTTCGGGTACTTTTCGGACGTTGAAGGCAACCCATCCTTCATACCCACAGGTATCGCCTATTCCCCCCTCCCCCACCCCACCCCTCCCGTCCCCCCTTCCATCCCGAGACTGCGTTTTACGGAAGACTCTTCGTCTTTGTTTGGCTTCAGAATTAACCATTTTATTCCGTGAAGTATGACTTAATTTGTAGGTTTTATACTTCTTTACTCTCATTAGTCTCATTCGGGAAATTTGCCTTGATGTCATTGCCGCCCAGTTACAACTGGAGCAGGCACGTCGCCGCCACGGTGCAGGCCTTTTTTTTAACCGGGGGGGGGGGGGGGGTTTAACGGGGGGAGGGGGGGGAGACTGGTAGGGATTGATTTATTTTTTGTTTTTTTTATTTTGCCCAGGCAGGGGCCTTGTTAGGCCTGCTCTTCTCGATTTCCAACTGCCAAGGTATCTTTAACGTGCTCATCGTGTACGGTCGTCATACGACTTTTACGACCTTATCTGAGAAGACTAGGTGCTGGATAGTACCTACCGTAGGATCAGGAACAGTAAAATATGAGGAAAATCCCAAAGTACCAACAAGCCTGCACCGATCGGGAATCGAACCCCTTACCTTCGGCATGAGAGGCGAGCACCTTGCCTCTAGACCAACGTATCCCCATTGGTATATGGGATGGAGTGCCGTCTGGATCCAATATTAAAAACTGTTGACTTTCAGCCCAGTGCGTCACAAAATCTGACCTATGGAAGTCTGATGAATTTTTTATTTTAAAAAAATTGCCAGTCTGGAAATACATCACTCCGTGACCGTTTCCATTTGATTTTTTGGTTTTTGTTTTTAGTAGTGGAACATTGGATTAGTTTGCTTAGGTCAGAGATGCTGTATCCTATGTTGAACTATGTACTTAGCTAAGCCTAAGCGTACATTATTAACCGACTGCGAGAATGGCACGTGTTTCATTCATGCCAATAATATTTTTTGTCACACAAGCTGAGTTAATTGATGCTGGCTTTGCTATCCAGCCAGGCAGAATACGTGCTTAGGGCACATTTAACATCGTCGGTTCAGGAGTAGAAGTGACAATCTGTCAGAATGGAGATAATCCTCGAAGTAAGCCATGTTTTAAAGAGAAATCACTCCTCCCCCTTTTTCCACACACACACACACACACACACACACACACACACACACACACTCACACACACACACACACACACACACACACACACACACACACACACACACACACACACACACACACACACACACACACACACACACACAAACCCGATTATATCATACTACATTTTTATTTTTTTTTGCCATGAAGTTGAATTAGGTTTTACTTGGACAGTGATTTTTTTCCCGAAAAGTTTTAGGCAGTAACTTAAAGATAAGATTAGGGTTAGGATTGGTCTGGCTAGCTGGCCATGAGGTAATTCCCTTTGTAGACATGACATGGCCACAATAACTTTATGTGAAATCTGTGGCAGGCCTGTGACAGAAAAATCCTGTCACAAATTATAACAAAAATATTTTTTTGAGAGCTCTGATTAAAATGCTATTTGGAATGCATTCATTTTGTTCATGGCTGATGACTCAATGATTAGAGATCACTAAATAGGTATATAATTAAAGGAAATTATAACAAACTCCCCCCCCCCAAAAAAAAAAAGAGGTACATGTATAATTATATCGAACGTAAATACGTAATGGAGTTCAGATAAATAGATAAATAAATAAGTAAGTATGAAAGAACGTGCATATCCAGGTAATGATCAAGTACATAAAGATACTGCTGTCTGTAAGGACTATCCTGGGGATCGGACCCAATTGAAGACTTTTATATCCCAGAATTGTCAGTTACTGTCCTATCAGAAACAGTTTGGTTACATGGCCAAAAAAGCACCCCTGGTGCGTCTCTATTAGAATGAGTGGAATCAACGTCGATTTTTTCGAAAACTGTTAAATCTATTTGAAATTTTGCATGGGTTCGTATTTCATACTAAACCTAATGATGTTTTATTTGTTAGATTGTTGCCTGATTTTAAGTTTGCTTCTTTGGGCTTTGTAAAAAAAAATAATAATTAGACCGAATTTCTAAAAAACGGACTATAACAAAAAATTTAAAATACAGTACCTGATTTGTGTCACCATGGCGATGGGATTGACTGACCACAGTATGTTGGTGCCTGCTTCCATCACCAGCCCCAATTGTGACGTCAGCACAATTATAGTAATTGGTGGCTGTTTTACAGTTGATACAGTGTGACATAGCATCACTGGTGGCTGTGGAAGAATTGGTTGGATCTCTCTATCAAATAGGTCATTGCAATTACGAATAATCGGATATCACCTTGACTCACTGAAAATATGGCTTCATGAAGTGTTAACAGGCTTATCTGTATGTGCGTCTGCCTGTCTGTCCGTTCTCCTATGTATGCATCGTTTGAATGTCTGTATGTACGTATGTATATGTATGTATGTATGTATGTATGTATGTGTGTATGTATGTATGTATGTATGTAAAAAAAACTTACCTGCGAACAAGTCACCTGGAGCAGACGGGGTCATATACAACACAGTGAAGCAAAGCGTAAACAAACTCACTGCTGTGTTCAGGGCTATATTTAACATCTGTCTAGCCCACCGTCGCGTCCCGCCTGACTGGAAACACGGGGTAATTACACTCGTGCCCAAGAAGAACGGTGATCCAAACAACATAGAGGACTGTCGACCTATTTCATTGTTACTCACATCATATAAGTTGTTTATGAAACTCATTCAGATGAGACATATGGAATGGACCGTTAACACTCAACGTCTCTCACCCAGTCAAAAAGGCTCTATACCCAGAAATGGCCTACAAGAGCATGTTTTTTGTCTGAAAACATCAATTGGCGACTTTCTTCACTCCAGCACCAAACTGTTTGTAGGCTTTGTTGACATTAAGGACGCTTTTGGCAGTATAGACCATGAATTTATGATCAATGAATTACGTGAAGCGGGGTACCCCAGTCTATTTATAGACATCACTAGTGATATATATCGGGACTCCACCTTTCAGGTAAAAACAGGAAAGACAATAACAAGACCTATTGAGCGGAAGAAGGGCATTATACAAGGATGTCCGTGTTCAGTCCTTATATTCGAACAGGGAATAGATTAATGGCTTCGGTGGATTGAAAAACCATTCGGCACAGGACACACACCGGCCCCTGTGCAAGGATACGTAGATGATGTCGACTTTGTTGCAACATCAGAAGGTGAACTGCAGCAGATGGCGGAGAAAACCCAGAAGTTTATGGAAGCCAGTGGCATGGAAATAAAACATCGGAAATGTGCTGTCCTACATGGCCAACGGAGTGGTAATAACTGGTATAGGAACTACAGTGAACATCAGGCCGTAATCAAAATACAAGACAAAGAAATGCCTCTGTACGGACGTGACCAGCCGTACACGTATCTGGGTTATGAAGTGAATTTGAGTAACTCCAGCAACAATACACAGCTGAAAACAAATATGGACTGGTTTAAAGAAACCATGAAAAACATAAGTACTTCTCTGCTGCCCACATCGGCCAAACTGGAAGCGGTTAACGTCTTATGCATGTCTAGGTTCAACTTTTATCACTCAAACCTTCTTCTAACAGAGCAATATCTCAAGGAAATTGAATCTGAAATAGTCCTTCGTGCACGTCAATGGCTGCAGCTCAATACATCTTCTACTAGAGCGTTCTTCTTCACACCAAAGTCATCTGGTGGTCTGGGGTTGTTGAACCCACACATACTGTATTACTCGAAACACCTGTCGTTTTACATGTCCACCCTTAATAATGATGATGTCTGTGTTCAAACAACAGCAAGGCAGTCACTATCATTACATCTTGGTAAAAGAAAGGCAACCACTACTGTCGACGACGACCAGTCAGCCTTTGCTGGATACGCTCTTGATTCCAATGGAAACATCAGAAAAAAATCGAAAGTTAACTGGCCAAAGTCTCAATGGATACATCTACACGAAATGAGCAAAAGAGAAAACTTACATCTTCGGAAGCGAGGCGACAAATACGTCTTCGAAATACAAATCGACGAAGACATAACACACAGCTTCGAATGTCCCAAAACTTTCTATTCGGTATACAAACAGCAGAAACTAAAGGAACTTGAAGAAGATTTAAAAAACAAACAGTCTCAAGGCAGGAAATATTGACCACCGAGCTTCAGCTGCGTACATCACTAACACCAACCTGCGTGATGACATTCGATCCTTCACCGCAAGAGGACGTCTGCAGCTTCTTCAGTGTGAGAGCCTGATGCACCTTTACTACCCAACGACTCACACCAAGAGGTGCAAAATCTGCAACCACCCAACAGAAACTGTCTCTCATATACTCAATGGATGTACCAAGTTCCGAAAAATTTATCAAGACAGACACAACAGACTAGTCAACATCATTTGTGAGAAAGTAAAATCTAAAAATAAGGAATGTAGAATATTAAAGGACACCAATCTTGTACCAGCAATGTTTGAAATTAGCGAAATCAACTTTCTAAGTAGAAATACAAGACCTGACATTACCATTATTGATAAAGAAAACAGGGAGGTCGCTATTATTGAGGTTGCAGTGCCTTTCGACGCGCACATACAAAAATACTATGAAGGAAAATTCGATAAGTATTACCCGCTGTCCCTAGAAATTAACAACCTTGACTTTCATACTTATATACTTATTTTGATCGTTGGAAGCCTGGGGAATGTCCATCAAAGATTTTAAAGTGGTTTAATGAAGGTGAATGTTAACAAATATGACGCAATGTTTCTTGCTAAGTATTGTAGCCTAAGTGCCATTGGCGATTAAGGTGTAAAGTATACAACATGCAGCAGCTAGAATGATGTCCTAGGGCAGCTGTTCTGTACATGGCACAATTTCCTTGCAGACATAGTGTATAACATATTATGTCAGTACAATATGAATTGTATTGTTTGGAAATAAAGATTTTTGATATGTATGTATGTATGTATGTATGTATGTATGTATGTATGTATGTATGTATGTATGTATGTATGTATGTATGTATGTATGTATGTATGTATGTATGTATGTATGTATGTATGAAAAGTCAGGTCAGAAAAATCTGCTACTGGTAACATGTAATCCAGTACAACCTGTTTCATGAACTGGTACGCTAGCATGGTATCAGTGGGCGTGCACCTGTCGGTGCAATCGGCCAGGGCGGAGGAGGTTTCATCTAACCCAACGGCCACATGCTAGGGCACAATGTGACCCTCAGTACTTGAGTCCTTCATATTGGCCCTCGGTAGCGGTGTGGTCATAGGCTTGTTTGCCTAAATCACAGACGAAGAATTGAGCAAACTTCCCGGACGCAGCTTCGAAGCTGGCGGCAGCAGGCCAGTGGTTGATTGATAGGGCAGATGGCAATATACCGTCACTCTGGCCTGGATATCGTGACACAGAGCATCCACCAGTATTGGTGTTCTTTGGTTTGGGTCTTTCACCCTAGTCAGTTGGGACTGCGAGGCTGTGGAGTAGCCTACAGGCAGCCGGTCAGGCAATATGACTGTCCCTCTGGCATCCTCCTGCACCTGGATACATTTCCAGTCGTCTTGACCCTGTCTTGCCACTTGGATAAGTTGTGTCCAGGCGAGAGAGTGAGTCTGATGTTTGCGCAGCTCTTTCTCACTAAAAACAAATTCTTTGCGCCAGTCTTAACACTCACCTCGTCTTCTTTCATCTTTGTCTCGTCTTCTTTCCTCTCAAAATTCCAACGGCGATGGGCGAGTGCGGTGGCAGCAGGTTTGGAAAGACTGGAAGTTGTTAGCACAGACCTACACGTTGGTGGCTGTGGGCTATGGTCGCTTCATCGTCGATTGAAGTGGAGGCGTGGGGAGGCAGCACCCACAATAGCTGAGCAGCCTTATTTAAGGATAGCACTGCTCACCTCAACTGAGGAAGGGGCTAGAAAAGATGCCCTAAAGAAAGCCCACTTCACATCACCCTGACTGGTATACCGCGACCAGTGTGGATCCCTTTTTGCGGTCGAAACAAAAAGAAATTCAGGTTACTCAGGCTAGGAGCCTGGAATATACGCACACTACAGGACAACTCAAACAACCCGGAAAGACGCACTGCACTTATTGCCATTGAGCTCAGCAGGTACAACCTGGACATAGTGGCACTCAGTGAGACCAGACTCCCTGATAGTGGCCAACTCAAAGAGCTCAGTGGTGGATACACCTTCTTCTGGAAAGGCAAGGGTGCAGTCGAACCGAGACAGCATGGTGTTGGGTTTGCAATTAAAAATGACCTTGTCAGAAACTTGCAGTCCATGCCAATTGAAATAAATGACAGGCTAATGACACTCAGGATCCCAGTTGGGAAAAGCCAGTCAGCCACCCTCATTAGCGCATATGCGCCCACCATGACAAACCCAGATGAAGCCAAAGACAAGTTCTATTCTGATCTAGAATCTGTCATATGCTCTGTCCCGGCAGCTGATAAGCTGATTCTCTTGGGGGACTTCAATGCTAGGGTTGGCTCCGAAATCTCAGCGTGGCCAAATGTTTTGGGCCCTCATGGAGTTGGTTCATGCAATAACAATGGGTTGCGCTTACTTACTTTGTGCGCTGAATTTGGCCTGTTCATTACCAACACAAATTTTAGTCTCCCCGTGAGAAACAGAACGTCATGGATGCATCCCCGCTCAAAGCATTGGCATCTCATAGACTATGTCATTGTGAGGAAGACTGACAGAAAGGATGTCCTAGTAACAAAGGTGATGTGTGGTGCCGAGTGTGGAACTGACCACAGACTCATTGTTTGCAAGCTCAGACTAACATTGAGGCGCAATAGACGCCCTCAAGGGAAAGCGCCACCTAAACGCCTAAATGTTTCAAAACTCTGCTCAGCTGAGAAACAGAGGGAGCTCTTATCAGAACTCTCCTCAAAATTGGATTGCGTGACTTTTGACCCTGAGAACATTGAACAGAGCTGGACTGACCTAAATACGACTGTACACTCTTGCGCCAGCAGCACAGTTGGTTTTCCTGTCCGCAAGCACCAGGACTGGTTCGATGATAATGATAATGAAATCAAAGTGCTCATCAAAGAAAAAAATAGTCTCATCCAAGCTCACTGCAGTGACCCCTCTTCCACAGCAAAAGCTGATGCACTGCGTGCATGTAAGGGTGTACTCCAGAAGCTGAGGAAAATGAAAAATGACTGGCTTGAAGAGCGAGTAAGAAAAACTCAGAAATATGCCGACACAAACAACACTAGAAAGTTCTTTGAGAGCCTCCGAGCCTCCCGCTCTGGCACTACGCCACTTCTTGCGTCAGATGGTTCAACACGCATTGTTGAATTGAATGCCATAATTCAGCGTTGGGCAGAACATTTCGGAGGTGTGCTAAATCGGCCATCAAATATAAATACTGAGTCCATTGACCGCCTCCCTCAGACTCCTATTAATGCAGCTCTTGCCAAGCCATTCACAGCAAATGAGACCCGGACTGCCACAAATCAGATGTCCTTTAACAAATCACCAGGCGTGGATTCAATTCCTGCTGAGGTGTATGCCTTCGGTGGAGAAAAGCTTATTGAAAGGTTGACCGAGTTGTTCAATCATATGTTGAAAGCAGGGAAGCTGCCACAGGACTTCAAAGATGCTTCAATCATCCATCTGTACAAAAACAAAGGGGACAGCCAAGTCTGTGACAACCATCGGGGAATCTCTCTACTTTCAATTGCTGGCAAAATATTGGCAAGAATGCTTCTGAATCGCCTTCTTGATCACCTCTCGTCAAATGACTTGCTTCCCGAGAGCCAATGTGGCTTTCGTAAAGAGAGGGGAACGGCGGATATGATTTTTGCTGCCAGACAGATTCAGGAAAAATGCATGGAACAAAATAAAGCGCTGTATATCACATTTGTTGACCTCACAAAAGCATTTGACACAGTGTGTCGTGAAGGCCTCTGGAAAATCTTGGCGAAGTTTGGGTGTCCACCCGAATTCATCACAATAGTGCGCCAGTTTCATGATGGCATGCAAGCTGCAGCCAAAAGCAACGGCAGTGTTTCAGAGCCCTTTGCTGTCACAAATGGGGTAAAACAGGGTTGTGTCTCAGCCCCAACTCTGTTCAGCATCATGTTCTCTGCAATGCTACAAGAAGCCATTAGCTCTCCTCCTCAAGGGGTAAGCATCAAGTACCGAACTGATGGCAGTCTATTCAACCTCAGGAGACTTCAGGCAAAAACCAAAACCAAAAGTACTCAAGTCTGTGACCTACTATTTGCTGATGATTGTGCACTTCTGACACACGATGAGGATAGCATGCAAAACTGTGTTGATAAGTTCTCTAGTGCCTGTGACAACTTTGGCCTCACAATAAGCACAAAGAAGACGGAAGTGCTCCATCAGCCTACTCCAGACGACAAGTATCCTGTGACCCCAAATATCAAAGTCCATGACAGTCTTCTGAAGGTGTCGGAGAACTTCACCTCTCTTGGCAGTACACTGTCTTCCGCGGCTCGTGTTGATACTGAAATTCTCTCAAGAATCAGCAAAGCCAGCTCTGCATTTGGCAGGCTTCGAAAGAGAGTGTGGGATGTTGCCGGCATTCGCACAGACACTAAGCTGAAAGTGTACAATGCTGTGGTCCTTCCCACCCTACTCTATGGGGCTGAAACCTGGACAGTGTACCAATCGCATGCCAGAAAGCTAAATCACTTTCATCTGGCCTGCCTTAGAAAGATCCTAAGGATCAAATGGCAGGATAAAATTCCAGACACTGAGGTCCTCAATCGTGCCAAGGAATTGAGCATCTTCTGCCACCTGAAAAAAATTCAGCTACGTTGGGCAGGACATGTTGTCAGAATGCCCGACTCCAGACTCCCTAAGCAAATCTTCTTCTCTGAGCTCTCCAATGGAACGAGGGATGTTGGGGCCCCAAAGAGACGTTACAAAGACACTCTCAAGCAATCACTGAAGGCCTTTGCCATTGATGTGAGTGAGTGGGAAAAGCTCTCGCTTGATCGTGCAAATTGGAGGGCGGCCCTTACCAGAGGCAGCATGCAAAGCATGGGAAGCTGACAGAGTCCAGCAGGCTATCAAAAAAAGAGAACGGCGCAAGAAAAGGCCCACTGGTACTGAACCAACGGAGCACTCTTGTCATTTATGCGGAAGGGTCTGCAGGGCAAAAATAGGACTTATCAGTCACATGAGAAGCCATAAGTTATGAAAGAACAGTCTTTCCATTCTGTCCTCTGTGTCCTTTAGTTCTCTTTATTGTCCATGTGTTGAAATTCTCAACAATTTCTGTTCTTTATTCCTCTGGTGTTGTTAAGGTCATCATCATACCTGATGGACGAACTATTATTATTATTATTATGTATGTATGTATGTATGTATGTATGTATGTATGTATGTATGTATGTATGTATGTGTGTATGTATGTATGTAAATACCTTGAAATCACAAGGAAGAATAATTAGAGAAAATGGGAACAACATTGATTACACTGTATCTTGTAACTTTTTAACCAACCACAAAATAAGTGATAAAGTACGAACGTTCTGTGTGAAAGGGAGGATGCAAGTGCTTGAATGTGAGTCTTTTGCACACATACTATCCAAACAGTTATTCAAAAACATGTAAACTTTGTAATTTCTATGCTGAGACAGTATCCCATGTTTTTAATGGGTGTAAAAAACTGAAGCCGCTTTACCAGCAAAGACACAACAAAGTTGTCAATAAGATCTTTGAGAAAGTAAGTGATGTGTACAAAAAGAACACGCATGTCTCACTGAAAAAAGACACACCTTTAAGGCCAGCTTATTTTGATAACACCCAAGAAAATTTTGACACCACTGCCAACAGGCCTGATATTACAATTACTCGCCTCTCTCTCTCTCTCTCTCTCTCTCTCTCTCTCTCTCTCTCTCTCTCTCTCTCTCTCTCTCTCTCTCTCTCTCTCTCTCTCTCTCTCTTTCTCTCTCTCTCTCTCCCTCTCTCTCTCTCTCGCTCTCTCTCTCTTTTTCTGCATATATCTATCTCCCTGTTTACCACAAAATGATACTGCAATGTCGAAATACTCGGCTTAAAATGTTCTAAGTATGACAAACTGTTAGATTATAGTAAGCCAAATCTCATGTCAGACGAATCTCGAAAAATTACTACAGCGTGAAATGTTATTAGCCTAAACCCGCTTTTGTCACTAAAAACTGAGAGCATAAGTACATCTAAAAAATGACCCATGTATCCATCTTTAAATCATCCATCTAGAAATCATCTATCATCTATCTATCTATCTATCTATCTATCTATCTATCTATCTACCTACCTACCTACCTACCTACCTACCTACCTACCTACCTACCTACCTACCTACCTACCTACCTATCTATCTATCTATCTATCTATCTATCTATCTATCTAACTACCTATCTGTCTATCTATCTATTTGTCTATGTATCTATGTATCTATCTATGTATGTATATATGTATGTATGTATGTATGTATGTGTGAGAGGATGAACGATTTTCTTTTTTTAATATGTGCTTTCATGGTAACGCTAGTGCGTGAGTAAGGGACGGCCACTCATAGTAGTTTATGGACACTTGGCCGAGTACCATTAATTGGATTATTTCCCTTGTGATACTAGCGCGGGACCCGTTATTCACATCACGGTGAAAAGTGCGCATTTTGATTGGTCAGTTGGAAATGTTGACCACCGGGCTTCCAACTCTTATATCATGGCTTTAAGTTTCTTACAACTCGCTCCTTCGTTGTTATCCACCGACAGAAAGACGGGAACACGAATTCATTGTTGAGAGTAGGCAATACCCTATCGGTACAAAATAGGTACACATGATAACGTTTGTTATCAATGGAGATACGTCGTATTAATGGACGAAAGTATCCCGCACAAATTTGTCCAATGTTGTTAGTCCTGACACTTTGAATATTTATATTAAAACTATTACCGGGTTTCTGGTATAAGTAGTCAGTTAGAATTTTAGCAGCAAGTTTCTACTTTATAATGGTACTAATTTCGTTGTACTTTGATGCACATGTCCTATTGAAGTAATTAATAAGAGGATCTCGGATTTAAAGTAAACCACGAGTTAGACGCATGTTATCCCCGATAAATCCAACCTGGGTCAAATTTATTCAATTATTGCTGGAGGGGTCGTTAGAGTAATTTCTACAGTTTACTGTTTTGATGTCTTTATTTTAGGAGGTTCGCTGCCCTTGGCATTTACACCTCACTTTACTTGTTTTATTATTTCTTGTTCTGGCGGGGGGGAGATGATATGGATAAATTTTAATCTATTAATTTCAATTTTGCCCGGGCAGCGGCCTTTCGGCCTGCTCTTTACGATTTCCAACTGCCAAGGTATCTTTAACGTGCGCAACGTGCACACGGGCCCTCCGAATTTTTTCGTCCTTATCCGAGAAGACTAGGTAATCGATCCTACCCCCCAATAGGACCAGGGACTTGAAAATATGAGAAAAATCCAATTTCCAAGAACTACTCGATCCTACCCCCCAATAGGACCAGGGACTTGAAAACACGAGAAAAATCCAATTTCCAACATGCCTGCACTGCCCGGGTTTAGAACCCGGGACCCTTGGCATGAGAGGCGAGCACCTTGCCTCTAGACCACCTTGTCTACAGTTTACTGGGATATCTAATCGACTTTTGTGTGCACCCTTTTAACCGTACTGTTAATTCGATTTGTGTTAGGACCCTAACCGGTTATGTTATTCGGCTGGACTCAATGTCCGAGCCTTTCACTTGTCCAACACTGGACTACGTACTAGCCCTCTCGGACGTCCGCGCTGGCTCATAAAGATGAGGCCAGTTAGAGTGGTCAAGCAGACTCCATCAAAGACGCCGCAACAATAGGCAGCACAAGTGGACCTTGCAGTACAATAGACCGGCAGCGGCCTGCCGTGGCGCGTCTCGCCCAAAACATGGCCTAGTCCAGTTGCGCCAGTAGCAGAAAGACTTTGGCTTATGGCTGGTTGGGCTTTTTTTTTTCTTGGTAGGGTTTTCTTATGCCTTTTTGGTAGTGATACCTTCGTTAGGCTTTTTGAATAAATAAGATTGCCAGCAGAACCCTGTGTTTGTTAATCCTGTGTATCCTTTAGGGAGTTACTATTGAACCCACGCAGTAACCACATTAGCCACTCGTAGTTCATCCAACATTATGTATGTATGTATGTATGTAGGCCTATGTATGTATGTATGTATGTATGTATGTATGTATGTATGTATGCAGTAAAATTGAAGCAAAATTTATAGCAAAATACTGCAGTGTTAGCAGTGGCATAGGCTCTTTTAACGTATGGAAGCTGAGAGCAAGAAAGTACGACAGAGGTAGTTTAGCATAAAGTGAAATAATATTGTATTAACTCTAATATTTTACCAGAGAAGAAGATTTGGAGAGCAAAATGAAAGGGACCATAGCATGTATTTCCGCTTCTGTACAATGTGAAGTATTGTTTTTCCAATAAGATATTGTACGAGTACATTTGACATGTATTTCATGGAAATAAACAATTTGATATGTATGTATGTATGTATGTATGTATGTAAGTATGTATGTATGTATGTATGTATGTATGTATGTATGTATGTATGTATGTATGTATGTATGTATGTATGTATGTATGTATGTATGTATGTCCCTAGGCTCAGAGTGTGTTATAAAAGTGCCATGAGAAGTGATAGGATAAAACTTATTTCACCTGGAACTCAAGATTTCGACCGGAACTACCAAAATGTCGACCATTACACACTGTTGGATCCGGTGAGTTGGAATCGCTTTAACAACGCCCAGCTTTGGGACGAATTCATTATATATGAAAAGGTTGTTCGTATTGCTATCAGCACGAAGCCTACCATCTTTAAAACCCGCTATGCTCATCCAGATCCTAGCATGTGGTGGAAATTACTGTCTATTCTATCAAGTGTGTTCTACAACAAGGTCAAGGACAGTATCACTTATTACAATCGTAACAAAGAAGTACTAAAGGACACACTCACCAACCCATCAATGTTTGGATCAGAGGCAACATCCTTTACCACCAGAGCAACACGTCCTGACATCACAGTTATAGACAATACTAATAAGAAAGTCCAGATCGTTGAAGTAGCAGTACCATACGACTGTTACATTGATAGATGTTATCAAGGCAAATTTGACAAATATTTCCCATTAGCCATTGAAATCAGTGCTATGGGATACCAATGTGATATAATAGTTTTAATAATTGGAAGTTTGGGAAATGTTCACAGAAGACTTATTACTGGGCTGAAGAAACTAAACATTAACAATTCAGAAAGTAAGTTCATATCTAAGTAGTGTTTCCATTCTGTCCTCTGTGTCCTTTAGTTCTATTTATTGTCCATGTGTTGAAATTCTCAACAATTTCTGTTCTTTATTCCTCTGGTGTTGTTAAGGTCATCATCATACCTGATGGACGAACTATTATTATTATTATTATTACTGTAGTATCAGTTCAGTTATTGGATCATTCAAAATCTGGAATAAAAGATGCAGGTCGTATAGTAGGAATTATTAAGTCTATTTAAAAACATGTTCCAGTTTTGTCCATCCCTTCCATAGAAGAGATAAAGTAAAGCCACCCACCATGGCACAATTTCCACTTAGATGTAATGTTTCGATATTATATCTGTGACAAATTCATGCTAAAGATCAGTGTCTCAAAAACTGTAGTTTTGACACAAGGCTTGAGAAACCCCAACCCAATCATGCTGAATGGCTCTCCTCTGGAGCAAGTGGGAAAATTCTGCTACCTAGGCTCAACCATCAGTGGCAGCACAGACATAACAACTGAAATAAATGCCAGAATAGGAAAGGCGGCCACAGCTTTTGGCAAACTCTCAAAAAGGGTGTGGAACAATAGCAAGCTGACCATCAAAACAAAGGTACTCGTGTACCAAACTTGCGTCCTAAGCACCCTGCTGTATGGCTCAGAGACATGGACCACCTACTCCAAACATGAAAGATCCCTCGACTCCTTCCACCTGCGCTGCCTACGCAAAATTCTCAAGATCAAGTGGCAAGACAGGATCTCAAATATCGAAGTTCTGAGCCGAGCCAACATTCCATCAACTCAGGCTCTCCTAGGCAAAAAAAGACTGCGGTGGCTTGGACATCTCCACCGTATGGAAAATGATCGCATCCCCAGACAAATTCTCTACGGGGAACTTGCTACTGGCAACCGACCCAGAGGTAGGCCACATCTGCGATTCAAAGACACTTGCAAGGTCACGATGAAAGCATTCAACATCGACCCCAATGAATGGGAGAACCTTGCAAATGATCGAAGCAAATGGAGACAAAAATTGCGCAGTGGCACGCTCGCAATAGACTTCAAGGCAAAAGAAACATACCTGACAAAACGACAGAGGCGGAATGAAAACACTCGCCAAAGTGAACCCAAAAGACTGACCTGCAATCACTGCCATCGCACTCTCGGGTCAAACATTGGTAGAATAAGCCACGAGAGAAGCTGTCAGTCAAAGTGAAAGTGAATATTCTAGCTGCTAAGACCGTCTGTAAAGACGCTAAAGGCCATGTATATCTGTACAATCTGTATTGTATTCACATGGAAATAAAGATTTTTTATGTATGTATGTATGTATGTATGTATGTATGTATGTATGTATGTATGTATGTATGTATGTATGTATGTATGTATGTATGTCCGTATTGTCCGCGGCCGTGGCATTATCCAGGGGTGTCCCTGGAGCTCCATCGTTTTCATCCAAGCCATGGATGCTTGGCTCCGCTGGATGGCTTCACCATACACTGACGTATGCATCCCGAACCCGTGTCAGGCGTACATGGACGACGTGTCGATGACTGCAACCACAGAACATGACATGAAAGCAATGATCACAAAAAGTGAACAATTTATGAACTTTACCGCAATGGAAATTAAGCACAAGAAGTGCGCTGTCCTACATGGACAAAGAACTGGGAACAACTGGTCTAAAAACGATAATACATCAAAAGTGACATTTGAAATTCAGAACGATAAGATTCCTATGTTTGGGAGAGATAAAAAATATACTTACTTAGGTCATGACCTCAACTTAAGCGGAGCCTCCCTAAAAGAGCAAATGAAAAAGGCAACAGATAATTTTGAAAATGTTTTAACTAAGATTGAAAACTCAGTCTTACCTTTGGCATACAAAATTGAAGCTGTTAATTCTATGGCTATTTCTAAACTAATCTTTTATTTCAATAACCTATCAATCCCAGATACTGTTTTGCAACACCTAGAGGATTGTATTATCAATTTTGTAAGAAATGTACTAGGACTTAATCAGTCATCGACCCGTTCTTTTGTCTTTGTCCCTTTGAAGACGGGTGGCTTGGGAATATTGAAACCATCCACAATGTATTATGTTAAAAGAGTCACCTTTTTACTATCTATGCTCAATTGTGACGACGAGCAGGTCCGAAAGACAGCGCGCAACGCGCTTCATTTACACATGTCAAAGCGAAAAGTTAAAGAGGTACAAGATAGGACGCAACATCATTTTGGTGGCTTCGAGTTGACAGAGAAAAATATACTGAAAAAGGAAAGCAAAGTTAACTGGGGGGCTTCCGACTTTGTCGAAATGAATAGATTGTGTACAAAATTGAAATCTTCTTTAAATTTTGATGCAGAGAATGATCTTTTCACTTTGTCAATGTACGATAGCAACAATACTTTAATGTCCACCACCAATGTACGCACGCTATCAAAATATTTCAAACAACAAAGAATGAAAGAAGATATTGATTATTGGCGTAACTTGGAACAACAGGGTCAAATTTTTAACAGTGTCATGAAATGCATGCATTCATCATCCAGTGCTGTTCTGAAAAACTCAAGTGTGAATGACAATATCATAAAATTTACAATGAAGGGGAGATTACAACTTCTTGAAACAAATGTTAACATGAATAAATATTACCCCGAGGCATTCCCTCGATCATGTTCCCTTTGCAACCATCCATATGACACAAACTCACATATTCTCAATGGATGTCAACAATTTAAAGGAATGTACTCAGAAAGGCATGACAGAATTGTAAATTATTTGTATGAACACATCTCCAATAAATTAGCCAGTGATATTTGTGTAGTGACAACCAACAAATGTGTTCAGGTGGACGAAAACATCCCCAACAAGCCTGACATACTCATATTAGATGAAAAGAACAAAGATGCTTTTATTGTAGAAATTGCTGTTCCATTTGACAAATTCATCGATTTATGTTTTCATGAAAAGTTTTTGAAATATTTATCACTGCATAATAATATGAATGACAAGGGCTATCACTGTAGAATCATTGTTATTATCGTGGGAGCATTGGGGACTGTTCATAACAAAGCCGCATCAGGGTTAAAAATGCTAGGTTTCAGCAATAGGCAGTCAACTAGCATGTGCAAGTTTATCAGCATTAGCGCAATTATAGGTTCGCAAAGAGTATGGAAAAGAAGGTATAATTTAATCTGATTGAAATAACGTACAAAATGTAATGTCTATTGTACGGAATATATTGGTGTGTTGTACAGCTGAAGATGGTTGAATATGTGATTATGTAAATGGATGCATTCATTGCATGTAAAAATCATATAGTCAATAAAGTTCTTGAACTATGAAGACATGAAGACAAAGATGAAAGAAGACGAGGTGAGTGTTAAGACTGGCGCAAAGAATTTTGTTTTTAGTGAGAAAGAGCTGCGCAAACATCAGACTCACTCTCTCGCCTGGACACAACTTATCCAAGTGGCAAGACAGGGTCAAGACGACTGGAAATGTATCCAGGTGCAGGAGGATGCCAGAGGGACAGTCATATTGCCTGACCGGCTGCCTGTAGGCTAGTCCACAGCCTCGCAGTCCCAACTGACTAGGGTGAAAGACCCAAACCAAAGAACACCAATACTGGTGGATGCTCTGTGTCACGATATCCAGGCCAGAGTGACGGTATATTGCCATCTGCCCTATCAATCAACCACTGGCCTGCTGCCGCCAGCTTCGAAGCTGCGTCCGGGAAGTTTGCTCAATTCTTCGTCTGTGATTTAGGCAAACAAGCCTATGACCACACCGCTATTATGTGTGTATGTGTGTATGTGTGTATGTGTGTGTGTGTGTGTGTGTGTGTGTGTGTGTGCGTTAGCACAGCATTACAAACGAGGACGTAAACTTGAATACACACCAACTATCCGAGGACCTGATGACAGTGTCAGGACTTACACTCAGGTCCTCGAAATGATATTGATTTAAATCCTTCGTTTTGAGGACCCTGACGTTCCCGCCAAATTTGGCGGAAGTCCTCAGATTGGGGTCAATATGACTTTTCACACACACCTGATACACATTTTACAATGTGTGAAATTCTAACACCCAGTCATGTCCGTAGGGGCCTGGGCTAAAAATAGGCACAATGTCATTGGTGGAGGAAATATTGCCAGTTAAGCTGTGCCATAGCCCAATCATTTTTGACGTATTAATGATGGCATGTCGAGGCCATTGACTCATCACATTGGTCCTGTTTGGTTCCACAATCACTCGAACATTTTACATAATGAGAAAGTTGATAAATATCATGCATAAAGAATTCCCAATGCAGATCTAATCTGATGTTTCTAATGTATAAAAAGACAACACATGGCGTAATGTTTACGACCGGTTTATCATTTTGGTCCTCGAGAAATCGTACCTGGCATGTTTGTTCTTCTGTTTAGAAGAATGAGAAAGTCAAAGTAATGGCGGATCGTGAGGTCTTCACTTTCACTTTCTCAGCCTGAGGCGAACTCTCAGTTTCATTTACGCTTCGGAAATGTATCATCCAATGTGGAGCTTTCAGAAACCAAAAGAGGTAAGTTTATGTTAAATTACTTTTCCCACTAAATATCTTGACCTAGATATATACATAGATCTAGACATAGATTCTAGATCTAGATCTAGATTCTATTAGCCTCTTTAAAGACGAAGAGTAAGACGGTCTAAGATCTAAAAGACAGTAGAAGTTAGAAGTAGAATCTCTAGTTTACTTGTCAAGGCTGAACCTTGTCTACAGTCTAGTCTGTCAGCCACCGAGCCAGCTAGATCTAGATGTCTGGACAGATCTATTTGGGGTTAACTCTAACTGGTTTGAAACTTTAGTCGTTTTGTCTCTGTCAACGGCAATGAAATTATAGAACTGAACCACTAGATCTATTCTAGATCTAGATCTAGGCCTATAGACTGCCAGCAGGGAGTGCAGAAAATAAAATATTTCAGCTGCAAACTCAAATGAATGCATACAGTTTTAGTTAGTGATGAGTAAGGCAGGGTGAGGGTTTGGCCTGACTATCAAGACTCTCCCACTATCTAGCCTTCAGTTTTAGGTTCGGTACAAATTTCCACAGAGGACATGTAGGGGGACTACTGTTTAGACCTATTGTAGACAAAAGGGCTAAAGATAGAAGCTTGCCTAGTGTATGTATTACACTTTTAAACTTTTTTTTGGGTAAATTAAAATACATCTAGATCTAGATCTAGATCATATAAATGTTATACTAGATCTAGCTATAGAAACTTTTGGGGGGGGGGGGGGGGGAGCCTCAGATAGAGAGTGCAGTACGTGTAATCACAGTTGTGGAATTAGCCTTCCGTTACAGACCGTGTTTGAAGTCGCGATGGATTAGCGCAAACGCATTTCTAGCACTTATCATCTGGCTGATAGAGATCGGGATAGAGACAACTGCTGATCCAAAACCTGACCCTTAACCTGATCTTAATCTGTAACTAGTGTAACAGAAACAAGAATTGGTGGACTGGTAGTTTTTATTCATCTAGATTGGTTCATGTTAACTGAAGTGTGTAGCCCATCGTGCTGCTAGAATGTAAGTGCCAGTAAGTATAGAAATGTGCAAGCACGAAAGTCATTGCGATCTCAGACCTGGAAATTCTGGATTGCAATTACTTAGAACTGTCTATCTGGAAGTGGAAGTAGAATCACTTCGTTTTTTTCCATGTTAAGTTTTGAGATACTAAAACAAAGTAGTACATTTAAGTTTTTATAAATCAGTGTCTTTTTTATAAAAGTAGAGTGTCATGTTCAAAAACTTGGAAAAATTTGGCTTGTCAGGATCATTTTTATCGAGTATGTGAAACGTCAAGTAAAGGGATGCACATATTTTTGTTCTCTCTTACAGAGAGTCATTTGGACAGCAACACAAGCATTTGCTTCACTGAAAAATGACTACCGAAACTGAAAGACAAAGGTGAGCTACATTAGAGTTTATAAGTTACAATACATTTTTTTTTTAATGCATGGTAGATAAAATAATAATCGCTGATATGGTACAAAGATTTGTCATTGTCTTCGTGCAATGTCTTCCTCACTTTGAATTCATTCATTATTATTATAGTATACTGTTCTTTTATTGTTTTAACTTTAAAAAGGCTGTTTATCACCACGAATTGGCCATTAAATATCTCAGAAGTTGGCGGTTATTCAAATATGCCGTGGCTTTTACGAACAATTATTAATTAGGTTATTAATATAACAAAGGAAAATACTATTAAATAACCTGGAACACGATTGTCAAACAACAAAAATATTTTTCCCTTTGTAATTTATTGGCCCGCATTTGGCCAAGTGGTCCCAGCACTAAACTTTAAGCTTGTGCTTCAAATTCTCCCCTGACAGTTCCTCTCTCCTTGAGGTGTAATGATGGGGAAAGCCTCTTAAATCACAATCAACCCTCCTCATATATTGTAGTCAATAGACCCCAAAATGATCTTTTCAAGTCTGTAGATCATTTGACTTTTGGATTACAGTAATGAAACTACATACATATTCTTCTGTCATGTGGCAATCTTGACCTCATTCCTTCCCAGTAAGCACAAGGCATTTATGTGACTCCTAATGAGCTTGCATTTTTACCACCCTTTGGCCTACGTCATGGGATGACCCCACATTCATATAACAATAAATGACTTGTACTGCACAAAATGTGGGGTACTCAGCGACCCATGACTTCTGGGAAAAGGTGGCATTTAGAGACTATACGGCAAGGTTAACAGCATATTCTTAATATTATTGTCTATTAACTACTGTGGCTACATAGTTTCGTTTTTAAGGGGTAGGCGATCAGTTCATCTGACTCGAATTATCACCACGAATTGGCCATTAAATATCTCAGAAGTTGGCGGTTATTCAAATATGCCGTGGCTTTTACGAACAATTATTAATTAGGTTATTAATATAACAAAGGAAAATACTATTAAATAACCTGGAACACGATTGTCAAACAACAAAAATATTTTTCCCTTTGTAATTTATTGGCCCGCATTTGGCCAAGTGGTCCCAGCACTAAACTTTAAGCTTGTGCTTCAAATTCTCCCCTGACAGTTGCAAGACATGAAACCTTGCAAAAATTAAATCATCTGAAATAACTTCTTTAATCTCCTTTTATGAATGGCTGCCAGATAAAACTTTCAGACATCTTCCAAACAGAAGACTATTTCTGCAAAGTCAAATATGAAAACCAGACATGCTTGGTCTAAGGAGGAAAAAGAGGCTGTAAGAAGACAGTTTGGAAAGTATTTCCTCCTGAAAAGATTACCAGGAAAGCATGAAATTGAAGACGGCAAAGGTAAAGAAGGAGCTTTGGTTTGTCATCGTCGGAAACAAATCATATATTGTATTAAAAAAATGCCCCTTCGCAACGACGCGTTTTGCATTCCTGTGTACGACAGGTTTTTTAGCTACTTTGGTTAGCCAGTACGACAGCGTGCGGGTAGTTGTTAAGATTATGTTTTAAAACTGACTGTGATCAGTTTATTTGTACAGTTGACCCCCAAAAATATACATTTTCTGAAAGGAAACTGAATGTAGTTTCTAAATATGCCATGTTTTTTCATCTCAAGCAATATACAAGGTCACAAAGTTATGATCAAATCGACAGTGATGAGAGGAACGCAACTTATCGAAGTAAAGAAATTTCCAAAAACTGGAATCGAGTATGCGTAAAATTCAATGCTGATTCAGAATTTCGCCAGTACTCGCCCATAGCTTTGAATACAAAGCATTTGTAGAGCAGTTTTAGTATGCCGTACCTGGTACGTCTACATGGTATTGGGGAACCCAGAGTATCGCAACTTCCGTGACGTACTTGGTACTGCACACCGGCAAAAATTGCACAATTTTGTGACGTACCAGGTACGTCACTATGGGGTCGAAGGGGTTAAGAAATTAGGCTGGCTACTCAATTTGCAAAAAAATAAACACAATAATGTGACGAGAAGTAGTGGTAATCTATAGCTGCAGGATAGTCGTTTGCTAAATTTCATTTTTTTTGTACTTTAGTGTGTATTGATGATAAGCTTTTTCATTTCATGTTGGGTGAAAAATACTGTCAGCTATTGTTTGTTTTTATTATTGCATCTAACAATACAGGGTGAATCAAAAACTGTATGTTAACACTAGTATGGGAGAAATGTATGTGTCAAAATTAAGTTAATACTTTTCTGTTCTGTCACCAATAGATGTTCCCCATGGCTGACGGACTCACATTGGAGCAAAGAAGGGTGCGGTTGCAAGCTTGGTGGAAGTGTTTGGCTCGCCAACAACAGTGCGTCAAAAGTTTGCTGAACGATTTCCAGATCGTGATCCATCAAGTCTTTTAACAATTTATTGTATCTATGAAAAGTTTGTATCGACTGGATCAGTAATGGACAACTATCAAGGGAATGGGGGCTGGCCCAAAACAGGCAGAAGTACCTTGAACATTGCTGCTGTGCAGCAGGCCATACTCCAGAGTCCATCCAAATTGACAAGATAATGCAGTCTGGAAACAGGGATTCTACAGAGAACAGTGTGCCGAATCCTATCCAAAGACTTTGGTATGGGACCATATCTCATACAAGTTGTCCGAGCTTTGACAGCTCAGCAAAAACAGTTTTGTGTGGAATGCTGTCAGATTCTAGCTGAAATGACAAATATCCAACCGGACATTGTAAGTCAAATGATATTCAGTGATAAAGCCACTTTTCATACAAGTGGTCATGTCAACCGACATAACGACATTTTCTGGGATACTGAAAATCCACGTCTCATTCAAGAGCATGAACGGGCCTCTCCAAAAGTAAATGTGTGGTGTGCCATGACCGCTACTGCCATAATTGGACCCTATTTCTTTGACACTCCAACAGTGACTTCAAATGCCTACTTACAAATGCTGCAGGAGTTTGCCATTGAAATACCCCTACAAATCAGATGGTCAGGGTATTTCCAACAGGATGGTGCACCGCCTCATTTTGTTCGTACTGTTCCTGGTTTTCTTGATCAAACATTTCCAAATCGTTGGATAGGTCGCAGTGGACCACTGTCATGGCCTGCACAATACCCTAGTCTGACACCCAGTGACTTCTGGTTATAGGGCATGATAAAGGAGTGCGTGTATAGCAAAAAAGTTTAGAGTCATCTATGAACTGAAGGACAGAATACAAAGTATCATATTAATATTCCCCGTGAAATGTGTGTCAAATTGTACTGTTCATCGATGGTTTTTGTATATTGATCATGCTGGTGACCAGGTTGAGACTGTTCAGTAAATTATGCTGAATAGATGATTTCTCCCATACAAGTGTTAACATAATTTTGGCTCAAAATGTACTTTTGTAATAAAAAAAAAAACCAGATATCTGCCCACTCTACAAAGGTGAGAAATGCTTCTGTCTGTTCATGGCCTTGTGAACCTCTTTTATTAATTAATATGTTTTAATTGCAAGTCATAAACAACTCCTAACCCAACATAAAAAAAAATATTTTAAAAAATCTAATCCTAAACTTTATCCTACACCTAAACCAAACCCTAATGACTTAAATCTGAGCCTAAACCTGATCCTGATCCTAAAAAAATTACATATGTTAATAACTCCTAAACCCTAAATTCTTATTGGTTGAAATCAGAAAATATAACTTGTCTTTAAACATGTCGCCATGTATTTCAATTTCCAGTTGTAGTTTTACTTTAAATGCCCAATCTGCCTATTCATGGGCTCATCCAGCTTTGTAAATTAAATTTCCGGTTCCAATTCGCAGTTTTTGATTAATTAATTAGTCTTTTTTTTTTTGCAATTATTTTTAAAAATAGACCTTTTGCTGGGAAAATAATTATTATGCCCATGTAACGTGTCAGGGAAAAACAAACCTCCGTGCCAATTTTCACAGTTCTTAGTCCTACAGTTTTTGAGTTTACCCAGTGTAACTTTTTCGCCCTAGCTCCATTATTGTGTGATGCTGCAAGAGGAAAGTTTTCTACATAGATGTAGATGTCTATGCATATATTTATTTTACTGAATTTAATCTGAAAATGTGAGAAAAAATGAAATTGGTTCAAGAACTTTAATTTTAATAACTGAGGACTGTTACTACTACTATAGCCTACTAATAATAATAATAATAATATATTGCATTTATATAGCGCCCAACCCCGTCGATGACAAGCTCTGGGCGCTTTAACAAACTCTTACACACACACACACACACGCATACACAAAAGAAATTCAAAAATATTTACTATTGTTGCTGCCGAAAAACACCTAGCCTAGTTTGTCTGAAAGAAATGGGTCTTCAGATGGCATTTGAAAGAACCAATGTCATTAATTTCCCTGGTTGTCTTTGGAAGAGTGTTCCAGATGGTAGGGCCAAGAAATGAAAAGGACTTTTCTCCTACAGTGGACAGATTCATTTTAGGTACTTTCAATTTTGTAGTGTCAGATGATGATCTTAGTTGACGAGATGGAACATAGTAATCAGTTAAATCAACTAGGTACGATGGAGCAGTATTATTGACACATTTGTGACAAATGGATGACAATTTGTACATTATTCTTTTCTCAACTGGCAGCCAGTGCAAACTCTGCAGAAGTGGCAGTGCTGAATCTCTTTTCTTTTTCTTCAAAACAAGTCTGGCTGCATTGTTTTGAGCAATTTGGAGTTTTCTAATAGTTTTTTTGTGAAATTCCAGCCAAAAGGGAGTTGCAATAGTCAAGCTTTGAAAGTACAAAAGAATTTACTAAAACAGCCGCAGTTTCAGTTGAAATAAGATGTCTGATTTTACCGATTTTCCAGATTTCCATGTATAGAATGCGGATGAGGTGACTAACCTGAGATGACATAGAAAGATTCGAATCAATGTAAACCCCTAGGTTTTTTACTTTTTTTGAAATTTCTATTGAATTAGTGCCAGTTATCATCTCAGTTCTGTCCACTTCTTGCAGAACCCGCTCACGGCCTAATAAAATAACCTCAGTTTTATCCTCATTTAGAGCCAGTTTGTTTTGGTTCATCCAGCTTTTAATTTCTGTTATACAGTTTCCAGCCTGCTGCAGTACTACTGTACTAGTGTTACTACTACTAGAGCCTACTAGTGTTAGAGCTGAAAGGAAAAAAATAGGAGTCAGTTTTTATGTGGTTTTTGTTTTGTTTTTATTTTTGTTTTCTTTTGTCTAGACAATTTACTTACAAGAAGTCAGAGATATCTAGAATCTAGTTTTGGTGGTCATTTAATTTTAGATCACCTGCTCCTCTGCTTTGAATAATAAGTGTGTCACTATGTTTCTGTACCTTTGTTTTTATTAGATCACCTGTGCTCTGCTGCTTTGAATTTAATAAGTATGTCACTATGTTTCTGTATGATTGTTTTTATTATGGCATGAATATTGATGATAAACTTTGACATTTAGTGGAGGGTGAAAAACACTGTCAGCATTTCTTTGTATTTATTATTGCAGCTAATAATATTTTTGTAATAAAAAAAAAATGCTGCAAGAGGAAAGCGTTTTACGTCTATGTCTATTATTTTATTGATTTTAATCTGAAAATGTGATAAAAAATGAAATTGATTCAAGAACCTTAATTTTAATGCATGTAACTGCAGACTGTTAGAGCTGAAAGAAAAAATTGGTGTCAGTTTTTATTTTATTTTTTTGGGTTGTTTTTTTTATCTTTTGCATGGGCAGAATCAAGTCTTGTTGTCATTTAATTTTAGATCACCTGCGCTCTTCTGCTTTGAATTTAATAAGTATGTCTCTATGTTTCTGTATCTTCGGCTTGTTTTAAACTTTATACTATGCTCAGAATAAAATTCCTTCGCACAATTGAAACGTCATCTTTTTTTTTTTTGTATTATTAGAACATTTTTTAAATTCCATTCTTGTCAATCATGCTTTTAAAAAGATAACATGTACTTAGGTCTTGAACAGAGTGGATCCGCCAAATTCACGATCCAAAGTGGATGGCAAATTAACATGTCAGAGTCACAAGACGTCTGTAATTTGCTTGTGGGAAGTGGGAATGCAGAGTGGATCAGTATTATGCTTTCGGCACGTTTGTTATTATTATATTTTTTGGGGTATTGTGACTCCATGTGTTAGAATTCGCCGTCTGCCTTGAATTGTGAATTTGGCGGATCCACTGCCAAATTTGTCGTTGTACACATTATTGTAGGCCTACACATAACTGTTTTCTTCTGTTTCCTATTCTACTCACCTTCCAGTGACGGTTTTGTATACACATATTTTAAAAATGGCTGAGTAAAAAATAACTGGAAGACCTCAAAGAGAATGTAAAAAGTGCACACTGTGTAAGTCCTCATGCCGCATAAATAATAAGAAACCTGTGTAAGTCCTCATGCCGCATAAATAATAAGAAACCTGTGTAAGTCCTCATGCCGCATAAATAGTATAAAACCTGTGTAAGGCCCCCAAAATAAGGATTTGAACCAACGTCCTCACTTAGTGTCCTGACAATGTATGGCTCCTTTCAAGCTAAAATGATTGACCATAAAATCGGGAATAAAAGAAATTAAGCAATACTTGACTGTCACAAATCCCAGACTGGGAGATGTAATAGTTTATGACAGGACGACAATCACGAACAAACAAGTTTAACACTTAACAAAACAACCCATCAGACTCACACATTTATTAAACATAATTATACATATAATAGCGCAATTACATACATTATATTATTGAAATGAACTGCCGTACAACGGCCTTATTCTCACACACACTCTCCCTCGGATCCACAATCCGGTAGTTACTTCTAAAGGCACTTCGGCCTCAGCCTCTCCCCTCAGGGTCTTACTAGTACATTAATGATTCACTGGCACCGCAGTCTCTCAGCATCACCTTCCTATTGCCATACAACTTATCAGTTCACTTGCCCATCATCATGGCAATAATATAGTATCTCATTCACTCTCATATCTACGTCCCTGTCCGTGGCCCGACTGCCACGACTTTATGTGCCTCTACTGTCCTGCACCGACAGTCTCACTTCTGGCCTATGTATGGCCTCCGGCCCTATGCTGGCCTATCACTTGTGCTCATCGAGGTGGCTCTTCGGCCCGTCCCCGACACCTACAAGAATAACATTACATTGGTATAATACCCTACCATTTCTATTCACTCCACCTCTCCTTACAATCCAGGAAGCGTACACACACTAGTTCACCTTTCACTCACCACACATATTACGGTAACACACCTCCATCGGAGTACACACTACTCACTCGCGCTACAAATCCATGAACTCACTTTCATCTATCGCTCGTGGCGCACATTGCTATATCCAATATCAAGGACTTCCACATTCCTCACATATACTTATTCACATCATGGTAATAGACGAATATAATATAATACATCAATCATAATAATCAATCAACGTTCTACGTACCAGTCATTACTGGAAAGACTCTTTCACTAGTCTTCTCGACTGCTCCCTTTATGTCCGCCCGATGGGCTCTTATTCACAGGTCCGCTCCGTAGGACCTTCTAACTTGCAGTGATAGTTATACAGCGCTTTCGCCTCCTTCAGACCCCCCCACTACTCACAACAGCACGCTTAACTTGCTGTCTACTGTGAGCCCTTCTTACTCTACACCCGCTCTGTAGCAATCCCCTTAATTGCACTCACTCCACTCGTGACATCATCCCCCACCCCAAAAAAATTAATGCAATTAATTTCAAATCGCATCAAGATGACTGTCAACGAGTGAGCGTGAGCAATACCTACACTAAAAAAAACTGACCTAGCAGTTCCCCTAGTATATAAAATACCGAAATCAGGGGAAAATATGGGGATCAATATGGCCTGCAATATGCATATATGTGTCACATCATGAATAGCTAACTAACCACAATACTTAATACAGAATCAAAAACCACTCAACCTATCAACCATTCTTCATATCATATTTATAATGTCAATATTTTAAAGTCGACTCATTCACACAGATCCTGTCAATGTTCCTGTCCTCCGATGTATAAGCTCCTGAAATCTTCCCCTAGGCTCGACTAAGGTAGTCGGCGATATGATTGCTGGTTCCTGGAATTGGTTGAATAACGAAGGTATACGGCTGCAAAGCCAATGCCCATCTAGACAAGCGTGGGCTGGACGAACGATTCTTCGACAAAAATGTCAGTGGCTTGTGGTCTGTCTGGATACAAAATTCTCGTCCCATGAGATAACGTCCCAATTTCTGGACGGACCACACAATGGCAAGACACTCACGCTCTATCACAGAATACTTTCTTTCTCTCTGCAATAACTTCCTACTGACATAACATACAGGATGGAGACATTCGTTCTTCTCCTGTAGAAGACAAGCGCCGACACCAGAGTCCGACGCATCCGTTCTGAGGATAAAATTAGATCGAAAATCGGGTAATATCAGAATGGGTGACGATGATAATGCTGTCACCAAATTATCAAATGATGTCTGACATTCAGACGTCCACTGGACCTTATCGGGTTGTCCCTTCTTAGTAAGGTCAGTAAGAGAAGATGACAAGGAGGAAAAATTTGGAATGAACTTTCTGTAATAATTTAAAATTCCCACTAAGCTTCTGACTTGTTTCTTTGTTTTTGGGATTTGCAACCCTACTAACTTGTCAATTTTTGTTACTTCAGGTCTCTGAACACCTCTACCCACAATATGTCCTAAGAATATTATCTCTGGACATGCCAAATCCATCTTTGCGGGTTTAGCAGTTAACCCAAAATGGCGTAATCGTTGAAAAATTACTGTTAGTGTCTGAATATGCTCAGACCATGTCGACGTATGGCATGCTATATCATCAAAGAATGACACGACATTAGGTATGTCCTTCAACACTAATCTCATTAATCGTGCAAACGTCGCTGGCGCGTTCACCAACCCGAATGGCATGACCTTAAATTGGAATAATCCAATGGGCGTTTGGAACGCCGTGTATTGTTTAGACTCCTCAGTAAGCGGGATTTCCCAATACCCTTTCGTCAAATCTATCTTGGAAAACCACGTGGACCCGGCCAATGAAGCTATTAATTCCTCCTGAAACGGGATAGGCTCCACTCGTGACATTGACCCCTAGCAATATGTAAAAGGGCCAGTAAGAGCCCATGCACCATTGATTTTGCTTCTAGCACCACAAAAAAGAATAGTCCTCACGTGTCATGTAACATTTCTAGGTCCTCGCATGTCATGCCATGTAAGTATGTGTGTGTGTGTATGTGTGTATGTATGTATGTATGTATGGATGGCGGCTGGGCTGGTCGCACTATTGTGTTTCTGTGTTCAAGTCGTTCATCTGAACTATACATCCGTGGTAGCTGCCCTCGATAACGTAGCCATGGCACGAGAACAGATTGGCCTAGTGACTAAGTTAAAGCTGCTGAAGAATGAAGCCATCCGGAGTGGAAAAATTCGATTGGATTCCAGCAGGAGTTTGAACACGAAACAACAACAAATCCAAAATGGCGACCTGTACAACGAAACGATATGGTGTGAATTCTTACATCAACACAACGAACAGACCTGGAATGAGTTCGTAAGTACAGAAACTCGATTTAGACAGTCGCTGAGTACCAAACCCATAAATATTGAACCAAGCTACTCCCACCCAAACCCCGTCTGGTGGTTCAGAATCATATCGACATTATGCAGTGTGTTCTACAAGGACGGTGTATATCAAAACACACGGCCTGATGGCCAACGATTCAGCTTGCCATTCCTGAAGTTTGTGAAAAGAATTTTATCAAAGTTCCCCGTCCCCATCCCCGAGGAACTTACAGATGCTAGAGACAGCCTAGACAGTGAAGGAGAAAGTCTACATTCCACCGTAAGATACGTCCTGAATTTTGTCAAATCTAATATTCAGCCATGTTTTTCAAGGGGAAATCCCCTACATACTCAGGCTGACACGGACGAGTCCATTGTCTCGAAGGAGGAACTAACGAGGCTATGGCAGTGCAACCAGAAATAGGCCATTGAAATTATCAACAACAAGGGCAGAATGCCTGCATCATCGAGATGTTCAATTAACACCAATGACGTTGAACAACACTTTAAAAGACGCTGCCAACGTGCCATTGAGGGACCTCTCACCGCTCCGGTGGTTAGCATCCACTGACCCATTTACCGATGATGAAGTTCGAACAGCTATAAAAAACTTACCTGCGAACAAGTCACCTGGAGCAGACGGGGTCACATACGACACAGTGAAGCAAAGCGTGAACAAACTCACTGCTGTGTTCAGGGCTATATTTAACATCTGTCTAGCCCACCGTCGCGTCCCGCCTGACTGGAAACACGGGGTAATTACACTCGTGCCCAAGAAGAACGGTAATCCAAACAACATAGAGGACTGTCGACCTATTTCATTGTTACTCACATCATATAAGTTGTTTATGAAACTCATTCAAATGAGACATATGGAATGGATCGTTAACACTCAACGTCTCTCACCCAGTCAAAAAGGCTCTATACCCAGAAATGGCCTACAAGAACATGTTTTTTGTCTGAAAACATCAATTGGCGACTTTCTTCACTCCAGCACCAAACTGTTTGTAGGCTTTGTTGACATTAAGGACGCTTTTGGCAGTATAGACCATGAATTTATGATCAATGAATTACGTGAAGCGGGGTACCCCAGTCTATTTATAGACATCACTAGTGATATATATCGGGACTCCACCTTTCAGGTAAAAACAGGAAAGACAATAACAAGACCTATCGAGCGGAAGAAGGGCATTATACAAGGATGCCCGTGGTCAGTCCTTATATTCGAACAGGGAATAGACAAATGGCTTCGGTGGATTGAAAAACCATTCGGCACAGGACACACACCGGCCCCTGTGCAAGGATACGTAGATGATGTCGACTTTGTTGCAACATCAGAAGGTGAACTGCAGCAGATGGCGGAGAAAACCCAGAAGTTTATGGAAGCCAGTGGCATGGAAATAAAACATCGGAAATGTGCTGTCCTACATGGCCAACGGAGTGGTAATAACTGGTATAGGAACTACAGTGAACATCAGGCCGTAATCAAAATACAAGACAAAGAAATGCCTCTGTACGGACGTGACCAGCCGTACACGTATCTGGGTTATGAAGTGAATTTGAGTAACTCCAGCAACAATACACAGCTGAAAACAAATATGGACTGGTTTAAGGAAACCATGAAAAACATAAGTACTTCTCTGCTGCCAACATCGGCCAAACTGGAAGCGGTTAACGTCATATGCATGTCTAGGTTCAACTTTTATCACTCAAACCTTCTTCTAACAGAGCAATATCTCAAGGAAATTGAATCTGAAATAGTCCTTCGTGCACGTCAATGGCTGCAGCTCAATACATCTTCTTCTAGAGCGTTCTTCTTCACACCAAAGTCATCTGGTGGTCTGGGGTTGTTGAACCCACACATACTGTATTACTCGAAACACCTGTCGTTTTACATGTCCACCCTTAATAATGATGATGTCTGTGTTCAAACAACAGCAAGGCAGTCACTATCATTACATCTTGGTAAAAGAAAGGCAACCACTACTGTCGACGACGACCAGTCAGCCTTTGCTGGATACGCTCTTGATTCCAATGGAAACATCAGAAAAAAATCGAAAGTTAACTGGCCAAAGTCTCAATGGATACATCTACACGAAATGAGCAAAAGAGAAAACTTACATCTTCGGAAGCGAGGCGACAAATACGTCTTCGAAATACAAATCGACGAAGACATAACACACAGCTTCGAATGTCCCAAAACTTTCTATTCGGTATACAAACAGCAGAAACTAAAGGAACTTGAAGAAGATTTAAAAAACAAACAGTCTCAAGGCCGTATATTAAGAGAGGCAGGAAATATTGACCACCGAGCTTCAGCGGCGTACATCACTAACATCAACCTGCGTGATGACATTCGATCCTTCACCGCAAGAGGACGTCTGCAGCTTCTTCAGTGTGAGAGCCTGATGCACCTTTACTACCCAACGATTCACACCAAGAGGTGCAAAATCTGCAACCACCCAACAGAAACTGTCTCTCATATACTCAACGGATGTACCAAGTTCCGAAAAATTTATCAAGACAGACACAACAGACTAGTCAACATCATTTGTGAAAAAGTAAAATCTAAAAATAAGGAATGTAGAATATTAAAGGACACCAATCTTGTACCAGCAATGTTTGAAATTAGCGAAATCAACTTTCTAAGTAGAAATACAAGACCTGACATTACCATTATTGATAAAGAAAACAGGAAGGTCACTATTATTGAGATTGCAGTGCCTTTCGACGCGCACATACAAAAATACTTATATACTTATTTTGATCGTTGGAAGCCTGGGGAATGTCCATCAAAGATTTAAAAGTGGTTTAATGAAGGTGAATGTTAACAAATATGAGGTAATGTTTCTTGCTAAGTATTGTAGCCTAAGTGCCATAATTGGATCTTATAAAATCTGGCGATCAAGGTGTAAAGCATACAACATGCAGCAGCTAGAATAATGTCCTAGGGCAGCTGTTCTGTACATGGCTCAATTTCCTTGCAGACATAGTGTATAACATATTATGTCAGTACAATATGAATTGTATTCTTTGGAAATAAAGATTATTGATATGTATTCTCAATGGATGTCAACAATTTAAAGGAATGTATTCAGAAAGGCATGACAGAATTGTAAATTATTTGTATGAACACATCTCCAATAAATTAGCCAGTGATAAATGTATAGTGACAACCAACAAATGTGTTCAGGTGGACGAAAACATCCCCAACAAGCCTGATATAATCATATTAGATGAAAAGAACAAAGATGCTTTTATTGTAGAAATTGCTGTTCCATTTGACAAATTCATCGATTTATGTTTTCGTGAAAAGTTTTTGAAATATCTGTCATTGCATAATGATATGAATGACAAGGGCTACCACTGTAGAATCATTGTTATTATCGTGGGAGCATTGGGGACTGTTCATAACAAAGCCGCATCAGGGTTAAAAATGCTAGGTTTCAGCAATAGGCAGTCAACTAGCATGTGCAAGTTTATCAGCATTAGCGCAATTATAGGTTCGCAAAGAGTATGGAAGAGAAGGTATAATTTAATCTGATTGAAATTGTCACGAGTGGAGTGAGCGAGATTCAAGGATTACGGGGGCATGGAAGTGTAGGACTGACTCACGGGATAGTGAGGCTGCTCACCTGTATTGACTTCTGTTAGTTAACGTTAAAGCGTGCATGTTGTGAGTGAAGTTGAGGCGTAGTAGAGGCAAAATCTGGATAGTCAGATCACTGCAAGTTAAGAGGTCCCAGGGGACAGACGTGAGATCAGAGGCAGTCGGGAGATTGTTGTGTGTTTCCAGTGATGACTGGTAGGTTGAACTATGATTTATAATTATGACGATTGATGTACTATATTCTCCTATGACCATGATGTAAATAAGTATATGTGAGGAATGTGGAAGTCAGTGATTACTGTGTATGGAAATGTGCGCCATGAGCGATAGATGTAAGTTAGGTTCATGGATTCGTAGCGAGAGTGAGTACTGTGTAATACGGAGGAGGTGTGTTACCGTAAGATGTGTGGTGATTGAAAGAGGGACTATTGTGTGTACGTTTCATGGTTTGTAATGAGGGGTGAAGTGGTTAGAAATGGTATGGTATTATACCAATGTAATGTTCTTCTTCCATTGTCAGGTCAGAAAAAATCTGCTACTGGTAACATGTAATCCAGTACAACCTGTTTCATGAACTGGTACGCTAGCATGGTATCAGTGGGCGTGCACCTGTCGGTGCAAACGGCCAGGACGGAGGAGGTTTCATCTAACCCAACGGCCACATGCTAGGGCACAATGTGACCCTCAGTACTTGTCCTTCATATTGGCCCCCGGTAGCGGTGTGGTCATAGGCTTGTTTGCCTAAATCACAGACGAAGAATTGAGCAAACTTCCCGGACGCAGCTTCGAAGCTGGCGGCAGCAGGCCAGTGGTTGATTGATAGGGCAGATGGCAATATACCGTCACTCTGGCCTGGATATCGTGACACAGAGCATCCACCAGTATTGGTGTTCTTTGGTTTGGGTCTTTCACCCTAGTCAGTTGGGACTGCGAGGCTGTGGACTAGCCTACAGGCAGCCGGTCAGGCAATATGACTGTCCCTCTGGCATCCTCCAGCACCTGGATACATTTCCAGTCGTCTTGACCCTGTCTTGCCACTTGGATAAGTTGTGTCCAGGCGAGAGAGTGAGTCTGATGTTTGCGCAGCTCTTTCTCACTAAAAACAAATTCTTTGCGCCAGTCTTAACACTCACCTCGTCTTCTTTCATCTTTGTCTCGTCTTCTTTCCTCTCAAAATTCCAACGGCGATGGGCGAGTGCGGTGGCAGCAGGTTTGGATAGACTGGAAGCTGTTAGCACAGACCTACACGTTGGTGGCTGTGGGCTATGGTCGCTTCATCGTCGATTGAAGTGGAGGCGTGGGGAGGCAGCACCCACAGTAGCTGAGCAGCCTTATTTAAGGATAGCACTGCTCACCTCAACTGAGGAAGGGGCTAGAGAAGGTGCCCTAAAGAAAGCCCACTTCACATCACCTTGACTGGTATACCGCGACCAGTGTGGATCCCTTTTTGCGGTCGAAACAAAAAGAAATTCAGCTTACTCAGGCTAGGAGCCTGGAATATACGCACACTACAGGACAACTCAAACAACCCGGAAAGACGCACTGCACTTATTGCCATTGAGCTCAGCAGGTACAACCTGGACATAGTGGCACTCAGTGAGACCAGACTCCCTGATAGTGGCCAACTCAAAGAGCTCAGTGGTGGATACACCTTCTTCTGGAAAGGCAAGGGTGCAGTCGAACCGAGACAGCATGGTGTTGGGTTTACAATTAAAAATGACCTTGTCAGAAACTTGCAGTCCATGCCAATTGAAATAAATGACAGGCTAATGACACTCAGGATCCCAGTTGGGAAAGGCCAGTCAGCCACCCTCATTAGCGCATATGCGCCCACCATGACAAACCCAGATGAAGCCAAAGACAAGTTCTATTCTGATCTAGAATCTGTCATATGCTCTGTCCCGGCAGCTGATAAGCTGATTCTCTTGGGGGACTTCAATGCTAGGGTTGGCTCCGAAATCCCAGCGTGGCCAAATGTTTTGGGCCCTCATGGAGTTGGTTCATGCAATAACAATGGGTTGCGCTTACTTACTTTGTGCGCTGAATTTGGCCTGTTCATTACAAACACAAATTTTAGTCTCCCCGTGAGAAACAGAACGTCATGGATGCATCCCCGCTCAAAGCATTGGCATCTCATAGACTATGTCATTGTGAGGAAGACTGACAGAAAGGATGTCCTTGTAACAAAGGCGATGTGTGGTGCCGAGTGTGGAACTGACCACAGACTCATTGTTTGCAAGCTCAGACTAACATTGAGGCGCAATAGACGCCCTCAAGGGAAAGCGCCACCTAAACGCCTAAATGTTTCAAAACTCTGCTCAGCTGAGAAACAGAGCGAGCTCTCATCAGAACTCTCCTCAAAATTGGATTGCGTGACTTTTGACCCTGAGAACATTGAACAGAGCTGGACTGACCTAAATACGACTGTACACTCTTGCGCCAGCAGCACAGTTGGTTTTCCTGTCCGCAAGCACCAGGACTGGTTCAATGATAATGATAATGAAATCAAAGTGCTCATCAAAGAAAAAAATAGTCTCATCCAAGCTCACTGCAGTGACCCCTCTTCCACAGCAAAAGCTGATGCACTGCGTGCATGTAAGGGTGTACTCCAGAAGAAGCTGAGGAAAATGAAAAATGTCTGGCTTGAAGAGCGGATAAGAGAAACTCAGCAATATGCCGACACAAACAACACTAGAAAGTTCTTTGAGAGCCTCCGAGCTGTGTTTGGACCATCCCGCTCTGGCACTACGCCACTTCTTGCGTCAGATGGTTCAACACGCATTGTTGAATTGAATGCCATAATTCAGCGTTGGGCAGAACATTTCGGAGGTGTGCTAAATCGGCCATCAAATATAAATACTGAGTCCATTGGCCGCCTCCCTCAGACTCCTATTAATGCAGCTCTTGCCAAGCCATTCACAGCAAATGAGACCCGAACTGCCACAAATCAGATGTCCTTTAACAAATCACCAGGCGTGGATTCAATTCCTGCTGAGGTGTATGCCTTCGGTGGAGAAAAGCTTATTGAAAGGTTGACCGAGTTGTTCAATCATATGTTGAAAACAGGGAAGCTGCCACAGGACTTCAAAGATGCTTCAATCATCCATCTGTACAAAAACAAAGGGGACAGCCAAGTCTGTGACAACCATCGGGGAATCTCTCTACTTTCAATTGCTGGCAAAATATTGGCAAGAATGCTTCTGAATCGCCTTCTTGATCACCTCTCGTCAAATGACTTGCTTCCCGAGAGCCAATGTGGCTTTCGTAAAGAGAGGGGAACGGCGGATATGATTTTTGCTGCCAGACAGATTCAGGAAAAATGCATGGAACAAAATAAAGCGCTGTATATCACATTTGTTGACCTCACAAAAGCATTTGACACAGTGTGTCGTGAAGGCCTCTGGAAAATCTTGGCGAAGTTTGGGTGTCCACCCGAATTCATCACAATAGTGTACCAGTTTCATGATTTCATGCAAGCTGCAGTCAAAAGCAACGGCAGTGTTTCAGAGCCCTTTGCTGTCACAAATGGGGTAAAACAGGGTTGTGTCTTACCCCCAACTCTGTTCAGCATCATGTTCTCTGCAATGCTACAAGAAGCCTTTAGCTCTCCTCCTCAAGGGGTAAGCATCAAGTACCGAACTGATGGCAGTCTATTCAACCTCAGGAGACTTCAGGCAAAAACCAAAACCAAAAGTACTCAAGTCTGTGACCTACTATTTGCTGATGATTGTGCACTTCTGGCACACGATGAGGATAGCATGCAAAACTGTGTTGATAAGTTCTCTAGTGCCTGTGACAACTTTGGCCTCACAATAAGCACAAAGAAGACAGAAGTGCTCCATCAGCCTACTCCAGACGACAAGTATCCTGTGACCCCAAATATCAAAGTCCATGACAGTCTTCTGAAGGTGTCGGAGAACTTCACCTATCTTGGCAGTACACTGTCTTCCGCGGCTCGTGTTGATACTGAAATTCTCTCAAGAATCAGCAAAGCCAGCTCTGCATTTGGCAGGCTTCGAAAGAGAGTATGGGATGTCGCCGGCATTCGCACAGACACTAAGCTGAAAGTGTACAATGCTGTGGTCCTTCTCACCCTACTCTATGGGGCTGAAACCTGGACAGTGTACCAATCGCATGCCAGAAAGCTAAATCACTTTCATCTGGCCTGCCTTAGAAAGATCCTAAGGATCAAATGGCAGGATAAAATTCCAGACACTGAGGTCCTCAATCGTGCCAAGCAATTGAGCATCTTCTGCCACCTGCAAAAAATTCAGCTACGTTGGGCAGGACATGTTGTCAGAATGCCCGACTCCAGACTCCCTAAGCAAATCTTCTTCTCTGAGCTCTCCAATGGAACGAGGAATGTTGGGGCCCCAAAGAGACGTTACAAAGACACTCTCAAGCAATCACTGAAGGCCTTTGCCATTGATGTGAGTGAGTGGGAAAAGCTCTCGCTTGATCGTGCAAATTGGAGGGCGGCCCTTACCAGAGGCAGCAAAGCATGGGAAGCTGACAGAATCCAGCAGGCTATCAAAAAAAGAGAACGGCGCAAGAAAAGGCCCAGTGGTACTGAACCAACGGAGCACTCTTGTCATTTATGCGGAAGGGTCTGCGGGGCAAAAATAGGACTTATCAGTCACATGAGAAGCCATAAGTCATGAAAGAACAGTCTTTCCATTCTGTCCTCTGTGTCCTTTAGTTCTCTTTATTGTCCATGTGTTGAAATTCTCAACAATTTCTGTTCTTTATTCCTCTGGTGTTGTTAAGGTCATCATCATACCTGATGGACGAACTATTATTATTATAATGTTCTTCTTGTAGGTGCCGGGGTCGGGCAGAGACGCCACCCGCGGTAAGCGAACTAGCACAGGGTATAGGCCAGCATAGGGCCGAAGGCTACCCATAGGCCAGTGGAGTGAAGCTGTCGAGCAGGACAGGAGGGGCGCATGAGTCGTGGCAGTCTGGCCACAGACAGGGATGTGTATAGAATTGTTAATGTGCTCTTAAGATGTACTACATGTGATAGTGATATACGACTGTGCTATTGTGATATTAATGTGAATTGCCATGTTGAGGAGCTCTTGGAATGCTCAGGTGTTGTTGCCCGAGGAGGGGGTTATTAAGACATTGAGTGGAGAGGCTGAAGCCGAAGTGTATTTAAAAGTAACTACCGGGTTGTGGACCCGAGGAAGAGTGCTTGAGGGAAAGAAGGCCGTTGGACGGCAGTTGATTAGAGTAATATAATGTATGTAATTGCACTGTTATCTTTATCTTTATGTTTAATAAATGTGTGAGTCTGATGGGTTGTTCTGTTAAGTGTTATACGTGTTCGTTCGTGATTGTTGTCCTGTTATAATTATTACATCTCCCAGTCTGGGATTTGTGACAGAAATAACGTACAAAATGTAATGTTTATTGTACGGAATATATTGGTGTGTTGTACAGCTGAAGATGGTTGAATATGTGATTGTGTAAATGGATGTATGCATTGCATGTAAAATCATATAGTCAATAAAGTTCTTGAAATATGTATGTATGTATGTATGTAAGTATGTATGTATGTCTGTCTGTATGTATGTGTGTATATGTGTATGTGTGTGTCTGTGTGTGTGTGTGTTTGTGTGTGTGTGTCTGTCTGTCTGTCTGTCTATCTATCTATCTATCTATCTATCTATCTATCTATCTATCTATCTGCCTATCTATCTATGTCTGTCCGCCTGTCTGTCTGTCATCATGCTGCACGGGAAAAGAAGTTCTGAAATAAATGGAGATACCTGTTTGGTAATGCCACTGAAGAACGCAGTGGGAACATGTAATATTCTTTGGTAACCTGACCCTTAACGTGTAACACCCAGCACTGAGCCAGGAAGGGACAGGATAGTGAGTGCCGGGACTTTCATTTATCTGAAAAGATCAAAGACCCACGATGTCGGTGTAAGCGAAGTCTCTTGAATGTAAGCAGACACAAAACTTTGACGTGGTGAAAAATACATCATCGTTGTTCATATCACAGAAAACAGAAATAACGGCAAATACAAATACAAAAATCCCCACACCAAATTCTCCCACCCGTTCACTTTCACATTCATTCAACTCTGTTCTAATGGATTTCTAGTTGCAGCAGCTCAAGTTCTACGTCAGCGTGATATTGGTGACAAATGGGATAAATTTACTGTCCGTAATCGTTATTAGTTCCATTCAGGAATGGAGCAAGGTTCTAAAGATTGGGAAGTGGTAGCGAATACATAAAAAAAAAGAAAAAAAAGCACCAGGACAGGTGTCAAATAATTTAATATTCTTTCTACAGTTTTTATTCATTATAGAAAGTGTACATAAAATGAAAAATGTTGTTACAAGTACTTCCCCCAAGTTTTCTGCGCTTGGGGTATGTATTTTTAAATCTTTTTGTGACTCTAGAGCTAGAGTTCTCCCAAAACAATCCCTAACAACAGCCTTAATCAATCACTCTTTCAGATTTTCTTTTTGTTTCCCTCCTGTTTTCTGGTTGGAAGGGTAGTGAGCATGGTTAGGGATTCGATACGATTTATGGTTGAGGATAATGACGGGGTCAGAGATAGGTACGTGTACTTACGCGCCTTTAAAGCAAACGTATCGGGACCGTACGTGCAAGTAATAACAGCCTAAAATGACAGAGTATGCAAATAAAAGCCTATTTAGCAAAAGGTAGTGTATGTAAGAATGGCAATTTGATGACTAAAAACAGACAAACAAAAGACAATGAAAAAAAAAAAAAACGATTACAGTGACAAGACAGACATACAATGGATGAAAAGAAGCATACAAATTAGTGTTAATTCTATATGGTAAAGTTTAAAAATAAAGTGTTTATGGGTGTGTTTTTGTGGTTTGTTTTGTTTTTCTACTTTGTGCTTAAAAGTCAAACCATAAGGAAACGATGCATACAGTTATAAGTAAGCAACCATTGTTACTTGGAACTGAAAATAAAAAGACATGCGAGATGCTGTTTTAGAGGAGGTACATCATTGTCATTTTGTATGGAAAGTCGACACATGACTGACAATTTAATAATTTTTAACAATTCTGATAAGGCGCCACTTTTGAAGAATGTGGTCAGGGGGGACTAGCCTAGTCCCCCAATAGTTCTGCCACTGATTCATCTGACTAAATGAAGTTAATCCTAGGATGAAAGCCAGTAACAGATACATGGCAAGATTCAGGCAACCGCAGTGATTAAGATCACTCGTGCAGTAATTCCAAATATCAGCAATCACATGGCAACATGAGGAGAGAGAGAAGAGAGAGTGAGAGAGAGAGAAGAAAGGGAGAGAAGACAGTCAGACAGGCTTACAGTTAGACAGACAGGCAGAGATAGAGGGAGCGAGGGGGAGAGAAAGAGAGAGAGAGAGAGAGAGAACGAATGAGACAGAGATGAAGAAAGAAAGAGAGAGAGAGAGAGAACTTGGATGGTAGCAGAAAGTTCATGAGATATCTCATGCAAAATTATCATAATTCTCATGTCTCACAACATCAGCGATGTCTCGTACTTAGTCTATTTCTGTATGAAAGTTCAGGGTTAATGTTATCAAAGTTTACCATTACTATTTCAATTACCTGTAACGGAAACTTGTCAAAGCAATGCTGAGTGGCAATAATCCCGGGGTCATTTCGCGGGCATATTTTTATTTCAATAAAGCCTCCTTTGGGTTCTGACATGTCTACTATCATGGTGACGTCACTCCCTTGTGTGTAGTGACGAGAGATCAGACCTGTAGCGTACAGCCCGCTGCCTTCATTGTTTCTGGCGCCATAGTACGGATCTCCACAGAGACCACACAGACCAGAGCTTAATCGGTATTGAACCTGTTAAAAGAACAAACGTCTTTTGACAAACAACCAAACAAACATTGTTTTTTTTTCAGTTGGGCTCAGACTGAAATGTGATCTGTCTGTATGCTCCATTCTGCTCTGTGGTTGAAATGTTGCTTCTGTAAAGCGCATAGAGCATTTTAAAAATGGATATGCGCAATACAAATGCTACTCATTATTATTATTATTAATTTGTGCCTTGAAAGCGATTGTCGAATATTCAGCGAGCAATAACATTACTCCAAGCACGAAAGCACACATAATTACACTGACAATTTTGTTTTTTTTAATGGTCTTGTCCAGTGCATCCGCTCCGTTATTTTTACGGAAAATGACGTATGAAAAACCCTCTTTGCCTCTCTAGCGGTGAGGAGCGGAGCGAAACGGATGCCGTGGAGAAATATAAGAGGCAAAGAGTGTTTTACTTTTTTCATACGTCATTTTTCGTAAAAGTATCGGAACGGAGCGGATGCTGTGGACAAGACCCATTAGTGTTTGACAAAATTCAGCACTGCAGAAATTTTTCTTTGTTTGTTTAATTGTTTATTTTTAATAATTTGGTTGTTTTTTTTTGTTGTTAAAATGGTTACTTTGGTGTAGAACCAGCCTCCTCGCACTCGGGACACACCCATACGTGCTCAGCTCTCCGCGCCATCATGTCGGACAAGATCTTCTCACTAACAACTCCAGTAAGATGTTGATTGAACAGTCGTCTTGCAGTACCACACAACCGGCTCTTGACTCCACAGCCTCTCTGATGCCCAAACAGTTTTATACGTTCGATGGTGTCCCTGTCTTCTTGTGGTGCTGTTTCTCTCAAAGCTGCGAGAATTTCATTTTCCCCGAGACTAAGAGAGCCTTGCATTGGGGCCTCACCAGCAAGCTTATCCGCTCTCTCATTTCCAGATACTCCAGCGTGTCCAGGGGAGAAAATCCAAGTCAGCCTTTTCAGTTTACTGTCGTGCAGATACTGTACCCATTCAGGTTTGAGGTATCCTGTCTCTATTTTCCTGAGCATGCTCTGGGAATCTGTCACAATGACGGCACATGTGTGGGTGCTCCTCTGTAACCATGCAAGTGCGTATTCAGCGGCTACCTCCTCCATTTTCATACTAGATGTTGTGACTTGATATGCAGCTCCATCTTCTGCCACTGTCCTGCCATCAACGCTGACCGTGTAACCCCATCCAGATCTTTCTCCTCTAGTGACTGATCCATCTGTATACACTACCGCATCTCCTGTCCTGCTGTTCTCGTGCACCAGTTCCAGCACGTCCGCATTAACGGCACATGCAGCCCTCTCACGGCATTCTCGGCCCATGGTGATGACCACTCTAGTGTACCTGCCGGCCATCTTATCGTCCACTTTCACATACTCCTCACCCCTTCGCACATTGTCAAGTTCACACACTTTTTGTACAGTGGCCTCAGCTTCAGCCAACCATGATCTGCCTCGCTTTATTCTACTACCTTTCCTGACATTCAGCTGGTCATGCAGCAGCTGTTTTTGGTCTTTCGCCACTCTAAACATTGCCTTAACCTGGGCTAGTGTGTGCCTTTGTTCAATACTGGGGAGCCCGAGGATGTATCTCATTGCTGCTATCGGGGTGTCACGGGTGCATCCAAGGATGATTCTCATTCCAGTGTTTTGAATCTTTTCCAATTTCATCAACTGTGTCTTGGAAATTGTGACGATGCCCAGACCATAGTCGATGACTGATAGCACTGTGGCTTTGAAAAGAATGAGCAATTGGCGCTGTTCTAATCCGAGGGCGGCCGTTGTCTTTACTGCAGCCAGTCCACTTGCACAGCGCTTCACTATGTGGTTCACGTGCTCTTTAAAACAGAAGGTTCTGTCAAACTTTATTCCAAGGTATTTAAGTTCAGTCACATGCTCGACAACTGCGCCTACCATTCTCACTGGTTCAAGGCTTTTCCGCACTATGTGATTGTCTAGTGAGCACCAAAGTGCTGCTGCTTTAGCAGGGTTGACCGCAGCATTGTGCTCTTCACACCATGAGTCAACCTCATTCAACATCAACCCATAACATCAACCATGGCGTTTCGTTCTGTGCCTGGTGTATATAACAGTGCATCATCCGCAAATGTTGTTGTTACAAAGTGCAAAGAATCAAAAGCAAAATCAGGCTACAGTTTACAAATTAAAAAAATAAATCAGTTGCATTCAGGTTTTAGCCTCAGAGGAGCGACGTTGAGTCGCATATAGTAGTGCAGTTGGGGGAATCGTCTTCTAGACGTGCCAACTATGAAAGAAGAAGAAGAAGAAGAAGGTTTAGTGTCAAATATAAGTCTACGCAAAATTGGAAACAAATTCAACAGGACTGTTTTCGAGAAAATCGATGGTGATTTCTCCCATTGTAAATAAGACGCAATGTAGCAAAGCCACCCTTCGCCCAAAATAGATATGGAGAGCAAGAGTATAATCAGTGCTGGATTTTACCATTGAGCTAGATTGGCTGAAGCCCAGGGCCTCAAAACGTAGGGGAGGGGAGAGGGGAGGAGGAGGTGGCCGCCTCAGGCCAACCCGCATATTATTTTGTGTCACTTGTGGCCTTTTCTAATACATGACATTACGATGCACTGAACAAATCTTTTTAGTTTCCCTAGCTTACACCCTTTCGAGAAGGAATTGAGAAGTGCGGAATTTTAAGCACCTATCATCGTCATTTGCGTTATTCAAATTATTTAAAACACTTCCATCTTCCTCTAGGGGTGAAGGTGGAGGTCTGGGAGGGGCCTCACAGCTAAAATAGCTTAGGGCCTCTCTTTATCTAAATCCGGCCCTGAGTATACTATACATCTGTAATAGCCCATACCAAAGGTCCTCCACAGTTTAAATGATAGTCATTGTAGTTGACTGGTGCACGCTGGTCAAGTCTCCACAGCGATGACCTCATGGCTGGATCAACCAGTCTTGCGCTGCCAGATGCCATTGGGAATGATATCACTGACAAGAGAACGGCAGGCAGTACTCCAGTATTCGGTGGAACACCCAGAACATAGACACATCTCATCAGGGTCATAATGTTTGATCTCTATCGAAAGAAGGAGATTCACAGTTATTTAGACTCTTCCTAAAGGCTCGGCACGCAGCATCCGATTTTCATTTAATTTCAATGAGACCTCTCACAAAAGCCAACTAGTTGGAGATCTTTGAAACTCAGTGTCATGTCGTAACCGATTAAAATCGGCTAGTGCGAGCTAATTTCAATGGGCCATCTATAAAATACATGGGCCCCGCTCTTACTTTTACGCTTTTCAAACTCTTGGTTTCAAGCCCCACCCCCCACCCTTTGTGCGAGTACGCAACCATTAAAATATTGGATGTCCGTGATGAGGCCTTGTATTGTGAAACTTCAATGGCATTTTGCATGGACTTTCTGACTGTCTCATGGCTTCTATTTCATTTTTTTTTGTTTTAAGTATATAAATATAATTCTAGTTTTTATCTTGCTAAAAAGCATTATACACAAACTTAAACTTGTCAGTTCATTACCTTTATTGAAACATATATTTAGGTAACAGTTGATGTAAATTTCAGCTGGTTATGATAGGGACAGGTGATCTGAACTGCTACCCTTTAAAAACGAAACTATCTCGAACTGTTGTAGAAATAAATGAAAACAGGATCCGATGAACGATTAACAGTAACTTTTAATAACTGTAGATGAACGCTGGATATCTCACAACTCCTACTTACACTTTACAGGGAGGCACGCAGGTATATAGATTTTGCAAAAACCTAGAATTGGCCTTGCACGCGCAGTGACTGGATCTTGCCCACACGCGAAATAACTGACTCTTGCACAAACACTCACTCGCTTGCCGTCCCATCCAAATAGAGCGTTCAGGAGCGGGAAATCCAGAAACTACGGGATTCATGAAGGCCACCTAATCGCACTTAGACACGTCACAGAATTGCGTCACTCCAAGGCCAACCTAGCGTAATTACTCCAACATGAATGATATCGTATATTCTCGATAGGCCTACAATAAACAATTACGTCACACAGCAAGACATCACAGAGAAGTAAAACTAGCACACGAGGGGTCGCCGAGGGCTGTGGTCAACATTGTTAGCCCGTAGGACTAGGACGCTGCAATGTACGCTCTATAGGGCCCCCCTTGCCCCCCCCCCGTCTCCTCCACATACGCTTTTCATGCGCTGGGTTGTGGTTGTGGTCCAGCGGTTTGCCCTCCTTTTCCTTAAAATAAATGTCTCTACTTTTTTATTCAAGCTTAGAACTTCCATTAGCGTTGGTATCTTTATTAATTCATTTGAGTTCTAGTCCACTTCGTTGGAAATAAAATGTCCCCTCTGCTAGGGACTGAAATATCCACTTTACTTGAGACTAAAATGAACATTTTTGTCGGTACATTAGGACACCTTTGAGTCGAGATGTCTCCGAACGCAAATATCGCCAAATAATTATAAAACAAAAGCTATAGCTGGCGTGTGGAACTACGTCAATATCTTACTAGAAGACGGTGAAAAATATAATAATAATATAAAGTCTGTCTTTTGTATATCAAACCTGTGGGATTTGTTTATACTTATATAGATCCAAGTAGCCACGACATTTTACTGAAATGGGTATATTATTTATCATGTTAAAATTACAACATTAAAGATTCTTAAAAGTTCACACACTTTCAAGGCCAATATAAAATATTAATAAATTAATGTTGCCATATAACATATTCACAAGTAATTCATTCCGGCGTCGGTGTAACAGCTGAGGTTGATTGTATCACGAGTGGAGTGAGCGAGATTCAACTATTACGGGGGCATGGAAGTGTAAGATTGACTCACGGGATAGTGAGGCTGCTCACCTATATTGACTTCTGTTAGTTAACGTTGAAGCGTGCATGTTGTGAGTGAAGTTGAGGCGTAGTAGAGGCAAAATCTGAATAGTCAGATCACTGCAAATTAAGGAGTCCAAGGGGACAGACGTGAGATCAGAGGCAGTCGGGAGATTGTGTGTTTTCCAGTGATGACTGGTAGGTTGAACTGTGATTGATAATTATGATGATTGATGTACTAGATTCTCCTATGACCATGATGTAAATAAGTTATATGTGAGGACTGTGAAAGTCATTGATTACTGTGTATAGAGATGTGCGCAATGAGCGATAGATGTAAGTTAGGATCATGGATTCGTAGCGAGTCTGAGTACGGTGTAACACGGTGGAGGTGTGTTACCGTAAGATGTGTGGTGAGTGAAATGTGGACTACGCTTGATGGTTCGTAATGAGTGGTGAAGTGGATAGTAATTGTGTGGTGTATTACAGATGTAATGTTATTCTTATAGGTGCCGGGGTTGGACAGAGAAGCCACCCGCGATGAGCGGACTTGTGCCGAGGTTGGGTAGAAGGCTACCCACAGGCCTGCCTGAGTGAAGCTGTCGTGCAGGACAGCGGGAGCACATGAGTCGTGGCAGTCTGGCCACAGACAGGGACGTTGTTATTGTCCTTATTGCTATTCAAATGTTAATGTGCTATTACGATGTTAATGTGCTATTAAGATGTTAATGTGCCATTGAGAATATAATGTGCTATTGAAATAGTGATGTGCTATTAAGACATCGAGGGGAGATTGAGATACGGAGATTAGGTTGAGCAGGCGCCAATAAGAGAGGCCAGCAAGTAATATATATATAGATGTGAGGCTGAGGCCAGAGCCTATTTTAGAAAGTATTATCGGGTAGTGGACCCGTAGAGGAATGCTGACCATTGGATGGTAGTTGAATTGAATAACGTAATGCACGTATATCTTTATTTTTATGTATAATAAATGTGTGAGTCTGTTTGGTTGTTCTGTTAAGTGTTATACTTGTTCGTTCGTGATTGTTGTCCTGTCATAATTATTACATTTCCCAGTCTGGGATTTGTGACAGATTGTAGCACGTTATAGTAGGGGGGAGGTAGTTGATCTAACTACAACCCTTTAGAAAACGAAACTATTACAGCTGTAGAAAAAGTAAACCCGAGATCCGACGATCGATTAAATAATACTAAAGTTTAATAACTGTATACCGAACAATAAAATATTAGGAAGGCACCAGAGAACACCTAACAACTAAATATCCTATGCCACACGAGGAAACGCACAAGTGCTGGAAACTCACTTACTCACCGACCAACCACTTACATGGGTCTATATATATAGATATTCTATAGAAAGCTCCCGAAATTAATCTAACGGTTGCCCTCGCCCGAAACACACAAACTAACCAATCACGTACCAATACGTCATCAGGTTACATCACTCAAGGCCAAATCTGGCGTAAACATCTGCCTCTACGACATTATTGAGTGTTCTGGCATATACTAATATTTACGAAAAGGGTCAAATCATCCAACAACAACCGAGCGAGGAAAAAAAACTACTCACAATAAAGGGAAGCCCGGGTCACTGAGTACACGCTGGCAAACGTCAACAATAAATGGAAAAAGGAAGTAAACACATGCTCAGTCACCAGTAAGACAAGCAAAACGAGGGAGGGAAAAGGGTAGCTTGCAGATGCTACAGTCGGGATTCACTTATAGTACCCCAAATTTACTGTGTTCCACAAAAACGAAATTTACACAGACTTTGTTTTCTTTTCTTTCAACTTTAAGAACACGACATTAGAGTGGAATGAAAATTTTGGTGGGCTCATGCTTGGCACCAAACCTTATGGAATTGATGTTTTATTAAATTTGTTAGACTGTCGCCTACTTTTGAGGTTTTTTGGTGTTGCTGTTTTTTACCTATATTAGAAAAAAAAAATTGGTAATAGACTGAATTGTTTAAAGAAAAACATGTCAAGGCAGTAAATCGTTCGGAAGCACTAAAATAATTATGTTCGCATGGTATGAGCAAAATTTGTGTTACACTCATTTAACAATACCCCACGCACTAAGGTACACCTGCGTTGAACACAGTTTAGTATTTCGCAGAGTTTAGTACTCCAGAAATGTTTCTCCACTTATTATTTTTTTTTATAGATCGCAAAGAACCAAACTCAAATTCAGGTTACAGTCTAACGTAACTGTGAAATGTGCCCCCCCCCCCCTGCAAAATTCAAAATAATCCAACTAACAGTCTTCCACGCTGCTCCGAGGGCCCTGCTGTTGCAGTGTTTCCGGGAAACCGACTGAGCTCGAATACTGGTCCTGTCTCGGTGGGTCCCTCGTACAAGGTGTATGCGAACGAGTGGTACTAGCAGATGATCACCGTTCCGCCTATGACCATTCCGCAGCCTCCGGGCTCCGGATAAGCCCGATCCCAGGTCTGGAGAGACCCGGGGAGAATTTCTCCTCGACCGCCACGTGGTAGCAGCGGGGTAGCCCAAGCTGGGGGCTAGCTAACGGGGACGGGCTGACGGCTGACCTTCCCGAAGCCGTTAAACACTGGGAGCTTTCCGTTGCTGTGGGCAGATGGGGGCAAATTGCCTAGCAGAACGCAATGGTGGCAGTCCCCGATTGAGGGCCGGGGACTGACCAGATCGATCTTTCGAAAGTCGTGCAGCAAGCACTACGTGACAACGACTAAACAAGACAATGACCGCACGCTGGCGGATGAGAAAGAGAGATTCTGATCACGACGTGATACGAATCAGTCGGTTCAGGCTGTCACCAGCCTCCTTTTGTCTGAAAGGGATCTAAGCAGCGACAAATTCCCACTTTACATGATGGTACAATATGGCAAAAATAAACGTGGGGCTGAGAAACCCAGACATATTCTCCGTAGGGAGGATGGCAGTTACCAGGTCCCCCTGCGCAAGTATGCTACTGGTAACCTGTGTCTAAATGCGAGTGTGAATGAGTGTGCGAAAACCAAGAAGGGGACCCTAGCGGCGAGGGATCCCCCTGCGACACTTAACATGTTGCAGCTCAACGTCTGCGGCCTTCGCCCGAAGGTCTTGGAGCTTACTAAGCTCCTGAAGGCAAAACACATACATGTAGCTCTCATCCAGGAGACTCTACTGAATGGGAGAGGCGCGCATGTCACAGGGTATACCATGTACACCTGCTCGTGTACCAAATGCCGAGGCATTGCCACACTGGTTCGCAATGACATTACGGCGGTGAGGCAGAACGCCCCGACGAGTAACGGTGAAACTGATACCCTCACCCTTACAGTATGGAAGGACGGCGTGTCCTTTACCATCACGAATGTGTATAATCCCCCTAAGGTCCCCTGCGACCTAGGGCTGACAGAGGCTACCTTTAGAAAAACCATCATAGAAGGAGACTTCAACGCACGAAGCCCTGAAATGGGATACACCCCAGAATCCACGAATATCGCAGGAAGAAACGTCGAAGATCTCCTCCTAAGTTCGAACCTGGTCCGGATACAATCAAGCGCCTCCGCGCCTACTTGCTTGCATCGTGCAAACGGCGCGGAGAGTCGGCCAGACATTACGCTTCTATCCGCTGACCTCGTTACCAGACACAGCTACACAGTCCTCGAGGACGTAGGTAGCGACCACCTTCCTCTCCTCGTACAAATCCAGACCAAAACAGCTAAGAAGAAGGAGAAACGTTTAAACTGGAATTACAAGCGAGGTAGATGGGAAGAGTTCAGAGAGACTTTAGGTTTAACTCTGAACGAGGTGGACCCAAACCAGGGTTCTATTGACGAAGCCAACGCCGTACTGACTACGGCCGTGCTCGCAGCTGCTAAGCGGAGTATTCCGCGAGGACTGCAGCCCCTAAATCGCTTGCCCTGGTCAAAGGAACTTGAACAGGCGGTCCGACAGCGTAAGAGGGCGAGAAGAAAAGCAAAAACGAGCACGGCGGCAAGGATCGAGTACAATAGATTGACCGCCAAAGTCAAACTGCTATCCAGAAACACCAAGAGGGCAAAGTGGTTAAACCTGTGCGAGTCTCTGAACGTGGACCCGAGTGGTGGCCGAGCGTGGACCGTCCTGAATCGCCTTAATCGGGGGCAAAGAGTGAAGAATGTCGCTCCGATACGGGCAAACGGGACGGTCGCGGTGACAGACCATAAGCGTGCAACCATGCTTAACCGACACTTTGCCAGTACAAATAAGAGTGGCAAAGCTACGAATACGGACAAGGGGCTCCGTAAGGTCAGGCGTCAGCTCGAAAAGTCGCAGGTAGACAGCGATTACGATGGCTTTAACAGTGAGTTTACCCTAGAGGAACTGGAGAGAGCACTTGGCAAGTGTAAAAATCGTAAAGCGCCAGGCCCGGACAAAATCTCCAACGAGATGTTGCTCCAGATGGGCCACACGGCAAAGAAATGGCTCCTAGCCTTAATAAATAGAACGTGGCATGAAGGCAAACTCCCTATTGACTGGAAAAAGGCAGTGGTGTCAGCTATCCCGAAATCAGGCAAAGATGGTACCGAACCATCACATTATAGGCCAATATCCCTTACCTCTTGCATCTGCAAAGTAGGGGAGAGGATGGTTAACTACCGGCTGACCTGGTATCTAGAAGAGCGCGGTCTTCTAGACAGACACCAGGCGGGCTTCCGTAGTGGCAGGCAGACGATGGACCAGCTTATCCGATTGACCCAAGCGGTCAATAATGGTTTCCATAGGCGGGAGCATACTATCGCCGTATTCGTCGATCTCAAACAAGCGTACGATAAGGTGTGCAAAGGTGGGCTACTCCTTAAATTACTCAAGGCGGAGGTCAAAGGAAATATATATGCATGGGTAAAAGATTTCCTTCACAATCGAACAGTCCGCACCAGAGTGAACGGACAGACCTCAAGCCAACTCACCATGGAGAATGGCCTACCGCAAGGTTCAGCGTTAAGCTGCACGCTCTTTGCGGCTTACACCAGCGACCTTACCCAACACCTGAGATGCGAAAAAGCGATGTATGCCGACGATATGGTAATCTGGAGGACAGGAAAGCATGTCCAATGGTTACAGCGAGACCTTAACCGGGACCTCGCGACGCTTGCCTGCTACTGCCGATTGTGGAAGATGGAGATAAACGTCGATAAGACCGTTTATCAACTCTTCACCAACGGAAAACACGTCCAGAAAGCCACCATCAATCTTAAGATCAATGGCCAGACACTCAAAAGGGAAAGCGCACCACGATACCTGGGAGTCGAACTTGACAGCAGGCTCAACTTGCAGACGCACGTCAGCAAGCTCGAGACTGAGGCTAGGAGGCGATTGACACTGTTAAAAACGCTCGCCAGTACCAACTGGGGTGCCACTGGGAAGGTTCTCAGACAGCTATATCTAGCCTACGTCCGAGCAGGACTAGAATATAGCCTACCACTGCAACCAATGGCCAGTGACCGAACGCTGTCGGCACTGGACCGAGTTCAGAACAGCGCCTTGAGACTCATAACAGGCTGCCTCAAAACCACTCCCGCGAATGCTCTCGAAATCATGACCAATGTGGAACCACTGGCAAACAGAAGGGAAGGAAGCGTACTACAGCAGTACGAGAGGTTAAAAAGGCTCGAGCCGGACTACCCGGCGCGGGAGGCGATCGAAATCGAACCGCCACCGAAAATACTCCAGAAGAAGTCGTTCCTGGGCGAGGCCAAACGGCTAACTGAGGAGTATGGGCTAGAACAAGACAGAATGCCCCTTCGGTTATGGACGAAAGAGCCACCTCACGCCTCCCTGAAACCCCCAGTGGTCAAAACCACGCTTCTAGATACAAACCTGACAAAGGAGGTCAATCCCACGATCCTGAAAACGGCAGCTGGCGAAACTATTGACTCGTACCCAGCACACATGATTAAGGCATATACTGACGGTTCGGCAGTACAGGCGACTACGAATGCGGGGTACGGGGCAATAATCTACTACCCTGACGGCACCGACACCGATAAGATCTATGGGCCATGCGGGGCGAATGGCTCCAACTTCGACGCTGAGGCGACAGCGATAGGGAGAACACTGACTACGGTTTTCAACGGCTTTGAAAACGGAACAGTATCGCCAGAAGATATTGTTGTGTTCTCAGACTCAAGGGCCACACTGATGGCCGTCCAATCGCTCAACCATAAGCTCGAGGCACATGGCGCAGATAAAATCAGACATATCTGCCACCAGATCATAAGTGGATACGGTGTCGAGGTCCACCTCCAGTGGATCCCCGCGCACATAGGTATCCGGGGCAACGAGGTTGCTGATAGCCTAGCGAAACAGGGTACCAGAGGCGAACAGCCAAAGCACCCAACGTCTTACCCAGCAGCCCGAGCCAGAATCCGCGCTCACGGACGCAGGAAATGGCTATATCAATGGGCAAACTCGGATAAAGGACGTAGGGTGTATCATAATCAAACCAAACCAGACATCAAAGACCCGATTTTGTCACTAGAACGCAAATACGCGACTATCATACAGCGTATGAGGACGGGGCATGTCCAGTTGAACGCACATCTAAATCGTTTCAACCCACTCCGTGAGCCAGTATGCCGGCACTGCGGGTCCCCGCAGGAGACTGTCGAACACATACTCGCGGAGTGCCAAGGACTGAAACAACTAAGAGCCCGCCACCTCCCAGATACCCCGACAGTCTCCAATTGCCTTTATGGGGACGTTAAACAATTAAAGAAAACTGCCATGTTTGCCATTGCCGTCACGAGTGAAAACTCGATCGGCCAGGGATGAGCACTCGAACAGTCTTCCAAGAAATTACTGTTAATCTCGCTCATTCTAAAAAGAGGCTCTAAAATAACAATATGGAACCAAAATTAATCTCGTCCAAATTAACCCTTTATTTACTGGACATGCGTTACTTCATCGAATTCGTAACTAGACTTGATGTTTCTACATGTAGTGTGCCATCATGACTGGAAACTCAGCAACTCAGCATGTTTTAGGCAACTCAGCATGTTTTAGGCAACTCAGCATGTTTTAATCTTTTTCTTTGCTTTTGTGGAGGGTGGGAATATATGAATAAATAAGAACAATCTTGGGTATGGATACTCACCTGTTAGTTCTCGGTAAAACAACGAAACTTTCGAGGTCTAGAATTTCACTCTGCGTGGAGACAATCACATTGAAGGAGAAAAACGGCAGTTATTACAGCTTGTGAAAAGGGGATAAGTAGATTGGAATAGATTGGAATTTGGGAGGGTGAAAATGTGGAAGGGACTGTTAAGTCCCGTCAGTGAACATCAAGACACAGAACTCGCGAATGACATCGAAATGTGTTGTTCTGGATGCGATTGCCGTTTGTTTTCTCAAGGATTTATGCCAGATGTCATTAGTAACGATAACAGTATCCACCTATTCGATTAGAATCTAATCTACATTATTCCAAGAGATGCTGCCCACACTGTCTGCGAAATATCTTGACTGCACATTTCAACAGTAACCGAGTACTCTTTCACCGATGCAGCACAATGGGCTATCTCAGAGGTTCCCAGCCTTGTTCGCCCCGTCCTCCTCTGAAAACTTTTCGAAAGTAATATTAGCCTAGACGCACACATGCAACTTTGTTTCGTTGCTATCGGATCGCATTATTTTTTTTCAAAATCTAGGTGAATGAATGGAGATGGTGACACCCGCCAGGCAAGAGCTCATTACAGGGTCAATGAAAACACGAAACCCAGACTGGACATCATCACGACAGCAAGTTGCGTATTTACGCATAACCTTATCCCTGCCCTATTATACTCGAGTGTAAAAGCGGCTTGGTAAGCTGAAGCAGAACATATTAATCAATGGACTAATTATACGAGAGACAGATAATGTTTTATTATTTTTTCAGGTGTTTGTTTTCGCAGGATCTCTGCATTTGGCATTTACACTTATTTTTCTCTCGTTTTTATTTTCCTATTTGTGTGTGTGTGTGTGTATTTTTGTGGCCAGTTTTTTTCTTTTCTTTTTGGTAATCGGCCTTGTTAGGCCTGCTCTTCTCGACTTCCAACTGCCAGTGTATCTTTAACCTGCACAGCGTGCACACGGTCGATCTGAGTGTTTCGTCCTTATCCGAGAAGACTAGATGGTTGATCCTACCTATCATAGGATCAGGGACAGGAATTTCCCCCCAAAATTCCACCATGCCTGCGCCGACCGCGTACCGGGAATCGAACTCGTTACCTTCGGGGGCATGAGAGACGAACACCTTGCCTCGAGACCAACGTGTTCCTCATTTCATTTTTGTCTTATGGATTATTGCATTCTAGGTATTGTTTTTCCCGGGCTTACTCTCCTTTGAAGTAAACTGCGACACTGCCAACAAGGCGATTGAGAAGAATGAAATGCCGATCGTTAAGTTTAAAACAACAGAAAGAAAAACAAAATAAGCATATTTTTTGTAACAAAACCGGCCGACTTCAAATTTTTCTACGATAGATAAGAATACACTTTATTGTCCCATGAGGGAAATTCTTCCCTCACAGAGTATTTAAGAACACATACATGGTACACACTTCTTACGCATCTTTATGTATATATACTAGCTGAGTTCCCGGCCCTGCCCGGGATAAATCGATTTAGTAGTTTCAGATCTGGGTGATTATTATGGACCTGCTACATTTTGCCTGTTCCTTTAGCTTTATTTTATTTTTGTTTGTTTGTTTGTTTTTAGATACGTTTCACTGCTCTCCCTTTGCGCGTTGACGTCCTGCGAGTCCCGCCAATTGCGGCTATAATTTGCGCACGGGTTAGTTTGTTTGCACATCGCAGGAAGTGGTAACGTCATGTGTTAATGGAAAAGAAATATTATAATATTTTCCTAGGCATATTGAAAACACAAACCTGTAACTTTTGGTCCTGCAGCGTCAATCTCCCAATTCCAGACCCATTCTTTTTCCTAGTCTAGGCACATTGAGAACACACAAAGTTTCATACTTGATAGTCTTAGAACTCAATCTCATCATTCAAACCAGTCCTAACCGGAAGTTGTTTTGTGAGTGTGATACAGACACCCGAACCAACCTCAATTACGTACATTTGCCGAAAAAATAGACCGAATTCCAATGTGTCGCAGCCTAGAAACTAATACAAACGTTCTGCGAGTTGTTAATTATTTTTTTATTTTCTGTGCCGGGAACACGATCACGGCCTATACTAAGCGCTGTATAAAATCTGAGGGCCACCAAATCAGCATTAACGGAGGAGTAGCGAAAGGCGCGCTGCAATTGTCGTAAGGTTTCACTTTTATTAATATAGATATATACACATTACATTTTCTTCTCAATTTCAGATGATTTTCTTAAATTATAATTAAAAAGAAAACTGCACAAATCCAGAATCAGCACATTTCCCATCTATGGGTAGATCTACCATAGGCTGGGAACCCATGGTCTAACTTGAGCGTGGATTCCTTAATAACATGCGCAAGTGGCGAATGATTAATCATACATTCTTGCAGACTGTAAGTCTGGCGTGCCATGCCACTTACACTCACACTAATGATTTGTAAACGTGTTTCCTCATGAGGCCATACTGACCTCCAATTAACATAGAACTGCATAGATATGTTTTGTCTCAGCGAAAGGTCGTGACCGACTGTACGTACTAACTTGCAGTTTCATTTATTCAGAAAGTCTGTACAATAGACCCCCCCCCACCCCCACCCCACCCCCTCCCTCCGTCCCCTGGTATCACAAGATCAGAGAATAATTGGTTGAACTTTCCGTATTGAGACTTTATATGGACCATCACAAAGAATTACACAGATATAGTTTGTCATGCAAACACTCATGACTGCAATATGGACTTTTGTCCCTGAGTTCTAGGTTTTCTACAATCGTTCCTCGAGCAACCCAATCCCCTCCCGCCAAATCAAAATTAAACAAAAACCTTACTTTGAGCTGTAACTGCTATTTTGCCACTATGCGAGACGAGACAGTGCTCACCAAAGATAAGGAATGGGAATGGTACATAAACATCATAAAACACATCTGTGTAGAAATTCTTTGGTTTTGGAGGATAGTTGCTCTACGCATTTGTGCATGAATCAACCATAACTGATCTGTGGCGGAAACGGTGTAATTGCTCTAACCCCTTCACTGTCATACCTGAGAAATTCTTTGCGTATCCAACTCTCCAATATTATAATCAAACGGAGGAGACACTGGTCACTAAAAACCATTGCCATTTCTAGAAAGGAAGTATTAGAAAGTACCACAGGTACCTGGAAGCCATTATTTTCGTCTGCAGCATACCCATGTAAGGTGTATCTTTAACCTCGGCAGTGAAAGGGTTAAGGTGAGATTTCGTTTTAAACATGTTAAATTCAATGACATAATTATGAAGAGCAGCAATTTAATGATAAACCGAACATGAAAAAAAGTAAGTGAAGCAAAATAGTGTCTTCTTGTACAGGTCATCAAGACAAGTAGTCACAGTTTCGCACGTACTGGTCGAGAGAATGTTTTTTTCGTTGTTGTTGTTTTTTAAATTATTATTATTATTTTATTTCTTAGATTTTGTTTTAAAAATATTACCTTTTTTTTTTGGTCCCATGCTTGTTCCTATTCTCGACTCTTCATTGTTAGTACTCACCTAGTATTGTGCGAAGCCTTACAATACAATATCATAGGGTAACAGCCTATTGTGTAACCTGATGTAAGCTGGCAGAAGATGATTAGTTGGTTATCTGGTATTTCCTTATGCTTTGATTTCCTTGTGTTTTAAGCTTATCCTCCTTGGCTCCCTTACAGAGTCCCAAGGCGAGCAACCCACATACCCACTCCAGATGTGAGTCTTGTCGCCACCAATAAGGCCAGGATATTATGCACGTTGTCTCGTGCTAGGGTGGCTTTGTTAATAAAAAGACCTATCCTGAGGATACAGAGATAGAGACTGTTTTGTGTACATGCGCGTTTCTTTATCGTTTCGTGTTTTAATTTCGTAAGTACAATGTCTTTCCAAAATGTGTCTGTGGTATTCCATGATTGTGTGTAACAGGCGGGGATCCCCGAGATGCCCGCTCTTCGACCCGCCGCGTGACGAAGCCACCCGCTTCTTGGAGTGGCGTCCCCTCGCGGCAGGGAGGGCGGGGCTAGACCCTCTTACCTCGAGCTCTCCTCCCGAGGATCCTCCGTTGCCAAATTTTAAATACTGAATAACAAACCCAAAGGCTCTAGGAAGATGTGTTATTGATAGTGTTAAAATACTACATCAAGACAGAGAGATAGGGTGCAGTTGTTAGTTACTAACGAGACACGTGATCTTTTTTCCCAAATAGCGTCTATTGAACAATCTACACTATGTATATCTACCTCAGATATAACCTAATAAATAAGCCAAGAAAACAAGGACATGTATAATAATATATAGATACATACTATACATAACTGCCAGTCTTCACCAATGACATTACTGATTTCTCACTACATGTGTTTGCTGTGGTTGCTGCTTTATATAGGGAAAAAAATTACATTTAAAAAATGAAATCAAAAGCTGCAAATAGGCAGTGGTAATAGAGAACATTGAAAAAAAAAACAGCAAAAAAATTGCTTGATTGAATGTGCTCTTGTTTAGGTCAGCAAGACAAATAATTATTTCCCAAGTACTCGACAAAGGACTCTTTAATGTTTGTTGTTGTTTTTTTTCTTTTAGGGGATATCGTTTTAAAGTTGCTTAATTCAATAAGATATGAAAAGCTGCAATTTACTGATAACAGGGAACATAAAACGACAAAAGCAAAATACCATCATAATTTACTGCGTCCTCGTTTAGGTCAACTAGCCACCGTTTTGCTTGCATCAGATAAAAGACAATTTGAATTTGTCACAAGTGGAGTGAGCGCGATTAAAAGGATTGCTGTAAAGTGGGTATAGAGTTGTAAGATTAACTCACGGGATAGTTGAGGCAGACAGTTAACTTGAAAGCGTGCAATGACACGAGAAAAGTGTTGGAGTTATTGAGGTAGCGTCTGGGTAATGAAAAGTCACTGCAAGCTCAGAAGTTCAAGAGAACAGACGTGTGAGAGGCAGTCGGGAGTTTGATGTATTCCAGTGAAGACTGGTAGGTTGAATTATAAGGATTTGTAATGTGATGATAAATCTACTATATTCTGATGATGATAATGATGCAAATAAGTTATATGCGAGGACTTAAGGAGTGTGCAAGTAATTCATTACTGTATAAATAGATGTGTACAATGAGCGAGATAAGTATGTTAGGAGCATGGATTCTTAGCATAGTCGGAGTGCTGTGTAATACTGTGAGTGTGTGTTACAGTAGAGATGTGTGGATGTGTAGTGTTTGCGTGAGTGTTGGCTGTGTGGTGGGTGAAATGTGGAATGCTGTGTGTACGCTTGATGGGTCGTAATGAGTGGTGAGTGTATAGTAAGTACATAGTATTATAGAGATGTGATGTTATTCTTTATAGGTGCCGGGTACAGGCTGTAAGCTGTAGCGGCCGTAACTGAAGTGACGGGGTCGGGCTGTGATGCCACCGTCAGGACCTAGAGGACATAGACAGGGCTGGGGATGTACGCCAGTATCTGGGTGCCTCCGCCAAGGGTAGCTGTGGCGTAAGGCCGACAGGCAGCACAGTATCCGTGGCAGTCTGATTCGGGGAATAGAGGCTGGCCATATTTATGAGATATATGTATTAAGATATTGTACTGCAAGGTAGTGCAGACATTGATGTTAGGCTGAGGCCAAAATTTCATATTTTAAAGAAGTGAATATACTGTCGTGGAACTGGAAGTGGAATGAATGATTGAGGGGAACGAGTACTGTATGGTATTTATTGGATTGTACTTATTAATGTTATAATAAATGTGTGAGCCTGCTTGACTGTTTGTTAATTGCTATACTTGTTTGTTTGTGATTGTTCGGCTGTCGTATTGAGGGCATCTCCCAATCTGGGATTTGTTACAGAATTTAATATGTGACATTTCCAACACCTTACGTGCCTGTAACAGTGAAATGATAACTTGAATCTAATAGGTGACATTTACAACATCTGACATTCTGACATGTGGTGGCTGTAACAAGGAGATAGGTGTAGCCATCTGTTTCCACTTGTCATTTTCTAGGGCGCCACAAACTTTCCTCCATACAGTCAGTCTGCCATACAAGGGTTGTACCTGGTGCCCCCTTGTCTTGTTGGTTTGTTTCTTAACATGACTGTGGAGACAAACTGTCGAGACTAGGGCATAATCTGCATAAATATATGGTGCAAATTTGCCCGATGAAGGAGTAGTTGGAAAAAGGATGATGATCAAAATTCAGTTAACCGTAAAGGGGAACGCGAATTTAATGCTTGGTTGGCTATCGTATATAGAAAAATATATAGTCAGGGATTCTGATTGTAACTTTATGTAATTAACAAAGATTCGCCAGCTTGTTCAACTCGGTTTGTTGATACAGGACTTGTGGAAATATTTTTTTAGAAAGTGGCTATTATTGCAGATCAGTGCACTGCACAACATTCCACAAAAAAATTTGTGAAATTTTATATACCTTTACTTAGAAAAATGAAGTCTGAAACTTGAATTCTTGAAAGACACAATTGTAGGTTGTCAATTAATGCCAGGAAGGATATCCCACTGCCATCTGTGTTTGTTTGTTTGTTTTTGTATGAAGGTCATTTCGCAGATCGAGGACAAAACTTTTTTTTTTTTTTAATTCCTCTCCTGTTCGATGGCGCCGGGGTGTTGGTTAGTACTTTGCTGTTATCTGACAGTCGATAATAACTGCTCTTAAAATAACTGACTTTCCCTTTCTTTACCAGGGTTATCTTTTGGTTATTGTTAATGCATTACTGTTTCATTAGCTTCTTGTTAACTGCTTGCTTGAGAGACTGGGTAGACGTACAGACGGACAAAACTATTGGGCTGATTTAGTATCAGTCTGTCTCTACAAACCTCTTTTCTGACTTTGCTTCCTTTATTTAGAGATGAGTGGAATGTCAAAGTATTTTTTTTTCCGAGGAGTATCCAGTCAGTGTAGTGTCTAGGCTCACTGCGTAAGTGATACATGCGTTATGTTTGCTTTGTTTGGATCCCACAACTCTTTTCAGCTCAATAGGCTATATCAAGCTGGGACCAACGTCAAACTCACGACCAAAAATAGTACTTGGGAGCCACCCATAAATTACGCACGCTTGGATTTCGTATGGTGGGGGTTCGGGAGCGGGGGGTGGAGGCAGTGCGTACGTGGGTGGGAGGGGGGGGGGTCAAGTAATAAAGTAAAATGGAATCCTCTTTAAAAAACAAACTTTCATTTGACCGCTTAAGTACTTGCGAAACGGTGACTATTTGCCACCCTGAAAAATTGGAAATTGACAAGGTTGACCTCGCCCCTAAGGGGGAGTGGAACAAGAGGTTTTTCACACCCATGTCTGCCTCTGTAATCACTGGTCCATTGTCCATTGCAGGGGTATGTTAGAATACCAAAGAATTTTTTTTCCTCATAATATAACTGTTGGTTTGTCACAGATGTAGAGTCGACATTTTTCGCAGACGTATAACCTAACACGGTATGTTGTCACCAGTTATGATCTCCCACAACGTGTCACAGGTTTCCGCTATCGACGACTTAATGGCGGTGTCTCTCAGGTAAGTCGTTTGAAGTTATTCTCGCAAATTAAACTGTAAGGTCATCATGATCGAGAAAAGAGAACATTAAAGTGAGGGACAACTGGAAAAGAATGTCAAGGGGATTTTTGTTAACTGAGAGTGCTGACCAGCCGTGAAAATAATTTTCTATTAAAAAAAAGGGATGAAAAATAATAAGGATAATGGATACACCGGATGTCTCTTGGAAACACTTTCGTATTGTTTATTCAGCAATCTCTGTTGTTGAGAAATTGGGTCGCTGGTTTCGAATCAACGCTTCATTTTAAGAGCACAACCACGGAAATGCGGACCAGGTCGGACAAGGACAATATGATACTCCCACATGTCAAAAATAGTTTCTTTTTTTTTATTTTAGGAGCCGTGGAGGGATAGGGAGGGGGAGTAGAGACGTCACAAAGAATCTGTGTACCCTTTGATTTCCACAGGAATGTTGTTACAAATACGTATGTCCCCTAATTCTTTTTTGCGCAAGGATTATCTATTTAAAAGCATTTTATCAACAGCCTTTCTACAGTAATGATGCTTAAAAGCACAACAATATCTTAGTCTTATCATGTCTTCCTGTAATAAATGACCGTCTTTAAACTTTGCTCATCTTTGTGTAAGTTGCGTTTTAATTTTGAAAGGAAAGGAAAATAAATTATGCGTCCGGACTGCATTTTGATTCGCTCATCAGCTGATGGAAAACCCGTTTTTGTATGCACATCCTTAAAATGGCAACTCCTGTGATAACATTTCATTTTTCATTGCAGGTGATCATTATAAATAATCCCCGGGGAATGCTACGAAAGAGACTGTGGCATTGGGAAACTAAAGATTTGCTCCAGGAAACTTAATTAATTACCAGACAAAGTTGAACTTTTCGGTCATAAAAAATGACCGAATATTTTTGTACAGGCTGGGATGTGTAGCAGCGGATGGGGCAACTCCGTCTAGAGGAGGTTCTATTTTTAATATGTTCTAAAAATAACTTGACAGAAAGTTTAACTTTAAAAGAAAGTCCTTGAACGTTTTCAGAACCATTCAATCTCCCGCCATTGTTCACTTTCTTACTTGCATTAGCTGCCGGGAGACACGTCGCGTGCGGGAGGTCGCGAACGGAAAATCCAGCTTCGGCCCCATGTTGTTCTAAGAATAATACTAAATTTATCTTCTGTATGATGGTAAATTAATAAAACGATTGTGACATTGCTACCACATTTAAAAAGGAAACAAAAAGGTCAGAGGTTTCTTACAACCAACTACTTTATAATTACAAAATAATCGGCTTCCAGAAAGATCGAGGATGAGAGCTGAACACAGTGTAGAAAAATATTAGGATCAGGACAAAGTTCATTATGACAGCAGTATAAATTACTTGAGCATACACCAATTTGCTCTCCTGTCTTCACAACTTTGGTCGTGAAAAGATTAGAACAATAACTAACTGATTAAGATACCGAGGGAGCATAGTCTAATAGGGGAACCAAAATGCCTTCCTGGCATGGTGAAATCAGAGTGGGGGTTGAAGTGTAATTTATTGTCTGCTTCGTACAAATAATTTTTGTAAAAGTAAGAGTAATTCTTTTCAAATAACAACAAACAAACAATTAAACAGAGAGACAAACTGGTGGGTCACAACAGGAATTGGCACAAAATATAATGTGGGGGTATAAAATGAGTCAAAAAGGCATCCGGCAAAGCCCGTTGGTAGAAACAACAGAAGAACTACAGATGATTTTTAAAAATGAGAGAAATTTTCCCCAGCTTTCGGACCACAAATCCTTCGACGGATCAGAGGAAAAAATGTAAAGAATGAAACAATATCTGAAGAAAAAAATATCAGAAAGCTCGAGCAAAAGTAGATATCACCACTCTCAGCCCTACTAATTATCACAACTGAGATCAAATTGAAAGTCAGTGCCATTATACCGAGGCTCTTGAGAGCTATGAACTTCAATAATCGTCATAATGAGGCAATTTAGAACTAAGAACGTCAATGGTCTTTATATCGAGACAGTCTCCCGTCTTTCATAACATGCCATATTTCTGCTAATTCAATTCCTTGAATGAAATCGAAGCATTCTCCTCATGGCGTATCTTTATGCAATTCGTGGCTTATCTCACATGGTGTAAACTGTGCTTGGGGGCCGCCTGATTTGTCGTAAATCACGCTTTGTTTTTAAGATAGGAGGAGAAAGTCCTCTTTTGCCCTTTTGTTGCAAAGTAACTGGCCATGAGTAAAGCTCAGACTACTCATATCAACTGACTAGTACGAAATACAATATTTGTCTCACTCAAGAGCAAGGTTAAGGTCACAGAATTTGGGATTTTTTTGTAAATTTGGTGAAGCCTTTTCAGATGTGAACTGTGGCGTTTAAACAGGAACGAACATCCGTCTGTCTCCTAAGGGTGCCCACATAAAGGCCACCGAATTCGGTCACCGAGCCACTAGGCGCTTTAGGTGAGAAGAATTGCACTATATAATTTCAACAATTGCACACAGAGCCCACCTAGATTCGGTCCGTTTATATAGTGCAATTCTTCTCACCTAAAGCTCCTAGTGGCTCGGTGACCGAATTCGGTGGCCTTTGTGTGGCTACCCATAGTGTGGGTGCATCAAAAGTCGGCTGGCGGAAAGAGAAACCTCGCGCACTGAGTCAAAACAGTGGCAAGGCAGACTTGGCTCAGTGCGCCACAAGCTTTAATTTCTAAAGATATTTTCTGTTTGCTTGAGATATTTGTTTATTGAGGCTTTTAGCCCTTGACTATTGCACCTCCTATTCTAGTTTGTTTTCTTCGTTACTGCTTTTCTTGATTTATTGTTTCCTCCGTGTTTGTACGGCCCTCACAAGAGCTGATTTAATTCTGAAAAGGGCTGTTCCGGAGGTTTTTTATGTACGCAGTTGCGCCACCTTTCCTCGTTCTTTGCTTTTCTTTGCTCCTGGCGTGGCTTTTCTTTTTTTTCTTCTTCTTCTTCTTCCCTTAGCCCTGGAGAATTTTTTTTTTCTTTTTAGTCCCAGAGGGCGTAATACTATGTGGCAGAGAAATAACGGAGGCTTATTTTTTGTGAGATAATTTCTTAGCTGATCGGTCTATTATTTTTCAAGGCACATGTCGTATTTGTATCATATTTATGAGCTTTGCGATAGTATCTTTATGTGTTCTTTTGTCTTCATCATCCAAATCTACTCTTCCCAATCCTGCAAACAAAAAAACAAAAAAAAGACGACAACAACTTAATATAACTGGAAAGAACACTTCGTCGCTTTGGTGCAAGACTCTTGTAACTAACATTTTTGGCCCAAATCACCTTTTTCATTCTTTGGGTCTGAAAATCATTAGCGCACCTTGTGTCAAAAGCTCGTGGCTCAATTCTTATAAATAACGATATGGCAATAGTCAAGTTCATTGTCTTTACAATATTACATAAGCCAAAGAATATCAGTTTTTTGGCTCTCCTGTAAAATCTTCGAAATGTCAGTTACAGGAGTCTTGCACCATAGCGACGACTTAAAGGAAATTAGTACTTTTGAAAAAATATATATAGTACCTGCCCGGGAGAAATATGTTTATCAGTTTCAGTTTTGGGTAATTATAATGGATCTGCTTCATCTTGGCTGTTTTTTTTAGTTTATTTTTTCTCTTGTTGTTTGTTTGTTTTTAAATAAGTCTTACTGCACTCCCTTTGCGTGTTGGTGCCCTATGCATCCCGTCAGTACTTATGAATCAATGGCAATAATCTGCGCACTGGTCTGTGTGTTTAATAGCGAACACACATCGCAGGAAGTGATGACTTCATGTGGTTGTCGAAAAAGAAAAATCCGGGTGCGAAATTAGTGACACAATACAAACTCAAAAAAAAAAAAATGCTTTTCTGCCATTTCAAGTCTACAAATATAAAAAAAAAAAAGAACCTTCTGACGGTCGAAAGGAAGGTACATCTAAAATTTCACGAAAATCCAAATTGTGTGTGAGCGGCGGGAGGAATTGTTAAAAATCGCGCCACTTTTTTTAAAAATTGTATAAGATGTAAACAATTCTGAAGATGGGGTGAATGCAATAAAGACATTACTGTCCTTCACTTCCAGAGCTTTGGCGTGACGTCATCCCTTGTGTTTTGCATACTTAACCAAGAGGAGACTCAGGTTGAAGATAGATCCTTAACTCATTCACTCCGCAAAGCCAGTACATCAGCTATCATTTTTCCTATGTAGACGCACAGCCAGTACATCTGCTGTTTAGAAACAGGAAGTACTATTATTAGAAAGATTATACAGCGTGAATGAGAGCCTTTGGTGTCCGATTCGACTTATTTTTCTGTCATTCACGACCCCACCTTTCCCCATTGATCGCCTTTGTCAAAATTGGTGCGTCCGGAAGCCAAATAGCCTGCGATGTTTAGTTACATTAAGATGGTTTGGTTTAAATATTTCCAGTGTTTGGACACATTTCTAGAAGGACAGCCAGGCCAAACATCATTGAGGGATGGAACAGACCAAGGCTGGTGTAGGCGCCAGACTGGTGGCACGCCGCCCATGCTTCACATTAGCACAAAAGGCACCGCCCGCTGCATCTCTCTGGGTCACGGTGTGGACAGTGGCTATTGTGTTAGTGTAAAGTAAAATTTGTGGACGGCGTGCCACCAGACTGGCACCTGTTCCAGCCTTGGTCTGTTTCAGCCCTCAAGCTTGATCTATGTCGCATGCCAAACTTTACCACTTGTTCATTTTCTGAAGAAATGGCACACTTCTCATCCGTCGCACATTTACAAACATACGTTTTCAATGAATATAGCAACACATTAGAAGAGAATGCTCACTTCTAAGTTCTTTATTATTGTTTCTTTTTTGGCACCTTAATGTTTCAGGGGGTTCATGTGTTCCTTGATGGAAAGACGACGTCAGTATTAAATGTCAAACTTAAGCAAGGGGAAATCATGAAGAAGTCTACTGAGATTTGTTCAGTGTTTTCTTCAAGTAGGCTACCTACTGGTAATTCATTCATATTTCAGAGCTTATTTCTGTTCTTTTGCAAATTAGGTCATTTCTTTCAGATTGTTTTCCTCAAGAGTATTGCACCTCAGCAAACCAATTTCTCATAACTGAAATTTCCTCTGCGGTAATGAATATATCCGAGTATCTTATTTGATGCACAATGTGTACTTATTTGCATGTTATGTGTGTATGGTACACTTTTCATTGTTAGCTGTCCTTAAAAAGCAAATATCAAAAGAAACAAAATTACTTGAATAACATAGTTTACAGACTGAGTTCAACTTTTGGTTTACAAAAAACACGTACCCAATTGTGGGCAGTTTCCCATTTTTGGGACGCAATTTCAGCTGCCCCCAAAAGAAGGAAATTTTACATTTTCGCGAAATTCACTATTCATTCTTTCATTTTGTCATAGATTCTTGGAACATATCAAAAGAAACTCAATTTTTGAGGACCTGCCCACCAATGGGTTAAAGAAATAAAATACATAAAACATCACAGTTTTGTTGTTGAAATTGAAGCAATGGATTCAGGCCAGAGGTCTGTGTTCTACTGAAAGCAAAACATTTTTTAAAAAGCTAAAGGAAGAGGCAATGGTTTTTCAAAACTCTACCCCTGGGATGGTTCAACTTTAAGATAAGCACAAAGCAATAAGTAACCACAAAGCTACTGGTCAAAACTTCCATAAAATAAATACCATGACCAAAGCTGAAAAAAAAAATGCCATCCATATGGTATATAGGTTTGGAGTGGGAGGGGGGGCTGCCCCCAACCTGAGAATAGTTGGGGTGCACTTACAGTAATAATTTTTTTTAATTGGCCTATGTGAGGGGTAGAGGCCAAGCGTCTAAAAATCATGATTTGGGGCAAAGAGGGTAGAGGGACTGACAAAATAGCCAAAACGGATGATATCTACTTTATGGATGGCCCTATGGCTTACTAAATAAATAAATAAATACGTTTATACACAAAACTGCACATATCGCCTTCAGCATTAAAATCAATACAAAAGGACAACACTTTCTGTACCTCTTTCTTTTATGTATAAGTTTTAACAAAAACCTCATAACTATTTATTTTTCATGGGTTTTTGTCCAGCAAAATAAAGTTGCTAGGACAAATAAATAACATGAATATGTGATCAGTAATACTGAAATAGTCCAGTCCCGTCCAAAAAAATAAAACCACAAAACACGAAAAGGGACCGTTCTGAACCAATGAAACATGGAGTATTGAATAACATAATTATTACAAAGCAAAATCCCTTGAACATACCTACCCAGCCACCAATCCTACATAAATCCAACATATAGGATTGACGTTGAATTTTCTCATAGGAATGACATTATTCCCACGCAGATCCGCAGGTTACGACATCGCGCCATCGTTTGTTTGATGTAGGAAATCCGGGCCCTACGATTATCCTGTCAACTCTCGCAAATCCTATACATGTCAACGTTGGATTGACGTAAGGTTTATGGCTGGGTATGGGTGATAAAATCACTAATACAAAATGGCAACCATAAATAGGGAACATAAGAAGAAAAGCGTCAGTAAACATCGACTGTGGCGACGGTAGGAAATAATCTGAGAAACAACGCTACGACCCGAGCAGGTTGTAAATGGCTAGGTAAGACAGACACTACATCCGCCAGCAAATACTAAAACAATATTGATTATGCAAGCGACATCGTGGGAAGTTCCGGTACTTCGCTGGATCATTGGTAAGATAATGTGAGAGTATTCCATGGCAACGGGAGTAATCATTAGAGACAGATACTGTTCGTAAACAGTAAAACCTAAAGTATGCATCTCACCTCCTTTTTTCGGGGGGAGGGGGGGGGGGAGTAAGGTCAACAGTGATGATCTTGTGGCAGCTACACGAAAACAGGGTTTACAGTAACGGCGACAATGTGATGGATGGGAAGGTTTAATAAAAAGAAAAAAACATTTGGGATGGTTGAGACAGCAGCATTATGCTCATTAAAACATTAATAGACACGCGCTCTCTAATGTTAGTAAATAGTTAACCTCTTTTAGCCGACAAAATAAGGTAATCATGCTCCAACAAAGTTAGAGGGTGAACATATGAAGACGATTACGTGATGAAAAAAAATTATGACATTTTGACTTGTCAATTTCTTAATGATAAATTACGTGGACTCATCCATTTTGGACAAAATGTAGTCTTTAGTACTTTGTATGTGTGGGTTTTTTAATGCAAAGAAAGGAGATGAAACTAATTTCGTCGAGTACACGTCAAAAGTATGATCGGATGTTTTTAATCTTGGCATGTTTACATATTAATTATTGCTGAACATATCAGCGTTATCACATCTGTGAAATCTGTAAGGGATTATGGTGTAACAATAAGTTCTATATTTATGGCCCTGCATTGAATGCAGTTGCCATTATTAATGTGATCTGGGTCTGGAATACGGTTGGGCTTGGTACTAAAACTTTGCACGGTTCACATATCGTTCAGGTGGACTAGTTGTTTGTTCTGTGTGTGTATGTGTGTGTTTAGTTGTTTTTTCAATGATATGCTGCTAGAGTCAGTGAAATCGGTTTTTAGCTATACTCTGTTGTAATTTCCAGATCATTTCCAGTATTATATACCAAGTTGATGAGTCTACCACATTGCTGTTCAAACAAGACCAAAAAAAAAACCCACTTGAAAATGCGCAATACATTCTTCCTGGCAGGGGAGGAATCATTATTACGGCTAAATCATACAGAACAGGGTTAAATCTGGGTCTGCAGACAAACATGATATCGGATACTAACAGCGACAGCAAACTTCCATGAAGAGTATAACAAACAATGACAGACGCTTCTTTGGTATTGTGTATGGTGAAATATGCAGACAAAAACTGCAGAAAGGACGAACAATGACAAGAGCGACTAGAAATATCAATAAATTAGTGTAACAAAGCGTAAATCTGCACTTGCTTCGCCGTCATTTCACGGAGGGCGATTGTCAACGTCTTCCGTAGCAAGCTACAACATTAAACAAACACATGCTGTGTTGCCGTTGCGACTTGGTGCGCTTCCGTTTCGACAAAGCTTTCTTGTCCTCATTCATTTCTCTGATTTCCCTGAGAATATCCTCCTCTGCAGCTTGCAAGATCATCAGTTGTCGCGTCATTTCTCTTCTGATCGCAGCTTTGGACAGCTGTGGCAATCGGAAATCCTCGGAGTCTCTCTGGAATAAACGACAAAAACAAATTAGTCAGAAGGATATCTATCTACCTGTCTAGGATATCTGTCTATCTCAGAGATATCTTACACTAACTAGATCGCGCGCCTCCTTTGGCTGACCTCTCCAAATCCGTGACCCCTATGGAAAACGGCGGCCATTTTTACAAGGCATGCAGAAGTGACCTCTGCCGCGCTCGGTCTTACAGTACAGAACTGAAAACATACGTTGTGAGTCTTGAAAACACGCAAGGTCTTGGTCTCTGGGACCTTATCAGAAAGAAGTAAAAGAAAGGAGACACAAGTAGTTTACAAACATTTGAACAGAACAAGGACAATTAATTATAAAAGAAAGAAAAAGAAATTATTAATAATGATGACGTTATAATGAGTGATGAAGAAGGAATGAAGGGTAAGGGTGGAAGTGGGATGGACTGGACTGGTGATGGGAGTAACAGGTGAATGAAAGAAAGTATGGTTAAGTATTGAGCGAAAGAATCTAATTTATGTTAGGCTGTGCAGCTTATCTGTGGGATGCACCCCGGGTGGCCGCCAAAACAATTAATTAATTAGTCTTATGGGACACTGCACTGCCTAATTGTCGGCCATGGATTGGGGCAAATATCAATTATTGGTCGGTTTTGTTTAACTACTCTATGAACAGTAAGCAGCAGTGAACTGTTTCTGTGGTGCTGGTTTTCCAGTCATCGACGTTTTCTCTGGAAACTCTCCCATCCGATTTTCGAAATGTGCTAGAAATCTTGGTGTTCTGTTCAATACTGATGTATCTATGACCAGTGAAATCAGTCACCTGATTTGAAGAATGTACATAGTAATAAAGCAAATAAGTAAAGTACGGCACATTGACAAAGGGACCCTATTGGTAATGTCGCTCGTCTTGTCAAAATTAGAATACTGTAACTCACTACTTGCTGGACTACAGCAGGAAAGAAATTAGAAAACTAAATAGTACAATACAATGCTTGCACTGGCTACCTGTAGAAAAACGAACAATGTGTATGCTGGTTACCTTGTGGCACAAATATATACAATGTACAAAAACGCACTAACTTTATTTAATTGATCTTTTGGCTCTTTATGTACCATCATGACATCTTAGATCATCTACAGACACTAAAAAGTTTAAAATTCCTAAGATGTCTCTTAAGACCATGAGTGAAAAATCTTTTTCTTTTCAAGGGCCTCAGATTTGGAATTCTCTACCGCTCTTTGAGAGAAGCTGAAAATGTATGACTTTTAAACATCAGCTGACGAATCATCTTTTTACATTCTGAATGTCCTTCTAGTTGTATTTTGTTTCTGCGAGTATGCCTGTGTATTGTGTGTGTGATTTATACAATATAAATGTTCTAAAGCGCTTAGAGCCTGGTTGTTAACGGGAGGAAGAGCTATATTATTGCTATGTATTATTATTAATATTATTACCTGTCGTGTATGGTATATGTGGCAGAGTGGAATACACCTTGTCGAATGCCAATGAAATTATACCACTATAAAATATACTCACATAGGGTAGGCAATAAAAGGCTGCAGCCTTCATAATTTTAATCAAGTGTACTGATTTTTTTGGAAAGATTGCCATAACTATCCGACAGAACGCTCTGGGTCGGTGAACACAAAGAGTGAAATCTGTTCCATAGTTCCTACTCCGTTTTTTTCTTCTTCTTCTTCTTCTTTTTTCTTTGGACAAGGTGTTTTATTTATGCCTGCTATGATCTACACGTGACGACTTTTTTCTTTGGACAAGGTGTTTTATTTATGCCTGCTATGATCTACACGTGACGACTTTTTTCTTTGGACAAGGTGTTTTATTTATGCCTGCTATGATCTACACGTGACGACTTTTTTCTTTGGACAAGGTGTTTTATTTATGCCTGCTATGATCTACACGTGACGACTTTTTTCTTTGGACAAGGTGTTTTATTTATGCCTGCTATGATCTACACGTGACGACTTTTTTCTTTGGACAAGGTGTTTTATTTATGCCTGCTATGATCTACACGTGACGACTTTTTTCTTTGGACAAGGTGTTTTATTTATGCCTGCTATGATCTACACGTGACGACTTTTTTTCTTTTTAGCTACTGTTTGCAGTTTATTTTGCCGAGGCTGGAATTGTATCGTAACTTGTAACGCCAGCCAACATAGCACGATATAACAAAATACGAACACGTGTGGGCCTGCCTGATGCTCGCTCAATCAGCGACATGGCTTAAGAATATAGCGGCCGGTTTTACACACTGGACACGCGAGCGGCGCATTGAGTTCGCGATCTAGTTAGTGCAAGTCTATCTATCTATCTATCTATCTATCTATCTATCTATCTATCTATCTATCTATCTATCTATATATATATCTATCTATCTATCTATCTGTCTGTCTATTAATCTATCTATCTATTTGTCTGTCTGCCTGTCTGTCTGTCTGTCTCATCGGCTGCCTGCCTGCCTGCTTGTCTGTCTATTTGTCAGTCTGATCGACCTTGAAAGAAAGAGGGGATGGCGTGCTCCAGTGTGAATATTGGTTTAGTAAATAATCCTACAATTTACTTCTGGTTTAGATAAATGGTATTGGCAAAAAACGTTTTATTCAATAATCAAAATTGAAAGGCGTGCATCCTCTCACTTGAACCCCATATCTCCACATGTAGGCTTTTCATACGATGGGTGCACGCCCTCCCCTCTTTCTTTCAAGGTCGAACAGACTGACAGACAGAAAACAGCAGAAAGGACGAACAATGACAAGAGCGACTAGAAATAATTAATATCAATAAATTAGTGTAACAAAGCGTAAATCTGCACTTGCTTCGCCGTCATTAAAAAAACAACACCACATCATGCGAAGGGCGACTGTCAACGTCTTCCGTAGCAAGCTATAACATTGAACAAACACATGCTGTGTTGCCGTTGCGACTTGGTGCGCTTCCGTTTCGACAAAGCTTTCTTGTCCTCATTCATTTCTCTGATTTCCCTGAGAATATCCTCCTCTGCAGCTTGCAAGATCATCAGTTGCCGCGACATTGTTTTGAAAGACGTTGTGGTATCAGCACTAGTGAGTTAGAGTTTGGGTTTGGAGAAAGCCCGTTGGTACGCTAACGATCACATTGTGCTATGAAAAAAGCAGAATATAACAGATCAGTAAGACAAAAGGAGACCCCAACAAAAGTGCCCACCAACCACTGGCTCACTGGTGACCGTTGCAGTAGCACTAGTTGGGGTACTGATTGCAGTGATCAAAGCAGTGCATGAGATGGTTGTAATGGCGGTGTGGTATCCCAGATTATCCAACCAAAAATCTATTCCCCCTGATATTTCAGAATATCCCTCGGATAATCTAAGATATCCTAGAATAACCCTCGGATATTCTGGAATATTCTGGTTTATCCCCCCTCCCCCCCCCCCCCGGGATAGTCTAGAATATCCCCCTCTATAACAGTTTATCCCCAGGGGTTAAAATAGGATGGGGGATACTTGCCAATGGATAAGCAGTATCCTATTTTATCCCCATATTATAAATTATCCAACACCTTTTTCTTTTGGTTTTTGGGGTAGCCGTTTCCCCTTTTCTTCATATTCTTTTCTGTCTGCAATCTTTCTCTGCCACACACACAAAAACACACACACAAAAAAAAAAACCACCTAAACACAGAGATATATGAATAGCACCATGGGGGAACTTCAAACGTTGATCTGAAACTGTTTTCACACATTTTGACAGATTTGAATACACGAATTGTTTCGACATTTAACACAGTGATACAGTTGGTTAGCTTTAGTGGATGGACTTAACCTCTTTCCGTACGATCTCGTCACATCTCTACATTGGGTGGTCCACTGATGAAGTCAACGCGTTTAAAAGATGTGCATTTTCTTTTAGTTTCTGTTGGTGTCAGCTAAAGTTTTAGCAAAATGTGACTTAACCTGTGTTTCAAGCCGACCCTTACAAATACTTGATAATTTCACATTAGACCGAAACGAGTCGTGACAGGAAATAGCCTGACATAATCTGAGAGTGTAAATCTTTCTCCTCCCGTCCACCCACCAGACTCTTTTCCGTAGCTTTTAGCAGTAGTAGTAATTAAAGAGATTAAATTTCAGTGGTGGTCTGTGTATGGAGCAATGCCAGTAAAGTATTGTGTACTCAGTACCAACAGACAACCAGGGCACCCATTCTTTAATGTGAGGATAAAAAGGAACGAACAAGGCACCAGCGTGCTGAATTTGACAATATCGAACCGAAGCTGGCACAAAATAATGAAGTCGAGATAATCGGCCACCTGTTCTTCAAGTTCTCAGAAACGTGAACCCTGGATAAAGCACTGTAGATGTAATTTCCAAGTTTTTGAGGGACTACCTCATGGAAGATGCTGCCTGTACAGCACAGTTGTTGACTTTACGGTACAAGATGAGTGTTGAAGAACTAATTATATATTGCACGTCAAGCACAGTGACACATCAGTAACGAAACTGGTGCTGATGAGGGATTTGCAAACTTTGATAGAATTTCCCTCCTCAAAGCAACATTATATATTATGTGAGGATGTTACTGAAGATTACACGACCAGCTTCAGGAAAGTCTATCATTGTCGTCAGTTCTGAGAGTTATCATTTGAAAAGACCAACCGACTTGCCATCTCTCCATTGCACCTATAGAGGGAGATGTTCTATGATATCCTACATTATCCGGGAGGTTAAAATAGGATGGGGGATATTCCAGTATGTCACACTGGTACTACAAACTGATTTATTGTGGTTACCTTTTCGTCGCCCGCGTGGCACTTAGCTTGGACCCTCCCCTTCCCACTACTCCTTCGTAGGAGTGAACTTTCCATTCTAAATTTCACAATGTGCCCCCCCCCCTCCCCGACCCTCGGGTCCAAATATTCAGAGTAATAATGGACTTTCTCAGCCAAAACTTCTTTAACAACAACAACAAAAAAAGCTCCCTTCTCTTTAGTTAACATAACTGTGCTTGTGCACGCTCCGGGGCGGGAGGAGAGGTTGGGTGCAATTACTCCGAGAGCATGGGTAGCATAAGTACGCCCTTCAGTTCTGGAAGCGAATTAGAAGGTACTTTGTTGTTTTACAAAGTAAGTCCTCTTTAGCACCGCCATTAAGACATGAGCACTTTTTGTGTCCTAAATGTTACCGAAATGAAGCCTACGTGTCAGCGACAAAAATATTTATGTACTTTATTTGTTCTAATAGTCAGACAGTGGGCGTAGGAATCCAAAAGACATATATTCCCCGCGAACGGCTTCAAATTTCGGAGTATGATTAACACTAGGGTCCTCAGTTTATAATCAGTGCTTCCATTTCTGTGTTAATAAATCAATACTGTTTGATTTCAGGCGTTGAAAATAGTGCCGTTTCTAGACATTTGCCATAAAATAAGTCACAAAACAAAAAGGGTATGAGTTAATATGGCTGTCACAGTTTAGATGTGTAACTATGTCATCAGTATGACAAAAATGGCGCCGATCTATGTTTCGGAAGATAACATTAAATTGCGTTCTAGTTAAACATTTGATTTTGTTTGTCATCATCTGTTTTTTTACCACAGAAACTATGTTGTGCTTTAGAGATAGCATTTTGAAGTAATTTTTACAACATTCGCATCGTACGTAAAGAGACAGACAGACAGGCAGACAATCGGACAGACGGACGGACGGACGGACTGACGGGCGGACAGACAGACAGATAGATAAATCGATAGATAGATACCTCGGAATTGTAGCGTGTCAGGGCTGAAAGTTTGATTGCTGTGGTCAGATACATCTGCATCACCACCATGACCAAGACAAGAATCACCATCGGTCTCAAGGATGGAAAGACAAAAGAAGACGTCAGCGAAGACATGACTTTAGGATCGTTCTGGAAAACGTGCAGTCTAGGGGGTCAGGACGTCAACAAGCCTGCGGACAAATACACACTCAATTTAATCAAAGGCTGTAATAAAGAAATGGAACATAGGTATTAAGTTTTTTATTATAATTATTGAGAGGAACAATAATTATTCAAAGAAATTTTGTCAAGGAAGTTTTCTCAATTTTTGATAACTTCATACAGCAGGTTCATTATTCCCTCCCTGCCTCTCTCTCTCTCTCTCTTTCTCTCTCTCTCTCTCTCTCTCTCTCTCTCTCTCTCTCTCTCTCTCTCTCTCTTCTCTCTCTCTATTTCTCTCTCTCTCTTTGTGTGTGTGTGTGTGTGTGTGTGTGTCTCTTTCTTTGTCTCTGTGTGTCTCTCTCTCTCTCTCACACTCTCTCTTTCTCCACATCCATCCATCCTAACATCCATCCGACCGTTCCTCTATCCGTCCGCCTGTCCATCCTTCTATTCATCCACCCATAACTGTGGAATTAAATTCTACAAGGCCTGTACTCTGATGAGTCACAACTGTATAAATTATTCACAACTTAAGACCTGCTAAACTAGTAACTTGTGTCTCCAGCATGACACCAGAGAACAAATGGATTTTTGTTAATCTCTTGGCAACTTTTAGCATGTAATCTGAAATGTCTAGACGTTTCGCCAGTTTTATTTCCCAATGTATCCCAAAGAAAAATTAACAACAGAACAATGGGCATGTCACAGTAGTGGAATGTACTTATTCTTAAACTTATACCAAATTCTCCCTAGTCGAGTAGGCTGTTCTGAAGATTGTGTATTGACTCTACCACTGGACTGGTGGCAGAAACTTTCTATCAGTACATTAATACGAGTAAACAAGTATTCCATTTCATTAATGAAAATTACATGAAGCTACCCAAAAAAAAAAATTAGAGTACATTTTGGTTATTTGAAGATCATGTAAATTGTTTATAAACAATGAAATAACGCAGTGAATCGAGATAAACAATTCCTCATGGTTCGTCAAAAAGGGATTTCTTATCTGTTTTGCTATCAAATCAATAATGGAGAATTCCTTTAATTAATTAGTTGTTCCAGCTCCAGTCAAACGTTAAAAGAAGAAATCCAGTTCAAAGGGAAGATAAATACCAATGTCCTAGTCTTTAAGGAAATGGTACTTCCTGTTTCACTAACGGCGGATTTTTCTTGAAAGGCAAACATTTTACTCCGAGTCAAAATAACTCAGCCTTTTCAATTAGTAGAGAAGTCCAACGAACGCTATGGAAATGAACTATCCGGTTTTGGTCACAACTGTTCGGCCGAAGCAATAATGATAAACTAATGTAATATAATCTATGTAATAATTAACTATATAGCCCTCCGACCCACAAAAAATGATGTGCTCTGAGGCGCTGAACTAAAATTAAAAACAGGATTAACATAAAATCAATAACTCACGCTCCCACTCACACACATTAACAAACACTTGATCTACTCTCATCCTCAAATCCCTAAGGCCCAAAATGGATGTCAAAATGACAGTAATAAAAATACAAATAATAGAAGAAAGCAAGGCGATTTATTTAAGTCCTTTACTTTCAGACTTAAAGCCGCTTTCAATGAACCGTGATTCTGGCGTACATATTTTAAATATTGTATGCATCTTGCACAAGTCGTGCGTACGTTTCATGTCTATGGTGGCTTTTTCTACATCTGGCATGGAAATGCCCACAAGTAATATTAGGAGGTCCATTTTGAAACTACGCGCATCATCTGCACCACCAGTTTCGGTCCGTACGTAAAACGCATCAGAACTACGCACCGTTTTAGAAAGGAGCCTTTAAATGAGGCGAAACTGACCTAGTTCCCCCGACGCTACAAATACAAGGCAAAAGAATACGTCACGACATTCCCTCGTTGTGAAAATGATAAACCAGCAACAAACATCCATACGGTCAGACAGGTGTTTTGTTTTTTAACTTGAAATTGATATTTCTGTAAATTAATCCACATCATTCGTTGAACCGCGTCGGGGTGAAACTCTCTATACAATTCAAAATCTGAAATACGTCTTTTATTCTAATTCACTATTCCCTAAATCTCCGTGAAGTTATAATGTTAATGAATATAGCAGAATCTTTCAAGCGGTTAAATTTCTTATTTTTAAAACATTATCATGATAAACACTGAGAGAAACCCTGATGAGATTTATGAATTTGTAAACTTTTAAACGCAAAAAAACAGTTACCGGTAATTATAAACAAATATTTTGACTTGAGAAAACTAAATGAGGTACCCGGCATGCTATGATCCCACCTTCTCTCTCTCTCTCTCTCTCTCTCTCTCTCTCTCTCTCTCTCTCTCTCTCTCTCTCTCTCTCTCTCTCTCTCTCTCTCTCTCTCTCTCTCTCTCTGAGATCTAGAATGTTTCCCAAAGGATTCCATATTCCAGTCTTGCTATAGCTGCCAGTAGCACCAAGTCACCACGCACTCATTTTTAGGTAAGGAAACTGCACCAAACTGAACGCGTGTCAAATGTAGCCTCCCAAGCATTGGGCTTATCACGTGGAGCAAAGAAAAAAAAAAGAGATCATTATATTATATCACCGCCATTACAACATTTCAAACGATTGTCTTGGGCACGAATAAACATAACAGACGCCACAAAGGACGACAATGTTATAGGGTTAAAAAAAAAATAGGTGGGCCAAAACTGCACCACAATGAAATACTCCAGCCACTTTTTTTTTCTTTACATAATAATAAGACGAAAAAGCAGATCCTACAGAAACGGGCGGACGCCGTGGTCTAGAGACAAGGTACTCTCCCTTCATGCAGAAGGTACCTGGTTCGATCCTCGGTCGGTACAGGCACGTTGAATTTTTAGGGCATAAAAGTCCTGTCCCTGATCCTATGGTAGGTAGGATCGAACAAACAGTCTTCTCAGATAAGGACGAGAAAACTTGGAGGGCCCGTGTGCACGTGGCGCACGTTATACTTATAGATACCTTGGCAGTTAAAAGTCGAAACGAGCAGGCTAAACAAGGCCGCTGCCCTGCCTAATTCTAAAAAAAACTCATCCCTACCACAAAAACACACAGAAACAAGAACAAGAAATACAAGAAAAGTAAGTTGTAAATGCAAATGGCAGCGAAACTCCTTTAACTCTTTCCATACTGCAATTCAGCCCAAATTAGTCCAAATGCGTCAGTCGGGGGGACCGATACATCGGCAAAAAGTACTCTCCTTGTTACCCCTGGGCATTTCAACGATACTGTGTCCATCTAGCTTCCCAGTGTTTTTGTTGTTTGTGGTACAACCGATGCCACTATTACTGCACTTCAGCAGAAATTAGTCCAAATGCGTCAGTCGGAGGAACCGATGTATCGGTGAAAAGTACGGAAAGAGTTAAAAAAAAGCCCTGAACACAGCAGATCCCACACATTATTAGCACAAAGTAATAGCAATTTAATCATGTTAACATCCACGCCCTTAGCGTTATTTACAAAAATAAAACAAAGTGAACTTCTGCAAAAGCATGAATTCCCTCAGTGAAGGCACGTTGCTAGAAAGTAGAGGCAAAATATTATTTCATGTAACTAGATGAAGTACCCGGCATTATCCGGGATAAACCTGAGAACCCACTGTTCCATCGCTCTGTCTTTTTGGTCTAGAACGCTTCTCATAATGTGCTATAGTCTTACTGCAGATTTCATGTGCACCAAAGCACTACGCACTCATTTCTGGTGGGGAGATTGCGCGCATCGAACTGAACGCGTATTAATACATAGTTTCCGTTGCGGTGGGCTTACTACAGGAACCCAAAACAAAGATCATTGTATTTTACTTTTTTGCGACTTTTAATTTAAAAACACCTGGCACTTGAATAAACATAATCGGTCGACACAAAAGCGATTGGACTGGATCCGTTGACAATTAGGACAATTAACTGTATAATTGTTGAAACTGTCATTTAGGCTGTAGCGTTGTGCAAAAAAAGGGTCAAAATCGCACCACAATGAATTGCTCCCGCCACAATTTTTTTTTTTATTATAAGATAAGATGAGACCCGTGCAACCCTGTCCGCATTGGGTATATATCCACAAGAACTAAAAGCAGCATGTTTTGCCTGGAATCTCAAGACGCATTGAGCATCGTTTAATTCACAGAATGATTGATCATAACATCTAATAGCATACCTTTTGTGTAAATTGGCGGCTCTCTGGACAGACACGCTCCTTCCTGTCGATGTTCCAGCCTTTATACCAGAGAACTCGCGTGCAGGCAGAGAAATGGGGAAAAAGTGGTGGGCTGATTGGGCGGGCGCAGAGACGGAGAAATTCTGTGATGTCACGCGCCAGCGGCGCCTATGGTTGACAAAACAGACCTATCCTGTTTCATTCCTGAAGCGGTGACATATATTTATATCCTATTCTGAAAGCAGATTGGACATTCTGTGGATTTTATGAGCTCAAGTCAAATCATTTGACTATTTATCGAAAAAAACGGTGTCCCACCCCCCCCCCCCAACCTCAAAGCACATTTAAACACACACGAAACCACAGGTCCCACCCCCCCCCCCTCCCCCCGTCCCGCAAACTTCTTTGGGTCTGAAACACTTTATAATTATGATCCTTTTCACGTTCATAGATTGGTGCTAAAGATTTCCCAAATCAAATGTTTTGTGGGTACAATACTGCCATGGCCTCGCAATCTTTCATTCCTTCAAAAAGCTCTGAAGCTCTGCGCGATCTTATCTTCAAATACACGCCTTTTCTCCCCCCCCCCCCTTTTCTCACTCCCTGTTGGGTTGTTGAGGTGGCTAAAACAGGGACCAAATATTGGCATACCACTTAGCAACTTGACGTATGCCACTTTATTTCAGTGACTCATATTGTTTGGCGTCTCGTCGGGCAATGGCACACCTTGTGATAGTAGATACCCAGGGTGACATAGCTTAGCCTTGCCTGGTTGTACAACTGACTTTTTAGGGGGAAGGGGGAGGGAGAAAGACCATCTTTACTCTATTTGTGTCTCACCTACTCCTATCCTGGTTCCTATTTTCGTCTGGTTGTTGTTGTTTTTTCCTCACTTTCGAAGGGGAAATATTTTATCTAAAAAAAAAAACGAGGCATCGGTTTTTATGGAAGTTTTGTTTGCTTGTTTTTTAATTAAAGGGAAATAGTTTTTACTAGGATACACACGAGATGGAGATCACCGGAACAAATACAGGAAGAGTGGAGTGCCTAAAATGATGAAATTGAATATTTTACCGTAAGAACTGAATCAGAACGATAAATAAAGTGTAGTAAACAATAATTTTGATCGGATGGCTAGACTAGCAGGGTTTGTTTCCACAGTGACTGTGTGAAAGGTTTTGGCGCAGGGTAAACATAACATTTAATTTCAAGTTTGGCCATTTGGCTAACATTTTCCCCCGGGGAAACTGTCCTGATAACCTTCTCAAACTATTTTGTGAAATAACAATCATACAGTGAATGATCGCATTACTTTCAGGGAAAGAATATTCCCCAGATATGAGTCGAAATGAATCAGTTGCATTTTGGAAGTGATTCTTACTTTTTTTTTCCCTGAATTCATAAGACTCGATAATTCCTCGTCTCGTGACTTTGGACACAGTTTATACACAACAGCAATGAATGGTTCAGAACACTGTTGTAATACTAGCAGTCTCCATCATTTGTGTAGATACGTTTTAGTTTGAATGACTGAAACCATTGTTTTTAATGTTATGATGAACTTTAATGGGTTCCATAACTCAGTCTTCTTCTTTTTTGTTTTTTTAACTTCGATTTCGTTTTCTTTAAAGTGAATCGTTATTGTCTAAGGCTTCTTTCCATTCGGATTAAAGCAATACTAGCTTACCGGCTTGGGCAATGAAGGACTACCGTAATGATTAAACAGCATTGCAGGCTTTTTGACGCTAATATTAATTTTTTGAACGGGAAGGAATGGTCGCTGAAGCGTCTTTAGATGCCAGATTTTTACAATGAATAACTTACTCCGTTAGCTGTTGTTTACTGCACATACTGATAAGGTTTCCAGGCCCCTTTAAAGTAGTCCTTGTTCACCCGTAAATCACGACATTGTTTAAGGGCTAATTCCGATAATCTGCCTGGTTCAAATGCCAATTACGTTAACACAAGAGAGGTGCATTATCGTTGTTATACCGCTGCACTGGACGAACCCATGCATGTCAGGAACTTTTACAGACAGAAACGAAGGGTGTTATTTAACACTGAAGATAAGTCTGAGGACAATGAAAAACAATGAACCTTAGGCCAGAGGTTCTGGTATGCGTATAGGTATGTAGAGCTTTATGATGCATGGGCGTCATCTGTCAATCCACCCAGAATAACGCCCGGGTCGTTTCCTGTTACGTACACGTTTCGATGAGTCTACATAATGATATTATGTTTGATTTGGTAATTGGGAAAACAGCGCTGAAATAAGTACTGACATTGTATAAATAAGGCTGAATGAACGCTCGGAAATATAATGGCGTGTGTTCATTTAAATCGGGCAGCCACGGCTCCACGCTGTAGCTCAATAGTTAAATACCCGATATGTAAAGAAAACCCTGCTTTGCCTCCACCTCTCCTTTCCTCTCCTCCGACTTCCTGCTATGGAGCTGGCCCGGTGGGAAATGATAACTCTGGCCGGTTGGCCGTTTTAGTTCGGAAAATTATTCCTACATGGTTTACATATCAGAGACTGACAGCGGAAGTTCTTGCTAGATCTTGAGAAATTGAACGTCAAAATGTACTGAGTAGTGAATTGATATGGCTAGCGCTTTCTGGCGATTCAGAAAAGTTGGGATCGAATTTACCTTCTACTTCATGTTCAAAGTCGACGGCTCCTGACAACCTCAAAAATACCAATGGAAATTCCACTGCAAAAACAAAAAAGATACTTGGCAGTGGCGTTTGTGAAGATATTTCTCAGAAATACGTTTTGATTTTCAACTCCTCCATGTTCTCTTACTGAATGACTGGCGGCTCAAACCGTATTTCGCTATCGTTAAATCGAACCCAAACTTTAAGCTAATGTTTAAAAAACGAAACACTGGCGTTAGTAGGATTGCCATCTTAGCAAAGATATGATAACAAATGTGCCGTTTGCAGTCAATCATTTCAAAACCATATAATAATCACATTTGTTTTCCATATAATAATTATTTTTTTTTTTCGAAGGATCAGTCTCCTAGACATTTGCACGCCAAAGACGTTCAGATAGTTTCAAGCGGGCGTGCTTTATTTACATATTCTGGTTAATTAAGTCCTGTGATTAGCATTAATTTGGCCAGCGTTTAAGAGGGCAAGATCAGAAACATTATTTTCAATCTGATTTTTTTTTTAAATCATTTAATTGATTAAATATTGTCTGGAAGCGTGAATTGTACTTAACTTCTTTATCCTGCCTTAGACTGGGAAGTGAGCCATCCATACCACTGGCAAGCTACAGTAACGGGATAAATTTGATTGGATGAAAGCAAGACCAATAAGGATAAATTTGATTGTGTGAAACCAAAATGTCCACATTAGTCCCAGAAAGTTAAATACTACGCTTTGTCATTATAGGACACCTCACGGCACACAAACTTAAAACTTTTGAAGTGGATAAATCTGCACGTCAGGACAAAACTAGCAAAGATACATACATAACTCTTCCGCATTCTCTTGTTCATGGCATTTGTCTGGTAGAGCACTGAGGCAGGTCTGTTTGACGTCGGATTTGACTCAAACTCGAACTTTCTTTGTATCAACCACCGAGACAAACGTGTTTCAGCCTCACCAGTGTGCAAGGTCATGATTAATTCTATGGTGCACAAGACAGAAGCAAAACAGGCTTGATTTAGTGCGTTACGAGCTTCAGGTTTGCGTTGGCTCTAGAAAAGATTGACGAGCACTTTTTACAAGTGTTCACTCACTGCCCTGACACTATTTGGGTCAGATATGGGAAGCTGTGTAGGCCGCTTGGCAATAGCGCAGTGGGAGGAGATATCTAAAAATGGACATGAGTGTGATGTTTGGGTTTCCTTGGAAATGTTGCAACATAATTTGCTGGCGTGCCATATGGAGACTAAAAGATAATGTGGGGGGGGGGGGGGGGGGAGAAGACATAAAGACATTTTGACATCAACTTGTTCACGTGATTGGCCTTTCCTCTGAACGTTTTCTCTCCTTGTGATTATTCTAAGTAGACCCTAAGACTTTGGGTTAAGTTACAAAATTGACAAAGTGTCTCCGAGTAAACCTACAATAAGACAAGCGGAATCAGTTTATAGTTTATCAGTGTATTAAGAATAGATAATAAATTATGGTTTGTACAGAAAAATACATTGTACAGTGTGTGATGAGAAACTTCGCAAACTCAGGATGCGAGCGGCACCGAGCTGGGCGAAGAGGCACTCAACTGTAGCTCGCAGCGTATCCATTAGTAGTATGCATTGCTGGATGTGATGTGAAGAGTTAATGGCTGAAACTGTGACAAATTTTAAACAAATTCAAGCCTGGCTCCTTTATTCTTCTTGCCTAAAACACACAGATGGTAAAGAAAATGATTCAAGTCAGGCTGTGGTCCGTGATAGTAACCACTGAGCTCATGAAATCGTCTTCGCCTTTTAGATTTATTTTTTTTTAATTTTCATTCCAAGACTGAAACTTGGAGGTTTGACTAACAGGTATGAACCTTGTCTCTTGTTCCAGTGTTTTGAGGCCAGTAAGGTCTGATTCTGTGCTCGAAAAAGTAACGTAGCCCAGGCACTTTTGTTATATTGCTGTCCCGTCTCCGCTAAGTCGCATTTTTAAAAATCTAGGTGAATGAATGGAGATATGAACACAAGCGAAACGGTGAAACATAACTGAGTCAACAGAAATGGGACACGAAGACACGACAGTAAGTCCTGCGTGTGCGCCCAATCCCAAATAAACAGTCCGAACTTGGAAACCCCACAAGGCATTTATTGCTGTGTCCTCTCATAGCTGTAAAGCGATTGATAATTTAAAGAGAGGAGAAATTCCAGGAACAGTACCAAGGAATTTAAAAAAAAACACCGTAGCATAAAAATATGTTCTAAACCGCAACATTTTTTTGATCCTGTTTATTTCCATATTCTCTTAAAGAGAAGCATCTGTGGCATAGAAATAGGAGTGTAAAGGGGTGCAGAATAAATGACTTCCCTTTATTTTTCCTGTAACTGCAAAGAGTATTCATTTAACGTCATCGGGCCTGTGCGTCCAGAACGTACAATAATAACTTTGGGCCTTGCAAAAAATCGCTGCGCCACTGAGAAGCAGGATTTGGCCACTTTGCCATATAAACAGTTCATATTTTCATTTTAACAGGAAACAATAGTGAAATTCCTTACGCTGGAAAAAATAAGCTTCAGTAGCTAGACACTCGTGGAACAAAACATCCGGTCACAATGCTACGAGTGATCAAGACAGTGAACATGAATGATCTGGGCCCCAAAACCAATGATTCTCGAAGTCATAAGAGACAATCCTCCCCTTACGACCCTAGGTTTCCTAAATTCCTCCCCGATTTTGAATTGTCATCGAATAATTTTTCTCACCATTACACTTATACAATGGTAATTATCAAACAAGTTATGAAACTAAATTTCTTTATTAACTGTAATCAAATGAAAAAAAATATATACCTTATTTCAATGGGTCATAAAATTTCCAATTACTGTAGAATACAGATTGTACAGAGTTCATAATTTGGAGTTCCTCCCTTGACTGAAATTGCTCCCCAGTTCCTCCCTTGACTGAAATTGCTCCCCAGTCCTTCCCCGACTATAATTCCTCTCAGATTTGAAATTTGTCCCCTAGGTGCCAATACAATGTCCTATTTTGAGAACCACTAACCAACAATACAAACAGCTAAACATCGTGGAATCTAAATTCTCTCTGAGCACGCGTAGGCCTCCCGTGTCTCCGTGAATCAGTCAAGGTATTTACAACTGTTATGACAAAAAACCGGTTTGTTAGTATCTGTCAATGTGCATTCCTTGGGTGCGGTTATCAGTCAAATTTATGTCACGTTTTTTTTTTTTTTGTTGTTGTTGTTGTTTTTTTTGTCTCCCTCCCTTCTGTTTGCCAACCCGTTTTCCTACAGTTTCACCGCGTCTCTCTCGTGAGATACACAACTGGATTAGTTCCAATGCAATTTTGTGTCGATCAGGAAAAGAACTATATTTGGTTCAAGAGTTGTCTATTTTGGGTTTCCCTTCGCTCATTATGATTTTATATTCGAAGATGCTACAAGGGGCCCCCAAAGTGAAAAAAAACAACAACGTCAAAAACAGCGCCATTAGAGGAATGAAGCTGCCTATCACTAAATCTAGAGTGCCCAAGTTCGGGTGACTCTGAGATACATGGTCATTATTTGGAGATTCCGTGAAATAATAAATCGTACCCAAACATGGAAATTACATACTAATGACATGTATTTGTGTAAAGTTGCATAGATTTGCAAATGGTAGTGAGCGAGAATGTGGCCTACTTTTGTGATTTTTGAAAATTCCATTTATTTATTTTCAGGAGGTCTTCGTAGTTCACTTTACCCAATCCCCTCCTTGTACTACGTGTGGGAGTGAACGTTTACTAGCAAGACGATGATCAAGACTGGTCGAGTGCATTAAGAAACATGCTATAGTGTACAGCCTAACCCTTTTTCCTCGGTATCTAAGGAGATAACATTGTCTCATTGTAATCTACATGAGCACAATTTAAACATTATGTAAATAGCGAGCTATAGTTAGACGAGAATAGGACGTGGAAATATCTAAATTTTGAGTACATTAAAATTTTAGTTTTCTGTACGATTAATAACACGTGTGTTTATTTGTGTTGGTGTCTGAGTTTCTGTACGTGTGAATTCAAGATCACAGCGATGGAATTGAGGAAGAGCGGCGAAGAGCCAATCGAGAGCCGCGAGGTAAATCATCGAAACTCGACTCTCTTGTTTTTTCTTAAATTGAGATATTGGGCATGCTTGCAGCCATTGACAGCCTGAAGGTTGCTTCATACATTTGGAGCTCAATTCGCAAGCTGAGAGTAAAATAACGTTTTTAAAATAAAAGTTTTTCAAGTTTTTTCTCCTTCTGAAAAATGTGCAAAAAGCCGGTTACGACCTTTTTCCAGGCGACCCTCGAATAGTTTCTCAGCCTACCAACAAAGTAATCTATGAAACAGATACGGCGCAGTGCAAATACTTTAGGACTAGGACCATCCATAAAGTACGTGCACTCGGAGTGGGAAAAGGGGTAGGGGTTGCTTTGCAATTATGGTTGTTGCGAATTCTGAACAACGCACATTAGCAATATACTGAAGAAGACTTGAAGTAACATGAAATTAAACTGTTTATTGACAAAGAAACGACTTATTCGTGAGGAAACTTCTTCTCCTTCATGTGAATGAATGAATGACTACCTGCCCCGCGTGCTTCATGAGAGTGAATGCCTGACTACCTGCCCCGCGTGCTTCTTGTGAGTGACCTTTTTTCCCTTCTCTACTTCCGCCCGAGCGAAGAAGTAAACAAACCAGATAATGGGATAAAATAAGCCAAACAGAGTTAGCCGCGGTGCCAATTTGGGAGATTTCTTCTGATATGCAACATACTCCCCACCTTGGACTACTAAATACATGTATAGAGTCCAAAATAAACACAAATGACTCAAGGGTAAGTGCACATGAAGGCTATAAAACCTCCAATACTAAATAATTCAAACTCACATTTGGGAAAGAGAAGCAACCGCGACCGATTACGGTACATCAATATGTGTATTGAGTAATGTGGTGTCAAAGAGAATGTAGAATTTACATGTAGTGTAGAAATGCAGTGTCTTGCAACTTTAAACAATATTAAAGCACTGCCAGTCACTCTTCCTTCACACACACGTCTATTTATATTCCGGAAGACTGCCGGCTTAAGTTTCTAAACATGAAAGCAAAGTGAATAAATCAAACAGTATGATTTCAAAGTAAATCATTAAATCAAATAAAAGTAGAGAAAGTACCCTCTCAATCTGATTTCACGCACCCAGGGTGAAAACAAATCCAGCGTATCTATACCCCAAATGAAGGGGAAATGTTTAGTCTTAACTGAAATGAATAATTCTTGCAATTTTAGAAACGTAAGAGACTGGACTTCTTCTGAAACCTGAGTCACGAATGGCAAGAAATTGACACTAATGAACAAAAAATTGCAAGCTGATGACATGTTTCTTAAAATTAAACGATACTAATTTCTCAAAGCCTTACTGTTTTTCAACACAAAGTTGTATCAAAGTACACATGAATAAGATAAAATTATGGTATACTTCATAACATAGAACAATAACAATATATGTAACAAGTAACAATGGACTCATAGGAAATCCCCGACAGAAATGCTGATGATGCCGATATGTAGGATGAGTTGGGAGAGCAATTGAAGGTTATCATAGACTGAAGCATAACGTTGAACATAACGGTCAGAGATGTCCATCAGAATCCAGAGCAACAAGATGTTTAGTGATAACGATAACAGAATTGTGTACTACTACTACCAGATTTAGTAAAAGACCTTAGATTTACACAAATAGCATGATCTACAAATCTAAAACGGTCCTGGGGCGGACGGTTCGACCAGCTCTAGTGGCAACCGATTTGTCACTTTCAGCTACCTTGCCATTACCTGGTTGGTTAACTGTAGAGTTTCTCTCTGCTTGTTCTCTCTGCCGAGAAGGAACGTCAACTTCATGAGGGTAGTCATCTGTGTCTCTCAACATAGACAAATCAGAATCTGACTCACCTGATTGTAGTTCCAAACTGTGAATTCTCTGGATAGACCTGACTAGCAACCCGCTGGCAGTCCGAACTTCTACTGTTCGAGGGATACCATCTTTACCAGTGAAGAGTTTGGTCACAACACCTATGGGCCAATGGAGACGCGGTGTGTTGTCCTCCCGTATTATTATCACCATACCTTCCTTGATAGAACCTCTGCGACCATTGGTCTTCACTTGGGGAAGATTGCGAAGATAATCCTGGCTCCAAACCTTCCAAAACTGAGTGAGAGTTGCTTGTTGAGCAAAGTACTGTTCGGTTACAACCTTCTGATTAACTGAAGAAGAAAGGGCATCCATGGGTAACATATGACATCCCTTACCGAGAAGAAAATGAAAGGGTGTAAGAATCTTGTTTTCTTCCGCATCGTCATGTACAGCAGTCAAAGGTCGGGAGTTGATACATGCCTCAACTTCCTGTAAAAGAGTGTCTAATTCAGTCCTCGGAAGAGAACTACCACCAATTGTTTTCCTCAAGATGGATTTGACACTACGAACCATCCTCTCCCACCAGCCTCCCCACCATGGGGAGCGAGGAGCTATAAATTTCCAACTTGGACACATGGTTCCAAATGCCCTTGTAAGCTCGCGAGACCCACTAATGAAGGTTTTTGCATTGTCTGAATAGATAATGGTGGGCATACCTCTTCTTGCCACAAAACGGCGAAAGGCCATAAGGAAATCAGACAGTTTAAGAGACATCACTAACTCAAGATGGATGGCTCTCACCACGCCACAAGTGAAGAGAAGAATATAAAACTTCTGATCCTTGTAATCGGAACAATACAAAGGTCCTGCGAAGTCGAGACCAGTGACTGAGAAGGGTGTGGCTTTTGTTACCCGTGATTCTGGTAATGGAGCAAAAGGTTCATTGCAAGGACCAGCATCGAAACGCTGGCAATGAAAGCACTCTCTCTTGACTTGTCTTGCCAGAGCTCTTAAGCCAATGATCCAAAATTTGTCTCTCAAAGAAGACAACATCAAGCCAACCCCAGCATGTTTGAAAGTTTGGTGGTAAAACCTAGTCAACAAGAGGGCCACATGACCTTTGGGCAAAATGATAGGGTGTCTTTCATCAAAGGACAAGGCTGAGAACTGGAGCCGTCCTCCCATCCTCAGTAATCCCTTTTCATCCAGAAATGGGTGCATCTTATAAAGAATGGAGCTCCTGGGAATTTCCTTTCCCTCTTGCAAAGAGCTGATGTCAGAACAATAGTGTTCTCGCTGAGTCACCCAAAACAATTTAGTCTCAGCATCTTTCAGTTCTTCTGTCTTTAGATGCCTGGAGGCTTTGCGAGCACGGCGTCCAGATAAATTTCCAAAGAAACGGTAAATCCACGCTAGGATCTTGACTGATTTGGACAATGTGCTCCAGCGTTCCACTGGAAGGACTGGGGAGGTAAGGGTGTCGCTATGACAGACTGTCGTTGCCAACCCCACTTCCTCCTCCAAACCCACCTCAGCGTCCACCACAGAAGACAGGTTATGTTCTTGTTCAGTGATGACGTCGTCAAAATGTAGCCAACTAGGGCCCCTCAACCACATACAAGAAGCAATCAACTGGGAGGCCGAAAAGCTTCTAGTGACGAAGTCTGCAGGATTGTCTGTTCCTGCACAGTGAGACCAGCAACTGGGGTCGGTGACACTTTGGATCTCCCTCACTCGATTGGCCACAAAGCATTTCCATTTGTCGGCCCTGCTCTTAATCCAACTCAAGGTAATCATGGAGTCAGTATAGCAGAAATAAGTACATTCAGTACCCACAATGTGAGACTCCTGAATGAATTTCAATGTTCGAGCACCAAGCAGTGCTCCCATCAGTTCCAAACGAGGTAACGTAATCCTTTTCACAGGGGCAACTCGCGCCCTGGAAATCATAAGAGAGACATGATACCCATTTTCGTCCTGCACTCGGAGATATGCACAACAGCCATAACCTTTCTCCGAAGCGTCACAGAATATGTGGATCTCAGGGTTGCTCCCTGTACTCCATGAGCCATGCACATAGCAACGAGGAATGTTCCATGTTTGCAATAAAGCAAGATCTTCAAGCCAACCATGAAATTCATCACTGATGGATGGGGGGACCTCCAAATCCCAATCTATCCCTAATAGCCACAGTTCTTGAAATAAGAACTTTGCTCTAATGGTAAAGGGAGTGAGAAACCCAAGAGGGTCAAACAAACGGGCAATAAAACTGAGAACAACTCTCTTAGTGATAATGAGTCCAGATGGAATCTCAAGACTGGTGAACGAAAAAGAGTCAAGAGCACAGCTCCACTTCAGTCCGAGTACCTTTAAAAAGTCTGATTCCAGGTTTGAGAAGTTCTTTTCCACACCACAAAGTTCATCTTTGTTGGAAGACCACTTGGTCAAGCACATGCCAGCACTAGATAAGATGTCTCTAGCTTCGGAGATGATAGAGTGAGCCTCCTCAAGAGAATCAGCCCCTGACAGAAAATCATCAACATACAGATTGGTTTGTAACTCTGAGATAGTCTTACCAACAGGAAATTTCGACAAATGATGTTGAATTGTGGCATTCAACAGGAACGGACTTGCCTTGTTGCCGAAAGGCACTCTGTCAAATTTCATTACCTTTGTTCGGTCACCAAATCTCCACAAGAATCTGTGAACATCTTGATCTTTGAGGTCTACTCTGATCTGCAGAAAGGCCTTGGTGATGTCAGCAGTGATAGCTATGGGAAACCTCCTGAATCTCATGAGAATAGAAACAAGATTTGGAATCAAACAAGGACCCTTTTCTAGACAATCATTGAGAGAAATCCCATTAAAGCTTGAGGCTGATGCGTCAAAGACTGGTCTTACCTTTGTTGTTGAACTTGACTCTCTTACAACAGGTCTGTGGGGCATGTAATAAATCGGACGAGAACCGTGTTCTTCCTCAGGGGCAATTTCCTTGATGATTCCCAAACTCTCTAGCTCAGCCAAAACCTCATTATACTTACTGTCAAGTTCAGGATCACGGGCCAATCTGCGTGTCAAACTGTCCAAACGCTTCTCCGCTAACGGCTTGTTGTTCAACAGCTGACTCCTCATGACCTCGGACTTCCAGGGCAAGCTCACAGTGTACCTACCATCTTCATACCTAACGGTTCGGTTAAAGTCTGCGAGCACTGTATCGTCTGTCGTCTCTGCATAGTCCTTGACTCCAACAGAGTCCAGTTCCCATAAACTCCTGATAAGGCTATCTGACACAGAGGTGGTGTTAGTGTGACAAAGAAACTGAGAGGAACATATGTTACCTTTCCCGACACTAGGCCAGGTTCCTGATAAGATCCAACCCAAAGAGGTCTCCTGAGCCACTAACCCGACAGATGAATGGACATAATTCGGCTTCATAAACTGCCAATAGTGATCAATTCCTATCAGGATGTCAATCTTGATAGGATTGTCTGCTGAAAAATTCTCTGTGAAAGGTAAGCCAACAAATACCCCCATGTGCGAATCAGGTATTCTTGTTCTAAACATAGGTGCACAGATAGAATCAATCTCAATCAAATGTAGATATTGGGCAGGTGTGCCGAGAGTCAGTTTGTAAATGTTACGAGGGCTTTCTTTACCTGGTTTCCCTCTCCCAAAACAAGAGTAAGAAACTGACTCTCGACCCAACGGCCCAAGACCCAACTCATGTGCTAGACGTCTAGTAATGAATGACCTGTCGGCACCACTGTCGAATAGGATGGACACACTGTGGCTCCCCACCTTACAATGAACTGTTTGCATAAGAGTTGTGGCACCCAAGGTTTGTGAATGTGTGTAATTGATGCCAACTACGTGCCCATCCGCACCGACAGAAGCCCCGGCAGATCCAACTTTCCCTAAGGGAACTTTAACATCCTGACTAGGATAAATACTTTTCACTGTGGTATCTATACCATGATCCGAGTGAATAAAACGCTTGCAGAGGAGTCTGTGGTGTTTTCCTCTACACAAACCGCACTGTCTCTTGCAGTCTCTGGCGATGTGATTACCACTTAAACAAATAAAACAACGTTTTAGGTTTCTTAGTTTGCTCTTCCTTTGTTGTACATCCAAGTTATGTAGCTGAGCACAATCTGATGAGAAATGGTTTTCGTTGCAAAACACACATCTTACGTTTTTCTCATGAGTATTAGTAGAGTTCGAGGCACTGGGAGGTCCACCTGTACCCGTGTTGATGGACAGCGCAGCCCCTGTTTGTCGTCTTCTTGCCCCTTCTGAGGAGTTGGTGGAGGGAACGAAATTGTTTGCCCTTTCTCGCCTCCTTATCTCGTCGTAAATAAAGCTCATGAGGAAGGCAAGGTCTCCTTCCTTCCTCTCTCCCACCCTCGCCCACTCTAGACGGATGTCTGCTGGAAAACGGTGCAAGATGAGTGGAGTGAGAATTACCCCGTACGTGTTTTGTGAGATACCAAGGTTTTCCAAGCTCCTCACGTGGGCCTGCAGCTCGTCATGCAAGGCCCACAAGCTGTTGCCTCCCTTCCGAGGTTGACTTGTGGCCAGAAGTTGGCTGATGTGGCTGAAGATAATTCTTTCTTTTCTGCCAAAACGTTTGTGTAGGATGTCAACGGCAGTGTCGTAGTTTTCGGCTGTGGTCTGCAGACCCTTGATGGCTGCTGCTGCCTCGCCCTTGAGTAGGGACTGCAGGTACGTAAATTTTGTGATTTGAGCCAGACCAGTTGAAGTATGGACCACTGCAGCAAATCTGTCCCAAAACGATGTCCATTCTGTCACTTCCCCACTGAACTTGGGAAGCTCAAGTTTAGGTAATTTCGCTGTGGCTTGTGATGGTTGGTGGGCATCTGCCGACGCTATTGAGACACGATCCGACACCAAATCAATTTCATTAGGTGGTCTGACACTTGCGGAGATTACCTCTTGGGCCTTGAGGTAGACTGTGCATGCAGCGTCTCTGTAGTCTGCTGATGTTGCAATGTCACCCTCCAGATCGTCAAGGTTGATGACTGCTTCGACGCTAGATTGAGCAGTGTCGAACTTGTCAAGCCTTGCTTGAAACTGGGTTACGTGGAATCTTACTTGTGGAAGATCTCTCTTTGCTGCATCAAGCAAGGCCTGGAGAATATTTGATTCTCTGGTAAGCCAACTTTTGGCTGACGTGCGCAAACGTTGAGCTTGTTCGAGCGTTAGGTTTTCTGCCATGACGTGATAATGTCTAGGAAGATGTAACTAAACTAAACAGGTGTCTGTCCGAAGATCAGGTTACTGATGAATGATGAATGAAACCAGACCTACTCGAATCCAGATCTAGATCTAGGTTTGGAGACTTGAAAATGAAACCGATTCAACTTCTTAGTAGTCTGTAGGCTAGACTACAAATGTCAATGATGAATATGATAATGAAAAGACCGACATCGTTTACTTAACTGTTTGAAACACTCTTCATCGACTGCTACTGGGACAGGGCTTGGCTTACGTGATCTGATGGAACTGGAATGTTCTCAACGAAACTTCCCGGGTTTCGGCACCATGTTGCGAATTCTGAACAACGCACATTAGCAATATACTGAAGAAGACTTGAAGTAACATGAAATTAAACTGTTTATTGACAAAGAAACGACTTATTCGTGAGGAAACTTCTTCTCCTTCATGTGAATGAATGAATGACTACCTGCCCCGCGTGCTTCATGAGAGTGAATGCCTGACTACCTGCCCCGCGTGCTTCTTGTGAGTGACCTTTTTTCCCTTCTCTACTTCCGCCCGAGCGAAGAAGTAAACAAACCAGATAATGGGATAAAATAAGCCAAACAGAGTTAGCCGCGGTGCCAATTTGGGAGATTTCTTCTGATATGCAACAATGGTAATCAATTAAAACGTTTTTTAAAACTTCTATTAGTTTACATTTTTTTTCCCAACCAAAATAAGTTTTAGGATTATATAAAAATCGAACATCATAGACAATGTATTTCATGAAACAATCAAATAATCCAGGCAAAATTGCACTTGGTGTTTTGGAACGTCAAGGCCTTGTCATGAACATTCACCATTCTGATGGTCGTGCCCTCATACCATTTTTTTTTTTGAGGGGGGGGGGAGGGGAGGAAGTTGAAGCCAATCGTATAAAAAGCTTACAAAGGAAAAGGAAAATAAGGAAAAAAATCGAGCGAACGTACTTTATGAATGCCCCCCCTGTCAAGAATCAAATACGGTCAAAGGGAAATAACCTAATTAATATAGCCTAGAATGGGATATCAAGATTAAATACGTTGGCCTCAGAGTAAAAGCCACTTTTGTGAAAACCCAAAATATCTATTAGAGTGGCCTTAAAGAGTGGGATATGCAGATTAAATACGTTGGCCTCAGAGTAAAAACACTTTTGTGAAAAACCAGCATATCTATTAGAGTGGCCTTAAAGAATTGTCGTCTGCTATGTCAATTGTTAACTTTTAACAAATTAGCATATAGGAAGTTAACAACCACGTCTAGAAATCTGCGTGGATTGATAATAATAAGAAAACATATATATTAGGAGGTAGGAAAGAGTTAAATAAAAGCCAGTAGGGCTTAGACGAAAGATTAGCGCTCCAGTTTTACTTTCCTAAGGGGATTATATTTCCTCTTACTTCAATGCGTAGTAATCGTGCTGCTTGCAAACCGGGCGGGCAGCACTAGTTATTCAGTCCAGGCAGAAAGTCCAATCTGCGAAGGTCTCAGCGCAGATCCCGCTTGAGTGGATCCAGTTATAATGAACAGCATGGCTGGATGAATATCTTGCCACTAATCCATGGCTCATTGAATATGACACCGCTTTTATCTACTGTTTCTGGCCTTTAGCGCCAGAACAATCGTAAGTAAGATCTGACCAAAGCTCGTGATGATTGTGAATAGAGTGAGGCGAAAAGCATGACAGTTATCCAGTAGGAGTCTTGAACACTTGATGGAATCCCAGGAGTGCTTGCCGGAGAATGCAAGATGAAACATATATAGATCTAGCTGTGATTCCTAGAACTGCAACTCGTATTAATGTGTGAATCATATACTAATTGTAATTGAATTGTCTGGGTGAGGCTGGGAGTTGCCAGCCCACCCTTGATCTACATTTAACTGTGCCGACGTCACTTCGACGGGCAAGACCTAGAGTCTAGATGTCTAGACCTATACATTTGAATCTAAATATCTGAGATGACCTTATGTCTCCAGAGATTGTACTAGTATATTGATTGCCATACAATAAGCAGACCAGATTTTAGAGATATATAATTAGTATTTAGATAAGTAGCGGGAACAGAAGTTAGATCTAAATGATGCTATAGGAAACCTAGAGCTAGACTTGTAATGACGTATTTTTTTGATTATGAAATTGATGCTGCTGATAGTTATCATTACTACATATTAGATCTCTAGTCGAAATTGTTAGTAAACCAAACGTAAATAAAATGTGGCCCTGCAGGCCCTATTGTTGAATTTAATCCATTTTGTTTCTTAGTAATTGGCATGATATGGAAGCTAGGGTTAAACTTAATACCTCTCAATTAGAAATATGCAGTCGAACAAACACATACACAACATTATAACACCAGCAATGATAACAAGTAACTCCCATTCGTAACAACTGGAAGTGACATCATAACACTAGGAATAGATCCAGGAATGGGTCTATAACAACTGGAGGGCACACCTTCCTTGAATTATAACACCCCCACCTTCCACGCCCCTCCACCAGAACGACTCGCAAAAAAATGCCCCTTCTTTTTTTTCCTCCTCACACATTAGATAATAATATAATAATATATGCGTTACGCAAGAAAAAAGAAAAAGGAGAGGAGGGGGTACTAACAGTTACGTTTTTGGCTATCTATTTTCGGCAATAACAATCATTAAATGCGCTAAATTTGAACCTAGGGCCTATTTAGCTTCTTGTCCCCCATGCCATAATATTTATTTAGCGGGGGGGAAAAAAGTTGCGTAGGCTGAGCCGGATGGGCGGGTCAGATAGTCCAAAGTCTAGGGTGGTGCAAAATATCTTATGACAGTGCACTAAGCATAATATGGTGGGATGATGTTCGTCCACCATTCTCGACGATGACCATGACTTCATTCTAGACCTTTGCGGAGTGTGCTGTATGATTGCTGATAGGTCCAATCTGGGCCAGGAACTGTCTGCCACATAACTGCACATTTGAGGCCTGTGATTTGTTGGGAAGAAGAGCTGGCTGCTCTTGATTTTTACGCTGCTGTTTTGCTTTCAGCGGCGTTGTTCAGCTAATTTTGCCCATAGTAGGGATGTACACTGGTTACTGATGATCATAACCATAGCCACATGTTACACAGTAGAAAGGCACATTTCGTTAGAATTCAGCAGGGCACCCATAATTTATATGAGCAAGAAAGGGAGGACTCTTAGACTGGAGTCAGGTAGGGCGTTCCAGTCCAAGTTGTATGGGAATGCAAGGGAACCAAAACTTATAGCATCTTTCATTCAGGCCACTGGCCCCCTGATCTAGTGACGTCTTAAACAAAGATCGCAGAAGAAGAATTAGCATTCTGGAAAAATAGAGAATCAACTGGATGCTTTAGATACCCCTCACCCCCCTCCAAAAAAAAAAAAAAATAGTCCCCAGTGTTTCTTTGTTAATTATGCAAAAAAGTGAAAACTCTTTAAAAAATACTGTATTATACACGGTGGTTGAAAAGTTACGCTATCATAATATTTTACTAGCTGAGGTCCCCAGCCGTGCCCGGGATAAATCGGTTTGAATATTAGTTTCAGTTCTGGGTGGTTATTATGGACCTGTTCATCTTCCTTGTTCCTATTTGTTTATTTTATTTTTGTTTGTTTGTTTTTAATTAAGTCTTACTGCTCTGCATTTGTGAGTTGACACCCTGCGAGTCCCGTACAATAGCATGATTTGCGCACGGGTTAATGTGTTTGATAGTGAACACATGGCAGGAAGTGATAACGAAACCTTAAAATGGCGAACCATGACTCGAAATAGATCTAAATGATGCCGAAACAATGAAAAATGAAACTAGAAGCCTGAACATTTCTAATATAGCCCATGTTAATTTCGCATTGATAATATGCTGTTGTGCAAAGTTTGAAGCCTGAGTGTGGTGCGGTTAATGAGCCTTAGGTGACCAAAGTTTCGAGTTACCAAAATATGTATTTTTCTAAATTTTTAAGGTTGTGGCATCATTAAAATGAATTGATACCAACCTTGCTCAGTCTTTGAACTACTTTCAGTAATGTTTTCATGGCTCTATGTTCAGTCGTTTTTTCAGCTATAGAGTACAACCGTCCAATTTTACCCAATTATATATATAGATTAACGCAGTCACATATCAGCTAAATAAAGTGTACACCAAATATATTTAAACCAAATGAAGTGTACACCTAGTAAATAAAAAAGCATACGTTTGAAATGACCTTTTTCTTTCCGTAAATAGATTAGGCATCTCAAGGGTGGCAGAATATAATTATGGCAGAGTAGCTTTTTGGCCCATCCTTGACTTTGCTACGTACAGCTCGTAGGAGTTAAAATCCAATCAAAATCCAACTAGGGCGGGCAGGAAGGAGGAAAAAGGAGATATGCGGATGTGGTGAATCATTGATGGGTTGGTTTTTATCAGAATATAATCATTTTTATTATAATTTAAGATGGTATCGTATCAAATTTAAACCTCAAAATGGGGCTGTTCAACATTTTGCTTACCAGTGGAACTTTATGTTCTGCGCCAGTCAACATTTCTAATAAAAATTACTTTACAACTCAATGATTATAACATGGTTACACTGAAAAGTAAGTCAGTCTGACCAAAAGAAAATAGAATGGTTCAATTAAAATACAGATTTTTTTTGAAGATTATGTTAAAATCGTATCTCAGAAAGCAAAGGGTTAATGTATGGCGAATGACGAATATTCTAGTCAAAAAAAGAAATGGACTTTTGTGATTTACGTGTGAATTGTTCTCCTAACCATTATACTACTACCTGTAGGACAAGCTGAAACACCTCTGTCTGCGATACTGAGCTATGACGTGGGCATGATAAATACCATACAACGTAAAAACATCGATATAGGCCAAGGTATTTTTTTTTGGTCTATAATCACGAATGATTCAGTACAAAAGTGCTTTTCGTCTGCGTTATTCTTGTCCTCTCTAAAAAAAAAGAGAGAGAAGGTAGACACCGCGTGACGGATAAAATTAAAATCATATGAATAATGTACAGTCTATCATTATCTAGGGGCGTATTCATTATATGACGTCTCTCTCTAAAGGTAGCTATCAATTTTCGTAGTAGGAATGTCCCCTTAATCAGTGAAAAGAGGATTATGTTCGCGAGGGAAGCGGATTGTTATTGTTTGATTGCCCAGAGTTTAAGTTAAATAATTTTATGTTCGTGCATAACAAAACCCAGTCATTTTTTCCAACTCGGTCTGCCTACCTGTCTGTCTGCCTGCCTATCCGTCTGTCTGTCTGTCTATCTGTCTGTCTGTCAGTCTGTGTGCCTCTCTGTGAAATTTTGTCTCTTTGTCTCCCCCCCCCCCCTTTTTTTTTGTCTTCCGCTTTTGTGCTAAGTGACCTACTTCTAGCTGGTATTTGCCTTAAGCTGTGTCTGTGAATTATAGATCTCAGTAAATAACCTTGGTCTAGACAGATACATGGCGAAATATCTAGGATATGAATATTACCATACATCATTCAGTCTAGATCAGGCGTGCTGGATTGAAAAAAGTGAGAACGACTTTTTCTTTTTAAACAGGTTGTTTATTTGGCACCCGAGAGTTAGATAACACAATATAGCATATCATCATGCAGTCAAGTGCATTCGTCAACACTTTGGTGGACAGTTTTGTTTGCTAGCTAATCTATCGTTCGTTCAGGAAGATTTCACTTGTCTATCAAACACAGATATCTTAAACACTAGCATGACACCAATGTTAAAAAAAAAAATGTAATAGTAAAACAATTTGGGTATGAGACTGCAGACTGCACTGTTCCTCTCAAGTGAAATAGAACTTTAGGCTGACAGCTGAAGATAATTTTTAAAAAATAGATCTGAGATCCTTCGTTTCCAGTCAGAAATGGCAGATAACATATGAAAAAAAAACAACAGAAGATATGTGGGGTGCAGCAAGGCTTGAAGCATAGTTAAAATGTGGCAAACAGAAAGTTGTACGTGGCAAAGCTTGGCGTAGGGATTATACAAACGATATAATAATAAAACCCAAAGGAAACGGAAAGATAAATCAAGCTTTTTGGTCGACTGAACCTCTGCAGGAAAAAATATAACAGGATAAAAATTAAAAAGGAAAAACAAAATCAAACAAACAGAAAATAAATATTGTCGAATATTTTAAAAAATCGCGAACTTAACGGCTGTGAGTCCCAAACTTCGAGTCTGGCAGCGCAGTACGTCCACCAATGTATGGATGCTCGAATCGAGGGTTTGAGTTTTACTATACCGTTTCTGCATTGTTTCTTACCCGAGGCTTTACTACATACAACTTTTTGTTTTTGCCCCATTTTGTCTGTAATTCAGGCTTTGCTGCGACCCCACAGATTTTCTGTGGTGTTTCATAATAATTAGTTGTCTGACGAGGTCGACTCAGCAGATAACAGCACCCTGTTGCTAGAAAAGCATCCAAGATTTATTATATTATAACATATCGACAATGATTTGCAGGATTTTATTTTCTGGGGGGGGGGGGGGGGGGGGGAGGTTATGGCGGCTTTCATTTGAGCATTTTGTTTTTACTATAATCACATACTTCGCGAGAGTTTGTTTTGTTTTTCTTCCTATTATTGTTGTGTTGTTTAAATGACACAATTAATCACAGCCCAGATTTTGGCATTTTATTGTTCTTGCAATAATACATCGATCACCCGACCCCCATCCCCACCCCGAAATGTTCTCTACCTCTCTCTCTCTTTCTATGTCTCTCTCCCTCTGTTTCTCTATATTTGTGTGTGTGTGTGTCTCACACATTCTCTTTCTCCCCTCCCTCTCTCCTTTCTCCCTTCCCCCTCTCTGTCATTCTCTGTCTCTTTCATTCTTTCTCTCTACTTTCTTTGTCTCCTTTTTTCTGTCTGTCTGTCTCTTTCTTTCTCTCTCTCTTATCCTTTTTTTTCCTCATCCGCTTACCTGGACTCTCTGCCTTTTATCTAATAAAATCTGTTTCTCAATAAACACGTAGGGCCTACCCATTAAATCTTGTTAGCACGACATATCACATTACCCAGCGTACAACACAACATCACTGGCGACTGAGTTGTTTGAACAGCCATCGTTTACCCACCGAATGAAATCATGTCCTCAACGCGAATAATTGACAAGCTTGTGAGTACAAACCTTTGTCAGGTAACACTGGTACCGGTGCCAGTGGAGAAAATGAGCATTTTGCCTATACATAGCACGAAGCCGATGTCGATTCCTGAGAATTTTTGGGTTACCACACCAGCATGTATGCCAAACATCATAGGCGTATCACTTTCTGTGCCCCGCCAAAAGGGCAATTATTGTACTGTGCTAAAGGGAAATTGGTGTATTCCAACATGGGGTAATTTCTGTACCCTGTTCATTGCGAAATACTGTACAGTGCTAATCGAGGGAATTCCCAACCAAGTTATTTGAACTGCAAGGGGTAATTTCTTAATTTTACTATTTGTAGTATACTTTCTGGAAAATCAATTTCATGAGCTCTGGTTCTACAATGTTGAAAATTCAGCCAAAGACAGTTCCGTAGAGTTAATAGTGTAATCTGGGCCCTGTTTGATGTAGAATATAGTACAGAATATATAGAACTTTATGAATTCTGGTTCTACAGTGTTGAACAAATTCACCCAAAGACAGTAGTAGACTTAATCTTGTAACCTGGGCCTGTTTGGTATAGAATGATATTGATGATCTTCTTTTACCAAAGATTTCGTTCACCGGTGATCGACGCTTGTATCCCTCATTATTTTAATGAAAAACTGTTCAAAACTGCTTGAAAATCGTTTGTTTTGAAAGGCGAAACTGGTTTTTAACGAAAACAGGTGAAAAAATTATAAAACCAAGCCTTTTAGTGAATAGAAAGAAAGAGAAATAAGACGATCGCGTCTCTTCGGTTCCGCCGCCATCTTGGATTTTTATCTACTGCTGAGTTACCATCATTGTCAACAAAGCGCAATAAAATGGCTTCAAACAATCTTTCTGATGAAGAAATTGAATATGAGTCAAGCGAGGATGAAGTCTGGGATGAAGAAGACGTCTCAGATTCCAGCTCTGATGAGAATGAAGCCCCATCAACCGGCCGGAACATACGAGAACAAAGGTGAAGGTTTTTTCTTCTTTAGCCTATGTAATCATAACACAAACATTTTGGATCTAGATCTAATTACAGGTATCACAGGTAATTATATTTATTGTAGTTGGCTCCTTCAGTCATTGCTGAGCAGCAGTCAGTCAGGATTTAGGCTTTGATCTGCTTTTTTATTTGTTCAGGCTGATTACAACTTTCCACGTACTGCACCTAGTAACAAAGGCCTATGTTTTGTTTACTGTGGTTACCATCTCTTGTCAGTGGCTTCTTGTATCTACTATTATGATCTTCTAGAGCTAGATTTCAACATAATTTTAGTATATTGTATTATATTGCTACACATTATTTCTATTAATTTTTTATTATTAGGTTTGGGTATAAATGATTCTTGTAACACATTTTTGTTTCTTTTTCTATTCCTCATATATAGCTTTGGAGACTATGACAACTGGTCTAGGACGTCCGTCCTAAACTTTAACCCTGAACGACCACCCGGAGCCCACTTCCCCGATTCCATGACAAGAGGGTCCAGAAGAAAGTACCTGACACCATTCACTATTTTCCAGCTGTTTTTTTCATCATGTGTTGTGCAGCAATTATGTTCATGGACAAATGAGAACGCCAGGGAGGTGGGACCGACAAAAGTCAGCATGTACAAAGGCTGGGTTCCTCTAGAAGAAGAAGAGTTTTATCGTTTTATTGGACTGCTTATGTACATGGGAATGATTCAAGTACCAGGAGTAGAAATGTATTGGAGTGAAAAGAGTCTATTCAATGGCCTTTGGGCGCGATCATTTATGACAAGATTTCGATTTCAACAAATTATGTGTTTTTTGAAAGTATCCCACAGAAAAACTGAGAAACAAGGAGACAAGTTATGTAAAGTTCGTTTTTTGTTTGATATTATGAGGAGAAAATGCATGAATCTTTATCAGCCAGGTTTGAATATTTCTGTTGATGAGAGGATGGTAAAAAATAAAGGAAGGTTTTCATTTAGGCAATATATACGTGACAAGCCTACTAAGTGGGGCATGAAGCTTTGGGTTTTAGCAGATTCTTTGTCTGGTTACACTTACAATTTTGAGGTTTATTTGGGAAAGACAGGGTCTGGGAAAGTTAGTGGAAATGGTTTAGCCTATGAAGTTGTTATGGATCTCTTGAAATTTCTTTTAGCTCGTGGCAATAAGGGTTACCGTCTTTTTGTTGAAAATTTTTATTCAAGCATTCATTTGTTTCTTGATCTGTTGAAGAAAGGGATTTTAGCTTGTGGTACTATTATTTCCAATAGGAGGGGATTTCCAGCAGAATTGAAAAATGTGAAACAGTGGGAGAAACAGAATGAGAGAGGGGCAATGAGATGGTGTAGACAAGGGAATATTTTAGCACTTCAGTGGAAGGACAATAAAACTGTGTCTGTGATTTCTACCATGCATGGCTAATAGGAGAACTAAAACAAATGAAGCTTTTCAAACTTTGGAACTTAGACAACCTAAAGTCATAACAGATTATAATATGCATATGGGTGGAGTTGATAAAAGTGACCAATTACTAACCAAATACAACATGTTACGCAAGACAAATAAATATTGGAAGACATTGTTTTTTCATTTTCTAGATATTGCCAGAGTAAATAGTTATATTTTGTTTCAGGACTGGAGAAAGCAAAACCCTGATTTGAAAGAACTAGATAGAAGTAACAAGTTTAATCAGCTTGCATCTACAGAAGAACTAATCAGGCAACTCGGGAAAATTGACGAATTTGCAGATGTTCCAACAGCCTCAAAACCAAAAATTTTTACTAATCACCCAATTATTCCAGGTATTGTTCCAACTTCTCAGAGAAAGAACTGTAAGCTATGTTATGATAAATTACATGTTGAACAGAAAAGCAGATACTTCTGCAGAACTTGTAATGTTTTTCTGTGTCTGCATGACACACGGAACTGTCTTGTAGACTACCACAAAATATAATTTTATACATATTCATCATTGAATATAAGCCTCAGATGTTAGTCTGTACATGATGAAGTTAATCCTGATTCTGTTTAAAATTAAGGTTGTTTCCCTGTATAAAATTCAAATGAATAACAAAATATTTATATAACATGACAAGTTGTACAACTTTTTCCGTTGTGGTTTGTGGCAGTTCTCGGCACAAATAGTTCACATATATGCATTTCAATTTTTTAAATATTTCAGTCATTTACTGACAGAATGTCTTGAAATTTGGATATATATTGTAAAATTGGATGTAGTTTGTTAAGATAATAAAGTTTTTCAGTTTCCTTCAAATACTTTTTTTTCCTTCTATCACAGTGTCCATTGTGGTTGTAAATTTATGTACTTTTCAATTTTTTTTTTCCATAAAATTTGGACCCCAGATCTTTTTATTGTCATTATAATTAGTCAAAACTATCATCAAATGGCAGCTAATTCAATTCTGAATCCATTGATATATAACTTGCTACTCTATCTTAAATAGAAAAAGAAATAGGGCTCTTTATCTGTCGGCAACATTCAGTTTCCATAAATATGCCATAAAAACCAAAGAAGATTGAGGGCTAGGCATGTACACCTACTGAACAAGAAGTGCACCGAACCGTTATCATTCTTGTTACTACTACTACCTTTATTATAATATTATTATTATTTCACCACACATTTATCAAAAGATATGTACATGAAATGACATACGGTGCAAACCTATTTAATATTTATTATTAAATTACACACACGCATACACAAAAAAAGGCTCGTTTGTCTACCTGGCCTCACGCCTGAAAAAAAAATAATCAAATTTGGCAAGTGGTCGGCCAGGGGTCTCACTTATGTCGCGACGTCATCTTCCAACTAGTCGGTCGGTCTAGATCGGTTAGTGTGCGCTTGGGTTTAGTGTGAAATGTGGACCGTGGAGTTACAGGTAACCAGCGAGTATGTCACTTCCGCCAAATCGCGAAACTAGGTCGCTGCGGTAAACAAGAATTGAAAGAGACGGTCTTCACCAAAGATAGTGTGCATATCTGTTTACTGTGCTTTCTTTATACTTTTCGGCTGATTGAAACTATTTAGAGCCGTTTGCCGGCTCTTCCGCCCCGTGGAAATGCACAAACGGGTATTGATTACCATCGCGACCTACTTTCCGCTCCATGCTAACAGTGGTTTTGCGGCGCCTCTCGTATCTCGCAGTGCAAATCAAGTAATAGTGGAACCTCTCTATACATACATACTCTCTGAGGTAACCGCGCGCACTAGTGACACTGAAACAATTCGCTACGGCGCGCATTAGTGACACTGAAACAATTCGCTTCGGCGCGCACTAGTGACACTGAAACAATTCGCTTCGGCGCGCACTAGTGACACTGAAACAATTCGCTTCGGCGCGCACTAGCGGATTTCGATCGGCCGACTGGTTGGATTTTTTTTTTTACTTAGAGTTTCAATGAAACCTCGCCTACCCGCCAATTAGCTGGATCTCACAGAAACTATTGCTTGCCTCTGCTTGATTTGCCGTGCCAGTTCATTCACAGGAAACTCAAGTCTGAGTCAAAATCCGACATAAAAAAGATTTAACTCAGTAAGCTCTTAAGAGTTAAATCTACGCTGTTTATGGTTCAGCACATATACTTTGAAATAGAAACCTTGAGTTTCATTCAATGTATTTTGTTCGAAGTGTCCGCATACCTACTTGGATTGTAAATCGAAGATACCTGTATCTTCGTAGCGTGTTGCGACAACCCTATGTAGCCCAGACATCTCCCTAATCACCCCAATTCGACGAAGCATATCGCCCAGGTCGTGATAAATGCAATTGTAGCCGATGAATAATTATGTCTGGCCTCTGATTTAGTTTTAAATATCAAAACCAAAGCAAAGTAATGAACTCTTTAAAAAATCTTCCAGCTTTTAAAAACCTTTGGTTGATAAAATCCCCTACATCAAAAGATTCGATATATGCAGTTAGAGTTCAGCTTATTGAGACATCACTGGCTAGATTTTGCTTTCAAATCAATCCCCGTGAATGCGAAAATTGCTTATAATTGCAAATAAACCGCTCTTATGAAATCTACGCGAGTAAGGGAAATGGATAAATTATTTTCAATTGACATAATATTTTGAAAGTCAACTCCCAAGTCTCAGGGGCCTTCCCTTCTCTCTCTTAAACTTTTCCGACCCTCTAAATAAGTTGTAAGATTCTTGATTATAGGATCTTCAATAACAGGATAAGTGGCGTGCATGTATGTGTGTGTGTGTGTGTGTGTGTGAAAGAGTGCGTGTGTGTGCGTTTGTGTGTGATTGCATCATTTCACACTCCCCTTTCTGCATTTAATGTACTGTCAACCGGGCAATAACTCCGTTTTTGTTTTGTTTCTTTCGATATTGTCAAGTGAGAGATCGGTCTGTCATGCGCACTCCACTCTTCAGCTAGGCGATTGTCTGTCGCATCCAATGTCAACATTTTCCCCCTCCCAAGTCGTTCACTTTCATAATTCTTGAATTAGGGAGGGAATAATAATAATTTGGGGAGGGCACTTGACACTCCGTTCCTGATGAGTACCTCCGTAAGATCATAAACAAGCTCCATCAGGTAAGTCTCGCTTGTTTAATTTAATCTTACCTCAGTACCCATTATTCACTCCGTGTCACTTGAGACTTTAGAGCTACAGACAATCGCTCAAAACTATATACAGCTATTGTGATATAAATATATTGAACAGATATAATAATATGAACGTACTGTCATTTCCTCATATACCAATCCAGAAGTCCCCGTGCCATATTTTCTGTCTTTTTTCTGTAGAACTTTGAGAACGTAGATTCTCTTGACCAGCCTGCTGCCTTCATAACGGTATCTACTGATATTCCTCTCTGACAAGCAGCGGAAACGCTCGCATCCCTGATGCTATGTGCAGAATAAACATCTGCGTCAATTCCGGCCCAGCCAAGTCCCTCTTTTATCCATCTTGACAAAGTGTCCTTAGACACCGCCTTAGAAGGCTTTGAAAAGCTTATAAAAAGCTTCGTCTCTGATTTTCTCAATGGTTTCGTTCTATCTATGTACTCGTGCAAAGCACTAACTATGCACAGTTTGTGGTTTCTTGGGTAAGCAGGTAATTCTATAGGAGCAATATGTTTCCCAGCCTTTGACTGCTTTACTAATTCTGTAATGAAGAAAGAGCATTTGTTTTCGGATAGTTTCATGGACTTAATGTCCAATCGTTGCAGAGTTTGACACCTTTGACCTGTGAGAATTGCCAACAAAAGCAGTGTTTTATGGGTTAGTTCCTTTAGACTCATGTGCTCATTTTCAATTTGATTTTCAAAATAAGATAGAACTTGGTCCACCTCCCAAGTTTCTGAATCTCTTGGTAAAGCTGGTCTATTCTCATAGACCCCTTTTATCAGCCTCTTTACTCATGTAACTCATGTGTCTACATTGACACATTGATTGAGTAATTTGATGTGGTTATTGAGAGTAACGATTTTATTGAATTGTTGGAACCCGTGCAGTTAGCACACTGCCAGTTCTATGGAGCTTATTAAGCGTCATGTATAACCGATCTCGTCTTTATATTGACGAGCTCCCGAGAGGGCAGTATTAGACTGTTTAGGGAGGTGATTTTTTTTGTGTAGTGATGAGTAGTGAGTATTGATTTTATTGTCGGCTGGTGCCGCCGCCCGAAGAGCCATGAATTTGTCTCATGGGAAGAGTCTGTATCAGTATCGAGGTGATGTCGATGTAAGAGCTATGTGAATTATATATATTGAGTATATTTTTTTTTAGTCGTCTGCGTATGACGTCGACCCGAGGAGAGCAATAATGAGATTGCCTCATGGGATGGATTTTTCGATTATTTGAGAGATGTTTGGCAGTGCTAACGTAGTACACTGCGTATCCGCGTATTCGCGTGTTATTGTTGAACCTTCTTACAGGCATTGTAAGCCCCACGGGGCAGTGTAAGGCCTCAGGGCAGTGTAAGGCCACAGGCAGTGTAAGACACCGAGATGCAGTGTAAGACCTCTGGGCAGTGTAAGGCCGCAGGCAGTGTAAGACCGACGGGCAGTGTAAGACCGACTAGTTATGTAAGGAAGGGAGTATTCGCGTTTTCAGATATTTTGCAGTGGTAACAGAGGACACTGCGTGTTCGCGTTTTTGAGAGTTTTTTGCAGTGGTAACAGAGGACACTGCGTGGTCGCGTTTTAAGAAGTTGTGAAGGAGAAGGGTGTTGTTTTTTTATACAACCGATTATGTCTATGGTTTTCCGCGTTTAGTGGACCATCTAACGTAATACTAGATATGACAAGTAAGAATACTGATTATGATTGTAACTCTCCATGCGGTCAGTGGATGAGTTATCTAAGAACATACCCGATATAGATATTGAATTGAACCTATTATGACTATATACCGAGATGACCATGACATTTGACGTGTGCATGGCTTGCGTACGGAAACGGCGCATTAAATTAGCTGCTATCGCCTGGTGGCACCTCATGTATCCCGGATTGGATATAATTAGAAATAGATTAAAGTGTAATGTTATTTAATTGAGATTTAGATTATTGTTGAATGCGAGAAGCGCTATATAATTCTTAAATCAAGACGAGCGCTACGCAGATTTTGAAAGAGTACGTCAGGCTAATTATCTTGTCGACGTTTGTTATTTCAGCTTCACTATGGCGAAATTTATAATTGATAAACCAGAATATGTTGCTATTTTATATAGAGACTGTTAAGCATTGAGGTTGAGCATTTTTCACCTTTTTCGGAGACCGTGGATGGTTTCACAAGGTATTGTCCTACCAATTATGGACATTCTTTCTCAAAATTTCCATGTGATTCCTTTTTCCACTAGCGTCCATCCTGACCATGACTTGAGTTTCAGACAACCTTGACGCCTTTGTCTGCGGGTCAATGAGATGAGGAAATGGCAAACCGAGCGACCAGACCTACTGCTGCCAGGATACCATTACTTTAATTAACTATTGTTCGTTCATGTTCTATGAATGTATTAATTACGCTCAGTGAAGCGATGAGCTAGTTGCTCAATATTTCAGTCTTTACAGTATGTCTGTGTGAGAGAAGTTTATCACTTTAATTCTTAAGTGCTACAATAATTATATATTATCACAGAACGTCGCATATAAATATACATATGCTATTGTCCATCGATAATGCACGTTCTTAGAATTATTTTTTTTTGACTTTCAGTAACGCTATATCTTTTTTACAATATAGCCCTTTCCAAAGTACTATTACATAGCAACGTTAGTAGACAGTTATGTCGTTCAAACCCTAAGTTTTCACTGGGGTGGGGGATGTGTCATGATCACATTAGGATCATAAATGCCGTGCTAGGTCACGACGTCAGTGAGTTAATTTTTACGATCTTGTGGATTATAACCAGCGTAATTTGTCCTTGAGCTGTTCTCGTGAACAGTTTGTTTTGAAACACCTTTTTTCTGATAGATGGAGAGAAGGAGGGGCGAGACAGAATAAATGTATAGCTAGGAATGACAGAGCAGTTCTCGACCCCCGTGATTTTGATTAACATAGATAAGGGGCGAGTAAAGGTAGTTTATTTAGACGCTTAGTTGGCGTTCGGAAATTCGTGCATAAGAGTAGAAAGCACGGCGTTTTAAGATTTTAGTAGTTAATGTTTCGCATTTTAAATTTTGTCTAGACCGTAAAATTGACCTTGATTTTGGCGCAAGGCCATGACAAGCATAAATTAATATTGCAGGCTGAGCTGAAGCGACTGCACCAATCAAATGTATGAGTCTGGACGGAAGGTCGAGACATAGCTTTAGTATTTAAACCCGTGCAGAGCTTAGATAGAGGCCACATGTAGACAATCCATTTACGAGGTGGACGGCGATAGTCCTCAGCCAGATGAGAGACATAGAGACGCAGTTGAGCAGTCCATATTGTGAGGAGCGCCATGATTTAAAGCTCCAGAGCCTAAGCTACTTGGTTTGATATAAACCCACAGCGTTTACATCCAGCGCTCTCACTCCCAGTGAGGGCCCTATGGTGAGAGTCCATACTAATTTGTAATGATGAAATTGAACCGTTCTACTTGCTTTTGAAGACAGTTTCAGAGCTACCGCCAGACAACGCATGGTTGTACAAGCATTCTCCATGGCGTGTCTAGAGGAAATGTCCATATCATAACATGTCTCATTGAATTAATAGAATTTAAACTGTTATATCCGTCGCCACGTGCGCGGATTCTATTTGGCATATAACTCATATGACCTGCAAGTAGTTAGAGTGAATAAGTTAGTCTTTATAGAAAGCTGTAGTTTCATTAGTTGGATTCAGTTGCCTTTGAATTGATATTTATATTTATAATTATATTTGTTACATTACTTCCTGTAATTAAACTGCCCTACAGTTCTGCTAAAAATCAAAGCAATTGATTTATTTAGTTTTTAGAGTGCAAGTATTTTTTTTGTGTGTTCGTCGATTGTGGGAGCGGACCTCGAAAGAGTGTCAGTCGAATTCTCCCCATCTAACCCACATCGCGACAAAAGGGTGTTCTCCTTCAATTTCACACAGGTTTGAAAGTGCTGACCTCGCGGCACAAATAGCATTATAAACGTTACCTTTTTTATAGAGATGAGACAAAAAATGGATGGCTGTGGCTAAAGGAGGTGTAACCATCCGAACGCCTTTCTGATTTGCATATGCTTTTCCAACTGTTGATGTAATTATCATATACTTTACCCCTCTAACGCCCAGTGTACCATAACTGAAATAGGTCACCTGGAGCCAAAATCCTTTATCTTTGATACACTTATTCTTCTTATTTTATGAGCAAATAATTTCTGCAATTACATATATCTATCTATGGTTTGGGGATAATCTGACTTCATGTATTTATATTCCCTGGCTTTTATAGCGATCCATGAGACAATACAGCAGAGTAGACTCAGAGACTTTGCTAGTCTGTGTGTCAGGTTTGGGGCAGCTGGCAGACTGAGTAAATTCATTCGAGCAGACATCAGCACAGGCTTGTCTATCAATATCTTCCCCAGCTCTGCATACCACGGTTGACTCCTCCAGAGAAAAATTGATGGCTGTGGCTAAAGGAGGTGAAACCATCCGAACGCCTTTCTGATTTGCATATGCTGATTTGCATATTCCTGTGGCTTGGTCTGTCCTGATTTTCTGAATCACCCTAGGGATGATGCAGAAAGGAGGGAAGGCATAGAAGTTAATACCCTTCCAGCATATAGAGAAAGAATCAACAACAGAAGATTCTGGGTCAGGTTTGAAGCTAGCATTAGGTTTGAACTGATATTTTTTACTGGATGCAAATAAATCAAAATCAGGTTGAAAATTTAATTTTTGCGAGGCCAGATTCAAAATTTTGGGATTTAGCTTTCACTCCATGTCTAGGTTAATGTTTCTGGATTCATTATCAGCAATTACATTTTCTTTCCCTGGGATATATGCTGCTGATATCCATATTGATTTACTCCCATAAAACATCCAGATCTGTTTTGTCATGTCATTACAGTCAACTGAATGACTAGTTCCCATATTGTTTATGCATGCCACAGCGGCCATGTTATCCAGCATTAATCTAATGTGACATTTAGACAGTTTAGCTGCAAAAACTTTCAACGCTAAGTATTCTGCCTTTAATTCTAAGTTATTGATGTGTTGTGAGGCCTCTTGGAAATCCCATTCCCCTCCTGTTTTAGACTCACCACATGAGCCTCCCCATCCTTTTAAGGCGGCGTCTGAATAAATTATCAGATGTGGTTCTCCATGTGTGGTGTCTACAAGATTAAATGCGTTCTCAATATTTGTCAGCCACCACTTAACCTCTGGTTCTGCTTCACTTGATAAGTCGGTATTTACATCATAATTTCCTCTATTTTGTTTTAACGCCCTTTTCTTATTCTCTTCCATTTTTCTATACCAGAAAGGTCCATACCAGCTGTCCGATGAGTTTTGCCAGTTCTCTAATGCTAGTGGTTTTCTCCCTCACTATGTGCAGACCACTGTCACATATCTTCTTCTTCTTCTTAGGTGTCAACCTCACGGTCATTGAAACTGAATCAATAATAAAACCTAAGTATACTATATTAGTCGTGGGTTTAAAGTGACTCTTAGTAGGGTGTATCACAAAGCCCTGCTCTGAAAACAGCTCCACTGCCTGCACAATAGTATGGCTACATTCTATTTCTGATTCACTTATGAAAAGACTATCACCAATAAAGATAGTAGTGTAGATTCCGTTACCATGGAGAAATGCTAACACAGGTTTCAACAGTTTAGTGAAAAGTCTAGGACAACAAGCCAATCCATTTGGAAAGACCTTAAATTTGTACAGCTTTTTGTTCCAGTAAAACAAGTATTCTTGATCTTGATTATTGATCGGAACACTATAATATGCGTCTTTGAGGTCGATTGAAGCCATGAGAGATCCTTTTAGGATGAGTTTCAAAGCAACCTGCAATGTGTCCATCTTGAAATGATAATATTTTACAGATTTATTAAATTCTCTTAGGTTTAAAATATTTCTGAACTTGTTATCTTTTTTAGGTTTACTGAAAATGAGGGAAAAAACTTCATCATATGAGTGCTCACATTTCTCAATTACCCCTTTTTCTACCAACTGGTTTATTTCTTCTTCAATAGCCTGTCTTTTCTCAAATTTACACTGGTTTGAGTAGTCTAGATAACCTTTTCCAATTGCGTTTACCTTACCTACTTTGTGACTAGCATCATGTTTAGATCTCGAAGTCCTTGTCTCAGAGTTAGTTTCTAAGTCTAATTCTATCTTAGCCCCTGATACAATTTGCAGCACACCCTTCTCTTGTGTTATCTGTTTCCATTTTCCAATATGGTGTTTTATCTGACCAGCCTCAAATTTCTCTACATTCACATGAAGCTTGTCCATTACTTTCATTGATATATGTTCTGCAGTTTCTCTACATCTTAAAAAAATTACTGGTATCTCTTTTTTATTTACTTTCTCCAACTCTGGTTTTGTCTCCTCTTTTCTTGTGCGGGAATTTCCCTTGTTGATAGGTCGGGTAGGGAGGGAATCCCCGGCCTCTTCCCGCTAAAAAAGGCTTTCTTCCGAATTGTGTCTGCTCTGAGATAACCTGTGTTCGTCCCTCGCTTCTTTCATCCTTCTTGGCAAATCTTCGCCAAATAGTTTGTTGCTCTCCTCCCCGTCGTCATGCTTTTTGTAACAAATGGCTCTGATATCATTGGGTAGATCTTTAACCATTTGGAATTTTCTCTTCAAAGATAAATCCTGCTGTGCATTACCCAAAAAAGCAACAGCATCCAGAGAATTTTCAATCACTTGATCTGCCATTTTCTTCAAATTTGTTTTGTCACCATGTCCTGATGACGCGGCATATTCATGTAATTTATCTGCGCCCAGTGCAATGGCGGTTGTAGCCTTGCTAATCATTTTTGCACTGCCGCCAATCTAGCATCATCTCGTTTTGCATTCCTTTTGAGCCCAATGTGTGTTTGCAACAATTCCTCATTAAGTATTGGTACTGTAATCATTTCACAATTATCAGGTAACCTATATTTCTGAACCTTTTTCTTCAAAGCATCTGCGTCAGTTCTTGTTTTAAAGCGCTTAGAGATCACTGTCATGATTCGGATATTGTTAAAACTCACGCAGAGAGTGAGTTGTTGTTGTTTACCAGGGCCATGAGAAATTGGCTGGTCGCCTTGAACGGTCCTCGCCAAATTATAGTTGGTGAGTAAATAAATGTAAAGTTAAACGGTTGGATTCACGCTTGTCGGTTTTAATGTTCGTGATTAATAAGTAATGGAGTAGGGGTGAAACAAGGTGGGGACAGTTGACATTGTTAAGTATGACTAGACAAGTTTTTGCACGTTAACTGGCTGGTAGAATAGTGCAGACGTATTACTACAATTAAAATGGTGGGAGGTTTCGACCTATGAGATAGCTGAACTAATTGGGCCAGCGGACTAGCACGCTGGGTAGTTAGATAGTATATAACATCGTGTAACGTTCAGATTTGGTGAATACAGGCGAGCAGAAGCATCGTGTCGTGAAGTATCTCCGGTCGACCAGTACCTGAACTGTGTGCTTTGAAGACAAGAAGTCCTTGCTAACGGACTGACTGAGCTCTAGAAAGAAAGGTCTGAGTGGGCTGACCTTTGAAAGCCCACGCTGCGCTATATTGATGTTCGCGCCTACCAGTAGGCGTGAGCAATGGTAATATATCTTATTTATTCAAGTATAATAGAGATCGGAGATAGAGAGAGAACTACAGCCTCATAGGAAGACTAAGGAAACCCCAGCTGGCACTCGACCACGAGTGTCCTGTATCATAGATCTATTGCCATAGTATGATTGGAATAATATAGCACATTGTTGATGAATTGAATAGTGATTGTGCATAAAATATAGTCTTTTGGCAACTGCTTAAATTACCTACAAGCCGAAGAGTGCTTCTGTAGGCTTTGAACGTACTGGGCTCTCCTAACCTTTAAGCCCATATGATTTATGGAGAGTTTGCCTGGCGACTGGCCAGTGGCGACTCACTTTAAATTGATATCTAGTTTCGTATAATATACCTATTTACTATTGATTGCAGTACCTCCATAGCTACATGAATATCATTGGTTAAGTTATTAATTAGAGTTTTTGGTTTGAATATATACCTCTATTGTCTTTTGTTTTGTTATTAATATTTATGTAAACTATGGCCTGACCGGCCTGACATATATACGCTCTAGTTATTTAGTACTTTTCTTGTGTGGTTGTGTCCGAGTGTGAGTTAGCTGCCTCTCGTGCAGTCGTAACATCCCCAAGACCCTAACTCTGCTCGTGACATCTGGAGGGGACCCCACTGACATCTGAAGAGGACCCGTCACCTTCTGACATCTAGAGAACACTACTATCATCGGAAGAGGACCCCGTCAACAGCTGCAGGTCTACCACTCTAAGACTCCACTGTTATTTATGTAATTTTTGTAGTTTATAGTTTTGTATACTGCTGATTTTTTTTTTTTTGTTTCTCCCCCACATGTCTGGCATGTCCTCTCGTCATTGATCCTGGGACCACTACGAGGGACTGACAGCTAGCATCAGGAAAAGACAAGACCAGCGCTGTGGACCAAAGGAAAGAGCCAGTCCATTTTGCCCAGTTAAGTGAACCATCTGTATTTGTCTTCGTTTGAGGGGTTCGTCGTTCCAGCTCCCCTACTTTTGACAGGCATTATTTTTTTCTTTTGTGTTAGATTAGATAGGCGGGAGGTTGGAAGGGATCGAGACTTAGCATACCTCTTTTTGCCAGACTAGCAGATCTAGATGGCGTTTAAAACGGATAGGAGATACGCTTTGCCTTGAATAGTTCTGTAGGGACCTGTTATTCGTATAGATTGTTAGCGTTCTATCTTCCTCGTATTTTAGGAAGACGTCTCTCCTGTTCTTTTTCTTACCTTTTTGTAGATAGTTTCAGGTTAGTCGGGTCTGTTGTCGTTCGTGATTTCTGTTAGTCTAGCGTCTTATTGTAATTTATCATTCGTTCTGTTAGTCTTGCGTCTTGTTTGTAATGTATTACCTTTTTATATATTCGTTATATAGTATTTATCTTTCTTGGTTACACTTATTTTTATATTTTTTTTTTTTGATTACATACTTCCATTGATTCACGTGTTTTGACACGTTGAGCGGTTTTTAGAGGTAACTTGGCTTGGTGAGAGGGAAAAGTTTTTAAGAATTAACCCTCCTGTGCTGTAGAGTGACAACACTGTTTAAGTGACAACTATTATTGAATTGTTGGAATCCGTGTAGTGAGTAAACTGCCAGTTCTTGCTAATTATTAATTTATACCGATCTCGTCTTTAAATTGACGGGCTCCCGAGAGGACAGTATTAGACTGTTCAGGGAGGTGACCTTTTTGTGTAGTGATGAGTAGTGAGTATTGGTTTTATTGTCGGCTGGTGCCGCCGCCCGAAGGAGCAATAAATTGTCTCAGGGGAAGAGTCAGTATCAGTGTCGAGGTGATATCAATATAAGAGCTATGTGAATTATATATATTGAGGATACTTTTTTTAGTCGTCTGCGTATGACGTCGACCCGAGTAGAGCAATAATGAGATTGCCTCGTGGGATGGATGATATTGGTATTTTTCGATTATTTGAGAGATGTTTGGCAGTGGTAACGTAGTACACTGCGTATTCGTGTTTTGAGAGATATTTTGCAGAGGTAACAGAGGACACTGCGTGTTCGCGTTTTGAGATATTTTGCAGTGGTAACAGAGGACACTGCGTGGTCGCGTTTTGAGATATTTTGCAGTGGTAACAGAGGACACTGCGTGGTCGCGTTTTAAGAAGTTTTGGAGAAGTGTGGAGTTGTTTTTTATACAACCGATTATGACTATGGTTTTCCGCGTTTCGTGGACCATCTAACGTAATACTATATATGACAAGTAAGAATAACCGATTATGATTGTGACTATCCATGTGGCCAGTGGATGAGTTACCTAAGAACATACCCGATATGGATATTGAATTGAACCGATTATGACTATATTACCGAGATGACTGTGACACTTGACGTGTGCATGGCTTGCGTACGGAAACGGCGCATTAAATTAACTGCTATCGCCTCGTGGCATCTCATCTATACCGGATTGGATGTTGGAAAGATTTAATTGTAATGTTATTTGAGATCTAGATTATTCTTAAATGCGAGAAGCGCTACATGAAATTTGAACGAGAACATCAGATTAATTTATCTTAAGGACGCCTCTGTTGGTGTTAATTAAGCTTAACTATGCCGAAATTTCTGGTTGTGATGCACCAGAGATTTTGTTCTCGTATTTTAGTCTGTCATATGTATTGGCGTTGGATACTGATTAGCACCTCATTCAGAGACCGAGGGATGGTATCACATATTGTTCACCCATTGTGAACACTTTTCACCTACCCCTGTGCTTTCCTTTGTTCCAACAGCTATTTTACTGACGTCGACCCGTATTTTGGCCACACCAGACGTTGTTGCCCAGGGTCGAGGACGAGAAGTCATGGCAGACCAGGAGTCCAGATCCACTAATGCCATCGATGCTACTATAGTTATCTTTTCTTGAGTATTATTCATTGTATGTATGCATTCCTGATGACATTCGCACAGGATCAGTGTTGTACTCTAAAATTTTAGAGTTATGATTGTTAATGTCTACGTATTTAGAGGTGGGATTTAATCCTCAGAGAGATATATACTTTTGGACGGAGCCTTAAGATTTTCATGAAGTTTTGTCCATCAATGATACCCGTCCTGTAGGTTTTTTTTGACTTTAGTACTAGTCTTAGTTATTACCTAGTATTCTTAGTTAAGTTAACCTTTCGAGCAATTTCTCGACTCATACCTTCCCCTTACGATAATCATTTATATCGTTAAAATTGCAAATTTTAACTGGGGTGGGGGATGTGTCATGATTCGGATATTGTTAAAACTCACGCAGAGAGTGAGTTGTTGTTGTTTACCAGGGCCATGAGAAATTGGCTGGTCGCCTTGAACGGTCCTCGCCAAATTATAGTTGGTGAGTAAATAAATGTAAAGTTAAACGGTTGGATTCACGCTTGTCGGTTTTAATGTTCGTGATTAATAAGTAATGGAGTAGGGGTGAAACAAGGTGGGGACAGTTGACATTGTTAAGTATGACTAGACAAGTTTTTGCACGTTAACTGGCTGGTAGAATAGTGCAGACGTATTACTACAATTAAAATGGTGGGAGGTTTCGACCTATGAGATAGCTGAACTAATTGGGCCAGCGGACTAGCACGCTGGGTAGTTAGATAGTATATAACATCGTGTAACGTTCAGATTTGGTGAATACAGGCGAGCAGAAGCATCGTGTCGTGAAGTATCTCCGGTCGACCAGTACCTGAACTGTGTGCTTTGAAGACAAGAAGTCCTTGCTAACGGACTGACTGAGCTCTAGAAAGAAAGGTCTGAGTGGGCTGACCTTTGAAAGCCCACGCTGCGCTATATTGATGTTCGCGCCTACCAGTAGGCGTGAGCAATGGTAATATATCTTATTTATTCAAGTATAATAGAGATCGGAGATAGAGAGAGAACTACAGCCTCATAGGAAGACTAAGGAAACCCCAGCTGGCACTCGACCACGAGTGTCCTGTATCATAGATCTATTGCCATAGTATGATTGGAATAATATAGCACATTGTTGATGAATTGAATAGTGATTGTGCATAAAATATAGTCTTTTGGCAACTGCTTAAATTACCTACAAGCCGAAGAGTGCTTCTGTAGGCTTTGAACGTACTGGGCTCTCCTAACCTTTAAGCCCATATGATTTATGGAGAGTTTGCCTGGCGACTGGCCAGTGGCGACTCACTTTAAATTGATATCTAGTTTCGTATAATATACCTATTTACTATTGATTGCAGTACCTCCATAGCTACATGAATATCATTGGTTAAGTTATTAATTAGAGTTTTTGGTTTGAATATATACCTCTATTGTCTTTTGTTTTGTTATTAATATTTATGTAAACTATGGCCTGACCGGCCTGACATATATACGCTCTAGTTATTTAGTACTTTTCTTGTGTGGTTGTGTCCGAGTGTGAGTTAGCTGCCTCTCGTGCAGTCGTAACATCCCCAAGACCCTAACTCTGCTCGTGACAATCACCTTAGCTAACGTTGCATTGATGGCTGGACCTTTGTCTTTATCTTCGTCTATTTCCTTTTCAATCATTCTGAGTATGTCCTCATTTTCCTCCTCACTTTGATCTACATCACTTGTGTCTGGCAAGTTAAGAAATTGGATGTCTGCCTCGGAGGCATGGATGCTGATGCTGTCTTCGTCTCTGACGTTTTGTGACCTACAATTGCTATCCCCCTTTTTTTAATCTAATCTCGTTTTTGACGTTTCTTTTTGTCTTCTTAAAGTTTCACTTCTTGGACTATCCCCCTCCAGATGTTCGTCCAGATCTCGATATTCATCCCGTCTTATCTCCAATGTTTTCCTCTTGAAGGGTGAAGCATCCTCTAGACCCTATTTCTTTTCTACTGTACGTTTCATTGTGCCCTCTGACTCCATGTTCATATTGATTCAGACCTAGTTCTTGATCTTGATCTAGATCTAGATCTGGTTGTCGCGATGTGGGTTAGATGGGGATAATTCGACTGACACTCTTTCGAGGTCCGCTCCCACAATCGACGAACACACAAAAAAAATACTTGCACTCTAAAAACTAAATAAATCAATTTCTTTGATTTTTAGCAGAACTGTAGGGCAGTTTAATTACAGGAATTAATGTAACAAATATAATTATAAATATAAATATCAATTCAAAGGCAACTGAATCTAACTAATGAAACTACAGCTTTCTATAAAGACTAATTTATTCACTCTAACTACTTGCAGGTCATATGAGTTATATGCCAAATAGAATCCGCGCACGTGGCGACGGATATAACAGTTTAAATTCTATTAATTCAATGAGACATGTTATGATATGGACATTTCCTCTAGACACGCCATGGAGAATGCTTGTACAACCATGCGTTGTCTGGCGGTAGCTCCGAAACTGTCTTCAAAAGTAAGTAGAACGGTTCACTTTCATCATTACAAATTAGTATGGACTCTCACCATGCGGCCCTCACTGGGAGTGAGAGCGCTGGATGTAAACGCTGTGGGTTTATATCAAACCAAGTAGCTTAGGCTCTGGAGCTTTAACTCATGGCGCTCCTCACAATATGGACTGCTCAACTGCGTCTCTTATGTCTCTCATCTGGCTGAGGACTATCGCCGTCCACCTCGTAAATGGATTGTCTACATGTGGCCTCTATCTAAGCTCTGCACGGGTTTAAATACTAAAGCTATGTCTCGACCTTCCGTCCAGATTCATACATTTGATTGGTGCAACCACCTCTAGCTCAGCTGCCGAACCGAGTTATTTTAAGTAACAGCCCTACGCAACGACCTTGGGTCGACATCAAAGGTCGAATCACTCAAGACAATAAAATGTAATTTTATAGCAATAAATTCTTAACATGTTCAAAACCCCGAGCTTTTACTCTGGATCACGGATTTTCTGTACGTCAACAGACGTCTCAATAACATTTAATTCCTACTCACCCCTTCCCTCTCTACTAAACCTAGTTCAAAACACGAGATATAAAAAGTGCTCAGTCATGCACACCTACGCTGTCCGTCTATCCTTCCCCACACCTTCTGTCTATCTATTAGGAAAAAAACTGTTCAAAACAAAATGTTTACGAGACCAAGTTATGCTGGCTCGCACAATAATTACGTTTGTAAAAATTACTCACTGCTCTCTCACAAAAATTTACTCAGTGGAAACATTTATGAATTAAATCTGTTCTTGACACTGGTCTTTAATTCATTCATTTCTTGCCTGACTGATGCTAACTCTTTCATCATATTTTGGATCGCTGCCGTAAGCGTATGTTCGCTCTCTCCTCCACCCGAAGAGGCCTCTATGTCACTGGCCCTAGTATTTTCATCAGCCTCTGTCTCTTTTTCTGCTTCTCTTCCCCCCTGAAAAGCTATACCTATTTCTGAAGTCTCCCCAACCTCCCTTCACCAGGCCTAGGCCTTGGCCGACCCACCATTTCGTATTTCGCTCGTTCCAACCCACGAGCAGGAGTAGATCTAGATCTAGTAACTGATCCTCGGAAAACCTGTACAATATTATTAAGAAATTTCCTACTTACCTCTGCTATGCAAAACACTGATGATCACAGTTTCACCTTACGAACGTAGAATCCATCACACAACAAGAGGAAAACCACAAATTTATTGAGAAACCAAAACGGAGCTTTCGCGGCTTGACCTAGTGGAGGCGCGGGAAAACCGAAGTGGCCTGATCTCTCAAGTGACACGAAGTGAATGATGGGAACTGAGGTAAGATATTAGTCATTTAAGAAGGCACGTTGGTCTAGAGGCATGGTGTTCGCCTCTCATGCTGAAGGTATAGAGTTCAATTCCCAGTCGATGCAAGAATGTTGGAATTTTCGGATTTTTCTCATATTTTCTTTCCCTGAACTTATGGTAGGTAGGATGGAGAACCTAGTCTTCTCGGATAAGGACGAAAAACTCGGATAGCCCGTGTGTACACGTTAAAGATACCTTAGCAGTTGGAGTCGGGAAGAGCAGGCCTAGCAAAGCAGCTTTCCGGGCAAAGTTAAAGAAAAACAAATCCCCCCCCCTCCCCCTCCCCACCCCCAACCCCCAATGAGCTGCCGACCACTGTGGCGACGACGTGTCTGCTTCACTTGTAACTGGGCTGCAAATGACACTAAGGCAAATTTCCCAAACGGGAATTAAGAGGGATACCAATACAAATGTTAATACAAATAATTTTTTCACTTAACTCAAGGCAAATGCTAGTTTAAAAAAAAAAAAAATCCTGTCACTTTTGATGAAATTTGACTAAATAACTGAGTTATCCATCTGGTCGTTGCTGTCATTCCTGCTGTTGTTACTTTCATCATTACTTCGAGCGCAAAACATCAGTCACTGATAGTCGGAGTCACGTTTCTTAAAGCCTTACACAGTGCAGACTGAACTTGTGCAAGGAATACAATTATTTCACAAAGATTATAACTGCCAAACATGGTGAGGTGAAGTACCTGAGAAAACAACAACAACAAAACAGACACTAAACAGTCTATAGTCAAACTGCCTTTGCAGACGAGCATGCCCCATGACTTTACTGTCTAAGTCAAGAACTTCATTTTATTCTCGCTCTGAAGATCTACGCTGTTTCTATTCATGATCTCCAAATTGCCAATCGTACCAGGTAGTTACAAACAAAACAAAACATCAAATTTATATCAAGCATTATCATAAACTCAAACAAATGATCAGTCGATCTTTTTTGTTTGTCCTTCGGAATAGGGCTGACGTTATGCAAGAAGATTAATCGCTTTTGACGAGCTTTGCTTCAGAACGATTCTAAAAAATACCACACGGAGATCACGACACAAATGAAGTGCCCAAAAGATCCAATCAGAAAGAGTTGACACAGATTATACAAGAGAGAAGACTTACTGCTCTTGTCCACAGCATCCGCTCCGCAATTTTTTTATTGAAAAGTAACGTATGAAAAACTCTCTTTGAATCTAAAGTGGTGTGGAGCAGAGCGGAACGGGTTCTATGGGCTAATATACTGTCGCAAAGAGTGCTTTACGTCATTGTCCGCAAAAACAGCGGAGCGGAGCGGATGCTGCCGACAAGAGCAGTTAGATGGCTTGGGCATATAATCGAAATGGGAAACCCCAGATGGACACAAGAGAAAAAGGAGAAGGCAAAAATTCGCCTGGTGAAGCACAATAGAAAAAGATTTGCAACAACTAGGCATTAGATGGCCTGAAGCAGAGAAGCTAGTGGAGGCGGGGGCGAGGATTACTCATAATCAAATAATCAGTGATTACCCTTCGAATATTGATTCTAGAATTACTACGCTTTTCAGATCAAGCCCAACTCCAAGTCCATTTAGTCAGTTCAGTATTCTATTCTACCTCGCTATTTGCGTTTTGTTATAGACCAAAACCCCTCTCCGAAAAGCGTCTTTACAGGGAACTACACATTATGAAGTGGTCCATAATCAGTGATTACCAAAGACGAAGAAGACTTGACTACACCCAGAAGCGAGCTTGCGCATAGCCTGTATTCGTCGAAGCGGCCCCCATAAAGCAGAATAGTGGGGGGGGGGGGGGGGGGGAATAGGATTATAATCAAAATTGACTGATTTTACCTATGCCTGTTTTTCACTATGGGGTCGTTTTCGTCCTAATCGAAAGGTAAAGAGCAGAGTGAAAGAGCTTGTGTGGATTTTTTGTTTTGTTTGAGGTAATCTAAGAATAATTTACTCTACCGACAGCAAGAGTCCCCAAAGCATAATAATATAGTCTAAATATAGATAATTATAAGTTATCAAAATCAGTCGAACGTAACAAGAATATCAATTCAATCGATAGGTCGCTCGAACCTATACCGCAACGGCCGATAGCCACTTCTCCGAGATCGCTAACATTGTTGTCACAGAGATGCCATTTAAGCACTTCCTGCCATTTAATGTTAATGGGTCCTTTTCGGGAAACTTTATGGGATGGTAGAATAACAAAATCTCTGGCTGTGAATATGACAATGAAAACCTACCGTTCAAATTACATTTTAAAAAATGGATGAAAAAAGTGCGTTTATAAGTCTGTTAGTATGAATTAATGGTATTTTCAGATTAGTTTAGCTTGTAAATTGCTGCATTTCTGTCCTATAAACAAGAATAGTCCGCGCAGCAAGGAACTCTTTTGATTTTGCAATGCATCGCAACCGTTTCGTTGTTTTAGTCGCAAGTATACATTTCTTTGTGAATGTGATACAGCGAGTCGTCCTAATATGAGGATCTCACTAACTTAAATTATGATTACTCTCTGCTGAGGGCCACGCTTCGCCCCTGAGTGGAGGCCCGTGAAGATTGGAGAAAGAGGACAGCCCAATGTGCCAAAGCAATGGTGGCACTAAGCGACGAAGTAAGTAAGCTTATTTATGGTATTGCAAAGTCTCATTCAGAACCAAAAGTCAAGCTGAAATAGACAAGAGCAGCATTTTGTCATTAAGCGATATAAAACAAATTACGAGCTGTAGGTCAGATTGGTTATTGTAGGGGACACCATAGTAAAGAGGCAAGGTGCTCGCCTCTCATACCGAAAGTACCAGGTTCGATCCCCGGTCGGTGCAGGCATGTTGGATTTTTTCTGGGGAAAAAAAATTCCTTCCCTGATCCTATGGTAGGTAGGATTGAGGGTGTAGTCTTCTCGGATAAAGACGAAAAACTCGGAGGGCCCGTGTGCACGTTGTGCACGTTAAAGATACCCTGGCAGTTAAAAGTCGAGAAGAGTAGACCGAACAAGGCCGCTGCCGGGGTAAAATTCTTTTAAGAAAGTAAAAACAGACAAACAAACAAGGTAATCCCTACCACAAAAACACACAGAAACAAGAAAAATTAAAATTAAAAAACAACAAGAAGAAAAGCGAGGTGAAAATGCCGCGGGGCAGCGAACCTCCTACACTAAAGACCTAAACACTCAGACTGCTTATTCTTTTAAAACAAAATTGGACGAATGGTCAGAAAAAGAAACACACAAATGAAAGAAACAGTGGGGGCAACACTTCGAGTACCATCTGGATCTCCTAAGAGAGTTCATGGTGTCAGATTTTACAGATGTAGATCAAAGGGTTTGAGCGTTTTTAAATAACAGGCAATCTGACAGACGGAGTTATAAGAAACTGAAGAAGCAACCAAAAAAATATAAAAAACTGATAAAAGCATTTCAGACCAGAAAGATATCCCATAGCATCCAATATTCACACCCAGTTCATAGACCAGACAAAACCAAATTTTCAGCTAAATAAATATAGGACTAGAATCCTCATAATTTTTTTTTACATTAACTTACAGATTCAATTCATTTTAAGAACAACATATTAAACAAATGCCTTGCCTCTAGTAACGTCCGGGTTTCCATTTCGAAGTTATTTACCGATCAAGTATTATGTTAACCTTGATGGTATGTACCATCAAAGGTATGACATCGCCTGGCGAGTACACATTAATCTTTCCAAGGCCCAGGGGTGTATTTTCCATTAGTAACACTGTTATTGTTTCTGTAATGCTTCATTGGGAATGTCGAAGTCCGCACTAATTTGTTTGTTTTTGTGGTGGAAACTGACAATTATCTTTTACTAATTTTAAGAGTTTTGTTTATTATTGAAAATGTTGTCTCATGGAACATTAAAGATTTCAAGCTCAAGTCCACTGTAGACTTTCTAAATGTCAATTCAGACAAATGCAATAAAAATTGTAAAGAAAAAAAAAAATAGAGGACAGAAGAAAATAAAAACACAATGGGATATTCACTCTCTTCGCTCCTTGCTGCCTTGAGCAATTTAAGGGGGGGAGGGGGGGGGTGCGAGTCTTGAAGGCGATTTTTGTTATTATGAGAAATAGACAATTTTAACTATTATAATCGAATTCAGGATGTCTGAATTCAGAAAATAAATGTGAAAAAATTTGTTTGTCATATTGTTGCCATGGAAGCGCCGCCATCTTGGATTTTGAGTCCCCAAAAAGTATAAAATTCAATATAGATAGGCTTCGCCAAATTTCACTGGATTTATTTGAAACTTCTCTTATGTCTTATTCAATCCAATTAAAAACTTTATACAGAAGGGAATTTTGATATCTCTGACAGATCTTTTGTTATAAATTTTTGAAAATGGTATGCAGCAGAATTCCATTTTTTCTTATTTTCTATCACCAAAAAATTCAACCAAAAAAAAAAAAACGAAAAGTTCAACAAATTTCCTTCTGTATGAATTTTTTTATTTGTTCAAACATGTTGTTAGCCATATTTTATACAAATTGGCCAATAAATAAAAAACTAGTTCACAAATCACTGATCAAAAGTGCAATTTCGAGAAAACCGGATTTGAAAGTTTTATTCAGTAAAATTATTATTGAAACGTGTTACACATGGCTAGAGTCATCATTACTGGTGTGCTGAGCCTCAACAATGATTTCCAAACCACCAAAGGCTTATGACAGATGTGTACGGAGGAGTAGCCTAGGGGTTTTGATAGCGACACTAAGATGTTATTTAGGGCTAATTTTGCAGCCCAATGGCATGATTCTTGTGCCTTTTTCTTGACCCCACACCTCACTAAAAGGCATATTTCAGGGTTATTGTAACAAATCCCAGACTGGGAGATGTACTTATTATGACAGGACAACAATCACGAACGAACAAGTATAACACTTAACAGAACAACCAAACAGACTCACACATTTATTATACATAAAAAATAAGATATCTATGCACTTACATTATTCAATTCAACTACCATCCAATGGTCAGCATTCCCGACATTCATTCCTCTACGGGTCCACAACCCGATAATACTTTCTAAAAATATGCTCTGGCCTCAGCCTCACATCTCTATATATTACTTGCTGGCCTCTCTTATTGGCGCCTGCTCAACCTAATCTCCGTATCTCAATCTCCCCTCGAGATCTTAACAGCACATTAATATTTCAACAGCACATTATATTCTCAATGGCACATTAACATCTTAATAGCACATTAACATCGTAATAGCACATTAACATTTGAATAGCAATAAGGACAATAACAACGTCCCTGTCTGTGGCCAGACTGCCACGACTCATGTGCTCCCGCTATCCTGCGCGACAGCTTCACTCAGGCGGCCTGTGGGTAGCCTTCTGGCCAACCCCGGCACAAGTCCGCTCACCGCGGGTGGCTTCTCTGCCCGACCCTGGCACCTATAAGAATAACATTACATCTGTAATACACCACACAATTACTATCCATTTCACCACTCATTACGAACCATCAAGCGTACTCACAATAGTCCACATTTCACTCACCACACATCTTACGGTAACACACCTCCACCGTGTCACACCGTACTCAGACTCGCTACGAATCCATGATCCTAACTTACATCTATCGCTCATTGCGCACATCTCTATACACAGTAATCAATGACTTTCACAGTCCTCACATATAACTTATTTCCATCATGGTCATAGGAGAATCTAGTACATCAATCATCATAATTATTAATCACAGTTCAACCTACCAGTCATCACTGGAAAACACACAACAATCTCCCGACTGCTCTGATCTCACGTCTGTCCCCTGGGACCTCTTAACTTGCAGTGATCTGACTATTCAGATTTTGCCTCTACTACGTCTCAACTTCACTCACAACATGCACGCTTCAACGTTAACTAACAGAAGTCAATATAGGTGAGCAGCCTCACTATCCCGTGAGTCAATCCCACACTTCCATGCCCCCGTAATCCTTGAATCCCGCTCACTCCACTCGTGACAGTTATAAACATTCAAAATTGACATTTGGTTAGTAAAATAGTGTTCCTAAATGGATAAACTAACAGAAAAGTACAAAATCGCGATATCGGTATTTTTAAGCCTAATTTCGAATTCAGGACCCGCGTCCCCGCGATAGAATACATACAAGAAAAATATTTTACATAATTTAATTTGTTAAAGTCACATCAAGTAATCGTCATCCATTTACCGTTCTTTCACGTGTAGCCCCCTTGCCCGTCAGTATTATTTATTTGTCATATCTTTATTGTAAATGAAAATACCTACGTCAGAAGCGTGTCAATTAAGGTGTGAAATACCATTCATAAGGTGATAATAATTTATGATTATACCACCCACATGATGATATAAACCACCATCTTGATGAATACTTCCCTGCAAATTGTTTCTATTTGTATAACCTGCACTGTGGCCACTAAATTTAAAACATGTCTGTAAACAAATGTTTTTAATGTTTTAAAATGTTGTAGACGCCCCAAGTTCTTATCTCTTGTATGACGTTCTCTGTCAGTGGCCACTTCACTTTTAACGTTATCCTTTATTTATTAATTTATTTATTCACTTACTTATTTATTTATTTATCTGTCTATTATATATTCATTTATTAACAAAAATGTCCACGCTATATAAATTACAGCCAGAGCGCTGTCATTTTTTGTACATCTTTATCGTTTCCCAATACAAAACTAAGTAAATTTTGATTGTTGTTTGATGGTAACTGCTGTTACAAGATTTGATGTTCCTAGTGCTTCGAGTGGAGACCATCAGCATTGTTCGTCGACCTCCTGTTCGAAATTAAAAGAATTCTTCACAATATCTCTGCCACAGCTCCCAAATATTGTCTGTTGAGAGCTAACCATTTATGCTGCCTGGTTACGTACATTATGCACGCTAATTAGAGACTGCTGTGTGGAATTTGTGCCATTCTTCCCAAACCTATAACTTTGCAGCTCTTCGACTGAATGTACCGAAATATTATGGTATGTGGACTATTGGTTTTCATGACATTACTCAAATAACTTTTGTCCTTTGAAAAGTCATCTTATTTCGTATTTTGACAAGAAAACTAAGCTTGAGAGGTAAATTTTGTTTTTCTAAAACGACAATGATTTACTGTCCTGCACCAAGACAGCAATTAAGGAAGTGGCTTGAACTAGTACGAGTCGTTCTGCTGTGAAATTGAATGTTTAAGGCGCAATTTTTGTACTACAGTGGAACCTGCCTAAAGCGAGAGATAAAATGATAAGACTACATCCGTAGACAAAGTGAGTTCCAAAACGGTGAATTGCAGAAAATTTGCACGATACCGAGGGCACGAATCACCGAGCGCACTGTAGCAAAATTACAGTAGTTTAGACGTGCTGCAGTTCTCGTTAAACTACTATCCCGTCTTTTCAGCAGTAGTGAAGGGAAAAGACTAAGAATGTCCCAACGTGTCATGGAAAATTGAAACCACCCACAAAAAATATAGTTTATGGCTTGAACTGGACTGAACGAAACGAACGTTTGAGCATTGATTTTTTGTTTTGATGAGAATAAAGAGTTGAATGACGCATGTTGCATGATGAAGAGAAGAAGTTTATTCTTTATGTTAATAATTAATCGAAGAGCATAATTAACTGCATTTGGCCTGTGTTCTGCGTTACTTTCATTTGAATCCAATTCATTGGAGAGATCTTTGTACATGTGCCCGTATGCGTTAGCCTGTGTACTGCTTTGTTTCACCTGACCTAACAATATAATGTTTGCTCCCTTTACGAAATTTTGAATTTTATTTTGTTTCTCTTTGGATGTTCAAAGTCAGCACTACCGTAGGTTTCTTGACGACATGAGTGCTTATGCTCAGTCGCAGTGCCAGAAACATATATTTGCGGTGGCAAGCTCAGGGGTCAGGGAATGTCGTGCAAAAACATCACTGTCAACATCACAATAGAAGAGCTTTCCGAAAACTGGGTAAGACAAAGTTTGCAATAGTTAGGTCCCTTTCAGATAGTCATTCAAAATTAGTGTAAGTCGCGAGTGCCAGCGTTCACTTAAAACTTGCCATGTCCGGTCTTCATCCGAAATTTTGACTGAACACTTTCAAGTTGAAACCGAACACTTACACTGCGTCTTACACTAATTTTTAGTGGCTATCTGAAAAGGGCCATGACTCTGGCAAAATTTAACGTACCCAGTTTTGGCAAAACGCTCTTCAATGTTGGGTGACGTTAGTTTAACAAACAAATGTAAAAAAAAATGTGGTCAGAAAACTGAATACAATTTTCTGGCCTTTTTCTTTTCTGTTTGTTTGTTGTTGTTGTTTTTTTGTTGCCCTTCTTATCTCCGTGAATTTTTTGTTTTTTTTAATTTGCATTGTGGACCAGGACGGACCGGAGCGAGATCAGCGCATCCAGCATTTCTTGCCAGTCTAAGAAACGCAATACAGGGATTCCCACATGTCCTAAAAAAATCAAAACTAAGGACCTATAAACCTTTAGACCGGTAGCTTTACGAAGAGTGGAGTATACAAACATGTATGGAACCTTTTCATTTACCGTCCTCCATATCACGTGATTTGCAAACAAAATGGCGGCGTGCCCCACTTGTAGGGCAGAAAGCTGTGGACAACAGTCGAACGATGCCATCCTCTTGTTGGACACCCAACTGTACAAACCGGTTACCTGCTGGTTTTGGCATAAAAATGCATCTTAGACTGCACACATATTCAGATGCCATCACTAAGGCAAGTGGAGGTTTTTGCCCTACACGATGCTTTTCGAAGGCGTGCGGCTCCCCGCAAACAACCGTAACGCGGAAGGGAAATTTTGATCTTACTCCAAAGCTCTGTGCTCTAGATAACAAGTAATGCTTCATTAATTTGTCTTCTCAGAGTGTAACAAGACAAGCCCTTCGAGGTTTTACTTTTAAATAAAAACAACATTTCATTCAGGAAACCGAGATTAATTCGCAAACATCCAATTAAAAGTCAAACCCTGTAAGACGTTGTCACATGCCATTCCTTTTCACGTAAAAATGGAAAATATGTCTCATTTTGTTCAGATATCACTTAGGAAGAATCAATGTGCTTTGGTACTGACATTTGGCATTCTGTCTAAGTCATCTTTAATCTATGTATTTCCCAAGGTTGATTCTACTCATCAACACCAACAGTTACCAAGGCCACATCTGGAAATCCAGGATTCAGATCACATCAGTGGGCATTAAATTACTTAGTGAACAATTTTACTGTCATCCCTGCAAGAGCGGATGCCATTTTTTTACAATCAGCATTAACTACACCGGACCGTTTATGTATCCGTTTAACTCACAAAAAACTGACCCAGCTCAACCATGTTCATGTGTGGAAACTGGCCATTTTTCAGTGTTTTAAAAAATTAACTGAAGCTGTAAACATTAAGTTACAGCTTTGATATCTTACACATTTTTTTTTTTTTTTTTGTATTTCAATTTCTGCCCATTTATATGCTCTCTACAGAACTGCTCTATCCTCACTACGCCTTCTTCTACGAATTTCAAAGTACATCATTTTTTCATTATTTTCGGAAAAGTCTGAAAAACAACACAGAGGACCACAAAACAAGTTTAAAAATGGAAAAAAGATGGCGTATTCTGAAATATTATTTCATATCTTATTTAATCACCAATAATACGTGAACAAAATTCAGGCGCACATCAAACATATTTTGGAAACAGAACCTTGAAGTATGTGGACAAAATGAATAGATTTTAGATCTAGATCTATACTTTTTAGTCTTGTCCGACTTGACTTATACTACTTCCATCCTCCCCCTGCCCGTCGCTCAATCAGATCTGTATTAATTGTTTACAAAGATGTTTATTTATCGCATTCATACAACTATGAAATTAGAACGTATCAGAAAATATGTAAAATTTGCACAAACAGCACTTGTAACAACTGGGACATGACCCATATTCATGTTTGATCTGTAATACTCTCATAAATTAGGCATCAAAGAGAGAGAGAGAGAGAGAGAGAGGCAAATCGAGAGAACAAGAATTTCTGTAAAGCGAATAGAGCGAACTTGTTTGGATTTGGCGCTATATAAATAATCTCGATCATTATCATTATTATTATTATATCAGTTTTTATTTTCAACCCCCCTGGTTGGTCTTCATCATTAATATCCCACGTAGGATCATTAAATTCATCATCAGGGTCGCTCAAGGTTGGTTCAAAGTCACTGTCTGCGGTTTGAACAGCTTCTTCGTCGCAGAACTGGTCAATACAACCTGGGCTTGTAACTCGCCATTTTTTCTCTCAATTCGCCAGGAAGTGCGAGAACGGAGTGATGATGAATAAATCTCTTTTTTTCCAATAAAGAGTTCTACATTGAAAATCTTTTGTATTTCCGTTAACATAAATAGTTATACGTTCGATTCTTACATTTATACATTCGCTAGCTTGGGAAGAATTTTCATAAAAACTCCGCATTTCCCACATCGACCCAGGGCTTGACGTCACGTAAGGACATATCGACTATAGTTGATATCAGGATTTACTTTGCGCCTCCCACGGTTTTTTCGTTATCTGTCTTTGGGCTAGCCTTCAGCCCTCAGATGCCTATAGGTATAATCAGATAAAAATGAAGTTAAAGATCAACGGGAAAAGTATGTCTGTGAATCCATATTAAACTCTTTGGATAAATCAAATGGCAGCATATTATGAATTAGCAAGCATGGTACTGGAAATGTGTTTGGACGGATTCGCTGATTTTCTGAAATTCGTCTTGAGTGAAAATTGACAGTTAAGTTTCTAATTATTTAAAATATGCCTATGGCTTCAAAGTAATGGAATGTATAGATTTTCTTGTTAACTGAATCAACATAACTGAAGAACGTTTCTCCAAAACTGGGTAATTCCCTCTGAATTATTTTGAGATGTAGCCCATTGTTTTAAATAAAGCCTAAATTAAAGCAGCATTTGAATTCTCGTTTAAGTATAAAGATAAAGGGTACCTAATTTAGCATTAGTACCTAAACAAATCTTGTTCTTGTACCATATTTTGACCTACATTTTCCCCAAACTTGTTAAGACTGTTGGACGTAACGAGTTTTGGCTGGCCCAGACTGCAACATAACGTACTGAAGCCTTACAGGGTTTCAATATGGTAATGTATAACATGTTATAGTAATATATCTATAGTGATAATTCTGCTTTCTCATTGGAGACGACTCCAACCAGACACCATTTCAACCACTATGATTATTGTTGACCACAATGGTAACACAACTGACATAGTAGCATTTCGTGTAATAGTTACTAAATTGGTTTTGTCAACGTGCAATTTTGCATTCCACATTTAACGATCCCAGTTTGTACCAAATCCTTTGCGTCGTTAGCAACCAAAATTTCATGATGTCCATTTCATAGCAAGGAATTTTTTTTTTGTATTTGTATCAGTGTATTTCTTTAATCTCATTTGGGAAATTTGCATTTAGTGCTATGGCAGCCCAATTACAACTAGAGCAGACACGTCGTCGCCACAATGCAACGCCAGCCGGCGGGTTTGTTGCTGTTGTTTTGCCCGTGCGGCGACCTGTTCCATACAATAATAGACTCTTATCATCTGTTCGGCCTGCTCTTCTCGACTTCCAACTGCTAAGGTCTCTTTAACGTGGGCAACGTGCACACGGGCCCTCCGAGTTTTTCATCCTCATTCGAGAAGACTAGGTTTAAGGTTGACATGGAGAGAGGAAATTGTGCAAAGTTAGAAATATAGAAATTTAATAGACCTGTGGACATGTCTGTCAACATCAGAGCTACTTTTTTTTTTTTAGGGGATGTAATTATAGATATTGGAAAATCCCAGAGATGTGCACATTCGCGCTTTTGGCTGCTAACCATTGGAAATTAGTTGCATTCTTCCTTGCCCTTAAGCAGTGGTAATTACTGAAATTTTCAGTTTGTATTTAAAACTAGACCAACAAAGTAATTTAATGTGACAGAGAAAAATCATTTCCCCGTGGTCTGGTATTGCATGAATAATGGACAATTACACGAAAAATTTCCCGAATATAATTCTATTTCCCGTATTACATGAGGTCTGTGTTGATCTCGCTAAGAAGGACGGCGTTTCCGTATACGTGAAAACATTCTTTCTGTTTCACTTCTTGAAGGTTTTTTTTTTTACGCTTCTTTTGCCGTCGCCGTTTCCACACGCATGAAAAGCCAGCCTTGGATCGTGACGTCAAAATATTGAGTTCAATGAGATCGAACGAATAGGCTTCACCAACTTTATCAAAAATTCCCAAATTCTGTGACCTTAACCTTGCTCTTAAGTGAGACAAACATTGCATTTCGTACTAGTCAGTTGATATGAGTAGTCTGAGCTTTACTCATGGCCAGTTGTTTGCCTCACCTTCTCCACTCACCACTCTATTTGATGGCTGACCTACATTCAACTAGCTGGATTTTCCCAAAAATCTTGGTTTCAAATGCTGTGTCATTTCCACAGCTGTGAGGACGGACATGAATTACCTCTAGAGCGAATCATGTTTGCGGCCACTGGTCAATGAAGATCTTGCACGTAAAACTACCAGACCGGCACCCATTACATTCGAGTCCTTTCTGGCGTCCATCTGGCGTCCTTGTTGGACGGAAGTAATTGCAAGTGGGCAGCGATATCAGGACAATAATAATGTCACCTTTCTGTTCTCAGCGCCGCTCTCACTTCGATTGAAACGTTATTCACCGGTTGCTCTTTGGGGCTACCCATAACTTTATTGTTGTTGCCCCACCCCTCCTCATGTACTCTTTTCGTACGATTAGCTTCAACGCCCCCCCCCCCCCTACTTCCCTTTCCCCTTTTTAAATGAGCAAATGAACATAAGAAAGGTGAGGCTTCATGACCAACAACAGTAGGTAACATTTGATGTGGACAGTTTGACAGTTTTATGAGATATTAGTTTCAATGTAATCCTACAATAAAAGGGCGTTCCCATCATCTCATGCTGCACTACTGTGAAGTTTTGATGATTAACCTCTTACAGCCACGATCGTGACATTTTCTTGAAGAACGGGATGGAGCGCTATACAGATGCTATGTATTATTATTATTGTTATTATCATCTTCATTCAATCCAAACTTCATCTGGTCAGTAGTATATTGGAAAAGCTGCTCTCATAAGTGAATACAAATTCCCATCTGGTGCTTCTTCGACTAGTGGTTTTTTGATAATGATTACTTCGTTTCTTGAGTATAGTAACAGAATCGTTGTATCTCCTCTGTGACGTTGTGAAATTAGGGACGTGATACATCTATTGACAACACTGATAGTTATACCTTGTAACAACAAAAGTCATAGATTCAAGGCTGGATTTAAATTTGGTCAGGTCCAGAGTTATGTAAAGCTTGGAGGCCCCCTATGGAAGGTTACGAGGTGTAAATACTAAGGGCAGTGATCTACCCAACACAAAGACCTCAAACTTGTTGAAAGGTTACATAGGAGGCCTCACAAACGTGCAGACCGCCACCACAGAAACAAATATAAATTTAGGAGCGAGACATGTATGGCACGTGTTTAATGGGAGTTTAAATATAATTCATTTTAATTACATATTAAAAATGAACAATTCCTCCAATTTTTAATGCAAAAAAAAAAAAAAAAATGAATAAAAAAATTTTAACTTGTGTGATTGTAAGGCCCCTCCAGATTGTGAAGCCCATCCGGATTGTGAAGTCCCTTCGGATTATGAGGTCCTAAGCTGTAGCTTATTTAGCTTAAAATACCTAATCCGGCATTGTGATCCTACATCCCAGAAGTACCCTTATAAACACTGTCGACACTCGCCCGTTACACAAATAACATTTGCGATCGTATATTGATTGTATTCTTTGACGATAACATTTTGTTGGTGGCGTGAAGCTGAGAAGGTTATTGAAAAGACAAAGCCCTGTCACAGCGGCAGTTCTGAAAGCAAAATTCCAGTGACTTCCCCGTGTACATTTACAAGTCCAGAAATTGCATACGAGTTCGAAATCCCACTCACTCTTATCAGTCAGCTTCACTCTTGACTTTTCTCAATTAACTGAATGTAAAGAGGTGGAGATATTAATTTCCATTTCATTGTTGCTAAAGCATTCTTCATTCGTTCCTATTTTGGTCTGTATTAGCAAATTGAAATTTCCGGACATTCAATGCCAACTAAAATTTATAGTCGATGACACAAAAAGAGTTATTTTCCATAACTGTGCTTTAGATTAATTTTTTTAATACACTCGGCAGGCTGGTTGACACTTGCCTCATTCCAGACGCAGAAAAGAAAGCAAGAGTTTACGTTATTCAAAAATTCCACTGAAATCAGGATTCTTGTTTTCAAAGACTTTCAAGTTCCTGGCACTTATTTTTGACAGAATAAGTGGCCTTGTCCACAGCATCCGCTCCGATCCGCGATTTTACGGAAAATGATGTATGAAAAAGTAAAATATTCTGCCTCTATACCGATGAGGAGCGGAGCGGAACGGATGCTGTGGACAAGTATAAAGAGGCAAAGAGTGCTTTACTTGTTCACACGTTATTTTCCATAAAATAGGGGCTCTTGGAAGGAAGGGCTGGAGCGACTCACACGGCCCTGTTTCTCAGTTTTATGGCTTTTAGTATGAAAATGTGTCGTTATCACCGGGAGTCAGGGTCGCCAGTCTCCGACTAATGCCTCAAAGCGACACCTCGAATTTCCTGCCCTGATAGCAATTAGTTATCATTCGCCCTCCATTGCTGTAGTATCATTGAGCGTTGTTTAGGACTCCATTCCTCGGCGCGGCCATTCTTTCATCACCATGGTTACGAGTGCACCAAAAGCTATGAAGAGCAGTGTTTCTAACGAAATAATGTCTTTTATTTCACCCATTTGCTTTGGGTGACACGAGTGTGCGTGAGCACTACTGGCGATCCAGAATGTCCCTAATTGAGACTGATAACGGTGGAAGATATTTCAGAACATTATCGTTGATGTAATTGTGTCCGTACTGTCTATTAATTAGGCCTATATCGATATAACCTTGCGGTGGTCCCACATGAGAAACACAATTTGTGGATCGCACAAGTGCAGATAGCAGTTGTTTTTTATTTGGGCAATACTTGATTGCATATTATTATAACAAACTTATTTATGTAAAACTATATAGTACAATGCCTATTATGAACGCATATGTCGATGCAATGGGTTCGGTAACTGCAACCAGCCACATCCACTAATTACCGCTTCCATAGCTGCTAAATTTTACTTACAAATGACCACGAGATTTGAAGTCTTAAGCTAGAGGCGCCCTGAGTGGTGACAGTTTGGCGTCGGTTCTGACCCAGCCGTGAACTCCCTGTGACTCAACTAACTGGACAGACTTGTCGTGACCTTAGTTCTTTTTGTACTGTCTCCGTTTTCTGTGAAACTGGAGATCTTTTAGTATGTAGAAGAGTTACAACAAAGGCACATTTCGACATATACTTAAAATGCGTTGTGGCACTTTTCAAGATTTAGTTTAACTCTTTGTGTGCAAATAGCCAATGAATCGGTTCTTCCGCTGGTCATGTTTGTGCCAATCACCGGTGTATCGGTGCACGAGAATGCTAGGCTGTTTCGGGAAGAAAGAAAGTTAACTTGTATTCATAAATGTTAAGGGGTAACGTTGCCAGCGTTAAAGATACCTTGGCAATTGGAAATTGAGAAGAGCAGACTTAACAAGGCCGCCGCCGAGGCAAAATTATTAAAACAAGAAAAAGCTAATCCTTTCCATGACCCCTTCAGCCCCCGAAAAACGTCAATGCTGCACTGTGGCGTCAACGTGTTTCTTCCAGTTATAAACGGGCACCACTGACTAAGGCAAATTTCCCAAATGGGGTTAAAGAAGTATACAAAATACAAAAATTAAATTTGCCCTGAATAATTTCGTCTTCAACCGCTTATCCATTCTCGAATTTAAAGCCGATCTATTCAAAGAAGTGGAAAACAAAGGAGTGACATAAATACTTTATCAGAGGAGTGATCCCTTATTTCTATAATGATTAAGAAAAAACTCGAGGGATTTGTAACTAGACCTACTGCCACTCATACAGCTTGGATTTGCATGAAGTTTTACAGGTACCTTCCTCTTGACCTGTACAAGGTTTTTGTGTTTTTTTTTTTACATTTTTTTGGAAGATCCAAATGGTGGGGAAGTTTTTTTGTTGTTTTTTTTTCTCAGCTTTCTTTTTGCCAGTAATTTCGTGCCCCCGATCCATTCTTTTTCCACGGATACAGGACGTCATCTACACTGTTCAGGTTAGTGACATTAACATGAACGTTTTCCCCTCAAATGCCGACGGGGTGCTGAAACCCCTGTGTTAATTAAACAGCAGTAGAGACATCCCCTGACTTGCCCTTCACCTGATCTGTGGCACATTGAGTAGCCCATTGTCTCCTCTGTGTTCAACAGTTGATTCAGATTTGTATTATTTGAGGAGTTGAGGAAGTATTTTATTCAATTTTTGTGTTTAAAACACCAGTAATGGAGTCAAATGGTGGTAAAAATGAAGCATTTTCTAATGGATATAGCTATGCAACTAATCCTACTAAAACAACTCGATTTTCATATTTATGTAACTTGTCCTCTTCTCTCACTTGTAACAGAGTGAAAAGCGTGGAATTTTAATACTTCATACTTCAAACCACTATATTTAATATTTCCACAGTGTCGCGATGTGGGTTAGATGGGGAGAATTCGACTGACACTCTTTCGAGGTCCGCTCCCACAATCGACGAACACACAAAAAAAAATTACTTGCACTCTAAAAATTAAATAAATCAATTGCTTTGATTTTTAGCAGAACTGTAGGGCAGTTTAATTACAGGAATTAATGTAACAAATATAATTATAAATATAAATATCAATTCAAAGGCAACTGAATCTAACTAATGAAACTACAGCTTTCTATAAAGACTAACTTATTCACTCTAACTACTTGCAGGTCATATGAGTTATATGCCAAATAGAATCCGCGCACGTGGCGACGGATATAACAGTTTAAATTCTATTAATTCAATGAGACATGTTATGATATGGACATTTCCTCTAGACACGCCATGGAGAATGCTTGTACAACCATGCGTTGTCTGGCGGTAGCTCTGAAACTGTCTTCAAAAGTAAGTAGAACGGTTCACTTTCATCATTACAAATTAGTATGAACTCTCACCATTAGGCCCTCACTAGGAGTGAGAGCGCTGGATGTAAACGCTGTGGGTTCATATCAAACCAAGTAGCTTAGGCTCTGGAACTTTAAAATCATGCTCCTCACAATATGGACTGCTCAACTGCGTCTCTTATGTCTCTCATCTGGCTGAGGACTATCGCCGTCCACCTTGTAAATGGATTGTCTACATGTGGCCTCTATCTAAGCTCTGCACGGGTTTAAATACTAAAGCTATGTCTCGACCTTCCGTCCAGATTCATACATTTGATTGGTGCAACCACCTCTAGCTCAGCTGCCGAACCGAGTTATTTTAAGTAACAGCCCTACGCAACGACCTTGGGTCGACATCAAAGGTCGAATCACTCAAGACAATAAAATGTAATTTTATAGCAATAAATTCTTAACATGTTCAAAACCCCGAGCTTTTACTCTGGATCACGGATTTTCTGTACGTCAACTGACGTCTCAATAACATTTAATTCCTACTCACCCCTTCCCTCTCTACTAAACCTAGTTCAAAACACGAGATATAAAAAGTGCTCAGTCATGCACACCTACGCTGTCCGTCTATCCTTCCCCACACCTTCTGTCTATCTATTAGGAAAAAAACTGTTCAAAACAAATTGTTTACGAGACCAAGTTATGCTGGCTCGCACAATAATTACGTTTGTAAAAATTACTCACTGCTCTCTCACAAAAATTTACTCAGTGGAAACATTTATGAATCAAATCTGTTCTTGACACACAGACCATGTCGCGTAGCTTCGTTTTCGGCGCAGCCGCTAAATTTTATGGCGGGAAGCCATTGACCTCTTGACCCCGACCTAGTGGCGAGGGCTAGGCGGCCAAGTATCACTTGTTAGCAGCCGTACTAAATAGATAGATAGATAGATAGATAGATAGATAGATAGATAGATAGATAGATAGATAGATAGATAGATAGATAGATAGATAGATAGATAGATAGATAGATAGGAATCAGAATCGTAGCACAACTGGCACCCCCATACGTGCTCCTCTCCCCGCTCCAATATCCATTTGAAGGGTATTCTAAAACACGGTACACATGAAATTGGTTGACTTCGACCAAAGCCCAGTACCCGGTCTGGTATTAAATAATATAGAACGCTTGGCGTTCAGCAATATAATAATGGAGTTATTAAAATAACAAACAAAGAAATATACGAGAAAACAAACCAGAAAGAGCTAATGAAGTTGATCAGGGAGAGAAGATTACGATGGTGTGGACATTTATGGCTGATGGACAGAAACAGAACAGCGAGAAACATGCTAGAATGGAAGCCAACTGGAGGACACAGAGACAGAGGAAGACCACGCCTGACCTGGCAAGCAAACATTGAAAAGGATCGAAAGTTGCTCGGAAGCTCCTGGTACCAAGCAAAATTTTAATATGATGCCCAGGACAGAACTGCTTGGCGAAGGATGGCCCGATGGGCCCGCAGTGGCACTGGAGGAACTAAGTAAGTAAGTAAGTATTCGATTATTACAGTTTATATTGTATTTACATGTATAAATTTAACAGAAAACCACATATTATTCTAGATTTCTGTATTGAAAAGTTTTTGAAAGCTGTTTGAATCCTGAAAACTAATTTGACTAAACAATTATCTTTTTATGGTCAGCAGCGGTAAGACATTCAAATAAATATACACTGACTAATTTTGCCAGTTTTTGCTGGGTTCAAAATAGAAATGACTAGAATGGGTGACTGAATATTGTAAAATTGATTGTGATTTTGATTCTGCTGAGTATGCGAGCACCAAGTACTGTCGAACAGATTTGGTTTTAGTCCACATGGGAATTAGACATATGCGTCTGTATCAATGTCTGATTAAATTTTGTTTGTGAAATGTCCGGTTTGCCATTAATTTGTTATTGATTCCCTGGGCCAAAAAGTTGAATCATAAATTGATTTATTTCGTGGCAGGATTTTGTGTTGATTGGAATTTTTAAAATTAAAAAAAATAACGTAATAGAACGGTTTTCTTGGTCTTTTCCTTTGTAAAATATGACCCAATCTTGTGAATGGGATGTGATATTGTTGTTAAAACTCAAATAAAACGTCTGGTATTTCACTGCGCAAACATTGATCTAAAAGACAGACAAAATATAATAATAATGAATTCGAAGTGCTACTTGTCGCATACATTGAGGGATTCAGAGCCAGGCCCGAGTTTCTATGCTAATTGTTTGAATTTGTAATCATTGGATAATGCATCGCAGTTTAATGGTATTTTGCTATCGATGCATTTCCAAGCCCCGGAGATATCATACGGCCGCCTGGCTGCGATTACCGTAGAGTTTTGCCAAATGGCATAACGACACTTTAGCAAAACACAAGGGAATCCGCAGTCAGATGACGTCATGATGTTAATGAGGTAAAAGTAGCAACAGCAAAAACCGGAATGACCATTAGCGCCAAGTGGCCAAATTGTTTTCTGTTTGTACAGTGAATTTTTGGGAACGTCTGAGGGTTAGCACTGAGGGTAAGTCTAGCCGTGCCTAATTGGCCACAAGTTTTTCGCAGGCAACATGGCCACTGTAACTTTTTCATTTTAGAAATTGGCTACAATTTGATAACAAAAATACTATTGTGCCAGACAGGAAAAGGAATCAAGCAGGATGGCCTTTCAAAATTTCAAACTAAAGTTAGAAGACAGTCTCCGAAAAAAACCGGTGTTGAATACGCCCATGGTGAAACAATGGTCACACTGTAATGATTCATTGACAAATGCGGCAAAGAAAGAGACTCCGTTCTAACTTACGGCAAAGATAATGCGTGGAATATGCCCAGCAATATTGAAGGTGGTCATAAAACTTTTGACAACAGCGCGACGAACTTATGAACAGACTATAAACAAAAAGAGTACATTTTTTTAGGGTGACAGAGAGAACTAGAATCTCCCTCTTATTACATACTAAATTTCAAGAGTTCTGAGACAAAACAGCAGTGATGAGATAAAACGACTATAGCATAACAGAAACTAAATAAGTCAGGAAGACTGTACAATCAAGTTTTAATTCATTTCATGTTCAGATATTACAGTTTGACTTCCCTTTTCTGTTCTCACTGAAGTCTTTGCATGGAATGGGGTCCAACATCACAAAACACCCGTCAGAGCTGTTCTTTGCCAAATGCCTGTTCAAGGATTAACACTTTACAGAGATTCAGCTATGCCATTATGAAATAACGCACTGAAAGTTTGTATGGATGAGAGTGCGTGTTTTAGTATGAGATTTGGAAAGTGTATGCATGAATTATTGATGCAATGTACAGGGCATTGAGTAATAATTTTATTAGAAATGCGCTATATAAATTCTATTTATTATTATTATTATTATTATTATTATTATTATTATTATTACTAGTACTGGGTATGCAACATGACAGACACGCCATTTTTCAGTTTTAACCATCTATACTCAAATGCTTGTGTGCAAAAAGTTATGTCCATCTTAAATGACCGCCACCATCCCCTGTTTCATCAAATTTCTAGATCATCCAAGACCAACAGAATAATACACATGAAAACAACCAGGGAAAGATACAGAAGATCGTTTTTGCCTTCCGCAATTCGCCTCAGCAGGCCATTTTAACTAGGGTGTGCCACATTTCATTAAGGTTTTCTACCATGTCACTTCATGTGTGTCTGTTATTGACTTATTGAGTTTATTTATATAATGATACGTAAGATATGATTGTGTACCACGTGTGTGCTGTTAAACACTCTGTGAAAAAGAATTTCCCTTATGGGATAATAAAGTGATTCTTATCTTATCTTATCTTATCTTACTGTGTCACAACAAAACTCTACCGCACTGAACATCTGTGTGGTAAAATATCAAAATGCACGTTGTTTTTAAACTTCCGTCAAGTGCATTATCAAATCACAACTCATGTGACTGGTCATCCTCATTCAAAATAAAAAATTTAAAAAAAAGGTTTCACCCTAAATCCTTGGATTACAACAGTGTAACCATATTATTGTTATGTCATGAACATTCATGAATATGACTAAACAGTGTTTCTGCATCCAATACTATGGAATTTGTTGTTCTCTACTGTAGTTATCTAATGACAGTAATGGCATCAAAAACCAAGTAACACCATCTAAATGTGTGACATTGCGGGTGACTAAAATTCAGAGGTTTGAATGGAACTACCAATCGAAGACCATAGGAAACTATTCTGATATGGCTTGACTTTGATCTGGCAACCTCCCCCCATCCCCCTCCCTTTGAGTGTCAAGAGGTCAAGGGTTGAAACGTGTTTAACGAGGGTTGTCTGCCTCTGAAGATCTCGTGTTGTCTCGCTCTCCCAAGTACGAGTAGCCAACTAATACCTGAACAAACAAACAGAAAAACTGTTATGTATTATAATTTGGCCTTTTCATAATTGTATTTGGCAACACATAAAACCTGGCAAAGTAGTCTGGCCTAACGGTTTATCAGACCCACCAGCTGATTGTGAAAGATTCCAAAATAAAGTACGTTTGATTTATAACTGTATCATTATGTTATTTGGTGGTACCAGAACACAACACAAACCCAAACAAAAAAACGTAAAAACATTGATCTGAAATCCATTCATCTGTATCTAACGAACAGACATGAGGACAGCATGCATTCATTTCACAGAATATTATTCCTTTAACTTTTAACTTAATTGATGAATTCAGTTTATCACTGCTTGCAAACCTAATGGGTAATTAATTTCTTCGGGCAGTAGACTTCATATTGGGTGTTTTTCCTGATTAAATTCACATCCCTCCATTAAGGATTAATTCACGTTAACCAGCTTGCAATGAAATATGAATGAACTGCATTTAGTCTGGCAACATGAGGGAAAACACAGATTTCCTATACTAATCACTGGTGCAACCTGACAAAACAAATCCTGCTGCATCACAAATTCCTTGCCTTGAATTACTCCAATGTGCTTAGTTAGTTACATGGAACAGATAAAAACTGTGTCAAAGGTGAGAAAACTATGGCATTCTTCTGCTGGTCACACACACACACAAAAGAACCCTTTGCCTGTCTGCTATCGCAAATACATGTATGTTTTCAGAGTAAAAGCAGACAAATAAGTGGCTTGTTTGGTTCACTTTACATTCCTACAAATTAGTGGCTTGTTTGGTCACTTTACATTCCTAGAAATTATTGGCTTGTTTGGTCACTTTACATTACTACTACAAATTAGTGGCTTGTTTGGCCACTTTACATTACTATAAATTAGTAGCTTGTTTAGTCACTTTACATTCCTACAAATTAGTGGCTTATTTGGTCATTTTACATTACTACATGTATAAGTTAGTGGCTTGTTTGGTCAATCTACATTCCAATACTCAGTTTATTCTACTGTGTCATGTTTGTCTTTGTTGCGATAGAAACTCTTGCCTGTAACGATCCTTGGCGGCAATAGGTAGAATGCGCATATCCACCATCTTGTCTGTCCGGGCCCATTTAAGGCGTCGCGAACCAATCGGCGGCGAGTTTTAAAAAAGTTCACTACTGTAAACAATGACACGTGTGTATACGCACATGAGAGACGTTCGGTCAATTCGTTCACTTCCTTTTTTTTGTTTACACGGATGGTAGGGAATCTGACCAGCTTGGATACATCCTTTCCACCCCTGTCACAACAGTCAACTGCAATGCAACCAGCAGGCATTTTAACCGCTTAGACACATCTCTAAGTTACACTCATCAGCTGATCCACCGGCCATCTTGTTTGGCGGAAGTACAAAACAAAAACTCTGTGACGTCATGCGCATTCTACCTATAACAATTCTTAGCTATAACAATTCTTGGCAATGACAATTCTTGGCAATAGTAATTCTTGACGGCAATAACAATTTTTGGTGATAACAGTTCTTAGCGATAGCAATTCTTGTCTATGCTCAAATAAGAAAAAAAAGTTTATTTCTCAATTCAAACGTTTTGAACAGTTTCCTCTTCTTTAAAGTCTCTTCCTCACCTTTACCTCCAGTAATCAGTTTTGCGAAGTAAAGATCTTATTATCTTGAAGATAATGTTTTTTTGGAGGAGATTGGATTTCGGAATTTAGCTTATACTGGTAGAAATTTGTTTGAAACATTTCATTCTTTCTTTCCTTTACCCAAAATTACCAATTTTTCCAAGTGGAAAAAAATTGCTCTTATGAGTAACTTTTTAATTACAGCAATTGGAATTCAAACTCCAAATTATTATGATAGAGAGCTGTTTGACAGAACTAAGTGCTGCTGATGTCGAAACTTAGGGGGGGGGGGGGGGAGGCGCAGCAAAGTTTGGCCTTTAAACAAACCGACACAGAGAGAGAGATTAGTTATCATTTTCAATATTATGGCCACTGGAAAAATAAAAGAATAAACGGTGGTCCCCAATCTGTTATGTCAGCAGCATAGACTTCATTGTAGGGCAACTGAGCTAACATGATTTGCATGTGTATGTACAGCATTCTTTTCAGATCCAAACAAAGCACTTTTTGAGAAATTTACCAATGTAATCAACTTTGTACAGAACTATCTAATTATTTTTGCGACATTTAGATTGAAAAAGCTTTGAATATCAATCTAAATTTTTATAAAATAACATTAAAAAAGGGGGGAGGGGGAGCAAAGTGGTGGCGTGCCGTAAAAGCCAAACTCAAACTCAAACTCAGGTATGTGTGAATGCATTTGTATTTTGTTTGTTCTGTTTTTTTCCTCCCCCAAACTCCCATTATGTTGCCTAAAACTCATTTTCTTTAAATCATTTTTTAATGTTAAATTCGTTCTTAAGTTCTTGTATAATTCTATTTTCATTTGTGAAATTCCACTCCGTTTGACAACAATGTTTTATGTTTAACTCCAAAGTAAGACTGGGAACTGAGGCGTTTGGTTTAGTGTGTTGTGTTTTTGTTTTTGTTTTTATTTTATTTTATTTTGTAAGTTGGTCAAGGTGTCTTTTTGGCCAAACACCTGGTTCATTAGTAATTCGTCTTGCACTTTTAACTTGAGAGGTTTCCTGTTGTTGTTGTTTTTAAGATAGGGATTGTGTGCAACATTTTGACACCAAAACGTGCATGAAGTTCGTGCTTTGGAAGGGGAATAAACACAGAATTATGGAGAAACATCTTATAAGACAGAGTTATCGCTCTTTAAAACCGAGAAGGAGAGAGACAGGCAGCCAGACAGAGACAGCGAGACAGTCAAAGGGATTATCATGACAGCCATCGTTAATGCATAGCACTCGCAAATCACAACAGCTGCAGTTTTTGCTGTGTTCGGTAGTGATTCCTCAGAACTGAGGTTTGAGTTGTTGTGTTTGCTTTGGGTGTTTTTTTGTCTATGTTGCGTTTTTGTTTCTTAAAGGTCAGGCATCCCTTCACACCTAGGCGCCCCTATGAACAGGCCGGTCACCCGGAAGTAGGTCACGCGTAATTGAAGGCCCAGCGATGCATTCACGGAACGTGAGATAAACAGTAATACCCCTTCCCTTTCGCAGTTCTGTGTGTGTATGTGTTTGTATTTTATTAAATGGAAATAGCCTGCTAGGTCATACAAATAACAGAAACAGAACATAACTTGATGAGCTGCATAAAAAAAAACAATTAGTGATGAAAGCCTAGTGATGTGAGTAAACGAACCAGATTATAACTAGATCTGGACCAGGTATAGTCTAGTCTAGTGTTTAACAAAAGTGGTAGAACATTTAAAAAAAACAAAAATCGGTTATGACAGATGAAGGAAACGTGCCGAAAAAATGATAATATCAAATATCAACTTACCAGTAACAGGTGTACTAAATCCCATGTGAAGTAATAAATTCCTCTGAATTCTATTGAGAAGACAGTTTTGCCACCTTCTTTGTGTTTCATCTGAAAAGCTGCTTTTAGGGCATGGCAGGGAAGTAGTTTAATAAAAAAAGACTTAGAACCAAAGAAACATTTCACCATAATACAGAGCAGAGTAGTAGCAACTTTCCCTGGAACATCTACTGCGTAGCCAAAAACTGTGCCACCACGGTAAGAAATAGAGGCCTTCACATAGACTTCAACAATGATCAGAAGGCAGTAATTGCTCTTATCATCCCTTTTGGCAAAAAGTGATGTGAAAAGAGTTTCATCAATATTATTTGACATGCTTGTTATTTTTTTAAGCATTGAAACTGATGGTAGTTGGAGATGTTCTCTCAGTGACAAATACAGCGCTCGAGACTTTGCATACCAAGTAAAAGCAAGTAGCAAATCATCAGCAGAATATACTCGAGAATTCTTTGGTGCATTTAGAAGCCTGACATTTCTCATGAGAAAATCTGTCTTCTTGTTGACTGGTTCCCCTACTTCATGGACTGCAAAAGGTAACACTTCATCCAATTCACTCCAAAACTGTACAGTGTTGATGAAAGTATGGTGAATTCTCTTCAGGTTACGATAAGCTTCAAATGTTAAACTCATGCTTCCTGATTCAACATGTAGATTAAAGTATACAGAAAACTCTGGAACAGGTCCATTTCTCTGATGACTAATAAGAACATACTGTGCCTTATCAATTGTTGACGCTACTAGACCATGAACTTGTAACCTGGATGTAAACGTTTCATGAAAAGTATCTAACTTGAACGAGTCATGCTCTCTAAATGAAGGCATTTCATCTATGTCTATTACACGTGCCCTTTGTGTAGCCTTCTTTGTTGGTCGTGGAGTAATGCAGCTTTGTACACTAGGCACACATGATGCAGGAACAAAATTTCTTCCAGAATTCCGTTCCATGGGTGTATCACTATCAGTGGGCCAGTGCAATGCGCACACGCCCATATTAGCTGTGACTTCCTCAATGTTTAATTTGTTAGGCAAACTAGCAACCCATGGACTTAGCTTCTCCATATCTTTCACAGGAAATCTGTAGACAGTTACTTTATGGTCTTTATTTTGATCCCTGTAACCAGTTCTGCAGCCATACACGGAGCATTTTCGACCCATGTTTGTTGGGATTGATAAAACTGCTAGAAACTAGGGCCCTTGCAAATAAGTCTCATATAATTGTGACAATGTTTTTTACCAAGACCGACAGTCCCGTTACACTGTTAGTAATCCAAAGTTTGTGAATTGAAAGAAAAGGCACAGAATCACAACACACTGAGGACAGTCGAATCCACACACAAAGTTACAAAGTGCAATGTAATCAAAATTCGCGCACTCCAATTTCTGTGGGACAGTATCAATGGCTTTTTCAGGTATAAAGAGTACTCGATACTCGACATAACTGCATTAATTTCACTGACAAATAAGAACACGATGTTACTCGATAGTACTCGATAGTACCTAAGATTTAGAGAGCTCTTAGATAGTACCCAAGTATTCAATGCCAAGGGCACATAACAAACAGGGTCAGTCAGGGTGTACTCCCCCTGAAATTCCATCACAGCGCTGGGCCTCCAATTGATGCTATGTGTTCTACGGTTACCTGGCCTTTTAGTTAGGGCGCCTAGCTTCACACCCTACAATATTTCAATTCATTTGTACGTGGACACATGCAGCTATTTGCAGGAGTCAGCCGGCCGTTCATTGGCTGAACTTATGACCCATGAATAAATTATAACCTCATTTCCGGTTTAGCGGGACTTTCGTTTCCTGTGCAATTGTATTTCTTCTACGGGTTTTTCACGATTTTTCTTAAGTAATCAATATGAAAATTATATATTCGTATTCAGCGTGTCAAACTGTATCAACACTCCAAATTTCGTGAGGCTAGCTCAAAAAAAGAAAAAATAACGGTTTTTAACGGCCATATGTCAAGTAATCAATGGGAAAATTATATATTTGTAATCAGCGTGTCAAACTGTATCAACACACCAAATTTCGTGAGGCTAGCTCAAAAAAAAAGAGAAAAATAACGGTTTTTAACGGCCATATGTATAAAAGTAATACTATTCACTTAAGTACGTTAAAATAGACCTGCTTCCAAATTTTATCAAAATCGGTCAAACACTTTAGGCAGAAGATCCCAAAACGTACAAAATCCTTCTTTGAGACTACTTAATTCTTAACGGCTCTAACGGTTTTCTGTTTAACAAAAGTACAACTTTTAATGTAGGTAAACCTTCTCTGACACAACACCAATATAATTGCCCAATGTCAACAAAATCGGCAAAGAAGTGAATGTGTGAAAAGGTCTCAAAAATCGGTTACAGACACACAGACACACAGACACTGATGGTCTTCACGGTATAGATTTTTTTTTTGGGGGGGGGGATATGAAAAATTGCAATACCTCCGCTCTCGCTCTGGACAATTACATGTTACAAATAAATACATCATAAATACATACTTCGCCGATCCTCTGTCATTTTTAATGAACAGAGTGTGTCGGCTGCTACGAGAAAACAGGAAGTTCGTAGGCATAGTTTATTCATGGGTCATAAGTTCAGCCAATGAATGGCCGGCTGACTCCTGCAAATAGCTGCATGTTACGTGGACGACATGTTTTGAAATTTCTGTGCAGAAACTTGATTTGTTCATAAACATTGGAGGTACACTCTGAGAGAAGTAACTCTAAAAAAAAAATTTTTAAATTTGCGCAGTCCTTTTGCAAAGCAGAAAACGTTTGAATCGCTAAATTATTATTATCTCTTTGTTCTGTCTAGAAATGCTGACTAAATTTCTTAAGAGGCCTTTTTAAAAATGTTCACTAAATTTCTTGAGAGAGCTATTAAGAATTTTTTTTTTTTTTCTAAATTTCTTAATGATATTCAGAGGGACATTTTTACTAAATTTCTCAGAGAAACCTATGTAAATTTGTTTACTAAAATTTCTTGAGAACTTGTTAAGAAATGGTTAGTTAATCTCTTTAAAGACCTGCAGAAATGTTATGACTTTTCTTAAGAGACCTGTTTTCAGGATGTCTCCCTCCTGATTTGTGAGTAGATTGCTCTAGGCGTTTGCGTTCCCCCCTCCCCCACAACCTCTCCCCACCCCCTTTTTTTTTTCTAATTTGTATATTATACCCGTTCTAATTAAGACCTAAGTCGCACTGTACATTTTGTCTTGATAGTTTCTCTAATAGCGGGTCCTCGGGTATGTGGCCAGTTTCTCTGGAAATGATTTACTCAAATTAAAAATTTCAAAGTACTTAAAAAAAAAAAAAAAAAGGTTCATATTTTTCCCAGGCACAGCTGATTTTTAAACAAACGGGACGAAATGCACAATTATTGACAAAAAAAAAAAGATAACCAGTGGTGTCGCAGCAAAGCTTAAAACAATATAAAAATGCGACAAAAGGGGTTTGGAGCAAAGCCTCCCGTAATGAAATAATACAGAAACGATACAATAAAACACAAAGGAAAAGGAAGGACAAAACGAGCTTTCGGTCAAAAAGACCTGCTTGGGCAAAAAACTGAAGCAGTGTGAAAGGAAATTAAATAAAAACAATGTAGATGTCACAGAAAATGCGGACATTTTTTTTTTTTTTTTTGCTTTTTTGTATCGTCACTGTATCATTTCCGACGCAAGGCTTTGCAACATACCTTTTCATTTTTGCACATATTTTTACGAAATGAAATGATGTGAGACACTGTGCTACATGAGTGAACATGACACAGCTGATGCATATTATACAAGACCATGGTATAAAGAGCCTGTCTGGACGGAGTTATTGATATCAAGTGAGAGAGAATTTTCCCTTGGATTTGATGCTAGATTCATAGAATTCTGCACATTTTTAGGCCGTGTTATAAGCAATTGAAGTTGATGACCATCACTTTTTTTAAGACGTAAAGTTTTGAGAAAAGTTCGTTTGGGCAATTAATCAATAACTAGGCCTGTACCTTCCGGATCGACCCGTCGCGTTGCGTCACATATATATATAGTTACAAAAGGAGACAATATTACCTGAGGGCATTACCCCATCTTACCGGACGTGATAGTAAATTATTAACTCAGGACAAGAATGTGATTCATAACTCACGCCTCACACTCCTTTGGTCATGGCTTGCTTCAGAGATGGAGTGTTTTTGTAGCAGCAGACGAGCCAGAGATTAGAGTCTCTCTTTCCTGTGCCCTCTGAATACCAAACCTAAGTACACGTAAGTGCCCAAAATCATATTATAAAGAAAGTAAGGCCTCCACTGTAAATCATGAAAGGCTTCTTAACCGCCCGGCCTTAAGTCCTACAAAATACCCATGGAAAGACGTAAAGATGTACATGGGCATATTTTAAAAGGTCGAAGTTCGCTGTATTTTTAATACTTTCGTTGATTTTGGGCTACAGCTGAGTTGGACAGAGGTAAGGTTTTTCCGACATTTTGAGCCGGGAAAATAAGATGCATTTCCTGAAATTTTCAGCAGAATTTAAAAGTAGGACGGGAAATTCCGTTATCAGCGCCAGTTTATACATTAGCGATCAAAACTTAACTTTAAACGTCATATCTGTGTATTCCCCGTGTCACGAGCAGAGTTAGGGTCTTGGGGATGTTACGACTGCACGAGAGGCAGCTAACTCACACTCGGACACAACCATACAAGAAAAGTATTAAATAACTAGAGCGTATATATGTCAGGCCGGTCAGGCCATCGTTTACATAAATATTAATAACAAAACAAAAGACAATAGGGGTATATATTCAAACCAAAAGAACTCTAATTAATAACTTAACCAATGATATTCATGTAACTATGGAGGTACTGCAATCAATATCAAATAGGTATATTATACGAAACTAGATATCAATTTAAAGTGACAGTTGAGTCGCCACTGGCCAGTCGCCAGGCAAACTCTCCCTAAATCATATGGGCTTGAGTGTTAGGAGAGCCCAGTATGTTCAAAGCCTACAGAAGCACTCTTCGGCTTGTAGGTAATTTAAGCAGTTGCCAAAAGACTATATTTTATGCACAATCACTATTCAATTCATCAACAATGTGCTATATTATTCCAATCATACTATGGCAATAGATCTATGATACAGGACACTCGTGGTCGAGTGCCAGCTGGGGTTTCCTTAGTCTTCCTATGAGGCTGTAGTTCTCTCTCTATCTCCGATCTCTATTATGCTTGAATAAATAAGATATAGTACCATTGGTCACGCCTACTGGTAGGCGCGAACATCAATATAGCGCAGCGTGGGCTTTCAAAGGTCAGCCCACTCAGACCTTTCTTTCTAGAGCTCAGTCAGTCCGTTAGCAAGGACTTCTTGTCTTCAAAGCACACAGTTCAGGTACTGGTCAACCGGAGATACTTCACGACACGATGCTTCTGCTCGTCTGTATTCACTAAATCTGAACGTTACACGATGTCTTATACTATCTAACTACCCAGCGTGCTAGTCCGCTGGCCCAATTAGTTCAGCTATCTCATAGGTCGAAACCTCCCACCATTTTAATTGTAGTAATACGTCTGCACTATTCTACCAGCCAGTTAACGTGCAAAACTTGTCTAGTCATAATTAACAATGTCAACTAGCCCCACCTTGTTTCACCCCTACTCCATTACTTATTAATCACGAACATTAAAACCGACAAGCGTGAATCTAACAGTTTAACTTTACATTTATTTACTCACCAACTATAATTGGCGAGGACCGTTCAAGGCCACCAGCCAATTTCTCATGGCCCTGGTAAACAACAACAACTCACTCTCTGCGTGAGTTTTAACAACATCTGAATCATGACACCCCGAGTCTCTGGGCAAAGTGAACGTTATCCTGTCGTCACGCCGTAAAAGCCAAACTCGTCTAGCTAACAACCTTATGGAAATAAGTCGTTAGGATTGACGTCATGTTTGCACATAGGAATGACATCGTTCTGATATTCATTGATCTGCTGGTTATGACATCGATGCCTATGTCGGCTTGATCCAGAGAGTCAGTCTTTACGGTAATCCTATCAATCGTAAGGAAATCCTATACAAATCTATGTCTGATTAAAGACAGCTCTTAGGGGATCATTCAGAAAGTACGTTCACTGGGCTAAGGGATGGAGGAAGGGCGGGGGGGGGGGTGCACCTTAGCATAGGAAAGGCTTATATTGAAGAAATAGGGGCTGGGTTTGGTGGGGATCGCGCTTACGCTTTTCAAGAAGAATGCATCAGATCTATCACGCTGAAGTAGGGGGAAAGACGAACCAAGTGATACTATATATCTGGGGAAATAGTCAAAAGGCAAATCAAATGAGGTTTATGTTTCTGAGGAATTAATTAAATAGTCAAATACTTTTATATAGAATGCCAGGGAATTACCGTGGACATTCACTATTCTGATGGTTGTACCCCCTTAACAATAAGGGGAGGAGGGAGTTGGAGCCAAGCGTATGAAAGGCACTACATGGTGATAGATGGGGGCTGGGGGGGGGGGGGTGGGGGTGGTTGCATAAGTCACCAAAATCGTATGTTCTACTTTAAGGATGGTCTCTAAGCCAATTAATTGAAGAATGCCATTAACTGTCATTTCTGAAAACACAAGAGTTCTAGGCCATTTTCAGATTGATTGACACTTGAAATAAATATAGCGGTACTGAACAGGTTTGGAAAGGACTGGATTTGATTCTGGAGACGATGCATTGTGTTATTGAAGTGAGGTGAGGGACCTAGATTTTGACATTGCTGGGGAATCAGCAAGCGTGTCTTTGGTTCCTGGTCGATCAGTTGCAAACGAAAGATTTGATGTGCGTTCGTGTCCACCCGCCGAGTCCACGTGGCCCACGAGTTATCCGGGGGGGGGGGGGGGTTTACTGTTGGCGTTTTTTTTTTTGTATCTGAAGTGGGTGTACAGATCAATCTTTACCAAGTCTCCCTGTCTCTCTCTCTCTCTCTCTCCCCCTCTCTCTCTCTCTCTCTCTCTCTCTCTCTCTTTCTCTCTCTCTCAGTAACAACGGTCTAAATTTAGACCCACGTGGCAACAGCATTCATCAACATGATGATGCCCCAGGTCGCGTAATTCATATGAGAAGGCGTGACAGTGATCTCCCTTGTTTCATGAAGCCCATTTCCGTCTTGTGATAGATCGGTCTGTCACCCATTGTCACCTGTCGCCATTCCCCTTCTAGCTTGTCCTACTCTCACCTTCTCTGGACCTTATCTTTTTTTCTTCTCTAACTCAAGTCGCATTGACTTCTGTTCTTTTCCTCTTCCCTTCTGTCTTTCGTGACAAAAACGGCCATTTCTTGTCACAATGTTCTCAAAACAGGAGATGGAACTGTTCTGGTACATGTTTTCCTTTCTCTTTCCGTTGCATGTCTCAGCCTCCTTTGATAGTGCATCTTTCTGTTAGACTGTTCCTGGTCTCAAACTTTACTGCGCCGTTTTTGTGGGTTTTTTTTACAATTCCATGTCTTCCCTTGACATCCCAAATGACACATTTTGTCACACCCCGAGCCTTTGTTCCCGGTCTCTAACTAGTCTAACAAAGCGAGGGCTGGCAACCAGAATGTTTTGTGTCCAAAATAGTCAAATTGAGGAAAACGAGTTTGAAATTTGCAATCTTTATGAAAATTCAAATAATTACAGTAACTTCAACACCGTCACATGAATGGTTCTATTGGGTTATGAAATAAACTCATATATCTTGTGTCTTGGACATCTGCAGGCATTTAAGAGCAATGAATAAAATAAAAATGTACATAACACATTCTTGTCGATAACTCTCGAAATGCAAAACTGGACCAAAAAAAAAAGAGTTTGCTCCCTTGGATTGCCATAGTAAAATTTAATTATTTTTGTGACCATAGACGCAAAATACTCGCCATGGTATTTTCACTATGAAGTTGTGGCCAATTTCCGAAAAAGAAAATACTGAAGCTATATCGCCAATTGAAAGAGGGTTGTTGCAGCAATGTTGCAACAATTTTAGTAAAAAAAAAAAACAACTTTTCAAAGAAATTCACCGTTCAGACAAAAATCCTATTTGGCCGCGTGGTGGAAATAGTTAATCCGATTCTTTCCTGCCAGGAATCCAAATATTATGTTACAACGTTATTGCTGAACAGTGCACATAAACTCAATGGTGTCTGCACTGTATATTATTACCAGGTCAAAAACTATTGTGTAGTGACCATGACTGACGGTCTCGCCAGGAGAACTAGGGCCACGCCAACATTACTGAAAACCTAACAGAATACCTCTCTGATTCCTTTATCAAACCTGTGACAGGGCCATGTCAGTTGTGAGGACACTTGGGCAGTGTGAGAGGGAGAGAGAGAGAGAGAGTGAGAAAGACGATGATGGATGAGCATACCGACGGCCGGGGGGGGGGGGGGATATTATACCTCTATCTCTTGCCTTCGCCTTAAATTATGCCTGAACACTCAAGATCAACATTAACACGCTTTCTGGTTTTATTTTTGGCTTTGAACAGATGGGGGAAAAGGGTACGATGAATAGATGCCGAACATAGTAATCAATGCGCCCATCTTCCTATACATATTTATTTTTGTTTTACATAATAGGCCTACTTATTTCTGTTCAAACAGAAACCTGCCCTACTGTCCTCGCATCTTCCAAGTTTCGAACTACTTTTCCTGCCGGCAAAGGGTTTTGTACGCAGAACCGAACACGAGTAGGTCTGTAACATGCAGCCTAAACTTTAAACAGTCCAATTATTTGCTCATTTTGCGGATTATTCCTCGGTCGTGCCTAATTATTGCACTCTTTTAGTTAGCCATAACCCCGCAGCCATGTTTCTCTTCCTTGTGCTAAGTGTCAGAAAAATCCCCTGTCGTTTTTGACTCTATTCATTTCAAAGTTTGTTTTTGTTGTTGCTGTTTTTTGTGCGTGTAGTATTGTAATAATAGTTGTGGCGCGGGGCCCCCGACAGTACCTCACCCGTGACATTAGGCAGTAGGCTTTTTCTTTCGTTATTAGCCGTTAAGATAATCCGGCATAATACAAAGGCTGTCGCCAAGAATTAATTATCAGATCTAACTGTCGCTTTTTTTTATCCCTCGTTGAGATTACTCGTGGATCATATTCATCTTGGTGACATCTGTTTGATCTGGAATTCGCTGCCTCAAAACGTAAGGGATATACAAAACACTGAACTTGTCAAGGAACATCTTAAAACACATATTTTCGTTTGAAGGAAGGCAACCACAGCTGTTTCTGACAGTGACAGCTGTCACAAGTTTTGGTATGTTTTTTTGACTTGAATATGAGTGGTAGAATGGCTGTTATGCGCTTGGAGTTTGTATCACGGGACGAATCGCTATGTAAGTATTATCATTATCGTTTTCTAACTCCAAACTGGGAAATAAAAACTCTGATGGTAAATAAACATTTTATGATCCATTACTCTTTTCATTTGACTGCACTTAATAAAGAAATTTAGTTTCACATTAAATTGTTTCAGTAATTACCACCGCAAAAGCCTAATAGGAAAACAAATTGTCAGATGACAATTACAAATTGGGGAGGAAGTGGGGAAACCTGGGATCGTAAGGGCGGTTGGTTGGCTGGGGGGGGGGGGGGGGATGGGGGGGTGGCCTGGGACTCTAAGAATCACTAGTTTAGGCTAAGGTCAAACTATTTTTTAATCGCTTTGTCTTATGTCCTTTTAGTTTATCCACCAAGGTGACCGAAACTGAACAGTAAAATTAATAGTCACAGAAAGAAGAATAAACAACAAAAACAATAATAATAATAATACCGGGTAATAATAACAAAAATACTGCTTCGGGTTATCTCTTATTTGTCATCACTTGGCCCCAATATCTGTATACATAATATTATTGTCTTCACGGTTATATCCCATCTGATTTTATTGAAAAAAAACATCACATCAATAACACTTGCCACAATTCAATCTCTCCCTAAGATGCCCAAGGTAGTATTCGTTATTAAAATGTAAAGATAAACTGCTTTTATTCTCTGAGTTTTGTTAAATTTGTTTGTTTGTTTGATGTTTTGCTGAATGACATGACATAAAGTATAAAGACAAACCTTGTATGTTTTATGTTTTTGCACTTGTTCTTGTGGTGACCGTTGCTTTTGCTGTTTTTATTGTTTGTTGTTTTTTTTTGTATTAGATAACAAACTTAGGGGCCATCCATAACCCCAGCGCATTAAAAACTTACTTGGTTCGGGGAAGGCGGGAGGCGGGGGGGGGGGAGGGGGGGGGGATCTGGGGAGCTCACTTAGGCTTTTCAATTATGGTCACGAATTAAGAAAGTACTTTTTTTTTTTTTTTTTAGCTGATTAATGTTAGAAAATAAATATGCAAATAAAAGACCTCTGATGGAACAGTCATTCTATATGCCAGTCCAGCATCAAACCCTTGTCATCGACGTTCAACATGCTAATGACTGTACACTTTTACAAGAGAGGAAAAGGGGGGGGGGGTGTGAGGACAAGCCTATGAAAAGCGCATTTGGGCTGCTCAAAATTAGCCAAAACTGAAGGTGTATCATATTTAATGGATGGACGGTCCCTTGTAGGGCAAAGCTAGCCCTTTATTTATTCACGAGCAGCAAACAACCACTGCAGCTTTTCACAAAGCCACGCGTGTGACAGAGTGCTCGTCATTAAATCTGGGATCCCAGGGGTACAAGGCAATCTGCCATGACAGACATAGATGTTGGGTGTCCGCCTTTGCTTTACTAATGCATCATTGAATGGCATGACTTTTATTGTTCATTCATGATTCATACGGAAAAGGTTCCTTCATGCATACTGGCCTTGTTGTCCACGCCAGGAACGGGCAACCGTTCATGTTACAGGCCTGAATGAAATGTCAGGATGCATAGGGCCGGACACTCTTACCTCGCACTAATGCCCCTCTAATAATGACAAAATGTTCTATTTTGGATGCTGATGTAAAAAAAAAAAAAAATTCTTGTTTGATATCTGGAGTAGGGGGGCGGGGGGGGGGGGGGGAGGCTGCGAGCGTTATATTTACTATCCGATCCTGGCCGTCAAATCTTGCAAATTTTCATTACACCGAGATCAATTGTACCGTACATCTACATCGAAGTCACATTAACAACGACATTTGGATTCGAAGCAAAGACCAAATGTATCGTTTAGAAACACCACAAATCTCTGTAGAATACACAGATGTGATAAAGTTGGCTTTCGGCCAGCAGTGTGTAAAGAGTGGTACAGAACGCCATTTCCGGTCACACTTTTCGATTCGTGTTGGAATATTTTCTTCTCTTCAACTCGGGTGTGGCTCAAAATCAACGAAATATTTTTTTTAAAATAGCGAAATTCTAGACTTCTTAGAACAATTGCGTATGCTTACACTTTTACATATTTTTATGCGTAATTTGGTATTTTGTAGAATTTAAGGCTCGGTGGATAAAAAGGTGTCCATGATTATGTTGGATGCCTTACTCCTTTTATAATACTAGTGTAAGGCTCTAGAAAACAATACGCACAATCGGCACACAGATTATGTAGATCTAGGTAGAAAACAACTCACAACTGGCACAGTGGCACCCGCATGGAAAAGGCAGACGGCACAGGAACTCATGCCTTGAAACTTTGAAAAGCAACCGGAAGTTTAAAGTCGAAACAAAAGAAAGGCAGGAGGGAGGCCATCATTGTTGAGGAGAAAGCATTATTCGATATTTTTAGGCCTATTTTCATTTATTACAAAATTACGATCCTTCGCTTTCATGTCAAAGGAATAGACATAGTAGCAAAAAGAACTATCTTTCACATGTAATTTTTTCAGGTCGGGACATTTCTTCCGCGGCAGCAGTGAATTTTTTTTTCCTTGCTGTTTTTTTATATAGATGAAATATTATAGCTCAGTGGCCGGTGCGTAATTTTCAATTTAGCCTTGGCGGCTGGCCAAAATTACTTGGTGGGGCCGGTCTGGGCCGGAGGATGCTCATACCCGGAATAACCTATGATCATGAAAAAACAAGAAACAATAAAGGCAGTAACACCAATGGCGAGTCCAGGTCTCCTCATCTTCGACAGCAAACCAGCCCTCATATCCCCCGATAGAGAGCGACACACCTTTACACCAAGAAATTTCTGTGGGTCCATTCATAAACATAATTATTTATTATTATTTTTTTGTTTGTTTCTTGATAATTTAGTAATAATTATTATATTTTTACACACTTCAAAGAATAAACTCAAAATCAGGACGTTATCTAAGAAATTAAACGGTCGGTTCTATGAGATTCAGTGTAACGCAAGGGCCTATATCAAATTTAAAAGAGTTTCAGAAAAAATCGATGTCGATTCCGCTCATGTCAAAAAGGTCGCGATGTACTCATAACCTTCATACTATAATGGTTTTATAAAAAATTGTTGTCTTTTTTACTTTCTCTTTCTTTCCCCTTCTCAACACCCCCCCCCCCCACACACATACACACACACACATACACACACCTCCCCGGGCCACTGCAGCTTGCAAATACACCCTCAAAACCAAATAATTGGCCTTCCCAGTAGGACATACCTGTACAAATCTATTCGCCATGGTTTTCAACAGGCTTTTCCATAAGTTTTCCTCTTATTCCCTTCCATACTACACCCAGGGGCGCGTCTACAGAAAAATAGCGCCTATGGCAAGCACTGAAATTGGGTCCCTGTCCAAACCTCTGACACCCGTAATTAAATGAGTTTACAATATAGTATCAATTCAAAAAGTCCTATTTCGTTAATATTTTCACGAGCAAGTTATGGACAGGTAACAGTATAAGAAAAATATAACTGCATCTTGCTTACACCAGATAAAATTTGTTTTTCATTATGCCAGGTTGGCTTGTGTGACTTTATCAGAAAATGCTCAGTGGCACCCCTTTTCAAGAAGCGCTCCTGGGCTCGTGTAATACCAGCCATACCTTAGATACACCACTAGTACTGACTACAGCAGCTGCCATTTCTAAACATCGTAAAATACGACAGCCCAGAACCAGTTACAGTTTTCCCTGACTGTTTAGCTTGGATTTATTAGATCGAATCTTCCTATATTGGTGGGAAAGAATTGATTTTAAGTGAGCCATTCGTGAACCCTAAAATTTTACAACGCCAAAATTATCAAATAACTTCGATCGAATGCTCAAAGGAGCTTGATATATCGTCGGGTATTGCCCATATTATTGTATGTGCCTGTTTGTCTCTTCGGGAACATGAGGATTGAAGTTGGGTCGGCAAAAGGGCTAAACGCATAAAACATTATGTCACAAACACATACCTCGAAAAGTTTTTAACCGATTGCAATGACACTTAAATACATAACGAAATTACGAGTGAGAGAACCACTTTCCTGACAAAACCTCAAAATCGGCAAAATGTAGCATACAACAATATGGCAAATACCGGTACCCCTCGATATTTTCCGAGATGATTTAATTTCACACTGAGATATCACAATAAAATACTGATACCAAAGTACGTTATGTTGAACATCCTCAAAAGAAAAAAATTCCTGGCTGCTCTAGTGTAGGCCATTTGGATTTCGTTAGGTTGTCAAAATCATGCGCAGAAAAGATGTCATAAGATAGGAAAATAAAGGCTAAAACGGAGAATTTCAAAGATATTAATAAAAGTGCAGTTTCTCTTTACTTTCCAGGACTGCCAGGTGTTCACGTTATTTGTTCAAATAATTAGATCTATTTAAAAATCATTTTCTGACAAAACATAACGCATCATCTTTGTTTTCGGGGGGGGGGGGGCAAGATTCCCTCCTTCATATTTACACATAAACACATTATGCCCGCCCGCCCGCACACACACATACACACTCACACACACACGACATTCACCTTCGCAGCTCGTACTCCCGCATACACATGCACACGTTTTGTTTTCCATCTTGTGCTCATAAATCCAAACATAATACACAATTTAATGTCCACACTGCCGAGTTGTCAACAAAATAGACGGGGGGGGGGGGGGGGGGGAGGGGGGTAGGCTCTCAGGTGGCCGGAAACCTTGCATTAAAATAACACTCCTGATTTTGCTATAAATGCTAGGAGAACCCATAGATATACACTAGTGAACGGGAGAACCACTTTGGGCTGCTGAAGATGCCGGATATAATGAGATAAAAGGGTGGTGAACGCAAGGTTCAACGCTTATTTGCAGAGATATAGCAAGTTGGCCCGCCGACTAAAAGAAACCATACGCCAATCTAGGTCAAGTTCACATTTTGACGTCATCAAAGAAATATTCTGTATGTTTACTACACCGTAGATATTACACATACTATAATGGTTTTATTAAAAAATGTTGTCTTTTTTACTTTCTCTTTCTTTCCCCTTGTCAACACCCCCCCCCCACACACATACACACACACACATACACACACCTCCCCGGGCCACTGCAGCTGTTGTTAAGGTCATCATCATACCTGATGGACGAACTATTATAGATATTACACAATAAGCTATTAATAGATTAGCAGTGAACACAACACAATATTTTCTCTGTTCTGTTTTGTAATTAGACTACGATTCCCCAGCAACAGCCATCTTATGGGGACTGTAATTAATTTAATGAAAATAAATTTTCCGTCTGGCACAAATGTGGAAGTTGAACAAACAATAAAGCAGAGCCCAATACAAATGAGATAGATTCTTTGTGTGTATAATTATGTATTGTGTAAAAGTTTGCTCTTTTTTCGAGTGTACAGTTTTTATTCCAGACCAAAGCAGTATAAAGATCAATGTATATTACAGAATCTTAACCGCAGAAAAGGAAATAATGGAGAAAACAGAGCAATTAATGTCTTCTATCTCTCTTTTGTCATCGCACACAGGACATGGGTTTGTTTTACATAGCGAAGCTTGAAAGAAGATAACACATGTCTGACCCTGTGATGTGACCTTCTTTGTGACACAGGCATTGTTATGTCACGCTGTCATGGCGCGCCGTCAGTTATACAACATAATGACATTTGTCATCCTCACTTCAGCCACCTCTGTCACTACCCTTCCTTTCCTCTGTCTTGGTCATTGCGTGTGTGTGTGTTTGTGTGTGTACTAGCTCGCATGCATGTGTATGTGTGCATGTGTAAGTGTGAGTGTGTGTGTGTGTGTGTGTGTGTTTGTGTCTCTATTATTGTGTGAATGTATCGTCTACTCTCGCACGTTAGAGCTGATTTTTAATCATTTTTTTTTATTCCATACGCTTATTCTCTTTCCCCAATTTCTGTTCTCACTTCCCTCCCCCGGCCCCTCTCTCTCTTTCTGTCTCTCTCTCTCTTTTTCGCTCTCTCTCTCTCTCTCTCTCTCTCTCTCTCTCTCTCTCTCTCTCTCACACACACTCTCTCTCTCTCTCTCTCTCTCTCTCTCTCTCTCTTTCTCTCTCTCTCTCTCTTTCTCTCTCTCTCTCTCTCTCTCTCTCTCTCTCTCTCTCTCACTCTCTCGCAAATTGATACTTAAAGCAATATGTACATGTTTTGTTTTCCATTTTGTGGGCTGTTTTCAGCATACTCTAGCACACTTCTACAAAGAAAAATTAATTTTATGTTTTATAAAGGAGGTGCGGGGGAGGAGGATATCTCTCGTCGCCTTTAGTCTATTGAAAGCCACACGATTCCATGCATTTGGAATGTGCACCCGTGTGTTGATCTTGTACCATAATTAAATTACCGTTTTCAGTGCAACCTTGCGTTCGTGCATTTTGATCTTTGCCCCCACAATAAAGCGAAGATTATTAGAAAATAGTGAATGAATCAGCAGTCACTCGTGGGTTTCCTGTGCGCTACGCAACTCTACTGCACCAAACCGAACTCCTGAGCAAGCCTTTCCTATGGACAGCCGGTCAAGAGTCTTTACTGGGGAGGTAAGGAAGCGAAAATTCTTTATAAGGTTTTCTGTTACAGCACTTGAATTATAATCCACTCCAAACATAATTGTGCAGATGTGCGGCAGAATCCTGCAAGAGAAAGATCTATAAAATGAACACTAAATTCATATATAGCCTAAATTACACTGTATAACCAGTGGCAGTATTGGCAAATTGGACAAAACACTAAAACCGGCGATACCGGTCCAAATCCAAAGAATAGCCTGGCGACGAAAAAAGGTGGATGACGACCACCGAGAGTCATGAATTCAGTGTGGCCGGGGTTCTCGAAGATGTAAGGGAGTTAGAGGCCGAAATATCTAATGAAAGAATCCTCTCTTCCTCTGAAGATCATCATCTGCCTCGCTCGACCTGAGGAATTTTTTGACCACCATTGTAAATAGAAACTATTATTAGTGTGCTGGTAAACACCTCTTCCATCACCGAGTGCCAAATTAGTGCAGTGTGTTAAATCTCCTTCTCAATTGTCAATTAATACTGTTTCAATATTTTGCACTTTTACATCCATTTCTTTTCTGTGCAAAGAAATAATCACCCCCGGCCATCAGAAGACAGGAGTGGAAGATATTCGGGAAACCATCAAGACGCCTTTACAATGCAATTCTTTTACACTCTATTTACAAAGCTGCTGTGTCCGCCTGTGTAGCTGCGTGTGACTTTAGAGTTCATTCACGCGTATACAGGCCTTAATTTTGGCTTTGCTTATATAACTCTGTCTATAGAATTATTATAAAAAGACATTGATTATATAATCACTTTCTGAAATGAACAGAAAAAAATATAGGTTTCGTATCATCCGCAGTGAAATCCCTTAGTGGGAGTGACGTCCTTTTGTTAACGTTATGATGTTAAGAATAGTGTCCGGTACGCATACAAAGTCATGACGCGGATTCGTAGGCGTTTGTCACACAATGGATGATGATGCATACTGTCGTTTTTATCAACCAGAAGAAAATATGCCAAGGAAACGCCCTATCGTTGTTTTATACTGCTTTTCACTGACACACTATAAAATCACCCTACGGTAATAAAACTTGGATATTGCAGCTATTTTGGGCCACGGAGTCAAAATTGCTGACACTATAGACAAAAATGTTATTCTTTTTTTTATTTCACCGTTACTCTCCGCATGGTATCTCTAATTCTCTTTATTCTACCACCTGAAAGTACCACACACACCTACGTACTCTTGGCATGCTGTGCCTTTGTTCCCACTGACTTTAGTTTTACTATTATCAATAAACTTACCGAGAAAGGAAAAAAGTTTTGAAATATCTTTTTCAACACTGTTATTTGATGTTCAAGTAATGATAAACAATAAACACATTATAACCCAACCAGTGACCCCGTGGAAATCCTTAGCGCAGCACTGAGGTCAAGTTTGCCCAGACGATTGGTATCGTTCCTACTTAGATCAGCTGGTTACGACGATGTGCCAACATCTGTTTGATGTAGAGTACCAACCCCTAAGGTAATCCTACCAACCCTACGAAAATCATATACAAATCTACGTAGGGTTGACATAAAGGTTATTAACAAAACAGGCCTATTTGAAATTTTCTTCTCCACTTTACATTTTTTTTTAAATGTAATAAAAAAAAAAAAGAAACAATATGCACCAATCCAAGAAAAAAAAAGGTTGGGAACCACTGACTCGGGCACTTACCCGTCCGTATCCCACTCTCTCTCCTCTTGCCCTCCCCAACCAATCTTCCTCGCCATATTATTATTGTGTGACGTGAATCTTGTGTGACCCACAAGCGTTTTCGTGACTGTGCTACCAGCTGGTAAAACTTAACCGCTATCAGCATTGCCACCGCTTATTACAGTGACTGGTACCGAACGGGGACTTGACGCTGTGTTTTACAATAATCCTCTGTTATTCAAGTGTGATATTGACACCAATCCATTGTGTAGAAGTGAAACTAAGCTGGATGCCTTTTTGTAATTTCAAGTTCGCCAGGAAATTCAGCGATTTTCAAGTGCTCTGTAGCCCAATTAAGTTCTATCTCAACAGAATTGATAGACTACGGTACATGCTTTATTAGAATGGATAGCTCTAAGTGATTTGACACAGTCGTCGCATAATATTCTTTTAATTCAATGGTGAAATTCTGATGATTTAGATTAAACAAATTCTGGTGCGATAGGCCTACTGTTTGCAGAATTCAACGTGTTATGATTTCTAATTTTCCACATTATATGTATAAGGTGAGTTATGGCATAACTATAATATTAGGAATAATCGGGCAGTCTTTATTCACGGTAATTCCCTCCAGTAAATCAAACGTTTGTACAATTAAGTTAGATTTAACCAGTGCTTATGTGGCTGTTGTTAAAAGTAGGCTACAAACGGCCCCCAAGCGTTTTGCGATGGGGGGCGCATGCGTTTTAAGTACCTATCCCTAACCCCGTCCTTATCCTCAACCCTAAATCTTATCGAATCCCTAACCCTGTCTCTGAATATTTCAATAAAAAAAACAGGAGGAAAACGAAAAGACAATCTGAGAGAATAAGTAAGGCTGTTGTTAGGAATATTTCGGAAGGAGCTCTCTAGATCTGAATTCACAAAAGGCTTTAAAATATGTACCCATATAGGGAGCCTACATACTTGTAACAACATACCGGGTAGTCTTTAGGAAGTTTGCAATCTTGTTAAAGTCTAGTGTATAAACATTGATACCCGCGTCTTGAGATGAACTGTTTGCACTCTTCTGTGGGAAGGGAGGAAAGAGGCGGGGAAGTAGCGCACACTTGGTGATTGTGATTTTCATTGCTGATAATGGTCACTTGGAGAGCAAATTTACTGATTTGCAACAGATGCGACAGTTTGTGACTAAACCAAAAACAATAACAACAACGAAATCTTTGATCTACTTTTGTGAAACCTGACAGAATTAGTACCGGACAGGTTTTTTTTTTTTTTTGTTATTTTGGAGTATCTGCTCAAACTGTGATATCTGCTTTGATAACAGCAACAAAAACAACACACGCCATTCAAAAAGAAAAATTATTATAACAGTGAAGTGGCAAATGAGTTTGCCCGTTGAACTTGTAAACTTTGGGCTGATATTTTTTATAGCATTCTTTATCCATACGGAAACTATACAGTAGTTTAATCCTTAGAGATATAAAGAATTAGGAAACAAACTCTGACTCAATCCCCCATCCATGCCCTAGCTGTTTCTTCAACCAACGAACTTTCTGGACAAGCAGAATGGTTTAATTAGGCTGTTCAACACCAAAAAAAATTAACGAGCTCGCTATAACTTCTTGGCTCAACACTCACTCAAAAACCCACAAAAGTGCAATTGCTATAAATGTAACTTTCGTTAATACCCTGCAGGGGGTCTTTTTGTTTCCACATACCCGCGTTGCTTATTCGCTTTTCATTGTTTTGACGAGCATTGGTTTATACTATATTACATTATTTAAATTTATGTTGTTGTTCATAGTTTATGATAATTATAATATGTCGCGATGTGGGTTAGATGGGGAGAATTCGACTGACACTCTTTCGAGGTCCGCTCCCACAATCGACGAACACACAAAAAAAAATACTTGCACTCTAAAAACTAAATAAATCAATTGCTTTGATTTTTAGCAGAACTGTAGGGCAGTTTAATTACAGGAATTAATGTAACAAATATAATTATAAATATAAATATCAATTCAAAGGCAACTGAATCTAACTAATGAAACTACAGCTTTCTATAAAGACTAACTTATTCACTCTAACTACTTGCAGGTCATATGAGTTATATGCCAAATAGAATCCGCGCACGTGGCGACGGATATAACAGTTTAAATTCTATTAATTCAATGAGACATGTTATGATATGGACATTTCCTCTAGACACGCCATGGAGAATGCTTGTACAACCATGCGTTGTCTGGCGGTAGCTCTGAAACTGTCTTCAAAAGTAAGTAGAACGGTTCACTTTCATCATTACAAGTTAGTATGGACTCTCACCATGCGGCCCTCACTGGGAGTGAGAGCGCTGGATGTAAACGCTGTGGGTTTATATCAAACCAAGTAGCTTAGGCTCTGGAGCTTTAAATCATGGCGCTCCTCACAATATGGACTGCTCAACTGCGTCTCTATGTCTCTCATCTGGCTGAGGACTATCGCCGTCCACCTTGTAAATGGATTGTCTACATGTGGCCTCTATCTAAGCTCTGCACGGGTTTAAATACTAAAGCTATGTCTCGACCTTCCGTCCAGATTCATACATTTGATTGGTGCAGTCGCTTCAGCTCAGCCTGCAATATTAATTTATGCTTGTCATGGCCTTGCGCCAAAATCAAGGTCAATTTTACGGTCTAGACAAAATTTAAAATGCGAAACATTAACTACTAAAATCTTCAAACCCCGTGCTTTCTACTCTTATGCACGAATTTCCGAACGCCAACTAAGCGTCTAAATAAACTACCTTTACTCGCCCCTTATCTATGTTAATCAAAATCACGGGGTCGAGAACTGCTCTGTCATTCCTAGCTATACATTTATTCTGTCTCGCCCCTCCTTCTCTCCATCTATCAGAAAAAAGGTGTTTCAAAACAAACTGTTCACGAGAACAGCTCAAGGACAAATTACGCTGGTTATAATCCACAAGATCGTAAAAATTAACTCACTGAAGTCGTGACCTAGCACGGCATTTATGATCCTAATGTGATCATGACATAATACATCATTCGGTTTTGCTTTTATTTTATTTTTAATGTGTCATGTTTGTGAACAAGTGGTCTAAAGTACGGCCTACATAGAACTAATCTCCCGTTTTAGACAGTCTTTCGTGTTTCAAAATAAAATTGCGACAAAACGTCCTGCATGTGGTTGCATGTGCACGTCAACATACCCACCAAAATAATAAACGTTATAATTATGTTGCTCATGGTTCAGTCTGCCATGTCGATTCAGACCATATTTAATTGATCGATTATCAAAAAATTACGTATATGGAAAACAGACAACATCCTGCTTGTGGCTGTTGACACATCACCCATCAAAATAATAATATATTTATATTGCTCACAGTTCAACCTCCCATGTCGATTCTGCCCACGATTGAAACCGGGGTCATATTTAGAACATAGATATACACTACTGAACGATTTAAAACGATCTCCCTGTTTTCGTTCCGGTTGAAGAGAGCTACATAATTAGGACGAGAAAAAAAAAAAAAACGCTACGGGTACACCTAAATTTTATAACCGGGTATTGTGAGGATGGGCCTTGAGGGAACTGGGCCTATGTTTATTGAGTCATTCCACCAGGGGTTCTGCTCGGTCAGGTCTTGTACACTATATTCGGTATCAGAATACTAAGCAATTCTTTGTTTTCATACTATAAAAATAATGATCATGACTGACGTAGTCATCATGTAGAATCTAAGTTTTTGTTTTTAATTATTGTCTTTAGGACCAAGTCATGTCAATGGAAAAACAGCTTGGAACGACTTTATTTGCCAAGCTTATTCACGAACGTTTTCATGATTATTAATATTATTTTTATTATTATTATTTTGTTTTAAATAATCGAAGTCTAAAATTTAGCCTGGTTAAACATAATAAATTATTTCAAATTTTAGATTGATTATCTTAATTATTGTCTTCTCCCAGTCGTATCAATAACTTGTCCATTTGCTTCGCCATTCCCTGGTGATTCACAACGCGATTTATTACTGTCTTTTTTCATGTTATTCCTGTTCACAAGTGAAGAAACTGATTTCGATGGAAAACACTTCTTTTTTTTTTTCTGTGGCATATATGTCGGATACCTTATGGCAGTCGCTCTGTTTTAACCAGAGACGTGCTATTATTAGGCGTATAATTACGTGTTTGTAGGCTTCTGGCATTGACTATCTTGTTCGCAAACAAAAGGAATTTTATTATTGTTTCGAAATATGGGCTCCAGCATCAATTTCCAGTTTTTTAATTTCAGATGAAGACAACTCGTTGTTGACATTGCTTCCGTAGTCAAGAAGAGTAACTCTGGATTCAACATGGCGCAGAAAAGTTTAGGATATAATCATGAACAAACTCTGGTAAGTAATGTAGATCTAGGCCTACTATGTTAGAGCCTTTAATTTAGTCGTGTCTGAAGAGGAGCGAAGGTTTTGCACATCTTAATAAATTCAACTGTAATTTACAATGTGAAATTGTTTTCTTTGGCTGCCCATATCCGTCAACATTATCGACGGATACTGCCCAGGTTTATCCGCCGATAATCGGATAATGTTGACGGATAGATCTACTGTCCAGCTTTATCCGTCAACATTATCGGCGGATACTTAGGTTTATCCGGCAACACTAGTATCAGCAGATCTTGGGCCGTTAGCAGTATTGGCGGATAAAGCTCGGATTTATCCGCAGGTAGGCCTATTGGTGTTGACTAATGACAAACAACAACAAACAAACAAGCAAACTGGATAGAATGATGTTGGATTTTTAAAAAATTACCAATTAAAAAACTTTTATAAGAAAAGAAGAAAAATAAACCCTACCCTGCTGCGAATCGAACCATTGACCCCCGATTGACAGGTGCAGACAAAAAAAACAACTGAATTTCTTCCGTTATTGTTCTGGGGTTAAAAAAAAAAAAAGATTTTTTGATGCCTAATAAAAAGACATGAAAAAAAACAAAAACCTGCCGTGCTGAGAATCAAACCACGGCCCCCTGATTGACAGGCACATACATGCTAACCACTACGCTATTGAGGAACCTGGGTAGCCTAATTGTGAGGAAAGTCTTACTAAATAAGCATGACCAAACCAAGAAACCCATATCAACGGATTAGACCTGAACCTTGGTATGTATCCATTTAATCAATAAATTTCCAAGCCTCTCCAATGTCAATATCGTTTTCAATTCAACACACGCCCAATACGAACGTTGATTGTGTCAGTATGAACGGAACAAGGGAGGAAGACGGGGAAAGGTTTGAATCAGGGGAGATGACTCGCAAATTATATATAAATACAGAATTTAAATGTTGACGGATAAAAAAAATCCTAGGGGAAATTTTATGTCAGTATTGACGGATGAACACTTCGTTTTTCTTTTTACCTTTCTGGCCCCAAAATTTCAAAGTAGGCGTAGAGTGAGTAGAGTCTAGATCTAGATCTAGTATCTCGACTCTACATGATAGATCTGCTAATCTAGTCTAGAGTCTATCTAGAATTTAGAACTACTCAATATTATTATGTAAATCTAGATGGATCAAGATCTCTATTATAGATTGACTAGAATGAAGATCTATGTAGATCTAGATCTCTCTCGGTCTAGCTCAAGATCTAGATCCTCTGAATGTTCTGAAAACTTGATGCCTCAAAACAAGTCTAGATTCTAGGGTTTTCTATATCGCTACACAAAACGATCACCAAATAGGCCTACTGTTCGATGTACATATCTGCAGAAAACCAACTTAAACTAAGGGAAGAATTCTATTCTTAAGACTATCAAAGGGGTTTAAATTTCATGCTCTGAGTGTTAGGCCTCATTGGTGGGCTGTTAATTTGAATAAAACCCTTTTGCTTCCAGGTCCAAAAACCCCTGCTTTCTTGATTTTCCGGTAGAAAGGCAGCAGGAAGTAATAAACTTAGGAGTGCAAAATATGCCAGAACAATGTTGGCTGATATTGTGATTAAAAAAGTGATATGGCCTCTCGGCAGTTTTATTTCTGGCATTTAAATGGTAGGGCCAATTATATATCGGCCGCATGGCAGTCTTCTGCAACAAATGATGGGCTGATATATTATATATTGGTCCTGTAGCAGCAAGGGGGTTAACTATTCGAAAACGTCCCTCTAGATTGTACTTACTAGAGTCCGATTAACTTGCCGGGTGGGGGGGAGGACTCAGTGACTCCCTGCACATGCATGGATATTCCTATATTGTGGTGTATCATTGGAATAGTCACATTCCGATCTACTAGAGTATGTTTTAGCCATAGTGGAACCCAAGCCTAATAGGAAAAGCAGCTGAGGAGAGAAAAACTGATCATCTTAATTATCTTTGTAAAATTCAGCACTTGAAAATTGGTCCTTTTACTTTTATAATAAAAATGTTTTTGTCTTAATTGTGTACATGCCAATTTGTTTCAGCTTTATGGCAAATACACAAAGGAGTTGAGTTCATTTGCCAAGTTCCAGGCCTCCAGAGATACAACTATTACCACTGAGGATGATGATGATGAGGAGAGAGGAAAGAAATCTCATAAATTTGATGTTATTTGGAATTTGTTAAGTAAGTTGGAGCAGCATCTCCTTTTCCCATGTCCCTGATTATGATTACTTTATGAAAATATACCCAGCGATTTTGAATTTAATATGATTGGTTTGGAAGGAAGATTGAGAAAGATGCCACACTTAATATTTTTCATCTGTGATAGAAATTGTAATTCTGGTAATTACATTCAAATTATTCTTAGCTTAAATCTTTTTTGAATCTTTAAATATGAAATTAATAAGAAAATGTTGCCATGTTTTTGTTTTTACACTGTGGATACATGTGCTTTGGACATCAGATCGACAGTGGCAGTCTTTCTTTTGTGCTGCCGCAAATTCCTGAAAATTTATTTTATGCCTCATAAGAGTTCTTCTCATTTTATGATAGAGAAATTTGAATCAGAATCACCCATGCTAATTTGAAGCATCTTTATCTGCCTTTATATAATGCATAAAATGTCTTTGCAGAGAGGTGTGCAGAAGTGAGAGATGTGATATTTCTCAAAATTGGCGAGGACTGGATTTTTCTGACCATATTAGGGATAATCATGGCTTTACTCAGTTTTGCAATGGATTATGTCATAGAAAAATGCCAGGAAGGTAATAGTAACCCTCTGAAATTATTTATGTTTTCGGATTTTCTTTCTTGTAAATGTTTGTGGTTAAACGTTAAGCTATCATAATCATTTAGGTCATAGGAGTTAAATTGCTTGTATAAAAAATTTAAGATTTAACGCACGAATGTGATCAGGCTTGCATTGATTTGGCTGAGAAAACAAATAGAAAATTATTTGATCTCAATGCTATAGCATATTTAAATTTCATGTAACCTTTGTAAGTTTAAATGGAGCATTCTTATTAAATAGATCTTTCAAGAAAGGTTTGGCTCAATTGTTGAATAAAAACATCATATGTTCTGGCATAACGCAGGTAATTCAGGACCACGTTACAAATTATGTAAATTGGGCACATATATAAATTATGCACCTATCTTAATTTATCACCTTTGTTTCACCTACGAGTTGAAGTGGTCAGACTTTCTTTCCATGACTAACTCACTAAGTATGATTCAGAGTTATCATAATTTATATTTATATTGTCAATATTACCTTTCAATTTGATTTATTATACTCTGTCAAGAATATTTAACATAGTTATTTATATTATAACAGAATGTGTGGCCGAATGAAAAAAAATGCATTCTGACACATTGAAGTTGAATTATATAAAAAGTTTGAGTCAATTTATAAAGTGTAATAAAACATTAACAGCCTCTTTCAGTATTCATTTGGTCTGACTTTCACTGACTTGCTCATGGCTTAATGTTGTATTTTTAAAGTTTAATAGAGAAATTTTCCTTATGTCTCGGATCTAATGAAAATGCAGCCGAGACATGAGCTGGAATTGTTTCATTCATGCATTTTTTTCTTTTCTAGCTAAATTCTGGTTGTATGAGGAGCTACAGTTTTCAGTTGCTTTACAGTACATAGCATGGGTGACTTACTCAATGCTGTTCATACTTTTTGCTGTGGGATTCACACACTTAGTGTCTCCCCAAGCTATAGGTAAGTTTCCTCACTGTTTGTGTAACCCTCTGTCATTATGAAATATTAACAATCAAAGACTGGGGAGGAGGGGGACAGATAAATGGTTTTCTTTGCACCGCTAAAATAGTGTTCTCGCAGCATGCATGTGGGGCATGATGACAGGGCCTGTGAATGATGCTTTGTTTGTCTGCAAATTTATTAACCCTGCAGTATAATGATGATAACACAGTAATCCCTTCGATATTACTTGAACTTGAAGATGGTAGGTTCATAGACTTCTGAATTTTGACACTTTTAGCCTTTGAAGCATTTGAAAAATCTCTTAGGAAGACTGTAATTTATCATTTGGTAAATCAAATTTAGTATGTATTAGTGTGTTCTTTGCAAATTTTGTTAGTGTTTGGTATGATATTGATAAGTTTGTAGTTATTTTGTTACAGTGCTATCATGACTTTAAAAAAAAAAGAAAAGAAATTGGCCTGAGTTTTCCTGCAATAATTGAATAATTTCAAGTAAACTACTTTAATCCAAGACAGTAGGCCTAGAGTGATTGATGACTAAACATGGGTCCATATTTTATTTATTCAGCTTTGAAAATGATGCCACATTGCCAGTGTTCAGGCTCCCATGCATTTGTAGTGAGGTGGCATTCACAAATTCGTGAATGCAAAATACCCTGGCTGTCCCTCTGTATTAATATCCTTGTAAGGGTGTCTGGCGTTACTTCAGTTCATAGGTGGGAATGGTCTACTTCAAGGCTGATCTTGGTTCTACTGAAATTTTCATCCACCCTCAGTCTATCATATATTCTGGTTCACTGCCAGATTCAGGCCTAGTTAATGGTTTCTGTCCGTTTTGAGCTCTGTGAAGCTTTTCTGACCCACCTATAGATAAACTGCATCAAGTTTCCTGTGTTATACTACCGTTGGAGTGTTGGCAACACTTAATGAGCTATGCCTATAAGTTTATAGTAAACTGATTGTAAAGACTGCTATCTAAACCTTTCTGTTACAAGATGTCCACAAGAATAACCTGCAGCATAGTAAATAAATAATGGCAAAACTTTTATCATTTTGAATCAAGACTGCAGTTTCAGGAATCTCAAAAGTAGCAGTTTGCAAGCAAGAAATCTTTTGTCACTTTTCTTTTTTTGTGTTTGTCAACACAACTAGACTCTTATTTGCGCACAGTGATATGCTGCAAATTGGCATTTCACATGTCATGTTGTAGATCAGCAAAGGCATCATGTGTCCTTTGGAGATGGATGGTTTGATATCTTTGTGACTTAAGGAGTACCCAGAAATGCTGTGAGACAAGAAAGAGAAACCACAGAAAGTATGAACTAACTTTTATTCTCATTAAATATGTCTATTGCAATTTCAGATATATCATCATAATTTCTACTGCATTCTTTAGGTTCTGGTATCCCAGAGATGAAGACAATACTCAGAGGTGTTGTTTTGAAGGAGTATCTCACATTCAAAACCCTTGTGTCCAAAGTTGTAGGGCTGTGCTCCTCTTTAGGGAGCACTTTACCCTTTGGAAAAGAGGTGGGTTTTGTGTGCTTCATTGAGTTTATTTCCAGCATGAGGTTAAAGATTTAAAAGGCTGAGAGAAGTTCTCATAACAGGCATGTTGTGAATCTTTCTAGAACATGAAGTTACTCCAAGTTTAACCCTGAGTACTTGGAGCCACAATTGTGGTAGTGTGTAGAGCCACCGTCTTTGCTCAAATTGGCCTTTTTTTTCTAAAATGTTTACAAGTATTGACTGTCATCTGTCACAGGTGCAATTTTTCTATTGTGTTGTGAGATTTCCATGTTTATGCAGTAGTTCTAACGCACCATATGTTTTTGTCAGCACTTGGAGGTTGAGCATTGAAGGACAAGATGTATGAAGTGATCGATAGAGGTTATATTTCTTTAAAAATTGTTGGCAGATACAGATGATTTCAGTATACAGCATGGCAATATCAGTCTAAATATAATGCAAGCAGTCAGTGTCTTCACTGCAGCTGCTAACATTCTAAAATATTTGTTTCGTATTTTATTTTTTTGTCAGTTATCTTTCTGTGGGCAGCTATGTACAAAGACCAACAGTAAGAGCTCAGAATCAAAGCCAGTGTTTCCTGAAAAGGGCTGAACAGCAAGGCAAACTTGAGCCAGAAACAAAGTAGTGATATCTTAAGATATTTTAAAGTCATATCCTTCAGAGAAATAAAGTGAGGGACACAAAAAAATCTTGAGAAAATTTATTAAATCCAGGCAGTCTAGTAAACAAATGAGTACAATTTATATGACATTGATATATGAGAGGCAAACACTCATACAGATGAGAAACAAGCCATGAATACCGACACAGTTATGTGTTTGTGTTGACATATCAGGTTATTATGATCTCTTTCAAACTGAAAAAGTAGCAGGTTTTAATGCAGCTGTTTGTTCCATGAGATCGTGTTCCCATTTATAATTGTGTAACTACACCAGTTACAGGATACAATTATCTGTCTGCATGAATGTATACACACAATGCTATTGAAGTGTAGCACATTACAACATTACAACAATCACACCCATTCATAAGTAACAGGTGGTTGTTCGTCTTGTTGGGGTTGGGAAAACACATCCTATTTTATTAAAGATCTTGAAACTGAGACATCTTTGTTATTATGTAAGGGAGAAGATCTTTGTTTCTCCTGGACCTCAGCCAAAGGCTATTGGCTCCCATTGTTATTATGTGTACATCAGCCTCTTATTGTATGTAACAGTCAATAGTCTGCCTTATCGCAGTTTTACAACTGCTCAATAAAGCAGAAGAGCTGCTTGTGTACTTTTTTCAAGTGTACCTGCCCATCATAAATTTCACAACAGACCAGGTAACCTGGTAGTGCACATGTTTTACAATCCAGTTTTACAATGAAACCAGCTATCCTAAAAATAAAATAATGAGACACTTCTGGATGAAATTGACAGGTTTTAAATAAAGCAGATGATAATTACACTATAGAGCAATAATTGTAATCATTTTACTGTTTTCTGTAAAACCTGCACTATGGTGTTAAATGTATGTTGCAATGTGTTGAAGCAGAGCAGTGAGATTGTTTCATAAGTACATGTCGGAATGGATTCCATTTATGCCTAAAGAATGAGAGTGGAATATATATGTCCTAATGATGTCCATGTTCCATTGTCTATTCACAGGGTCCATTTGTCCACATTGCCAGTATAGTAGCCACAGTGCTTAGCAAAGCTATTGGTTCCTTCCGGGGCATTTATGAGGTTTGTTCTGATCAGTGAACACAAGGAAATAATGGGCACTTCATATTTTATCTTAATCCACATTTAATTTTCTGTAGTCATGAGAAAAAAAAACTAACATTTAACCCTTTTACTGTCAGGAAGTATGTATCATACTCTGCCTGGAGGTTTGTTCTTGTTCAGCAAAAAGTGGTGTTTTTTTTTCTTTTAATTTGCTGTCTAGTGACTAGAGCTTGCACAGAACTAGAAACTCCCAACAAATTATGTTTTATATTACCTTCTGGAATCCCAGCTTCATTGGTTCGGGTAGCACAGTTTTGAGAAATTTGCTGCTCTAACCAGCAGTAATAGAGTTACAGCAAAAAACTTGGTAATTGTGGGATTTGTTGAGCAAGTGTCTGGCTTTAAAAGAAAAAATCATATTACAATCGTTCCCTATCACGTGAAACCACTCATGGGAGTACAAATATGTGAGGAGGCGGCACAGAACTGGTAATATTTGGCAACTGCCCAAGTTGAAAAAGTCAAGGCAAATGATATTTGAGACTCAAGATATCAAATTTTTTATATTCGCTAATTTAGATTATTATGTCTGCTATCATATTCTCTTAAGAGAATGGTAAATTTTTTGTTCCAGCCATGATTTTACTGAATTTTGTTAACATGGGCAGGTGCTGCATATTAAAGATTTTGTGCTGTCGTCTCAGATGTCAGGTGTAAAGCTTTAGACTGGCATTAGTCTGGGATGTATGTACTAAAATAATTAAGTGCCGGATGGTAAGAGCAGGACAGAACAGAGAACAAAGTTAAACATATAATGCATTAGGCATTCTTATATTTTTTTAGCTTTTGTCAGTAATTTATATGGATGTGTCATTGTTTCATGGTGTAAACAGTCACCTTTTTAGCCTGAACTATCTATGTATTCTGAGTCTGCCATCATATGAAATACTAAAGGAAGGGAAATAGCTCTGCCAAAAATATGCCCTAAATGTTTTAAAAAGTCATAAAAAGAAAGTAATCTATGACAGTTATGAAATTTCTTCATGTAGCACAAGACATGGCTAACAAATATGCAACATATGCACCTCCAATTGCTTCATGATATATACAAAGCAACTCATCCATCTCCAAACTTAAGCTTGAACAATGAAAACCTCAGTAAAAAACTCTGTCAACTGTCCTTGCTCACAGACAATCAATACATGATCTGATTTTCCTAGACCTAAAGTGTTAATAAAAAAAATAATATTGAATGGCTATTGGGTTGAATTGATGAAGCAGATAACCAGAATACGGTCTTAATTAATGTCTCACCCCACTGTGAAAAGGCTTTTTAAATGCGTGTCCTCAGAATGAATCTCGTCGCTCTGAAATGCTGGCTGCTGCTTGTGCTGTAGGTGTAGCTGGTACTTTTGCTGCACCTATAGGAGGTGAGTGGAGATAGGAGGGAAGTAGAAAGGGGAAAGCATCTTTCAATCACATTTTCTTAGCTATTTTGGGGTTAGACTAAATGAGTCTACTGCCCTACCTCCATGCATTTATTGCACTGTGAGATTTCTAGACAGACACGGGCAACCTATGGCCCATCAGGTAATTTTGGCCGACCCCCAAGGTTGATTAAAATTACATTACACACCTGTCCTTGAGCTAGAAGGAAGATAAATTATTCCATCAAGTCTTTGATCATGTATGTTGAACGCATGTTCTGAACACCTGACCGAGGATAGGAAGACAGAAGCGGTAGATCTTTCCATGATACTAGCTCGTGTAATGCAGGTTATAACATTGATAGAATAGTCTAAATGTTGAATTTTTTTTTTATATATAGATCTATTAAGAGCCTTAATGTGATGTGCGAGTATCCAGCCTTCTGCATCCTCACATTTTTCAGGTCTCACCCTCACTGTATGAAAGTTGCCCATACATGCCCTAGACAGTCTTGGGTTAATTATAGTCAGGCTAGTGATACTGTAATCCATGAATGCAAAAAGCAGTATGTCTTTCAATTTCATTTTTATTGACAGAAAGAATGATCAGACACACATTTTTCCGAAAGCCAGTTTTTTAAATTAATTATTATTTTGTTACATAATTTAGTGATTTAGCTGTTAACTGTCAAACTGATTTATCTGCAGGTGTTTTGTTCAGTATAGAAGTAACAGCAACATATTTTGCTGTCCGCAACTATTGGAGAGGGTTCTTCTCTGCTGTCTGTAGTGCCTTGGTGCTGAGATTGTTAGCATTGTGGTTTAAAGATGAAGGTAAAATAGTTTTCATCTCAGTTTTTACAGATTTTTAGTGCCTATATTCAATCCTTTCACTGCTCTGTGGATGTACACTGTACTTCTATAACTTGATCGTGTAAGTAAGCCATGGACATGTACTATATGTCCTAAATCAAAAATGCAAGTGCAGTGTTGATGTTCACTGTCTGTCATATGTAGTAAAACCACATAACTTGTAAATTCATGCGCTTTTAAACATTTTTTTTCAGCATATAATGGGGAAAAACATGTAGCAGTGAAACAGTTAATATGAGAATGTGAAATCTTTTAAATACAGCAGGAAAATATACCCTCTATTGTCATTTTCTTTTTTAAACATTCACATGCATATGACTGGAGTGATGAATTTTTAAAATTTTTTTTTGTAGGCATCACATCATTTACTGTTAATATTGTATGGCTAAACAAATGAACAAGGACAAGCTAGAATTCAGCTTTGTTTGAACTTTCAAGGTGTAAACTTGTCATCAAAGGTCAATTACACCTTTAGACCTACCATTATGCACCCAGACCATAGATAAAGTGTTCAAAAAAGTTTCTGCCCAAGAAATTAGCCATTGGAAGATCATTTCTAAACGTAACACAGTTTAAATTTTTAAATTATCACAGTGACGGGCAAAGTCACCCTTACACTTCTTCATTGGTCTTCCTTGCATTCCATGGAATTCTAAGCATTCTTCTCTGTATAAATGACAACTAATGTCATGAGCATCCTTTATATTTCTTGAATGTCCCATACACTGCATAAGTTAGTGGTTTTTGGAAATTTGTATTGTTTTGTTGTACACTTTTTCAGAGACAATAACTGCATTGTTCCGTACCAACCTTAGAACAGAGTTCCCGTTTGATGCCTTAGAACTCTTTGCCTTTGCCACCATTGGGTGAGTACTGTACAGCTTGGTCATAAAGTCAGACCCTATGGGCAGTCACTGGCTGAAGGAGAGAGAATTCAGTCCATCCTTTCAGATCTCACCATTTTTGTCATGAAGTTAGATGAGATGTTAAAAAAAAACAAAAACTAATTACAAAGGCCATAGGTATTGTTCTTTAAATTTAAGATAAATGTGAAAGTTGATAAATAATAATTATTTTCAAGAGTATGGTTATCCAGAAATGGTTGGTCACATTTAATAGTATTAACAGAGTAAATGGCACTCCTTTAAACATCAGTAATATATAAATTTTGTGGATGGAAGATACATGAGGAAGTCCTCAGCCCCATGAAGTAAATATCACATGCACTTGTGAACTTGTACAGAAACCATAAAGTATCTCAGGGGATTACAATAGGAACTGATTCTTGAGGACTGAAATTAAATTCTAGGGAAAAGTGTTTTTTTTGAGTCAGGAAAAAAATGATGAAAAAGAAGGAGGGTGTGATGAGAGATTTCACGATTTGATCATTACAGGGTTGAGAAAATTACTCTGTACATAAACATAATCATTTGCTAATCTGTGACAAACATGTTTTCTTATCTCTCTTCACAGAGTGTGCTGTGGTCTTGGTGGAGCGCTGTTTATATTAACCCATAGAAATGTCATCTTGTTCACAAGGAGGCATAAAAAACTTTCAGCATTTTTACAGAAAAAGTATGTCTTATTCATTACACCTGTACTATATACTTACTGTATTTTCTACTATAATTTGTTAAATTGAAGGCCGTGTTCTCATTTTTTGAAAAAAAAAAAATGGCTGAATCGGTGAATGTACAGACATGAAAGCTTTGGGAGATGAAAAGCCATGGAATAAGTATGGATTTTATAGAGCCAGTTCGTGGATAATTTTGTCTTTGACAGTAATGAGAGAAAAACAAAATATTGTAATGCTAAGGATTTCCCTCACAACTTAATTGGATTTTCCAATTAGCACTGTCATCTATAAATACTTCAACGACATCATCTTTCCATAGTTTGTTTGCACGCTGCAGTAAAGCATTAAATTACTAAGGCGCAGAAAATAATGCAAGTCAAGGTTCTGGAAAAGATGCATTTTTTTTAAGCCCTGGTGTAAGCTGTATTATTCTGCTTACTAGCTATAATGATGAACAAAGGAATTGAACGTAGTCCAAACAACTGTGAGGTATAAGCTTCCATCATCCTTTTCTTCTTGGCTTTATTTTGGGTATGTGTGATACAAATACTATTCATATTTACTTGGAGTGGAGCTGCTATTTCTTTCATCTCACTTCCAAAATCTGTTTCGCATCAAAACGGCTTCTGCGAGGCCTATGTACAATGAATTAAGACAGTCACCTGAACTTATTCTGTTAGACATAATAATAATAATAATAATAATGAATGTATCTACAAAGGGCCCTATCACTTAGAGATTTGCAGGGCACTTCACGATATTTTTACATTTCATATAAATCACAAATCTTTATCTTATAAAAAAAAAAACAGTGGCGGAAGTAATTCATTGTGGTGCAATTTCGCTCCTTTCCTTGCTCAAAGCTACAGTCAGTTTTAAAAATTGCATAAACATTTTCTCAAGTGTCAACTAATCTAACACAATCGCTTTGGTATTGTCATTGTTTTTTTCAAGTGTGGGGCAATTTTTAAAAAAAAATACCCAGACATGTAAAATACAATGACCTCTTTTTGTGCTCCCTCTGATAAGTGTAGTGCACGAGGAGACTGTATTTGACAAGGGTTCAGTTGGTGCATTGTGCCCAGGTGCACATGGGTTCTGAAGTAAGACTATGGATTATTGTCGTAGGAAATTGTCTAGATCATGGAGAGGGAGAGAGAAGGGTGGGAACACAGGTTTACCCCAGTTTATGCAGGGTACCTGACCTCGTACATTAGAAAAGAATATATTCGTCAGTTTATGCAACTATTGTCGTAAATCAAAGCTAGGATCCTTACAGAGTAAACGGGTGTGTCTTGAGATTTTTGATAGATGATTCATATGTCTTGCATTCACATGATATTTTTATGATATTCTATTCCTTTTGTTTCTTTTGAAATGTCATGTCCTGAAGTCCAATCTTTTCTATTGCAGTCGTTTTATTTATCCAAGTATCATCACATTTATGATTGCAACACTAACATTCCCTCCTGGATTTGGCCAGTTCTTTGCTGGACAGGTAAGTCATATATATAGTGTATATGAGTCTACTCATCATGCAATATCGTCACTGCTCTATGCTAATGACATAAGTCATTTTTGACACTGAGGTTTCAAGAAAAAACTGTTTCTTTTCCTGTCATTTGGTGACTTATGCTATCATGTTTCTATTGGATTTTTACATTTTCTAATTGGTGCATTTCTTTTTCTATAATATAGTATCTGGTATAGCCCTCATGCTTAGAAATGCAAAGAACCGCCAGTTGTCTTTTGGCATAAGTCTGACATATGCCATTACTGTACAACTGTGACAATCTGTTGGAGATCCTGTTTCCTATGTAACCAAAGAAGACTAGTACCACATGTTCATGTTGTTTCATGTTCTTTTCCTATAATATTATTTGATGGTCCTCATGTTCATGAATGAGTTGCCCTTTGGCATAAGTCTGACATATGCCATTATCATAGGGTAGTGACGATATGACTGTGTGTTTGATTGTGTAGAAATCTCAGATTATTGAATTTGCACTGGGATTTTCTTGGAATTGTCTTGGAGCATCGCTGTATGAGTTATTAGCTAATAGACAATTATTGTTCTTGTGCAGCCATATCAGAGTTCATCCATCCATCCATCCATTGTTGGGAAGGGCAGTTTATAATTTGCCCTTAAGTGGAAATGCAAATTTTTTTTTTCTGTTTTTTTTTAGGTCATGTTCTTCTCTTATAAGACATGTTTTCTGATTCTCCTAACGTTTTTTTGTAAATCTCCCAGAAGACCTCATAGAATCTCCAAAGCATCTTTGGTTTATAAATGCGTTGGGCCTTACACATATTAAGTTTACTGACTTGCTTGTCTGTCAGACTCCGATAATAATCATGATTTTACTTTCTCTCCTGGATCAGCTGACCGGCAAAAAAGCCATCAATGAACTATTTAGTAATATTACTTGGACGATCGGCCAGGCAGAGGATTTAGATGATGAGGCTGTCTTGGAACACTGGCACCATCCACTCACCAATATCTATGTTACTCTGGTGCTTAATGTAATTATGAATGTAAGTTGTGGAATATTTTACATATTATATGGGTGTATGTGCATCATCTCTGATCTGCAGTTTGGTAATCAGTATGTTAGTTAACTTCACTTCATTAGTTACAACATCACTGCATCAGTTATAATGTTTAGGCTTTGTTTGTAATTCTGGTCTTTTTTTAATTTGACTTGAGTTACTTATGTTAGTTCAGCAGAAATGTACAGTTAATTCTTAGAATGTGAAAACAAATAATCTGCATACTAATTAAATTCCCGTCTTGTTTATCTGTGTGTACCCTCAAATTAGCTGTAACTAAGAATTATACAGTGCAAGTTTTTTGACTCAACACATTAAATATGTGCTAACTTAAAGAGTGCGTCAACAATCCAGGTGCAAATGGGCGAGACTTTTCAAGGATTTTTGCTTCTGTTGGGCAAGTGGGTTGGTGAGCACTTCTAGTAGGGTCTCCTTCTGTCTTATCATTCTGTTACATTCTGTCTATCGTCTTGCTTTCTCCTAGCACAGTGCGATGGTTATTTTGTTGGAGTGCTTCCTTCAAACTCCAATTTACTTTTGTTGATCAAATTTTGAAGGTTAAATTACGTTTGACGATCCTGGTTTCTCTCCCTTCTCCAGTTTATCATGGCTGTGTTCTCCAACACCTTACCTCTGCCTGCTGGGGTCTTTGTGCCTGTGTTCACCATTGGTAAGTCATACTTCTGGTAGTCTAGGTAACCAACACCCCTATGTCCTGTCAGCTAGAAATGAATCTTATTCCGACAAGACCAGAATTCAGACATTTTTGGTCAGGAAAAAATGTCTTAATTTCTTTTTTACATGTAAGCTTCATCCTTCATTTGTTTTTTCTTTTTTTTTAATTTCAAAATTAGAATGTGTGCTTTAAATGGCTCAATTTAGCTTTTCAAATGCATAAATCTATTTTTGGGTGGGGCTTGGCTCCCTGGTCTTTGGATCCCCTGCTTTTATTCTGGCCACAAAAAGAGCTTCTGACATTTTTTTTACTGTTCTGGTTTCATTTCTTGTCGATATTGTTTCATGCTCTAATATTATTTAATTTGTAATATATTTCTTTTTCCTTTGCAGAAAATGAAATTCAGGTTAAAAAACAATGTTTCCTTGCACAGTTTTCCTATTTCTTGCCTTATCTTTCGCAAAACATGTTTCATATCTTTAAATTTTGAGATAATTTCATCAAAACTATAATTTGCGGTTTCCATTTTATTACCCTTGAAATTTACTGCAGGCAAAAAGACATAAGACGACAGCATGCCTCAATTTGAAAAAAATATTTTCTGTCTCTCTTTTACTTTTTCCTTTCATTAACATGTTATTTGTTAACCAGAATAAGAAAGTGGGCTGGCCTTCCCTGATTTCCCTGACATTCCGACATGTTGACACTGATGAAAATAAAAAAATGTTTTTTTCTTCTTTCATTTGTAATTCTTTTGTGATTTATTGGAAGTTCCTTTTTTATTATTTTTCTTTAACGTGGAGAATTTCAACTTTCAACCGTTTTCTAATTTTTTTTTTTTTTTGGGTCATCATTTTAACTTTGTTCCAAGCCCTGTTGCAACCCTAGAGATTTATTGTAGATTTTTAAAAATATATTGACGCCAATAGTTGTTTATACATGCTAGTTGGCCCGCTGACTTGGGGAATATACAGGTGTGATTTTTAAAGTTTCGATCACCAATGTGTAAACTAAGGCGCAGAATGAAATTTCCTGTCATGCTTTTAAATCCTACTCGAAGAAGACGTGTTTTTTCCTTCCCGCTCAAAATGTGGGAACACTTTCTTCTGTTCAGCCCAGTTTTGTCTCAAAAGCAAGGAAAGTATTGAAAATATAGCAAACTTTAGAACTTTTTGAAATAATTATGCCCTTGCACACTTTTATGTCTTTCTAAGAGCAATACGGTATTTTGTAGAATTTAAGGCTCGGCGTTGAAAAAGCCTTTCATTACATCGGAGGCCTTACGCCCTTTATAACATGATACATCTCTCTCACTGTTGTTTTGGTCCTCACAGGAGCTGCATTTGGACGGCTTGTAGGGGAAAGCATGGCAGCTTGGTTTCCAGAGGGGATTCCGTCAGGGGATATAGTGAGGAAGATAGTGCCTGGTGGATATGCTGTTGTTGGTATGTACTGTGTATTATGTGAGTAGGTGAAAGTAAGCTGAAGAAATCTGGCTCGTTGGGAATTTTTAACAACAATCCTCATGCCCCACTGGTAATTTGTTTCATCTGCATGTTGCCATCAGTCAAAATGTGGCAAAAAGAAAAAGTTGCATGTAGCAAAGCCTCGCATAAGAAATAGTACAGAAATGGTACAATCAAATGAAAAGGAAAAAGAAGACGAATCAAGCTTTCAGTATAATTACCTTCTCAGGTAAAAAGAAATGTAACAAGATAAGAAATTAAACAAATAAAAAAAAATCAAATAAATAATTGCACCTTGCTGCAACACCACAGGCTTTCTGTCTGGTGCCATCGGCATTGAAATGTGGCACTCATAGACCTGAAGTCTGCTTTACAGCCTCTTTCAGTAATTAAATCTAGAAAGAGCCTCACAACTGACTGACTTGGAATCTCGACCATAAATTTTTCACAGTTCATTGCAACTAACCCTATGATAGCTCTTTCTTTCCCATGTTCATTTGCCATCTATGCTTAAAAGAGACATTCATTTTCACACTGTATTTTTGTCCTAGGTGCTGCTAGTTTGTCAGGCAGTGTGACAAGGACCATCTCCACAGCTGTAATTGTGTTTGAAGTTACAGGACAGATTAGCCATGTATTGCCAGCTGTGGTAAGACAACACATGACAATGAAAATGTTTAACAATGATAATGTTCAATGGCAATTGTTCTGTCATATCCATGGTGTAGTACTGTGTTGATGGAACCGTGTAATCCATTATTATTTTTAAAATCACATTTTGGGATTATGTTGTTAAGCAAAGCAAAATAGATTGATTGTCAAAATATCCTACCTCATTTTGAACTTCAAGTGTTGGAAAAAAAACAACAGATCAGCTTTCAAAATGTCAGACCTCAATTCTGTCTACAAGTATTGAAAAGCACACACACACACAAGAAAAACAACAACAGTCATTGAGATTTACATTACAAACCATGTTGTCCAACCCTTGTGATGACCAGTTCTTTTGATCATTGGAACATCCACAACCATATTTCACATCTTCACGCCAAATTTCCATAAGATCTATTCAGTAGTTTTAGAATCTATTAATTACACAGGGGTTTTCCCTGTGTTTTCATATAATGTATAGAAGATGTGAAGCTGACCAGATTTATAATCTTATGCTCCACAGGTGGCTGTACTCATCGCAAATGCTGTGGCCAATGTGTTTCAGCCCTCATTCTATGATAGCATCATCAAACTAAAGAAACTTCCATATCTACCAGACATCATCTCTGCCAAATCCAAGTCAGTGAAATGATTCTGTTTTGCTGTGAAATTTTTATGTTGTAATGTATCATTATGCATGATTGCATGGAGAACCTTCATTTATTTGTTTGAAATCTGTAATCTGTTTTCTGCTGAAAGCCTGTTGGAATTTTTTAAGGAAAGGGATGTAAATCTGTCTTTTTCCGTCTTTTCCATGCAATGCGTGATTGTTGAGGCAGCCGTCAAGGATCAGTAATTCTCAACTGTCACGAGCAGAGTTAGGGTCTTGGGGATGTTACGACTGCACGAGAGGCAGCTAACTCACACTCGGACACAACCACACAAGAAAAGTATTAAATAACAAGAGCGTATATATGTCAGGCCGGTCAGGCCATAGTTTACATAAATATTAATAACAAAGCAAAAGACAATAGAGGTATATATTCAAACCAAAAAAACTCTAATTAATAACTTAACCAATGATATTCATTTAACTATGGAGGTACTGCAATCAATAGCAAATAGGTATATTATACGAAACTAGATATCAATTTAAAGTGACAGTTGAGTCACCACTGGCCAGTCGCCAGGCAAACTCTCCATAAATCATATGGGCTTAAATGTTAGGAGAGCCCCGTACGTTCAAAGCCTACAGAAGCACTCTTCGGCTTGTAGGTAATTTAAGCAGTTGCCAAAAGACTATATTTTATGCACAATCACTATTCAATTCATCAACAATGTGCTATATTATTCTAATCATACTATGGCAATAGATCTATGATACAGGACACTCATGGTCGAGTGCCAGCTGGGGTTTCCTTAGTCTTCCTATGAGGCTGTAGTTCTCTCTCTATCTCCGATCTCTATTATGCTTGAACAAATAAGACATATTACCATTGCTCACGCCTACTGGTAGGCGCGAACATCAATATAGCGCAGCGTGGGCTTTCAAAGGTCAGCCCACTCAGACCTTTCTTTCTAGAGCTCAGTCAGTCCGTTAGCAAGGACTTCTTGTCTTCAAAGCACACAGTTCAGGTACTGGTCGACCGGAGATACTTCACGACACGATGCTTCTGCTCGCCTGTATTCACCAAATCTGAACGTTACACGATGTCTTATACTATCTAACTACCCAGCGTGCTAGTCCGCTGGCCCAATTAGTTCAGCTATCTCATAGGTCGAAACCTCCCACCATTTTAATTGTAGTAATACGTCTGCACTATTCTACCAGCCAGTTAACGTGCAAAAACTTGTCTAGTCATACTTAACAATGTCAACTGTCCCCACCTTGTTTCACCCCTACTCCATTACTTATTAATCACGAACATTAAAACCCACAAACGTGAATCCAACCGTTTAACTTTACACCAACTATAATTTGGCGAGGACCGTTCAAGGTCACCAGCCAATTTTTCATGGCCCTGGTAAAAAAACAACTCACTCTCTGCGTGAGTTTTAATAACATCTGAATCATGACATCAACGTCTTTCTCAATGTGGTTGACAGTTTTTGAAAAATCAGGCAAATCAAATAATAGATGATCTTTTCGCGAAAAAGATGTCCATTATCAGTATTGCTGGTCCTGAGGATTTTTCACAAGATCTTGGGATTTCCTGGGGTTACTTTAGGATCTTGGCATTTTTTAAAGGACCTTGGGCTTTTTCGCTGTTTTGAGTATTTGCTATTATTTCTATTGAAAAAAATAAAATCACTAATTTGCCCATCCATTCACAATAGATCTACCATTTGCAGCTAATAAAAAAATGAATAAAACCAATTGGGCTAAGGGGCAGTTTCAGATTGTCTGTATGAGAGGATCTTCTGTGCGACCTGTGAACTAATCACTGACATTGCTGAGTTTAAATTCAGTGCAAAATGATATTGTGAATTTTAAATTAATTTTTGGGGGCCAGAAAAAATCTGTTCAATTGCATTCTCCATTGTTTTTCATAGATTTGACATTCAGCCATTGTTGTTTCAGTGCTTGGTTGTTGTATGTTGAGGACTTCATGGTGAGTGATGTCCATATCATCTCATTTGATGCCACATACAACGATCTCCAAGAACTTCTTGTCAGCACAAAACACAGATCCTATCCTCTGGTGGATTCTAAAGGTAATTCATATTTCGACTCATTAGTGCAAGACTTCGTCATACGCCACTTTTGGTGAAATTGCATGGCGGAGTCTTGCACTAAGCAGACGATTTTGTATCTATGCACATTTGTTTTGTTGATTACCTTTGCTTATTCAGCCTTTTATATACTTGACAATACTCCAACTGAGAGGAAAAGTGACGTAACTGATAACATGGCCTTTTCCTACTACATGGTCTCTATGAAATTGTCTCACACATAATTCTTATGTGTCAAAGGCAGTCGTATCTGCTACTGAAATAGTAATTTGTAGTTTGGCAAAGCAAAATAAGTAACTGTAATCAGAGACAAAGTAGAAAAAAGCCAGGCTGTCGGCTACGTTGTCTTCCTGTGAGCGGCAGAATCTCGAAAAGAAAATGTTGGGAAAAACCCAACAGGTTGAAAGTAGGTCAAATGTCAAGGAGAAATGGTGAGCGGTGAAAGTCAGGCAAACAATAGGCCATAAGTAAAACTCAGACTGATCATATCAAATGGCCAGTACAATAAGCAGTGTCATGTTGTCTCACTTGTGGACAAGATTAAGATCATGGAACTGGAGAATATTTGCTAAACTGGATAAAGCCTGTTCTGATAAGTATTTTGTATATTGTTTGAAAATCAGAAGTAGTGATGTCTTTAAAATTGCATTTATGACAGCTGCAGCAACCCCACTTTTGCGCTAAGGTAGAGTTTGTTAGAACTGAGCCTAATTTTCCTTATGCTGGAGGCATACGTCCCTGCTGCTCCAAGGACACAAGCTTTTTTTTCATAGATGACCCCTAATACAAAAGCAGTTATATAATGTGTTTGATTATATAACATTACCAACATTTATCCCAGGTTCCATGGTTCTACTGGGATCCATTCAGCGTTTTGAGTTGGAGCGACTCCTAATTGTACACATGAGCCATGAACAGAAAATATTGTGGAGTTATGACCATCGTGTCCAACCAACACCAGCCAAGGCCAAGCAGTTGCCCTCAGCTCCCCCATCAGTGACCGTTATCACAGAGGAGGAGGAAGGGGCAACATCGCACCCGGGGCCGGACCAGGAAGACGGTCCGGGCAAGAGCAAGAACAGGTTTCAGGTCACCAGAGTGGACTCTCAAGAAGAATCAAAGATGAAGGAAAATATGGATAAAGCAGATGGTCCCATGGTTCCCTCTGCAACTAATATTCCAATGAAGCTACTTAATGTGGTATGCGATATTTCATTCTGTAGTTCTTGGTCAGAACTTCTGATCTATTCTTTAATATACGAAACAGAGTGTCATTTAAGTCATAAATAGACAAATATCCATCAGTTGCCATATAACTAGGTCTGTGCAGTAAACAAATAAAAGACGTGATTTGGTTTTACAAACCTTGCAGGTTTAGCTGACTCACATTTTTTAACTTGCTTGTGTCGTGATTTGGAAGTGCCTCTGGGCACCATCAAGAATGTACAGATTTGCTTCTTGTGGTTTGCAATTTTTTGGGGCTGATTGGAACTACAGAAAGCCACCCTTAAGCTCTTTCTCCCACTGAAAGGGTACACACAGGCTATTGTTTACTGTGTTGACCTTCTTTTAGCTCTGTGCTGAGCTGTTTTGCTGAGCCTATCACATCTGTCAGTGCGATGGCCCAATTGTGATCCTTCATGTTACCTATGAACTCGCTAATGTCATTCTGTACCTTTCTTCAACAGCCTGGTCGAGATTCAATGTCCACTCTAGACAGTTCCAATAGCTATGATAGTTCCAAAGGCTACCATACCATTCACAAGATTGATTATCATGGTACAAAAGACAGTCAGAATAACTATCACACTGTCCACTCCCCACTGAGATCCATACTCAAGAAATCTTGGTCAGGACCCAGGATGCCAAGAGCTCACAGCACTGGTGATCTGAAAAGTGAGAAAAATTTTATCATTGAGCATTACACTTTGTATAGTTAAAATGGCAAAAACAAACAAGAAAAGCTGTATGTTGTAAAGCCCTGCGTTAAAAACAAACAATGAAGAAAACTTAAAATAAATCGCAAGAGAATGTGACATTTCCTGATTAGAAGCACCATGCCAAGAATGACAAGCCTCTTTTCATGTCGGTTTCATAACGAAGGGACAAATAGATAACAACAGCTGTAAAACGAAAAGGCGAACGCTTAACTTCTCTGTATGACGAGGGGGCGAAAAGTTCAAATTTGAGATACCTACTCTTTTGTGGTTATCAAAAGAATATTGCGATGGGCTTTTCCCAACACATGCAGTTTTGTTAAATCTGATTTGGTTTTTGTGTTATGTAGCATGACGAAAAGGCAAGAAATGGATGATGAGAGTAGCACAAAATTTTCAGTACTGAATTTCTCACAACACTGATTTTGGCGGTTCCCCCCTTCGTCATACAGAGAAGTTAGGCATTCGCCTTTTTGTTGTACAGCTGTTGATATCTATTCATCCCTTCATCATGAAACTGACGTATTGTAACATTTCTTTATTGTGTGTCTCTAATGCAGTGACAATCTTTTCATTTTTTGCCATGTTAACTTGAGTTCTAAGCCCTTTTGTGACCTACAGATTTTCTGTGCTATTTTAGAAATATTTTAGCGCTTCTTGTAGGCAGGATACGAAACTGTTAAGGTCCCTAGATTGTTCCAGCTTACATATTATAGAACAGTATTTTCTTGTACTGATTCTCATAACATTTTTTGGCAGATGAGATGAATGATTTTTATCGCAAGCTTGCCAAACGGAGACAAGAGAGCATCCTTGAGGACAGACCCTGCACATTAAATGTAAGTATTCATGCAATTCTGTCATCTGGCAATTCCATCCTGGCAGAAGACGCATGTACTGACATAAGTTTAGGTGGTAATCTTTTTAAATTTAGGTTAAGATAGATCATTTTTATTGTATTTTTGTTTTTTGGAGCATGCATTACAGATGGGTATTACCGCATTGTCCTGCTCAGTGCTGGTCCCAGTTTTATTGAGATTTCATCAACCCTTAGACTATAATTATGTATCATCAAATATTAATAAAAAATATGAAATATGCAAGTTTTACAGCTGGGTTCAGGCCTGTCCAGTGGTTCCAGCCCATTTGCAGCTGAATGAAGATTTTCCACTTCCCACCTTTTATAACTTTCAAGCAGTCTCAGGCTGATGTTGAAATCATTTGATAAAGGAGCTGAATGTTTGATTTTATTCATAGTATTGAATGCTGACAAGAACAGCCATAAGGGATAAGCAACAGGCATGTTATTCATTTGTTTGATATTTTTTCTACAGAAAGGAAGTTTACCAAACTTATACAAGAAAGTGAAACTGGTGAGTGATTACTGTCTTGTTGATCTTTTGAAGTCATGATATAAATGCAAAATTTTGTGCTTTGTAACGTGTCAGATATATAGTGCCTTTTTCTAGATGACGAATTCAGACATAGATCACAATACTATTGCTACCTTGTTTCCAAGCTAACGGAAGCTGAATTTTACTTGTTCACACTTAATGTAATCATATCAGAGTTCTTCATATTAAATTTATTCATTTTCACCTTGCCGACCAATTGATACAAGGTCTCCCATTATGATATAATTCATTTTCTTTTTAATAATCACTGATGTGAATACTCTTGAAACCTCGTGATTTCCAGATTTTTTTCTTTCTTTTTCCGTGGGTGAAAATTTGCCGTCAGCAGACAAACAAAATGCAAATTTCCTGAACACTGCGTCACAACAAGGGCAAAATACAGGCTATTTCATGCTTGTCCAACATATGTAGGGGCCTGTATATGTACGAATTGTGTTACACTGTGATACAATGTTCATTTGAATGTACACTTGTACTTGCGCTTGAAATGGAAAAAGATTTATTTGTTTCGTTTCTTACTGCATGTTTGTAATTATTTTATTCTTTATATTTCTTACTTCCAGCAGTCCAAAGAACCCAAACTCACCAAGATCAGCCACCTGCCTATTGAAGATGTAAGGAACATTGACATGGAAGGTCCACCTTGCATACAAAAATTATATTTCTTTTACTCAGAGAAAATTTCTAGCTCAGAAACATTGTAGAAATAATACTAATGATTTGACCAAGCATAAAAACACAATTTCTTATTCTGTGAGTGGTTTACAAGTTTTGTCATAATTGTGAGGGGATGGCACAGAATCAGCACTGTAATGCAGTTGTCTAAGATGAGAAAATCAAATAAAAGGAAGATTGGGGCAATAATATACTATTCTGTCAATAAAAAATGATGATAGACATGATACTGTAAATTTGGAAAACATAAAGAAAAGAAACATTATAGTTTGAGTCCCAAACATCATTTTGCTTGACTTTCTCAACTGGAGCAGCTGTGACATGTCACTGATTGTGTGCTATTGCCTTACACTTGGGTTTTTTTTGTTTGCCCAATCAGAATTATTAGCCTGAAAATAAAACATAATGAATTACGTGTGCGTATGCACATGTTTTTCAAGAAAAAAGTTTGAATGATGATACTTAAATACAGGGTGTCTCTAAAAGAATTACATTCACATTGAATATTTATTGATACAGCGTCAATTAACGTACAACCAAGATTTATAATTCAACTTCTGGGGAACAGATATGTCATTATTTGAGTTCAAACTGATGACCGTTCTGGGTCACACACTGATGGACAATGCAGTTCAACAGAGTTGCAAACAATTTTAAGCAGTTCACTTGCATATTTACATATTTTTTGACACACCCCGCACATCTTTAACTGTGTATGGACCAGTGTTGTGCAGCATCTGTGAATAGCTAAGATTTTACATGGTAATGAAGAGAACAGTAGAGCATCTTATTGTTTTTATTGCATAACATCTACAGTCATTTAGACACTGGTAAAACCTGTGTTCGTGTGCTCCTAGTCGATTTTTCGTCTGCGTTTAACACCATACAACCGCACTTAATGTTTCAAAAGCTTACCAACCTACACGTGAGTTCTTTTTTAAAGAGCTGGATCTTCGAATTTCTAACACAGAGAAGCCAGTTTGTGGATATAAACAACACATTTTCCAAATTACTCACAACAAACACAGGAGCGCCACAAGGCTGCGTGCTGTCACCTGCCTTGTATACATTGTATACAAATGATTTCACTGTGACACACAACAACGTTTACCTTCTTAAATTTGCCGACGACTCTGCTATTTTAGGCCTTTTACCTAACTCTGGCCACGAATATTCTAACATTGTACAATCCTTTCATTGTTGGTGTAATAACAACTATCTTCTACTGAATGTTAAGAAAACAAAAGAGCTTGTTTTTGACTTTAGGAAAAATAACAACGATCCTGTTTGCCCTCTTACTATCAACAATGAAGAGGTTGAAATTGTCACAGAGGCCAAATATCTTGGCATTACTATTGATTCATTGCTTAACTGGCATGCGCATGTAACATATGTATACAAGAAAGCCAACCAGCGCATGTATTTCCTCAGAAAGCTCCGCTTTTTAAAAGTTAGCAAAAGCATTCTGAAAATATTTTACACCATGGCTATTCAGGGCGTTTTGATGTATGGAGTTGTCTGTTGGGGAGGAAACATCTTACAAAAAGATAAAAATAAGATCAATAATTTAATTAAAAAAGCATCCAAAATTTGTATCTGTGATCTGCCATATTTTGATGAGCTGTACACTGGTGCTTGTATTAAAAAAGCTAATATTATTATAAATGACCCCCAACATCCCCTGAACAAGGAATATATAAGATCTGTAAGAAGTTTAAGGCTGTTGTCAAAGAAAACTAAAACTGAGCGCTACTTTAAATTGTTTATTCCATCATCAACTAGGATGTTACAATAATGTCGTCATCTTGATCGTAATCTGTTGAATTATGTCCTGCGTGTCAGGTCAATGTGTTTTAGTTAGGGAAGCATATTGTGTGCACTGTTAATTTTGTTAATTTAGTTAATTTATCAGTGTGTGTGTATATATGTGTGTGTGCGCGCTATGTATCATACTTTCTGCTTCTGTAACTGTATTGTTATGTATTCAATGATCAAAACAAATTTCCTTGTACAAGGACGAATAAAATTTATCTTATCTTATCTTATCTTATCTTATCTTATCTTATCTTATCTTATCTTTGCAGGTTTTAGATAAGCTGTGTTACCCATAGCTGTATGAACTCAGTGTCATTCTCACCATTAAAATAAAGTTTCTAGGAAAGAGGCTCTGAAGTATCAATTATTCAGTTTAGTTGGAAAATGACTAGAATCACGTTAGTCATGAAGGAGAGCTTAGTGTTGACATATTTAATTGTGCCAATAATTGTGCATTAACATAATAGATTAAGTTTGTAAAAAGTTATCTTCCTATCAGAGACAAAGGTAGGGTCCAACTCTCATATTGGCTTTAAAAATTTAATTTTAGATTCTGGAATGACAGATTGTAAAAATGTTTCAAGCAGTCACATTACTTTTTGTGTTTTGGGGACTTTGTATTTATATTTCTTTTTTTTGTTGTTGATGTTGTCTTGTAGCAAGATGCCTGGGAGGCAGAAAGACTGTCTCAGCCAATAGACTGGGAAGGTGTTCAGATAGATCCTGCCCCATTCCAGTTGGTAGAGCGGACATCACTACATAAGGTAAAGGCTTCTTTATATGTCATGATCTTGGTTCTTCTTTGTTCCAACTCCACTTTTTCTATACCTGAGAAGTTCAGTGTTTAATGTTTGTGGCTTTGGTGTTATGATAAGGTGTTAGAATAAATTGGAATTTTAAACAAAATTTCAGAAGGTGCATTTGTTACCTGTATTTTGCATACTAAATGATCTCTGGTTTTTCAGAAAATAGAGATAGAACAAACAAGAACTAAGGTCATGCTACGTTCAAATAAAATTTTATTCAGGCAAACTGAAACTTGTAAGGAGACAACAAGTGTGGACATTATCCAAGGTATTTGAAACAAGCAGCTAGCTTAGTCTGCGCCCCAAGCTTATAAAAGACATGTCTTCTTTGGCATCTTGATTGGCAACTATAGAAACTGTTAATGAAATCAGCATTCCCCATGTTTTTGACAACTGCACATGAAAACTGTGATTGATCCCTGTTGGGTGGCCTGACTGGTGGAGATTTCAAGAAACTCCATTTGTTAAGGGAATGCAACACTGGAAGAAGTTTAAATAACTTTTTTATTCTTACAACTTTTTTCTTTTCTTTTGCCATATTTTAACTAAATAACATGTCAGTCTTTATCCTTATTCATGTAGTTCGGAATAATTTGTAGTGGAGTGGATGCAGGTTTGCAGTGAGGATTGTCTGAACCTTTCTGAAAATCATCCTTGTAAAGAAGACATCTGTGAAAGAAATGTTTTATTCTTACTTATGTTTTACTAATTGACAATGCTATTCTTCTTGTCATGTTCCAAATGATTTTAGCATGCAACTTTTCTCACACGTACCAGGTTCACTCACTGTTCTCCCTTTTGGGTCTCAGTCATGCTTTTGTCACCAACACTGGCCGACTTGTAGGAGTTGTGGGTTTGAAAGAGGTAAAAGTTTCCTTCATATCATTGGTTAACAAAACTGCACAATTTATTTCTAGAAGTCATCAAATATTGTCATTGCTCCTCATATACACAATGGGTCAAAAGTTGCTATCATCATCATTAACCCTTTCAGGGTCACAGCCCTGGGACATAGTGGCAAATTCTGTTACCCGAAAATCATTCCTGAAACTGAAACAAAAGAAATTATAGTGCCCTTATTTGTATTTGAATAATACTTTATCATAGATCAAACCTACCCCTCATCGCGTATGTAGGAAAATGCCGGCGACCGCTATGGAGGTCTGTGACACTGAAAGGGTTAAGTGCCCTGCCGGGAGGCATGGCGATCATGACCCTCCATCTTTCACAATCTTCTGTAACCCTGATGACATCGTTGGTGGCGTGCATTCCCAGCCAGGCCTTTAGGTCGTCCTGCATCTTTATGCATTGCCGTCCCCAGCTTTGTCCTCCATTGAATTTCCCTGTTGTTACTAAATGTTCTAGTCCTCGTCTTCTCATGTACATGTCCAAAGAATGTTCCCGGTCTTCTTCTGACCTTGTTTAGGAGTGTCCTCTTTTCCTCTGCTTGTCTCAACAATTCTTCATTTGTCTTCCTTGCAGTCCATGGAATTCTAAGCATTCTTCTCAGAAACCACATTTCTGTTGCTTACAGTTTTCTTTCTGTTTCTGTGTTTAGCGTCAAGGTTTCACAGGCATACAATAAAATTGGTTTAATATAACTCTGCAGTATTCTTTTTCTGAGACTGATTAAAAGTTGCTATACCATAGATTTATTTTATGGCCGGCTCTATTGAGGCCTCTACCTAGAGGCCAAATAGACAAAACGCCCCGCTGTTACTCTATTCAGGCCTCTACCTAGAGGCCAGAATAGACACCCCCTGGGGCCCGGCTCTATTCAGGCCTCTACCTAGAGGCCCGGATAGACAAAACACCCCACCGTTACTCTATTCAGGCCTCTACCTAGAGGCCAGAATAGACATTCTCTTTATTTTATTGACACAGTTTATGGGTCAGCCGTTGGAACCTTGTTAGAACTAAACACAAAGACTGTTGTGATGGGACTGTAATACTTTACACAGAAAGCTGTAGGTGTGCAGTGAGCACAGCTCAGTGTTTTCTCTATATTGGTCTAAAGGCAAGGTGCTCGCCTCTTATGCCGAAGGTACCAGGTTCAAATCCCGGTCAGTGCAGGCATTTTGGAATTTTGGGATTTTTCTCATATTTTCCTGTCCCTGATCCTATGGGAGGTAGGATCGAGCACCTAGTCTTCTTGGATAAGGACGAAAAACTTGGAGGGCTTGTGTGCACGTTGCGCATGTGAAAGATACCTTGGCAGTTGGAATCGAAAAGAGCAGGCCAAACAGGCTGCTCCCCGGGCAAAATTAAATGAAATTCATCCTTACCACCCCCCTCCCTTCCCAAATGGGATTAAAGAAGTATACAAAAGTACAAAAACAGTATGGCTTTATAGTGAGAGTATGGTCTTCTAAGAACAACCTGTGATTTTAGTTTTAACAAGGTTCCAATAGCGAACCGGTGAATTGTACTTCAATTAATTGAAGTGGACATCAAGTAAATTTTTAATTGTGGCAAATGCAGAGTTTGCTCACTATTTGGTTCATGCAAAGTGAACATGTTTATTGTAGTTAGCCATCCAGTGACACTTTAAATTACATCCACAGTTAGGATGCCATTCCATATGATAGCCCGGGCTATTACAAGCCCTGATGTCACGACTTCTAGTATTGTTTAGAAAATCAAATATTTCAACACCACTTATTGCTCTGAGTAAATTTTTAGATGCATTCTTGGTTGCCATACCTCACAATGGCTTTACGTAATGTGATTGTGGTTTTGTTGTCATTAGTTACGCGTGGCCGTCCAAGGACAGATTGAGCAGCAGAGCAATGGGAAAAAGACAGTGACTGACCCTCAAGCTGAAACTGAGCAAAACGAAGAGGATGGAGAAGCACGGGCCCCCATTGATGAAGCTCGTCTAGAGGTCATCAGAAGGTCACCAGCAGCAGCATTGTATAGACTAACCAGCATCAACTCAGAATCTAAGGACACTGAAGCTTGAAAGATATTGAACCATATGAGACACATCAGTGATACATTTGAGTAGTTGGGACTGGAGCTTGTCTCATAGGGATTGTTTAATTCTATTTGTGAACTTTAAATTGACGAAGCTCTGAATGTCAAACCTGAATAAAGGACCCCAGAAAACTGTGGAAGGCGCAAAAGTGGCCAATACTTTGCCAATGTGCCGCGAAACCCATGCTCAAATCAAAAAAATAAAAGATGGGACTAATAATGTGGTTAAATCAACTATCCACTATTTATATGTGGAAGTTCCATATTTTGCCATTTTGTACATTTTGTCTGAACAGTATTCTAAGTACATATTTCAATTCACATATTTCTGAATTGTATTTGGTCATATGGCTGATCAGAGCCAGAGAAAGATATCCACATATATACATAAGTGACCACTAACTTATGCTGGCATAAGCATTTTGAAGATAAAGACGGTTCATGCTGGACCAGAGGCCCCATTTACTTTTTCGGTGAAAAATATGGGGGCTGCTAGCGACCTGATAATCTTGCAGTAACACACTTTAGTTCGTCTATTTCACAAGACAAAAGAAGGTTGCGGTTGTTAAGTGGATGTTTAACCTGCCATGTAACGTGTGTGGTCATTGGTTTGTGGGATTTTTTTTTCATTCCAAAATATTTGAAGAGTCCAGTGGAAAAACCAGCTAAGTCACAATGTAGAAATTATGGGCTATTGGCCCCAAGCCAAGCGAATATTCCACTGTACAACCTACTTCAGTATATTTGATGAAAATGGGCTCAGTCCATTAAAATTATCATCTAAAAATAACATATTCTATGAAAGAAAGAGCTCAGTCAAGGTTAAAAAAAGCAGTTTTCCCTAAACATGAAATCTGTGACCTAGCTGGCTTTTCCAGGGACTCTTCATTTGTTTTCAATATTTGGAAAATGAATTCTTGGGTGTATGTTAAGTCTGAAAACGTTTAAACTGTTGAGGTCAAATGGTTTGATTTTATCATGTTATGCACAGTGTTTATATCGCATCACAGAAAGATCACCTAATTGTGCAATTACATTTGCAGTGAGCATTGTAAATGGTAATGATCCTTTTTTTTTTTAGTTTAAATATTAAAATGTTCTAAATTGTAAGTAAATGCTAAATAGAAGTATTCACCACTTTCTGCACATATGTATATACACACAGAATAATATTTTGATTTTGGGCTCCTTATCTTGAGCATCGTAATATAAATATGTAAATTTTTGTCTCTCCCATGCAATATCATTCCAAATATGTATTTGCCTTACACCTAATGCAGTGCATACAAATATTTGAGGTAGTCAGGAATGGACAGTTACCGAAATATTTTTTAAAAACTACAGAAAATCTGTACGGTCACAACAAAGCTTGGAAGTTAAAATGTGGCCAACAAAGAGACAAAAGAGTTGTATGTTACAAAACCCCAAGTTATAGAGAAAACAACATCAATAAGGTTTGTTAACATTTCCCTATCATTTTTAATTGTTTTGTTACTTTGTTGTATGATTTGTTTGTTTTGATTTGCTTTTTTTCCTTTGTTTTTACTAACTTGGGATTTTATAACCATCAGCTGTTATCTTTCTTTTTTCGTTATATTTTACACCTTTCACTGCTGTATGTTTTTCCCCTGCCTTATCGATGGTGTTGTACTCTAAATCGTGTAACTGGTTTTGGGATTGTTTTACAGGAGGCGAAAAAAACATCTTCTTGCGAGATTTTTATACAGGACTATATCTTTTTGGTCGTATTAATCAAACAAAACGTGTCTTTCTGTCGTAATAAATATTTTTTTTTTAAGCCGGTTAATCCTGTTACACGGTTATCACACAAAGTATATTGTCGGGCACTTACGCAGTTAAAGATACGCACGGCTAGAGCACGACAAAATTCCGCCACAGAAATCAGTTACACGATGAGAACAGCCACATACATGGTTAGAATTGTAACTATTGAAGGCTTCGAAGCTCAATTTTGCTATTTATAGTGCGTGTAGACTTCCCATTTTGAATAGGGAACCCCTGGAAAGGCGTGGTGACTATTCTTAGCTTAAAAAATGAGTTGGTCAATTTTTTCCAGTTACATGGTTACAGCACAACACCATCGATATGCGGCAAAAAAAATTTCTGAAATGCATGAACTTGCATGTCACATAATTTTTTGGCAGGATGTACGGTGTATGTCAATTAAACAGCATATGATATATGTCCACAGAGCACTAGTAATCTTAATTTTTGTATGTTCATAACATATGAGGTACATTCGTTGCACGGACACGTGTTTAACATCTCAGGGCTATTAATTTGACAACATGAGCTGAACAATTAGGAAAGTACATTCCTATTTTAAGGCATTTTTCAGGCCTCTTTGTTTATATTTGCTTAGGTGAACCATCAGGTTTACATTTGTAAGACTGTCCCACCTTACAACCAGGTAGACCATCAACCTTACATTTGTAAGATTGTTCCACCTTACAACCAAGTGGACCATCAGCCATACATTTGTAAGACTGTCCCACCTTACAACCAAGTGGACCATCAGCATTGTATAAATTTATAAGACTGTCCTACCTTACAAACAAACTTCTTTTCATGGATTCTGAACTTTTTTCCTGTTCTTGTTTCTCTGATTGTGATGTCATTTCTCAACTTACTACTGTCATAAATTATGCAAAGTATAATTAAGGCTTTTTTTTTTCCTATTGTCATTTTAACAGACCTGTTTACATGTTGAGTTGTTTGCATATAGCACAAAGCTGCGACTTTGGCAGCATATGATCTCCAAGTCTATGGTATTATTTGCAAGGTTTGTACATCAGTTCCACACACTGATACCACAATGTATTTAAAGAGTATTGGTTATTCTTGTGGATATACATGTACATGTATTTACTACACATCTCCTTTCTAAATGCAACTGTTTGCCTTCAGGGCAGTGTGTGTTTGAGGTTGCTGGGAACTTTATCATATCTACAAGGATGGAACCCATTCGGACAAGGTTAGAATTATGACCGATCAGTAGAAAAATTTATGTGTCTTCATTGTTTTGGTTCATCAGGGTAGTTCCGTTTTTTTCAAATTTCGTAGAATAAGGGTGCTTGAAATGGCTCAGTTTAGTTTTTGAAGTGCACGGAGTCCATTTTTTTTGGCCAGGGGCTTGGCCTCCTGATCCCCCACCAGGGATACTACCACTCGACTCCCAGTCTTTATTCTGACCACTTTAAATGTTTTGGACATATTTTTCCTGTCCTGGCTCCATCACAGTATCTATTGTCTTCTAAATTTGAGTCCACCAATTCAACTCTGGACAGGTTGTATACTTAACAGTAGCCTTTTGAAAGAAATGGCATGTCCCGTAGACTGTAGAAGTATTATGGCTTTTCCGTCAAGGAAAGAAAGGGACACGGGATTTCACTCCCTTGTAAAATTCACAAACATTTTTTAAACTTTTGATAAAGGAGTTGAGTACCAGCCCCGGGACTTACGATATTTTATTTTTCAGTGTGAAGTGCATGATTCAAGTATTCAGGATTGATAGGGTTTTAAATGTACAATAGTTGCCCTCAGGAGCTCACCAATTATTTGTGAGCTTATGTACAACTTGACTGTAACTTGTTCATCGATATTATTGTATTTATCATCAGATCTCCTTAACCTCTCACTGTTTGGTATATCGTTATGAAATCAGTTCACTATATCGTCATGTTCATATGATAAATGCATAAGTCATTTTTCAGCTTTTTTGTTTAAATGTGAAAAAGCAGTTTTGTTTGGAAATTTGAAACAGTACTCTCACTTCCTCCTTTTGAAACATCGTCTTTATATATAAAGTATATAAACATCTATATAAAGAAACAGCAAGGAAAAAAAATTCATTGCTGCGAGGAAGAAATGCCCAGACCTGAAAAAATTACACGTGAAAGATAGTTCTTTTTGCTACTATGTCTATTCCTTTGACACGAAAGCGAAGTATCGTCATTTTGTAATAAATGAAAAGAGGCCTAGAAATATCGAATAATGCTTTCTCCTACACAATGATGGCCTCCCTCCCGCCTTTGTTTTGTTTCAACTTTAAACTTCCGGTTGCGTTTCAAAGTTTGAAGACATGAGTTTCTGTGCCGTCTGCCTTATGCACGGGCCATGCGGGTGCTACTGTGCCAGTTGTGAGTTGTTTTCTACCTAGATCTACATTAATCTGTGTGCCGATTGTGCGTGTTGTTTTCTAGATAAAGATATTTCTCCCAGGCAGGGCCGGGTAACTCAGCTAGTTATATAACATTGTAATAAAAACATATGATATATATTAATATCATTTATGTATAAATATACATGTAGGTCATGGAAGTCCTTGAACTGAGTACCAGATACTTATATATCAGCTCAATTTGCCCCAAAATGACTTACATATTTATCATGTGCTGCAATGATATGAGAAAAAAGCGTGCCTCCATTTTCTACTTTTAACCCCTTGTCTGCCACACAGATTTCCACTCATATGCCAGGTGCAAAGGAGGACAAAACAAGCAGATCTATAAAAATCAGACACCATAAATCTCACGCTTTCAAAATACACACAAATGACGCAAGTAGGTAGGGGAACTAACTAGGAAATACAAAACAATCATAATTCAGGAATTGTCTTGATATGATCACTCAAGAGATGCATACTAACTAGGCCCGGAACAGGTCCAGGCACATGGCAGTATAGTGAGATTAGACAGCCAAGAACAGTTCTGGGCAAACCAAGGAAGGGGTTAATGTTCATCATCGCATTTGTTAGGTGTGTCGGCACAGAATCGATAATGTGTCACAGCTGCCCAAGTTGAGAAATGGAGCATAGTGATGTTTTGGGACAAAAATTTACTATTCCACTATGTGTAAACAAAAACATACACACTGTCTAAATTGGAAAAAGAAAATTCAGTATTTTGAGACCATAATCAGTATATTGCTTGATTTTCTCCTCCTGGGTGGTTGCAGCACATTGCTGATTCTGTGCCATCGCCTCACATGTGTGAATAAATGTGTAATGTAATTGGAAGCACAATTTTTGTTTTGAAATGAATCACCCATCTCATAATCGCTGTATGTGTAAAAGTGGCCACATGGTCAAATACCAGAATATTGTTGAGAATTACATCATGATTATGTTTTCTCTTTTTTCATTGTCCTTGTTTCATCATACCTGTCATATCATTATATTTTGTAACTTATTTGTATCCCTCTGATTACATTAAGTTTTGTTCTATGTGTGACATTTAGTTTGTCATTGGGAGATCACCCAATGCTTTCTCACAAGGTATAATGTATAATTATAATTATGATTGCACTAGGTTTTTTTTTACCAAAGTTTGTCCTGTACCATAATCATTAAGGCCCCCTTTCTATTTAACATTTTAAAAGTTAAAATTGCATGTTGTATTGGCTGGTTTATATAATGGGCATTAGAGCTAGAAACATTGAAGTAAACGTCGACAGCAGCGACCATCCTTAAATAAAGATTTGCACTTGCAGTTAGAATTTTTTTAAATTTTCACAAAGTGAACCAGAAATCAACTGGCGTAGCAATTTTTGGCTTTATTTTGTTTTTACAGTAGTTAGGAAATGAGCAAACGACTGGAGAGATACAAGTTTGTGAAAGTTTGAGCATGTCTTATGGAACAGCAAATTCATTAGGTGAGAAGAAATCCCTCATTTCATATTCACTAGTATGTTTGTGATTTTTTTCAATTTCCCTCTTGCTGCATTATTAAATGAATGTTGTTACAAGTACGTACGTCCCCCAAGTTTTTTGTGCTAGGGGTATGTGTTCTAAAGCCTTTTGTTACTCCAGAGCTAGAGAGCTCCTTCTGAAATGCTCCTTGACAACAGCCTTAATAAATTATGATCAGTTATTCTTTCAGATTTTCTTTTTGGTTTCCTCCTCTATGGCTGAAAGGGTGGGGGAGTCAGGGTTAGGGATTTGATAAAATTTAGGGTTGAAGATAAGGACGGGGATAGGATAGTACACATATACACCCCTAGTGCAATACGCTTGGGGTGCTTATGTACAAATAACAACAGCCTTGTTAAATAAGCTCAGATGTCAAGCTCAAAAGGAAAATGATCTCCACAAATTGTTTCTTTTGGTCTGTTGTTGGGGGAGCGTAGTCTAATCTGAGACATAGGATATCGAGACAAACCAATTCATCAGATTCCGTCCGCCGGCTTGTGCGCGTACCATCCATGACAACAATGCAACAATTCGCACAACACCCCCTTCATAACTGAACGAAAAAGACTAATACCACACAGCTCTGTCAGTAGCACTCATCGTGTTTATATGCGCACAAGCTGTGGACATAATAATAGTGAAAGAAGGAATGGTCCGTCTCGGTATTCTGTGTCTCCGAGTCTAATTACAAGTACATAGTAAGCTATAGCTGAACCATGAACACAACTCTGAATATTCTGTATTCGGCTTTGTGAAATGTAGCGGTCTCTGCTGTGTATATGTGAGGTGTGGGGGGGGGGGGGCAGAGGTAAAGCGAACTTTGGTAAATCGAAGTATAATCCATTTCCCCGGCGACTTCGAATTATACAGGCTCCACTGTACATAGTAAGCTATAGCTGAACCACGAACACAGCTCAGAATATTCTGTGTTCGGCTTTGTGGAATGTAGCCGTCCCCTAACAACACCCCTCCTTCTGTGTCATAAGGATTTTTACATTGGCATTTGCTCAGTCATACTCATTTAAGACAGTTTTTTTTTACATTTTTTGTTTTTTTTTTTGCTCTGAAAAGCACTGCTGGCCTCTGTCTTGAAGTTGTTAAGTTTTTAACATACACCAGTCTTAATCCCATTGATGTCCCATGTTTACAGTTGTGTTTTTGTTGCCTAAATTGCAAACATAGCATTAGCCAGATCAGGTCAGTGGAGTGGCATATGATATAACTCGTTCAGGTTTTTCATGGTTTTCTTATCATTATTATAACTAGCTGACCCCCGTAAGATAAATCTTGCAAGTTTTCCAGTACCAAGCCAAATTGTATTCTATAGATCTAGGCTACATTAAAACTCTATTTGGATTTGATACAGTGACTAATAGAACTTACTGTTACTTCACAATTTCACGCAGAAATACACAGATGTGATTACGTTGATTTTCGACCACCAGTGTGTAAAGAGAGGTCTAGGACGAATTTTCTGATCATGCTTTTTGATTCTACTCCACGAAAACGAGTCTCTGTTTTTGCAGCTCAAAAAATTTGAAAACCAATAATATTAAAGGCTGATTTTTGTTCAAAATGAATTATAGTAAGATTTTAAATTTATGATCATTTTTTCATGAATAGTTTTTATTAGCTCTTTGCACTTCTGATAACTTCCACCATCAGGGAAAAGGTTGTTTTTTTTGTTTTTTGGTTTTTATTGTTTTTGTTGATGAGGGTTGTAGTTTGGCTACCTGATGATTGATGTAACTTATATATACGTAGCAATGTTGTTTTCACGTATTTCGGGACCCATTCTTGATTTGCTGATACAAAATGTGTGATAATCAGATTAAAATGTCACTTTACATTATTGTTTCATATCATTTATACATCAGTTTCTTTTTTGTCAGTTTATCATTAGTTTGATTTTGTATTTTGCAGTGCTTCAACTTTTTTTTTGTTCTGATCGTAATGTTAAACAAGCACTGTTTTATCTTTGAGGAATCTTGAGCATATCAAGATTGGATCTGTTGTTTACAAGCCACTGTGTCATTGCCTGGCTCAGTCCCATCTGCATGAACCTTTCCCACACTATGAGGGCCGAAACCCCTGGTTCATTTTTAAGACTCAGGCATATTCACTGACATTTTTTGCAATGCAGACTACATGTATTTTTCGTTCCCGCCATCATACCTTCATAATTTGTCTGAACAACATGACCCAAGTGTTGGGGATTTTAAACTCTTCACTACTACATGAGTTTTCCCACCGCATGTTAAAAAAAGTGTTTATATTGCATGAAATTACAGGTTACTTGGTTTTAGTAGAATGCATGGTTTATGTCAACAGTGTACTCGTGGCATCAATTTCTTAGAGCGCACTTGTACTACTGATTTTTGGACAAATGGTGTATGCCTACAGTGCAGCGAAGGGGTTAAGCTACCCATTTATGATATATTAGAGATACTGCCAAAGCTGTATAAATGATGCAACAAGTTACAAAAGAAGCAGAAAGAAATATCTGAAATGACAGTGCCTTGTCTGTCCAGGGTTCAGATTAGGCACCTCTCAGTTGATATTTAGAGTGTGCTGAAGTCTGTTTCATATGAGGAGCTGCATTGTTAAAATGGCTGAATTTTAACATCTTTGTTTATCGTCGAAAATTCTGATGCCTGCTGGTTTTGATATTACATCAGTTTTTTATGGCAACAATCGTCAGTCTTGCCATTCTTTGTTGTTACATGTTGTTGATTTTGTTATAAACTGATTGTCAAAAACATGGCCATATTCACAAGGCAATCAAGCTAGCTCTTTGATACTGCATTGTATTATTGTAGTTAAATGTTTTAGTTAACTTCATCCATCTTCATAGGTTTTTGTCCTACTGGTTTTTCCACTCCCGGGTGTGTCTGTAAAATATATTTCAAACAACAACTATCCCAAATCTTGGTAGCCAAAGGGCTCAAGCTCAGATGGTCCTGGATTGTCTATTTAGAAGGTGAAAATGAAAGTGTGGCTTCTTTATATTTTCATACTGGATTGTTTCACTGACTAAATGCAAGTCCTTGCCATAAAATGTGTCATACTAAGCATTGAATCTTCTCACATTTTTTTTTTTTAGACACACTAACTGCGAATGATTACGAATTGGTACAAAGTTAAGATTTTCATATCAGAAAGATTCAGATCTTCTATTTATTCTATTTGTTGTGTGTTTGTGAACATAATATGAGAAACTGTGAGGTGATGAACTCATGATCTGGAAACTCTGGTAAAGCTGATATGGAGATCAACTTCACTGCCTATAAAACTGCAGCCATTCTCTCACTTTTACCACTTGCACTTAATTTCAGTTTAGAAAAATCATTTTCTTTGTTAAACACATGTAATAATGACATTTCCATTGGTGGGAATTGTCTCCTACAGAGATTATCATCCACTATTTTAGCCTGACCTGTATTTATTCGTAAAGACGTTTGTATTTTAATATGGAAATATCCAGATCTATAGCCAGATTCATGCCTTTTGAGTGGTTTTTGGTCTATTTTCAGCTGTTGGATATTTTTCCAATTCCTACATAGTGCAATTCAGATATCTTTGCGAAATTAATTTTCTTGGCCTGACATGTGAAAATTGACCGTAGAGTAGAGAACTCAGCAACATTTGTGTCGTTGTTTGTGTGCTTTACGTAAGTGACCCAATTTTGTATTTCATGCTGGTTATGTAGGGAAATTTGTTTTAAAAAAGTAGTTCTTTTATTTACTCACACTGTATCAATTAATCATTTTTCTTTGTAGTGAAAACCCACCAACATTGTATCTATATGTGCATATAATATATAAGTGTAGATTTGTGCTTTTTCCCTGGGGTGTGCTTTGCAGCCAGCTTGAAAATCACGTCTGTTTTTTGGATTGTTTTAATATTTGGTCTTTCTCCTGATCCTACCCTATGATTATTGTATCATACAGGGTTGCCTTACAGTCATACGTTATGTACAGGATGAAAGAAGTTTTACATTTTTAATCAGATACAACAGTAATGCTGAGGGAAAAGATCTCAAGTAAACACTCATTTACTCATTGTGCTAAACAAGATAAGGGCTCAAATTTTGTTATTTTGCTTTTACCATGGTGAGATTACTTCATTATCCAACTCACCTACTGGCGGATTGATGAGTTTGGTGGGTTTGAATTATGACTATCTTATCATTTGCTAGTTGCGAGGTCTATTTTCTCACAAAGTGCGTATTGAAATTGTAAGCAAAGACATTTTTGTTGCATCCAAGAATAACCAAAATGACCAAAGCTTTGAAATGTTCTCCTGTAAAGAAAATAAATTGTTGATACGCCAGTATGTGCGATGGATGATGAATTGTTTGCTCTTGTAATATTATGTACACATATTTATTTTAGGTCAAGTAAAGAAAAATAAAAATCATGTACATTGGAAAAATTTTATATATTTTAAATTCTGTATTGAACAGAATCTCTTAGTGCCAGTATATCTGTTTTTATTTTTATTTTTTATTTTCTTTAATTGATTAAAAAACCCATAATTGGCTGTAAGAATGTACATTTTAATACCACCACACACATGGAAACTGGATTGAGGAAATGGCATTAAAAATCTAACAGCTGTTTAATTGTTTTGTTGGAGATGCGGAGGAAAACAAACAACAATATAGGCCTACAATATTAACAAGCTGATATGATAGATGACTAAGTTTGATTTCATCCTTTTGTCTAGACATGAAGAAGCAGGAAATTTTATTTGGAAATTTAAAACAACACTTTCAGTATATCTTTCTGGAATTTTGTCTTAGTTATGTATAACATAAGAATGTACATAATGTAGGTCAAAAAGTACTTAAACCCAACAATGACTTCAGCAGTTGTCATGAGCATGGCAATTTGTACACTTTTAGAAATTTAAATGATTTAAAAGCACAATTACTCTTTGTGTTTAGTTATTTTATTAGTGAACTTTTGCATTCAGAATACATGTTACCTTAACCAAAGATAGTAGACAACTCTACTATCTTTGCCTTAACTATATGAACTGCTCCATCTGAATACACTAAACATTGTCTGCTCGTGTCACATTGATCAGCAATTTCAAGGCCAAGGGTAGTAGGTAATTGTTTCGTAACAGTACATAAGCAATAGTGGATTAATTTAGTAGTAAAAGTTTCTGCACTTGGTCCATTACTCTAGTGCTATATTGCATTCAGATTTCAAGAACAACTGGTGTTTAATCGGGTTCCCGTGCAGGCTTGCCCTGCCCTAAAAAAGCCCTGGAGTTAAAAAATTTGAGAGAAAGTTCTGGGAATGGAGGATTAGTCCTGGAATAGCCCCAGAATTCTCTTGGCTTTTAGTAAAGCATGAGTAAAGTGGAAATGGAAAGGTACGTGAACAAAAATAATTAAAGAAGTAAATTTTCTTTAATTTATGTGCATCTGGGTAACCCTGGAATTTAACATTTTAGTTCTGGAAAGGCCCTGAAAAAAGAGGGGGGGGGGGGGGGTTACAGGATCCTATTTTAGGGATAGTGGAGTATAATAGTTGTAGATTAAGTGCAGAACCAGTGAATCAGAATTGATACGTTGCAAGCAATTAATGTGGGGCCCCAATACCAAGCCTGTAGTGTGGCATTATAAGATACAACTTTTGCTATTCACTCAATCAGGCACAGATGAAAATTTTACATGTTTTAATATTCATTCTTTGAAAAACATTTTGTTTTTTAAAATTCAGTGCCTCTCTGTAACATAATTATGCTACAGGCCCTGTTCTAGCTTAAATCTAGTCTCCGTGCATCACACATTGAATTGTGAATCTGTTGTTACTGTCAAGGGAGAAAAAGCCATTTCTAATGCTCATACCTAATGCTTTGCTTCATAAAATGCTCCGTCGGAGACAGGAAAGAGCTAATGGATCAATCACCAGTGATGTGGCAATTTGTTGTCCTGTTCTTTTATGTCTAAAATTTGGATTCATAATGTCCCATGTATTCTCACATCAAAGTATTGTTATTATAATTATGTGAAAGATCGCCTTGTGTTCTTTTAATGTGGCCTGATTTCTTTGCAAGAATTTGGTTCACTGTGAAAGAGATTTCGGAGTTGAAAGCAGTTTAGTGTTCATGTATTTTAGGATTTCCATGCACAAATTTGGATTGTCCGAATGAAATTTCATTGTTGTATTTGTGGCAGCAGAAAATTTTGCCCTGGAAAAGTTCTGGTGTTTTAACTCAAAAAGTAAATTTTTATGGTGTCCATTATGTAGACTTTGTCATTACTATTGTTTTCCATATTTTGTTACAAGGTTCATCAACGTTTTTTGGTAGTTTTTGGTTGTTTTATGTAGTGCCTGTAAAGTTTTCGTTGCCATAGCACTGTTGTATTCCATGCCCACCTTGCTGTGACCCCACAGTTTTTCTGTGGTTTTTTATCTTGTCCACATTAGCATGTTTCAAGAAAATCCTATGGTTTATGGTTAAACTTTACAAAACCTTAGATCCAACTTTTAACACTTTAAAATCACCTCCCATGGATCAGTTACTTTCACTGATTTCTTCAGAAATGATAGACTACACTTTGTTATTGTATGCCATAGCATTGTGGCCTTATCTCAAGTTTTGCACAAAAAAAAAAAAAAAAAGATGTACATGTAAAATTAAGCAGGACTGGAGCAACGTTTTGTCCCAGCTAAGTGGAACTTCATAATGTGATCAGAACCTGTTAGTCACAAGACGCTTATTTGTCTGAGAATGGCATTGTTGTGATGTGCAGTATCTGTAGCATTGTGGTTGTTTTTGTCTACATGTGAACTTTCATCAATCTGTACAGCTTGTGTTGGGGTATGAATATAGGCAATGGGGGGCCAATGTTGGTTGTCTGTTGAGAATGAATCTGATTGTCTTTAATTTCTTCCATGAAGAAATTTGCCCATTGTGTATAATATTGTCATTGTCAGTAAATAAAACATCACACTCATACCATAAATGCCTAAGTCATTTTTTTAGTTTTTTGTGTAAATGTGAAAAAGCAGTAAGTTTTATTTGGGAATTTGAAACAATATTGTCGGTTTTTCTGTCTGAAACCTTGTCTTTGCTATGCCTTTATATAAGGATGTTCATATATTATTGTTATATATATTAAGTTATATAAGTACTCAAACCATGGTACAAGATACTAACATCGCCTCCGTTTGCCCAAAAAATGTCTTAGGCATTTATGGCATGAGCATTACGAAATGCAGATGGTCATAGCAGATCATGTATATACAATGTGAAAATACTTTTTTTTTTCTCATGTTACCAGTGTTGTTTTGTAAACTATTGTCACCCACCACAAGGAATATTACTCATGAATGGCTGGAATTACTCGTTAGGTACATTGATATTATTGTTCGTTGTAGGTTTTACATGTATTATATCGCCATGCCAGTACTCCTTATTCTATCTCCACTTTTTACAAAACATGAGGCAAGGCCAGAATGCAGCATAACAAAGGGTATTCTATCATCCCAATAAAAAGTATGGAGGTATCTTACATGTACCTATGGGATTATTTAGGGGACACGGTGGCCTAGAGACAAAGTGCTCACCCCTTTACCAGGTTCTAATCGGAATTTTGGGATTTTTCTCATATTTTCCTGTCGCTGATCCCTGATCCTGATCGAGCACCTAGTCTTCTCGGACAAGGACAAAAAATTCGGAGGGCCCGTGAGCAGGTTGCTCACATTAAAGATACGTTGGAAGTTGGAAATCGAAAAGAGCAGGCCAAACAGGCCGCTGCCCGGGCAAAATTCTAGAAAAAAAAAAAAAAAACGAATCCCGACCACAAGAAAAATAAAAAGAAGAAAAGTGAGGTGTAAATGCCAAGGCCAGCGAGCTGCCTAAAATAAAGGCCTAAACACTACCTACAAGTGCTCTAATATTGTTCTAACACTCTGTAAAGTCTAGCTTCAAATCTTTACACGTGATTTCTCAAATGTAGAGGCAGAGTTGGAATAAGGCAGTACTGAGGGGACGATATGGCGATCTCAGTTCTTGTTTGTTCTAGATCTGTCTCCATTATCTGAAAAACAGCCTGGGATCTTTGAGTCCGTAGAAGACGTATAGCAAATGCGCATTTTGACACTTGTTTAAAATTCATTGTGACACTTATCAAGCTGTTTCACAGTTCTGATTTATTCTAACTCCTTATCAACTAAAGCCGCAAATATTTAACATCGAATTTCTCGATTGTGCAGAAAGTCGGTTTTGTAACAAGCAAGAACCAAGGTCGTGATATACAAAATAAATTTGGGGCTGTCAGAAAGGAACTGCCAGATGGAATAAGAGCAAAATGGAGAGAGTGTGTGGGAGGAATGAAAAACGCATTCATTTCAAAGTGTGCCTTAAATTTGATGGATTTTTGTATGCAGCAGAATATCGCACTGTCATGTTCCTGTAAATCAATGCCTATGCTTATTCAAGACAAGAAGCTAAATGTTGGCACAGAGAGGGCTGATCAACCCAGTTCTACCCAGCGAGACCATGGACTTAAAGACTACTAGCAGAGAATACAAGACTCAGGGCGCTGGCTATTCCTTGATGCTGCAACATTTTCACTTAGTGGCGTATGGATGATTTTGGTGGATTTGGGTTAAAACTGCTGTATCATTTCCTCAGATTGGGCAAATCTATGTTCTTACAAAGTGATTTAAGTTTTTTTTTTTTTTGGGTAGTATCTTAGAATACTTCTTCAATCCAACCTGGGGAATTTGCCTTAGTGTCATTGCAGCCCAGTTTCAATGGTCGGCGGGTTTTTTTGGTTTTTTTTGTTGTTGTTGTTGTTGTTTTTTGGGGGGGGGGGGGTAAATTTTATTTAATTTTGTGCGGCGGCCTCTTCGGTCTGCTCATCTCGATTTCCAATTGCCAACCTTTAAATGCGCAACCTGCACACGGGCCCTCCTTTAGTCCTTGTCCGAGAAGACTAGGTGCTCGGTATCCATATCTTTAATAGTTGTTGTTTTTTTTTAAAGCTATGAGCAGAAACATTTTTGCCATATCCAAGAATGTACCAAAAGTGACCAAATAAAGCTGTGACCGGAAAAACTCTCCTGTAAAATGAGGAGATTGTTGATATGTCAGTATGTAGGGTGGACGACGATGTGTGTATCACACATCAGCACAGGCGGGTCTACTATGAAACTGATCAAGCTTAAGCTGAAGCTTGGGGGCACCTAATCGCGGAAGGGCCGTGAAGAAACCTTTTTTTTTTTTAATGAGTGAGTTCTGGATGTTGCCCTGTTGTTGCTAGTTGTGAAGGCGCCTGCTAAAGGTTCGAGCGACAGGGTCCTTATAATGGAGGTCCACCACTGCATGTGATCTTATTAAAAAATGTTTCTGTCTTAACCCTTTGAACCCTGACCTCCTGATTTTCCCTGCATTACATCCGTGCCCTCCTGAGTTCCGGTGGCAAAATGTTAGGGCACTCAGCACCACTTTAACGTTGAATAGGGATATTGGCAGCGAAGCCAGTCACTGCCTGGAACATGTTTCATCTGGTTCAAGAAATTGTCGTCAGTTATTGTAACAACGATAAATCTTTATTCCAATTCACCCGAACTTCAGATATTCACCTCATAAATTATATAAAAATGTACATATTGTCACTTTAATATTTTGTATACGGATTCACAACAAAGTTATGTTATTTATCTGATATTCCTTTTATGCAAAACGTAGCCTTTTGATATGGAGACGAAAGAGCATTTTTTTGACTGTTGTTCCATTCATTATGTATGCCAGCAATACACATTAATGCAGTGTGTATGATAGTTCGTAGTTGGTGGTCATGGATCAAAGGTACAGTTTCTCATGAATATTCCTGTTTGTTTCTTTCTCACTGTAAATAAAATGGACCAAACCACCGGCACTATGAATTTGTTTTTGTTATTGTTGTCTTACCGGTTAAAGTGCAATGTAGTTGTCTGGTGAATGGCAGGCTGCCATAGGGGTCATGAGTTTAAAAAGCGTTCAAGGGGGCGGGGGGGGGGGGTTCTAGGGAGCGAATGTTTGCTGTATGCTCTACGGAGAATTAAAACAAATCAGATTTTTTTTGTTTTTTTTTAAATTTCTATTTACTTTTTTTTACTATTTATTTAATCATTAGTTTATTTAGTTATTTGTAACATAGTAAGCTACACAATATTATAATAATCATGTTTGCGTAATGAAGTAGCCGAGGCACAATACCATTAATTAATATTTAATGACATCAAGTCTTTGCCATACGCATTCACCATTTTAATGGCCGAACACCCGTACAAAAGACTGGAGGGAGGGGGGGATCGAGCGGACGTATTTAATGGATGGGTCCATAAGAGAAGATGATCTGCTTATCATGAATAAGACAAGGGTGGAGGGGAAGGGTATTATGGTGACCTTTAGGGTTTAAACATTGTTATCACAAGTCAGCCACCCCCCCCCCCCTCCTCGGATCACATCAATCTCTTGCCCCTTTCTGCAGGAAAGAACTGCCCATCCCACACCATCCATCGCCACAAGTAAGTTGGCTCATTCCCCGTCCCAACCTCCTCTTTCCCCAGCTTGCATCACCCAGATAGCCTTTTCCCCCCTTCCAACCATCGTTAACATGTTTTGGTCTATGCATTGTGTAATATGTATATAATGTGTGTATGATTGTTACAGTGTTTGTTAATGTTACAAAGAACATGTATGGCCAATTAGTGCCGTACAGAGAGAGGGTATACGCATGTATCTTGTGACCTAACCTCAAAATTACCAGAAGAACATCGACTTTCCACAAAACTTTTTCGGGGAGTGAAGAAACGCCCACACTACGTAATCCAGATAAATGGCCATTTGTTTTTGTTATTGTTGTCTTTCCGGTTAAAGTGCAATGTAGTTGTCTGGTGAATGGCAGGCTGCCATAGGGGTCATGAGTTTAAAAAGCGTTCAAGGGGGCGGGGGGGGGGGGGGTTCTAGGGAGCGAATGTTTGCTGTATGCTCTACGGAGAATTAAAACAGATCAGTTTTTTTGTTTTTTTTTAAATTTCTATTTACTTTTTTTTTACTATTTATTTAATCATTAGTTTATTTAGTTATTTGTAACATAGTAAGCTACACAATATTATAATAATCATGTTTGCGTAATGAAGTAGCCGAGGCACAATACCATTAATTAATATTTAATGACATCAAGTCTTTGCCATACGCATTCACCATTTTAATGGCCGAACACCCGTACAAAAGACTGGAGGGAGGGGGGGATCGAGCGGACGTATTTAATGGATGGGTCCATAAGAGAAGATGATCTGCTTATCATGAATAAGACAAGGGTGGAGGGGAAGGGTATTATGGTGACCTTTAGGGTTTAAACATTGTTATCACAAGTCAGCCACCCCCCCCCCCTCCTCGGATCACATCAATCTCTTGCCCCTTTCTGCAGGAAAGAACTGCCCATCCCACACCATCCATCGCCACAAGTAAGTTGGCTCATTCCCCGTCCCAACCTCCTCTTTCCCCAGCTTGCATCACCCAGATAGCCTTTTCCCCCCTTCCAACCATCGTTAACATGTTTTGGTCTATGCATTGTGTAATATGTATATAATGTGTGTATGATTGTTACAGTGTTTGTTAATGTTACAAAGAACATGTATGGCCAATTAGTGCCGTACAGAGAGAGGGTATACGCATGTATCTTGTGACCTAACCTCAAAATTACCAGAAGAACATCGACTTTCCACAAAACTTTTTCGGGGAGTGAAGAAACGCCCACACTACGTAATCCAGATAAATGGCCATATTTTTACTGGCACATTGTCAGAGCACACGGAGAGCTGTAGTAGTGAAACGGTGAGTGCGCATAATTAAGCCCATTTTATTCAACATTCGATCTCTTATTTTCTTAATCATTATATCAACCTACGTGCACTTTCATGCGGCAGAAACAGTGCTTAGGAATTTGTTATTGTAGGCCTATGCATAAAGATATCGTTATTAACCAGGAAGAACTTTGAAGAGAGAGAGAGAGAGAGCTACAGCTGTTAAGCACTTGCAGAAACGCACATCTTGACATAGATGATAAATATTCGTATATTACAGTGAGTCATACTATAATGGAGCTAGAGGGTGAACATGTAAACATCCCAAACTTTGTGCCGACGTGACCAAAAAATTATGAAACTTCGCGTATTACCTTGATTTATTTACTTTTTCGTGTGTGTGTGTGTTTGGAGGGGGGGGGGGGCACCTAATAGATATATAAATGTTTCGTTGGGTGTACTTGAATTATGAAAAGTATGATTGGAAATTTCGTTCTTCGCCTCTCTTTACACATTGCTTGTCAAAAGTCATATATTTATCACTTCTGTCCTTTTCTGCTAAGGAGCTGCAGTGTCACAGTTAGTGTTCTACTGGTCTTTGTGTCGAAGCAAAGTGCTGTTGTTAATGTGACCTATTTATATCTGGATATAACACGGCATGGCTTCGCGCAAAGAGTTCGCACGTCTGATATTGATCGGGTGGGCTAGTCATTATAAGTATCTCTGCTCACTGAGTCTTCTGCAATAACTAATTGTTTAAGAAAGCAAACAGAAAATACTCGGGAAGCAGCGTAGCTTGACACATACTGTGACGAATTTATTAACAAAAGAAAAAAAAAAGGGGGGGGGTGGGGGGGGGGGGTATTACGCAAAGTCTCGCGTTATGAACAAGAAACGTTTAGTCTACAAAAATCCCAGACGAATGAAAAACGAAAAATATTATGCGCGGATTCGGGTTCTAATCATAAATACGGTACATTGTGTAAAATATTCACATTACTAAAGAGAAAATACATTATGCTGGGGTGAGGTGTCGGGAAGGATCAGGCTGTCTCGCACGATAGAGGAAACTAAAGAGGGGCTGACGTTAAGAGTCTCCAAATTTGACTGTAATATCAAGTCGACTCGATCGACAGGGCATTCTAGTGAGTAAAGCAACTTCATCGAGTCTAAAACTAACTGACAGTTAACAACAACAAACAACAAAACAAAATTCAAACACGTGTCATTTATAAAGATACGTTATCCCCACCTCCACTCCCACTCCTTAAACAACAACAACAACAGCAATACAAAATTGTCATGATTTATAGCGGCAAAGAACAGATAAGGCAGTTAAAACCTGCGGCCCAAACTTTAGCCCAGGCGTAAACCTCTAGCGTCCCCTAGGTGTAGGCTGCTCTTGAACTTTGTTGTGTTGTTGTCTTTTGGTTTTGAGGTCTTTATTTTAGGAGGTTCGCTGCCCTTGGCATTTACACCTCACTTTCATCATCATCATTGCCTTTCTCACCCTGGATCAGGGTATAGGCCACCAACAAACACTTTCCATCCCTCTCTATCATGGGCCAGCCTCTTTACATTATTCCAAGTCTTTCCGCTTCGTTGCACATCATTTTCTCTGGCTCTTCTCCACGTTCCGCGCGGCCTTCCTCTTGATCTCTTGCCCTGGGGATTCCAATCCAATACCTTCTTCGTGATGCTGTTTCCTGGCCTCCTGAGAGTGTGGCCGATCCATCTCCATCGCCTCCTACCAATTTCCTCTCTGACTGGGCTCTGTCTTGTTCTTTTCCATACAATTTCATTGCTGACCTTGTCTGTCCATCTGATCTTAAGTAGCTTCCTCAAACATCTGTTGATGAAAACTTGGATTCTCTTTATGCAGGCCTGGGACGCATTCCAAGTCTCACATCCATACAACAGGACTGACTTCACGTTCGAGTTGAATATCCTCAGCTTTGTTTTTAGAGATATATCCTTGGTTCTCCAAATCTTGCTTAAGGACGTGAAAGCTGCCTGTGCCTTTCCAATTCGTGCTTTGACTTCTGCCTCTGTTCCTCCCTTATTGTTAATGATACTACCAAGATAGCAGAAGGACTCTACATCTTCCAGTGGTTGATCTCCTACTCTGACTTGTGCGCTTGGGGGTGCAACAATTTTTAGGACCTTCGACTTCGCAGGATGTATCCTCAATCCAATAGATTCTGAAATTTTGTTTAGAGCTGTAGTCTTTGCTTGCATATGGTCGTGTGTGTGCGACAATAGTGCCAAGTCATCTGCAAAATCTAGATCGTCCAGCTGTGTCCATGGGGTCCATTGTATGCCATTTCTTCCTCCACTGGTGGTTTCTTTCATAAGCCAATCAATCACCAGGACAAACAGAAATGGGGACAGCAAACAACCCTGCCTAACACCAGTCTTGATATCAAAGCTGTCAGTAAGCTCGCCATCGTGTACGACTCTGCAACTTGTCCCCTCGTACATGCTCTTGATAAGGTTCACCATCTTCTCTGGGATTCCATAATGTCTCAATATTCTCCACAGTGTTTCTCTATCGATGCTATCAAAGGCCTTCTCGTAGTCAAGGAAGTTCACTATCAGTTGGGAGTTCCATTCTAGCGACTGCTCTACTATGATTCTCAACGTGGCGATCTGGTCGGTGGTTGATCGATTACTCCTGAAACCAGCTTGCTCCTCACGAAGTTTTGGGTCTGTTGCATTCTGTATTCGCTTGAGAATAATCCGGTTGAAAACCTTTCCTGGGATGGAGAGAAGTGTGATTCCTCTGTAGTTACTACAATTGCTGAGGTCCCCTTTTTTTGGAAGCTTCACGAGGTGTCCTTCCTTCCAGTCCTTTGGAAACTTGCCTCCGATCCAAATCCTTGAGAATAGTGAGTGCAGACCCTCTGCAGCCCCAGCAGCATCTGCCTTCAGCGCCTCTGGTGGGATCTGATCTGGTCCAGCTGCCTTGCCTCGATTTAACTGCTTTATGGCATCATTAATCTCTGCTTTAGTCGGAGGGTCGCAACTGATCGGTAAATCATTTCTTGCGGGTAGAATGTCAGGTGGGTTGCTTGGTGGAGGTCTGTTCAAGAGGCTGTTAAAATGTTCTATCCATCTTTTTGCCTGAGCTTCCTTTCCAAAAATAGCCTTCCTGTTGTAATCCTTGACAGGAACTTCAGGTTTTCCATATTTTCCAGCAAGAGTCTTTGTAGTCTGGTAGAGGATCCTCATGTGTCCTCCTGTTGCTGCCTTCTCTGCTTTCTCTGCTAACATTCCTATGAACTCCTCTTTGTCTTTTTTAATTGATTTTTTGACCTCTTTAGCTGATGCTCGGTACTCTTCCTGGTTACCAACTCTTGAGCTTCTTGTACGACTTGCATTTACCTGTTCTTTTAGGTCTCTTCTTATCCTTATCAAGTCCAGTGATTTTTGACTGATCCATTCCTTGTGTTCCACTTTCTTTTCCCCAAGAACATCCTGACATGTCGATGTAAATACTCCTTTTACCTTAGCCCAGTGAGTCTCCAAATCTACTGTCTCTTCGAGGTCAACAAGGGGTTCGAATCTATTCCTCAGTGTCAGCTGGAACTCTTCCTTCTTGTCTCCATCCAGAAGGCTCACTTGAAACTTTCTCCTCTTTTTTCCTGCTCTGGTACCTTGTTTCTTGAGGCGGAGTTTGAGTCTTGCCAGCAGCATGTGATGGTCAGATCCAACATCAGCTCCTCTCTGTACTATGACATCCTCCAGTGAGCGTCTGAATCGTCGGGTGATGCAAAAGTGGTCAATCTGGTTTTCAGTTACTCCATCCGGTGAAATCCAAGTGGCCTTATGGATCCTCTTGTGTGGGAATACTGAACCTCCAATCACATAGCTGTTAAATGCGCAGAAACTTGCAAACCGCTCTCCATTCTCATTCATTTGTCCCAAAGCATTGCACCCCATAATGTCCTCATACCCTGTATTGTCCTGTCATGCGGCAGAAACAGTGCTTAGGAATTTGTTATTGTAGGCCTATGCATAAAGATATCGTTATTAACCAGGAAGAACTTTGAAGAGAGAGAGAGAGAGAGCTACAGCTGTTAAGCACTTGCAGAAACGCACATCTTGACATAGATGATAAATATTCGTATATTACAGTGAGTCATACTATAATGGAGCTAGAGGGTGAACATGTAAACATCCCAAACTTTGTGCCGACGTGACCAAAAAATTATGAAACTTCGCGTATTACCTTGATTTATTTACTTTTTCGTGTGTGTGTGTGTTTGGAGGGGGGGGGGGGCACCTAATAGATATATAAATGTTTCGTTGGGTGTACTTGAATTATGAAAAGTATGATTGGAAATTTCGTTCTTCGCCTCTCTTTACACATTGCTTGTCAAAAGTCATATATTTATCACTTCTGTCCTTTTCTGCTAAGGAGCTGCAGTGTCACAGTTAGTGTTCTACTGGTCTTTGTGTCGAAGCAAAGTGCTGTTGTTAATGTGACCTATTTATATCTGGATATAACACGGCATGGCTTCGCGCAAAGAGTTCGCACGTCTGATATTGATCGGGTGGGCTAGTCATTATAAGTATCTCTGCTCACTGAGTCTTCTGCAATAACTAATTGTTTAAGAAAGCAAACAGAAAATACTCGGGAAGCAGCGTAGCTTGACACATACTGTGACGAATTTATTAACAAAAGAAAAAAAAAGGGGGGGGGTGGGGGGGGGGGGGGTATTACGCAAAGTCTCGCGTTATGAACAAGAAACGTTTAGTCTACAAAAATCCCAGACGAATGAAAAACGAAAAATATTATGCGCGGATTCGGGTTCTAATCATAAATACGGTACATTGTGTAAAATATTCACATTACTAAAGAGAAAATACATTATGCTGGGGTGAGGTGTCGGGAAGGATCAGGCTGTCTCGCACGATAGAGGAAACTAAAGAGGGGCTGACGTTAAGAGTCTCCAAATTTGACTGTAATATCAAGTCGACTCGATCGACAGGGCATTCTAGTGAGTAAAGCAACTTCATCGAGTCTAAAACTAACTGACAGTTAACAACAACAAACAACAAAACAAAATTCAAACACGTGTCATTTATAAAGATACGTTATCCCCACCTCCACTCCCACTCCTTAAACAACAACAACAACAGCAATACAAAATTGTCATGATTTATAGCGGCAAAGAACAGATAAGGCAGTTAAAACCTGCGGCCCAAACTTTAGCCCAGGCGTAAACCTCTAGCGTCCCCTAGGTGTAGGCTGCTCTTGAACTTTGTTGTGTTGTTGTCTTTTGGTTTTGAGGTCTTTATTTTAGGAGGTTCGCTGCCCTTGGCATTTACACCTCACTTTACTTGTTTTATTATTTCTTGTTCTGGCGGGGGGGGGGGGGTGATATGGATAAATTTTAATCTATTAATTTCAATTTTGCCCGGGCAGCGGCCTTTCGGCCTGCTCTTTACGATTTCCAACTGCCAAGGTATCTTTAACGTGCACACGGGCCCTCCGAATTTTTTCGTCCTTATCCGAGAAGACTAGGTACTCGATCCTACCCCCCAATAGGACCAGGGACTTGAAAATATGAGAAAAATCCAATTTCCAAGAACTACTCGATCCTACCCCCCAATAGGACCAGGGACTTGAAAATACGAGAAAAATCCACTTTCCAACATGCCTGCACTACCCGGGTTTAGAACCCGGGACCCTTGGCATGAGAGGTGAGCACCTTGCCTCTAGACCACCTTGTCACCTTTGTAATTGTGTTGTTGTCGGGTTGCATTTTTTTTTTATACAAAGGCAAATGAATAAAGATATGCACATACATGACTCTCGGGCTTATTACAGTCACCGGCAGCATGAAACTAAGGAACGACAGCAGCACAAGTCCCACGTGTGCTCTTAGCCTTTAAGAATACACAGCTAGAAGTTGTGGATGCCAGCGACCACATTCTTTGATGCCAGCCACAATCTCTGTTACAGGCTGTGCACATTGCGCAGTTATCGATACCGCTAAAAATCTTTTCCAATCAATGTAAAACACCGGCCATGGCACACACGAAATCGTATTCGTATCGAGCAGCGAAAGTTTGTCCCCCAACAAATTATGCCGTGCTCGGTTATCGACCCAGATAAGGGTGAATGCAGGTCATAGTGCACCGCTCAGCTTTGAGCTACGAAGTGGACAGCTAGCAGTGGAACGTATTCTGTTGTGTTGATAAATATTTCTGACTGTGGAACTAGGAATGAAGTGAACTCGTATGAAGACTTATCGTGTGCCTTTCGTTGGCCGCAGAACGTGTCGGGACCTCAACAACCCTGCCTGCTCCTAATCTGCTTAGGCTATTGTTTTCGCCAGTGGACTGACTGCGAACCAGACGGTCCGGATTGTTCTTCTCCTCTTCAATAACATACAGGAGTAAACAGTGAGCTTGACTTGGTTTTCTAAGGCAGCAGTTTCCAGTAGATCTGTACCGTATGCATGCTGTTATAATTACTCTGTAACGTTTTCTAGTGTCCTAAAATTAAGCCGTTGTCTTTTAATAGTTGTCTTGTGAAACAACCTGTCGGGGATAAGTTAAGTGTGATTGATCGGTTTCGCGGCCCGTATAGGGTCAAATAGTTGTGTGGTCCAAAAGGCTAGATCTAGGCAAGTTTTCAGGCTATTGTAAAATCCTCTCAGAGGTTCGCGGATGAGAGCAGATTGCGTTTTGTTATTGTGTGTGAGTGAGAGCATGATGAATTGATCTTATGTTCATCCTGTTTCTAATTTTCCTGCAGCACCCTAGAGCACATCGTTTTTTTTTATGTGTGTATTTGAGCACTATGCATAGGCCTACATATTAATTAATTACACAAAATATTATTAAATACACCCTTGTATCAGCTTAAAATACTGCCCTTACCTTTGGAATTTTGAGTTTATTGGCTAGGCAATAGTTTCAACCGCCGTTACGGGACTTGGATTTTTGCCAGTGTTGCTCACCACATGTGGAGCAATAAGAGTAAAAGTACACATGATTATCATTGATGGGATTTTTTTTTTAAAGCCATTTTCAGATAGAGGGGTTCATTATCATATTATTGTTTCTTGTAGTGCATTAGACTACATTAGATGGTTCAGGAACGTGGCAATAAACGTCTTAAATATGAAGTATTTTTTTATGCCTGTTTATTTTCTGCATGGCAATATTATGTGCTGTAAGCTAACGGGCAGTGAACACCATCGTAAGGTTCACCGTGCGTGTGCTTGCACAGACAAAGAAGAACAAGTATCTAAATGAAAATAACTTAGCCTCTCTCTCTTTCTCTCTCTATCTCTCTTTCTTTCTCTCTCTTTCTCTCCCTCCTTCTCTCATAGCTCATGCGTGCACGTACGAGTGTATATTTAATTTGTCTCTGTAGGTATCTCGATAGTGTAAGTTACAAAAGAGTAATGAAGACGTTGGCTTGAATTTTACTTTTCAAACGAACAGGCTGTGACTGAGACATGTCATACAAAAAAAAAAAATGATTCCGGCAACAGCAACGTTGTGTTGAACATCAGAAACTCTATTCACAAACTCTTGATGTGTCCACTTTATTCCTTCTGCAGTTTTTACCATCCTTGATACAACAAAATCTGGACATTCGTGGTTTGACAGCCACATTTATCACTCTTGGTGCAATTAATGCTAGATAAGTAGATTCGTGATTGTGCAAGTGAAAAAAAAACAGTGGACGTGGTTTAATATTTTTACAACTGTTGTGAATGGGCAGGTTAAGTTTGTCCGCCCGTGCGCCTGTCAGTATGTCTGTCCATCCATCCATCCATCCATCCATCCATCCATTCATGCACTCACCACCAAGTCATTCACGGAATCTGTATTCCCGTTTATGCATGTCATAGCCCAAACTGTTGAGTGTTTGCATTACTTAAAATCGTGAGTTGTTTCACTTGACCCTCTCCAACTCCCCGATTTTCCTGTCTAACATGCTCTTATCGCCCTACTCTAAGACAGATTGTAAGGGGAAATCTTACGCCAGCTAAGAGTAAAAGCCTCATGGTCGGCGTTATTCAGCAGCATCTTTGAACTGAAGAGGGAATTTATTTAATAATAATAATAATAATAATATTCTTCACAATTATTGGGGGGGGGGGGGCAAGAAGTCACATTTGTGGTGCTAGAATAAACTCAAACCCATGTCCAAAAAAAAACAAAAAAACTACTGATTTCAGCCATGTTTTGCTAAACCAGTAGATCATAACGGCCCTTGAGCCAATGTGTCAACTCCCCTGCAGTGTGTAGGGCAGACAAGGGGAGATTTGGTTTGATTGATTGCTCTCTGAGCCTGCCAGTCAAATGCAACATTATATTTTCCTTATAAATTGGACTGTGGTTACGAAAATCGAAAGAGACTTAGCCTGAAAAACTATGTAATCTTATTCCTTGAGAGAGCAGTATAGTCTCAGCGCCATGTGATACTCGCTGATAGGCAACTAAAATTAGGTCAAATGAGAAAGGTGGTCGTTGTTTGCGTATTTTGACGTCTGTCATAAGAAGACAGGATTGCGGCAAGCCTGCGTATCTAGTTATCTGATATGAATCAGAGAAACAGGTGGAGGAAAGGGGTTGATTATTATTTTTTGTACCAGACAATATCAGACCTTTGGACTATTTCATAGTATTTGTCTGGCCAGTGTGTGGCATGGAACGTACTTGTTTTTGATCAGTCAGTAAACTAATTGAAGTAGTGCGTCTTTTATTAGAATGAGCGGGATCAGCATCGATTTCTAGAGAACTATCTGCTGGATTTATTTGAAATTTTTGCATGGGCTCATATTTCACATTGAACCTTGTGAAACTGATTTTTTATTTGTGAGGCTGTAGCCTGATTTTGAGTTTGCTTCTCTGCGCTTTGTAAAATATAATAAGTGCACCGGATTCTGTGGTTTTTATAATACTAGCCGACCCGCGCAAGATAAATCTTGCAGATTCTTTGAAAGATGCCCAACAGTATATCTAGATCTAGGCTACATTAAAAGCAGCATTTTTGATTCGATACAATGACTAAAAGAACTTACGCAGAAATACACAGATATGATTAAGTTGATTTTCAACCACCAATGTGAACAGAGAGGTCTAGGACGTAATTTCCGGTCACACTAAAAGACTTTTCGGTTCTATCCGATGAAAATGCGTGTCTGTTTTTGCGGCTCAAAAAGGTTTAATATAAATAATAGTAAAGCCTGATTTTTGTTCAAAATGAATGTGTCCACGTAACTCTTCATTAAAAATTGATGCAGTATACCAAATTTCATAATTTTTGATGGCGCAGTCGCGAAGTTTTAGCTGCTTACAGGTTCACCCTCTAGCTCAATTATAGTAAGATACCGAATTACCGGTACTGGAAAAAAAAATGTTACAGGCACGCGCGTTATCTAAGTTTTGTTGTTTTTTGCCTGGGGATACGTATTTTAAAGCCTTTTGTGACTCCAGAGCTAGAGAACTGCTCCGGAAATACCCCTTGACAACAGCCGTAATATAATTATGATTACTTATTCTTTCACATGTTCTGTTTGTTTACCCCCAGTTTTGTTTTGGGGGTTGAAAAGGTAGGGGGCAGGGTTAGGGATTCGATAAGATTTAGGGTTGAGGATAAGGACGGGGTTAGGGAGCTACGCACCCATAGCGCAAAACGCCTGGGGTGCGTACGTACTTAATTATAACAACAGCCAAAAAAAAAACAAAATCTGCATTACTAAACTGTGCGAAACACTACAAAGTGTTCAATGTAGGTATATTATAGTGCATGGACTATTGTTTCATGGGTATACACATATATACATATCGTTTTCCCGTTTAACGTGAATCAAACGCTGTTTTGCAGCAGTTTTGGTGAATGGCAGGTTTGAACGATGGGGAAGTGAGATATGCCGGTAAGCCTCAGGCAATAGTTCGTTCCAAAATTCATGACCATGGCAAATGTCTTATATCTTTTAAACTGTCTGTTTGACTAAAGTAAAAATTTGTATGCAGGTTTAGGATATCCATGACGTTAAACAATATTTTTTGCACCCCTAAAAGACCAGCAGGTTTAAAATTTGTCTCTTAACGCTATAAAATACTACAGCAACACACTGATTAGAATATTAGATAGTTTACACTACTAAATTTTCTCAATTTGTGCTGACTCACTCCAAATGAACGGAAATCATGAATGTCGGGAACCAAAACACTCGTAATTACAATGAAATCCCCTATGTTCAGACTGTGTGCACCAAGAAAAACGTGCCTTCCGTTCAATAACCTATGAGGTCACGCTGACGCACCATTGATATACAACAGTTGAATCTTTCAGTGGCGTTTTTATTCAATCCGTTGAAACTCGTATTTTTCATTATCAATCACACTATATTTCACTATTATGGCGTTGAAGTACAAATTTACTACAGTTAGAAGTATTGCTTTGAAATTGTTCCGATATTTCACACGAGAAACAAGACGTGGCTGTCTTTATGTTGACATCAATGACCCATTTAAAAGGACTCGACATACTTTGGGAATTGGCCTAAAGTCTCTCAAAAGATGGTTGCAGGACTCAGACATTGCGTCCACCCCGTCGAAAAGAGGAAGAAAGGAGAAGATAGATGATTTTGATAAGGACGTGATGAAGCGAGAAATTGAAAGCATGTTTCAGAGGAAAGAATATGTCACTTTGAGAAAGCTTAGATCTCATCTTCAGAAAGAAAATGGATTTTAAATTTCAAAAACACATTTGTGGAGGATTGTTAGAAGCATGGGCTTTGCGTTCAAGAAATCTTCATCCGGCAGAAACTTACTTTGTGAAAGAGCGCACCTAGTGGAAACGAGGAGTAAGTACCTGCGTCAAATAAAGGAAAAGCGCACGCATGGCTTTGATATTGTCTACCTGGACGAAACATGGGTCAATGCTCACCATACATATGACAAGGAATGGCAATCCAAAGACGGAAAGCACAGGAGAAATAGTCCTACCAGTAAAGGTGATAGAATTATAATAGCGCATGCTGGAAGCAGAAATCAGGGGCTCATCCAAAACTCAGAGCTCATTTATAATTCAATTTCAACGGGTAATCGAGACTATCATGCAGAAATGAATGGAACAATTTTTAAAAACTGGTTGGAACATTCTCTTCTTCCTTCACTGGACAGACCTTCATGTTTGGTTATGGACAACGCATCATACCACAACATCAAGTCAGACGATGATAAAACTCTAACTTTCAGTAGCAAGAAAGACGATGTCAAGGCATGGCTGATGAAGGAAAAGATTCCTTTCAGCTCAACTCATCTTAAACCAGAGTTGCTTTCTCTGGTGCGAAAAAATAAGAAGCCCATAATATTCGAGGTCGACAAGATTATCCATCAATTTGGACACACAAGCCTGCGATTGCCTCCTTACCATTCACATCTCAACCCCATTGAACTCGTATGGGCTAAAGTCAAAGGGAAGGTCGCTATGGAAAATACAACGTTCAAGATGTCAGACGTCAAAAAAATTGCCTGCGCAGCTATTAAAGAAATTGGCAGAGAATTTTTCACCAAATGCGAAGACCATACAATACGTTTAGAAGAAGAATATTGGCAAAACGACGGACTTAATTTCATCCAACCAAATATTATTATCAACCGTCTGGAATCGTCGGATTCAGAACTAGACAATTAAGCAAACATACTATCTAAACATACGGCACAACTTTATATTGACATGCCAAATCAACCCCGCTCCACCTGTTGAATCAATCCCATAAATAGTTGTATTACTATTAGGCTATGACCCTAGGCGGCTCATGCCCCCCCCCCCCCACCCCTGTTACACCTGTTTGCTACGCCACTGACAAACCAGCGCGATAATGCAGTCAAAATGTCATTACAGTAAATATTCTTCAATCTGCTGTTATGTGAAAGAAAAAAAGCCGAAAAGATCAAAGGAATTCACCGCTTTGAGAAAACTATATAAGCTGCAAAGTTCATTTTTCGGATTCATAACGTCATTGAAATTCTAACACTGCATGCAAAATCTCAAATTTGAATGTAAAGTCTTTTTTGAGAAAATAAAGTTTTTCTGTGGACATGAATTTTGGAACGAACTATAGTAGACTTGCCACCGCCCACTTCACTAGCCCACCGGACCCACCTGTTGTAGGTAGCTGCCAACCCTACGCGACACAGAACTATAGTACTGCAGCTGTGCTACGGAAAGAGACCGCCATGCACCTTAAAAATTACCTTTTAAACACCACGCCACAGAATGAAGTGTGCATTATCCTTCTATCTGCATTACAATTGTGAACCATTAATAGTTTCATCAGGTCACCACAAAATGGAAATTGAACAAAGAACAAAGCAGAGCGCCACGAGAAGTGTTATTTTGCGTCTCGTGTAAAGGTTATTGTTCTTCACTTGTGTATACGGTGTTGTTGGGCGATATCTCAAAAACATATATGTGTCAATATTGCTGTCAATATTTTGCAAGTAAAATGGCGATACATCGATAAATGGCATGGAAAATATTCAAGTTACATATTATTATCCCGTCAGGTTTACCCCCACCCTCTCATGGAGAAGGAATGCAAAGAAGAAAGACGTTTCTCATTTTTACTGAGATATTGCTGACTTTGAGTTGTTTTGTTGTTGTTGTTGTTGTTTGTTATTATTGTTTCATATTTTTTTCTAATTCAACTTCTTTTTTTTTAAATTAAGATTATTTTTTTGCTTAGTTGTGCAATGGCAAAAAGGAATCTATGAGCCTACAATTTCATTTTGACAATTAAGCTACCCTAACTCACCCTACACCCCCCCCCCCCAACCGACTCCCCCCGCTATCACTATCTCTTCCAGTTGTCCGTGTGAACTCTTATTGAGGGCAAGTCTTTTAAAGACTGTTAATCCACTGACAGAGTTACTCTAATTAAGAATCAGCTGAAAAACATGTATTATAAACGATAGCAAAAAAAAAAAAAAAAAATATTTCGATTTCCATAATGCCCACCACAAGTAAACGATGTTTTCTCCTGACACGGAGTATGCGGGCAATATCCAGGATGCTATGGTGATAAGACATCTGTGATCGTTAATACTCTTTCTGAACACGATCAATTGTGTATCATGTACCGTGTTTTAATTGTAACACCTTTCTTTGATTGCCCTAGTTTCACGCTACATGGATGTTCCTGACCTAGCTTGTGCATTCAGTCGAAAAGTGTTAATGCTCAGATTTTGAATTTTATAGCTGCTTCATCAAAGTTCGGCCACAACACTCCTTTCTTTTTTCTGATCCATTTTCGTTCACGACCGCTCTCTATCTCTTTCTCTCTCTCTCTCTCTCACACACACAGAGACACAAACACACTCCGTCTCCCTGTCTGTCTCTGTCTGTCTGTCTCTCTCTCCTTTTCCAACTCTTTCCGCCTGTCTCTCTATTCACATCTTTCTCTTTCTCTCTCTATACTCTATGTATGTCTTTCCTACCGTCTGACTGTCTGTCATGACGTCAGTGTCCTCTGTCTCTGCTCCTGCAAAACTCTCTCTCTCTTTCATTCTGCCCCACTCGAGTACTTCTCTCTGTCTTTCTGACTCTCCCTGTCTCTCTTGTCTGTCTGTTTGTCTGTCTCTCTCTCCCTCTCTCTCTCTCTTTGCATTCTCCGCACAGTTAAGTATGTTTGCACTTGAACGTTCCTGCCCGTGTAGATTGTCCCAATACCTTCACACATGACTGCCGTGTTCAACTGAGAACTTGAAAAGCCAAGAACTTTGGCCTGCAGCGCCCTTTCCTCTATGACCTTGGAAATGTCAGATTGAACACTGGGAGGTCAAAATACAAAGTCCGGAAAGCGCAACTGTACCAGTGTAAGAGCGCAGTGTGTGGTTGAAAGGGAATGGGCCTTTTTAAATCCATTTAGACCGTATTTCGAGCTACATAGCACAAGGGGAAATAGTGGTGAAATAAATAGAACATGCTACTGTTTTGTGTACAGTTTCCTTAATTTATCGAGTCAAGCCTGTTTTGCAATAGTCTCGACTGAATGCGTGGCTCTCCCTTTCCCGTCAACTGACTCAGGACGGTCTTGGCGCGCCCAAACCGTTGATTCAGACGCGTTTCTGTCTTGACTGTGCGCGAGGTTACTTATAACTCCACAGTCCACTTCTTACACTAGAACTGAGACAAAACAGACGTGACTCAGTGCGTCAGTGGCCCAAGGCCGACGCCAGAGAACAGTGGACAGAGTGTTTTTTTTTACATGTCCAGTCATCCATTTCAGTAGCAAAATCATTAACGTGTCTTTGTTCACCGCAGCCATAGGACCAATGACTGGCCGCTGAAAGACAGTTTTTTTTTTATGGTTACACTGTGGACTTTTCTGTTGTGTTCTTCATTTGTAGCTTCTGACTGTGTTCTTGGCATACAAGTATCAGCTATAAAGGCCAAGTCTTGAGGTAAGTTTATTGGGGTCCAACAGCAGCCTAGAACAATAGTGACCACAATGATTGTGGCTTTTGAAGTTGAAAAGAAATTAATGGTAATTTATAAAGGGCTAGCATAGTATAATTATATTAGTGGAAGGACCGGGTACAATATGGTGCCAAAGTGATAAACTGCTAGAATGGAGATATTGAGCAGAAAAAAAAAAACTCAACGTTTATCATACATGATAATTATGGCCTCTGTAACCTTCTCCTCTTTCAAGGTGCCTTGTAGTCAAAAGTCATGGGTTAATGTGTTTTGCACAGAAGACAGCATACTGGCTGATCTATGTGTAACTATAGTTTGTTTTGGGGCCTAGGTGGACTTTGGCATGGTCAGTGGCGTAGCTAATAAGGAAGTAAGGGGGGGGGGCCGACAACTCCCCCGAGCACATGTTTTAAAAGTGGCGCCTTTTCAACAATTGTAAGTTTAAAATTAAAAATAATTAAATAACACATGTTTTTTATTATGTTTTGAGATCTATGAGCGTACTGTAAAACGTTTTATTGTGTATTAATTTTAAATACCAAATAACTATTATTTAGATCCATATCCTTTAAAGTGGCATTTTCCTTGTGTTTCGATTTTAAATACAAAATAAAAATTTATAATCCATGAGTTGAAACTTTGGCTTTGTGGAATTGCAGGTAGAAGATCTTGACACCCTCATTGGTTTATAAATGGAAACAAGATCTGAAATGTGGATGGAGCAGAGGGAAATTTTGAACGGTGACTTAAACCCGATGTTATAATTCTGTTCTAGCTCTGACTGGTAGGCAATGCAGTTGTTTTGAAACAGGTGTTATTATGGCTACGTTTTGGGGGTTTAGTAACATGGCGAGCTGCATGATTCTCTTTGCGTTGTAAATAATATATTAAAATATGAAACCGTAAACGTCTCGCAACGTAGCGTTTTTTTTAATCTCCAGCGCTTCACCGACATTACATGGCGAAACCGATCTGAAAATTGGTTGAAATCGTAAACATCTAAGAATATAGCGTATCGATCCTCAGCACTTTATCGACTTTACGTAGTGAAGCCAAATACAATCTGAAAATTGGTTGAAATCGTAAACATCTAAGTGCATGGCGTTTCGATCTCCATCACTTCACCGACTTTACAAAGTGAAACCGAATACTATATTAAAATTATTCGAAATCGTAAACCACTCAGAATAGAATGTTCCTACCCCCAGTACTTAAGACCCGATTTGTCATTTTAATGCGTATTGTTCAGCCTATATTATCAGTTTGATACTACGAAGTCTTTTCAAAAACACAGAGATAAAGGTCCTGTTTTTAGGCTGATGGTGGACTCATTCAAGTCTGTTTTGTCTCCATTTTAGTGTGAGATTATGAACTGTGGACTTAAAGGTGACCTCGCGCCGTGGCAAGATCGAAAAAATTCTGCTTCGGAATATCGGTTGGGGGGGGGGGGGGGCAAACTGTCTGGGGTTTAGCTGGTGGAGAGAGATATCTCTCGCACTGAGTCGAAACAAGCGCAAAACAAAGTTGACTCCGTATACCTCCTGCCATATACGTTCCCTTTGAGGGATGATCAATAAGTTGTGTATGAAAAAGAATTACGGTGGATGCCCATCTGATACCGAGTCTGAATAGAATATTCATACATTATATAGAATCTAGTGTTTTTCTACTTCATGTGAAGCAATGAACACGGGATAATTAGGTATCGCTGTGATTTTATTTTCGTTTGGGGAACCCGAGCCCCATCTCCCACTACGAATCTTATTATTATAATGGTGGGAGCGTGGCCTTCGTAATACGGTGGGAGGCGGCAGAGGGAAACGTGACTGAAAAATAAAAAATTATGATATGTCGTACATCTCACGTACTGGCGTATTGATCATTTTGATGGTTTTGAATTACGGTTACCGTGAGATCTATATTCTCACAAACTGACGTATCAGTATCTTCAATAGTTTTGAAATTACATGATTGTGTAAGTTGCGACATACGTGCTTGTCTGTAAAGAAGCAATCTCGCTCTCACCAAAACTATGAAACGCTGCGCTGTAAAATGGGAAAAATTGTTGATACGTCAGTGTGTAATGTGACCTGAACATCGAAGCAATGCGTGTCTCAAATCTCAGCTATAATCCATTCTTCACGAAACGAGGACAATCACATGGACAAATATAGAATGCCATTATGCCTGCCAGAACAGCTGTTGTCTTGCTTCAGCGGATCATGATTGTATTGTGACATATTGCAATGTGTTCTGCCCCTAGCAACTACTTCTGTACAGTAACCTGCCGATCAGTATGTATGAGGTTCTGTTTCCCTGGCTCAAAGCGCTTAAATTTTCTAGTCCGGGAGCGGTATGGCGTGGGTCTAATGGACCAGAAGCAATTAAAAACGTTTTTAATGATCGTATTCCTGGGAATTTTTTCTTGAAATTCCGGGTATTTCGATCCCCAATGACGTCAGTGCCCATCTTCCCACAGTTTTAAAAGCTTCAAATACGCACGTGCGTGCTCACCACAGTGCACATGCACCTTCACTATTCTTACCCGTACGGCCTGGGGTCGCACAGACACCATACGTTTAAAGAGGATTTTATATTGTAACGGAATGTAAGTAAGCTGTTGTTATAAGTACGTACGGCCCACAAGCGTTTTGCGCCGGGGGAGCGTACGTATATGTACTTTTCCCTAACCCCGTCCTTATTCTCAACCCTAAATCTTATTGAATCCCTGAACCTGCCCCCCCCCCCCTTTCTTTTTTCAACCAAAACGCAAGAGGAAAACAAAAAGAAAATCTGAAAGAATTATTACTTAAATAATAAAAGCTATTATTTTGGAGTATTTTGGGAGGAGCTCTCTAGCTCCTGTATCACAAAAGGCTTTAAAATATGTTCCCCTAGCGTTAAAACTTGGGGGACGTACGTACTTGTAACAACATTCATGTAGGACTGCACTGGCCTTAACTCGATTGGTGCGTTGCTATTTTACTTTTGTCGTATGCGTTGCCTTTTTTTTTTATTCGACCCCAGTGACTTTTGCAACAGAAAAAGGAAACTTCCTTTTTTTTTTTTTTTTCGCCTTAGACGCACGTTGCCATTGGCTGTTATGGAGCTCTCCGTTTAGATGTTCTGATAATAACCTTTCGGGACATTCTGCCCTCTGTAAATGAAGCACTGGAGTGGCATCATAATAAATTATGATAAGCTTAGTATTTTATACTGTACAAGTTTGTTGAACGAAAGAACAATGAAGTGAACGAGAACAAAATCAAACTTAGCTTCACTTTCAGTCGTTCTTTCAGATGTGTTTACCTAGCGTCATTTTTTTTTTTTTCACCTGAAGATGTCCAAAGACACCGCCAGTTTGCATAAATTCTTGTTTAATTTGTCACAATGACTTGCAGACTTTGCAAACTCAGCCAGTTTTTGAGGATGTTTTTTAATCTGCTACACTGTAACAAATCCTTTATGTAATGGTCACGTTGGGAGTATATCAGAGTTTTGTGTAAATAATGAAATAGGTTTATTAACTTTGGTCCTCTCAGAAAGCAAGCCGTCCATAAAGACAAGGCCATTTGTGAACGGATCTGACAAAATCGGGCGTAAGGTGAAAGACCAAATTCCTGAGGAAACCTTTCCCAAAGGTTTGAACATTTTCAATGGAAATTGGGATTTGCTAATAATGTCAAAGATTAGCCATTTTTCTACATTCTGTTAAAATATTTTTCTTGAAATTTGCCCTTGAAATAATTTATTTTGATTTTTGAAGAAGTCTAAAAATTTCACCTTTAGCCCGGTTTTGTCAGATACATCAATACTGTTTACTGTAAGTAAATAAAAGGTACGCAGACACTTGGGCGAGACAGAACGCTAAGACAATACTGTAGACAGAGAAAAATGTGGGGCAGTTAGAAGCGTGTCTAGTTAGTGCTCTGAAAATCGGGAGTGAATAAATTATATACAAAAAAAAAGAAAACCCTACGGTAATCCTACACGTAAGACTAAGATCAAGCTCGCTCACAGGAATCTCATCGTCCCTACGTAAATCCGGTGCTTACAACATTGTCACGAGTGGAGTGAGTGCAATTAAGGGGATTGCTACAGAGCGGGTGTAGAGTAAGAAGGGCTCACAGTAGACAGCAAGTTAAGCGTGCTGTTGTGAGTAGTGGGGGGGTCTGAAGGAGGCGAAAGCGCGGTATTACTAGCACTGCAAGTTAGAAGGCCCGACGGAGCGGACCTGTGAATAAGAGCCCATCGGGCGGAAAGGGAGCAGTCGAGAAGACTAGTGGAAGAGTCTTTCCAGTAATGACTGGTATGTAGAACGTTGATTGATTATTATGATTGATGTATTATATTATATTCGTCTATTACCATGATGTGAATAAGTATACGTGAGGAATGTGGAAGTCCTTGATATTGGATATAGCAATGTGCGCCATGAGCGATAGATGAAAGTGAGTTCATGGATTTGTAGCGCGAGTGAGTAGTGTGTACTCCGATGGAGGTGTGTTACCGTAAGATGTGTGGTGAGTGAAAGGTGAACTAGTGTGTGTACGCTTCATGGATTGTAAGGAGAGGTGGAGTGAATAGAAATGGTAGGGTATTATACCAATGTAATGTTATTCTTGTAGGTGTCGGGGACGGGCCGAAGAGCCACCTCGATGAGCACAAGTGATAGGCCAGCATAGGGCCGGAGGCCATACATATGCCAGAAGTGAGACTGTCGGGGCCGGACAGTAGAGGCACATAAAGTCGTGGCAGTCAGGCCACGGACAGGGACGTAGATATGAGAGTGAATGAGATACTATATTATTGCCATGATGATGGGCAAGGGAACTGATAAGTTGTATGGCAATAGGAAGGTGATGTTGAGAGACTGCGGTGCCAGTGAATCATTAATGTACTATTAAGACCCTGAGGGGAGAGGCTGAGGCCGAAGTGCCTTTAGGAGTAACTACCGCATTGTGGATCCGAGGGAGAGTGTGTGTGAGAATAAGGCCGTTGTACGGCAGTTCATTTCAATAATATAATGTATGTAATTGCGTTATTATATGTATAATTATGTTTAATAAATGTGTGAGTCTGATGGGTTGTTTTGTTAAGTGTTAACTTGTTTGTTCGTGATTGTCGTCCTGTCATAAACTATTACATCTCCCAGTCTGGGATTTGTGACACTGGGGGCTCGTCCGTTGTGACACTGGGGGCTCGTCCTGTTTACCTGTGGTCATTTTGACATTGTGTATTCGTTATATCTAGTTGTTTTTCTGTTGTGCTAGGAATTCGTGCTGTTGTCTTTGTTCGTGGAATGAATGGAAATTTCATGATGATATGATTTATGTATGTTTATGAATAATAATATGTATTGATGCATGTATTGCTATGAATAGGTATTAATGTGTATTTAAAATTTCTGCAGAGAGTGTGTGTGCCAGCCTGTAGAGGTCAAGCAGCCAGAGCTCCGAGAAAACGGGAGAAATTTAGATCAAGGGTGAAAGTTAAGTGAAATTCTGAAATTTTGTACCCTGGATTGAGGGCTGTCTTTTCTTCTGTCTTTTTCCGCTGTTTTTCTGTTTTCGTTGTAATTGATTATACGGGCGGTGGCGCGGGTTTGCTGTGGTGAGCGTAGTTTGTCCTCTTCGGGAGGTGGGCTAATCTAGGAACCGCGTTCATCACAGTGAACAGTTCTGTAGGGACCTGTATTTTTGTTTAGATTGTAGCGTTCTATCTTCCTCGTTGTTTTAGGAAGACGTTTCTCTTGTCCTTCTCCTCCCTATCTGTAGATACGTTCCTTTTTTTCAGACTCTGTTCTTGTTCGTACCGTGTTGTGTAATCGGCGTAGTAGGTTGCATTTTTTTTTTTCCATTATAGTTTTTTTTTTGTAGAAGCTTGTCCTAGTCTGGTTCGTTGTCCTTGACGTACTTGTGGTCCTTCTACTATATTTCTTCATTCTTGTCGTTTCTATTTTCGTTTATAATTAATAGTGCATACATTTTATAGATATAGAATTAGTTTTGCTGTAAAGGTAAATTTCTGAATTGTATTCCGAACGGGGTATTGTTATAGCTGGTGTGATCTCAGGTCTCTGGTCGTATCTTTAGTGATCATACCGACAGGTTGGTCGTCTTATAATAGATACCATAACCATAAATCTGTGAAATGGCGGAACTCCAACAACTAATGAAGTTGGGTAAGGAACTTGGCCTGGAGGGAGAGGAGCTACGCGGCTGGATTAAAGAACAGCAGGCGGATTTGCGCGATGAGCGTGCTAAGGATAGAGAGCGAGAAAAAGAGGCTAAGGCTCAGGAGGAGGAAAGGGAGTTTAAGCAACAGGAAAGAGAGGCTAAGGCTCAAGAGCAGGAGAGGGAGTTTAAGTTAAAGGAGTTAGAAGATAAGCAGCAGGAGAGAGAGGCGCGAATAAGAATCGCCGAGTTAGAACTCAAGAAGAATACGCCAACGGAAACGGTTGAGCGGCAGGTACACAATAAAGGTGGCGTTAGGATTAAGCTCCCTACGTTCGACGACCGGAAGGACGACATAGACGCCTTCCTTTACAGGTTCGAACTGAACGCACAATTGCAATGGGGGGAAAATAAGGAATTATGGGCCACGTACCCGGCATCGCTATTGCAGGGGCGAGCGTTAACCTACTTTAAAGAGCTACAGCGCGAAGACGTGCAAGATTACGATAAGCTGAAGGCTTTGCTGCTTCGCCGATTTGCGCGTACCGAGGAATATTTCCGGGAGCAGTTTAGGCGAGCACGTGCAGATACCAGGGAGGACTTTGCTGCCTTCGTCGCGAGACTGACGGAGTATTTCGCGAACTGGGTAGACTTGGCGCATGTGGGCACGGATTTTGCTAAACTGAAAGACTTAATGATCCGTGACCAGCTGTACGCGTCGTGCCACAAAGATCTGGTGGCTTTCCTGAAAGAGAACGAACCCGCGACGGTGCAGGAGGCGTCTAAGTTGGCGGAGGCATACCGTACGGCGCATCCGTCCAAACCAGTCGCCAGGGCGTACGTCCAAGATGCTGGGTACGTCGCCGTTGTCGAGGGGTCGCCGGCAGGACTTAGGGACAGGTCGCGTCAGCGTGGTGCCTATAGCGGGCAAGCCCAGGGGCAGCGTAGGGGCTATCACCAATCACCGGCATATGGATCCGGTAAGTTTGACCGAGCAGGAGGGCTAGGTCGCGGTAATGGCCGGGGGCGAGTTGTAACCTTTGCCGATAACCGACGGCATAGGGACTCTAGTTCCGGTCGCGATGGGTCACGGGGACCCAGGCCTAGTGCAGCACAGGGAGCGGAGTGTTGGACTTGCGGACGCGTGGGTCACTTTTCGCGCGAGTGTAGGGCCGCGAAGTGTTGGAACTGCGGTAGAGCAGATCACATCAGCGTGAACTGCCCTGCAGGTAGGATAGCGGCGAACGTGGACAGTAGCTCCAGTCCATGTTCCCCAAATAAATTTCATCATGCGGCTGCGTGTGTTACATCGGACAACGGAGGCGGACAGTATTCTAAGTGTCCCAGTTGTGAGAAATTATTATCTTCCGGTGTTTTACCTTGTGGGAGAAAGATCCCCGTTATAAATTCATGTCATACAGGAGGTGGTCTTAGGGTTTATCCGGGGTTTGTTGGGGACGAACCGGTCTCGGTTTTACGAGATACAGGATCTACCGTTGTGGGAGTGCATAGGGATTGCATTCGGGATTCACAGCTTACAGGTGAGGCTGTCCCGTGCATCCAATTTTCGGGGGCCATTGAGAAATTACCCATGGCAAGAATAATGATAGATACACCTTTCCTTAGCGGGGAAGTCGAAGCAGTCGTTGGTTGTTTTCCAGGCGCCCAGCTCATCATTGGGAATGTATCACGGGTGGTTTCCCCTTCCGATGAGAACGTGCAAGCATGGTCGCAATCAAAAGGTATTGACTTTTGCGCCGCGGTCGAAACGCGTCGACGGGTAGCTGATAAAGATAAGATTAGACCTTTGGCTACGCCAGCGGTCAACCTAGATATCACGCCAGAGCGCTTGGCGAAATTACAAAGGGAGGACCCATCATTAAACCCATGCTTTGGGGAAGCGCGAACCGAGAAAACGAGGAGATATAAGAACGGGTCGTCCTCCTTTATTGTTCAGGCGGGCATCCTATTCCGTAAGTATGTAACGGTGTCCTCAATTTTAAAGCAGGTCGTTGTGCCAGCGTTGCTGATCGCAACAGTATTGCATTTGGCACATGATGTCCCATTAGCGGGTCATATGGGGATAGCTAGAACCAAAGAAAGGGTTCTAAAAAATTTTTACTGGCCATCGATCCACAGAGATGTGCAAGTCTATTGTAAGACGTGCAGTGCGTGCCAAAAGACGACGCATAAGGGTCGTACACCCCAGGCCCCTCTTCAGAAGATCCCCACGGTCTCGGAACCGTTTAAAAAGGTCTCGATAGACCTTGTTGGCCCCATTCACCCAGCGACCGATAGGGGGAATCGATTTTTCTTAACGGTCATATGTAATGCTACGAGATGGCCAGAGGCGGTTCCTCTGCGGACCATAACGTCTGAGGCAGTCGCGGAAGCGTTGTTTGCAATTTTCGCTAGGGTAGGAATACCAGAGCAAATTCTGTCTGATAGGGGCGCGCAATTTACGTCGCAGATGATGAAGGAATTGTTCCGCTTATTCAGCATACAACCCATCACTACCACCCCTTATCATCCGCAGGCTAATGGCATGTGCGAGAGATTGAACTCGACGTTAAAGTCGATGCTGCGTAAGGTAGCTGCTGATCGCCCTAAAGATTGGGATAGATATATCCCTGCAGTGTTATTCGCGTACAGAGAGGTACGGCAAGAGTCAACGGGATTCTCGCCGTTCGAAATGATGTACGGTCGTAGTCCTAGGGGCCCAACTGATGTTCTTCGGGACATGATGACGTCGCCATCATCGGGAGACGATGAGCAGATTTCGGTGTTTCAGTACCTTGTTGATTTAAGAGAAAGACTATCTTCAGCGCGCACTATAGCAGAAGAAGCTTCTGGTATCGCTTCGAAAAGAGCAAAAGACTATAAAGATAGAGGTTCCAAACTGAGAATTTTTAAGCCAGGAGACAAGGTTCTGTTGTTGTTACCTACGGACCATAATAAGTTATTGATGACATGGAAAGGCCCTTATGTTATTGAGCGAGTTGTTTCAAAGGTAGATTACGCTATCCACATTGATGGAACGAGTAAGGTTTTCCATGTTAATATGCTACAGAGATTTTATGAGAGACCACAGTATCTGTGTGCACAGACAAGACCAGAGGAGACTGTCTTCTCTACTGCTTGTACGGGGGTCGTAGACCAGTTGGACTGTGACGTAAGCGACACCGAGGCGCAGGAAGAGTTACAAATTCAATTGCCGGAGTTAACTGCGACACAAGGTTACAGGGACGTAAAAATTAACCCTGACCTTACGAGTTCAAGGAGTAGGGAACTTGAGACCCTGTTAGCGTCATTCCCGGATGTTGTTACGGATTTGCCGGGTCGCACTACGGTGATCCAGCACCAAATAAAGTTGACTTCGGATAAGCCAGTATTTCTTAGACCGTATCCGTTGCCTTTTTCTTCGAGAGATAGAGTCATAAAGGAAGTTGAGTCGATGTTGAAGTTAGATGTGATAGAACCATCAACATCGCCGTATTCATCACCCATCGTCCTCGTGAAGAAACTTGATGGATCGGTGCGGTTCTGTATTGATTTTCGAAGACTGAACACTATTACGGTAGGCGATAGGGAGCCTATCCCGTTTCAGGAGGAATTAATAGCTTCATTGGCCGGGTCCACGTGGTTTTCCAAGATAGATTTGACGAAAGGGTATTGGGAAATCCCGCTTACTGAGGAGTCTAAACAATACACGGCGTTTCAAACGCCCATTGGATTATTCCAATTTAAGGTCATGCCATTTGGGTTGGTAAACGCGCCAGCGACGTTTGCACGATTAATGAGACTAGTGTTGAAGGACATACCTAATGTCGTGTCATTCTTTGATGATATAGCATGCCATACGTCGACATGGTCTGATCATATTCAGACACTAACAGTAATTTTTCAACGATTACGCCAGTTTGGGCTAACTGCTAAACCCGCAAAGATGGATTTGGCATGTCCAGAGATAATATTCTTAGGACATATTGTGGGTAAAGGTGTTCAGAGACCTGAAGTAACAAAAATTGACAAGTTGGTAGGGTTGCAAATCCCTAAAACAAAGAAACAAGTCAGAAGCTTAGTGGGAATTTTAAATTATTACAGAAAGTTCATTCCAAATTTTTCCTCCTTGTCATCTTCTCTTACTGACCTTACTAAGAAGGGACAACCCGATAAGGTCCAGTGGACGTCTGAATGTCAGACAGCATTTGATAATTTGGTGACAGCATTATCATCGTCACCCATTCTGATATTACCCGATTTTCGATCTAATTTTATCCTCAGAACGGATGCGTCGGACTCTGGTGTCGGCGCTTGTCTTCTACAGGAGAAGAACGAATGTCTCCATCCTGTATGTTATGTCAGTAGGAAGTTATTGCAGAGAGAAAGAAAGTATTCTGTGATAGAGCGTGAGTGTCTTGCCATTGTCTGGTCCGTCCAGAAACTAGGACGTTATCTCATGGGACGAGAATTTTGTATCCAGACAGACCACAAGCCACTGACATTTTTGTCGAAGAATCGTTCGTCCAGCCCACGCTTGTCTAGATGGGCATTGGCTTTGCAGCCGTATACCTTCGTTATTCAACCAATTCCAGGAACCAGCAATCATATCGCCGACTACCTTAGTCGAGCCTAGGGCAAGATTTCAGGAGCTTATACATCGGAGGACAGGAACATTGACAGGATCTGTGTGAATGAGTCGACTTTAAAATATTGACATTATAAATATGATATGAAGAATGGTTGATAGGTTGAATGGTTTTTGATTCTGTATTAAGTATTGTGGTTAGTTAGCTATTCATGATGTGACACATATATGCATATTTCAGGCCATATTGATCCCCATATTTCCCCCTGATTCCGGTATTTTATATACTAGGGGAACTGCTAGGTCATATTTTTTTAGTGTAGGTATTGCTCACGCTCACTCGTTGACAGTCATCTTGATGCGATTTGAAATTAATTGCATTAATTTTTTTTGGGGTAGGGGATGATGTCACGAGTGGAGTAAGTGCAATTAAGGGGATTGCTACAGAGCGGGTGTAGAGTAAGAAGGGCTCACAGTAGACAGCAAGTTAAGCGTGCTGTTGTGAGTAGTGGGGGGGTCTGAAGGAGGCGAAAGCGCGGTATTACTAGCAATGCAAGTTAGAAGGCCCGACGGAGCGGACCTGTGAATAAGAGCCCATCGGGCGGAAAGGGAGCAGTCGAGAAGACTAGTGGAAGAGTCTTTCCAGTAATGACTGGTATGTAGAACGTTGATTGATTATTATGATTGATGTATTATATTATATTCGTCTATTACCATGATGTGAATAAGTATACGTGAGGAATGTGGAAGTCCTTGATATTGGATATAGCAATGTGCGCCATGAGCGATAGATGAAAGTGAGTTCATGGATTTGTAGCGCGAGTGAGTAGTGTGTACTCCGATGGAGGTGTGTTACCGTAAGATGTGTGGTGAGTGAAAGGTGAACTAGTGTGTGTACGCTTCATGGATTGTAAGGAGAGGTGGAGTGAATAGAAATGGTAGGGTATTATACCAATGTAATGTTATTCTTGTAGGTGTCGGGGACGGGCCGAAGAGCCACCTCGATGAGCACAAGTGATAGGCCAGCATAGGGCCGGAGGCCATACATAGGCCAGAAGTGAGACTGTCGGGGCCGGACAGTAGAGGCACATAAAGTCGTGGCAGTCAGGCCACGGACAGGGACGTAGATATGAGAGTGAATGAGATACTATATTATTGCCATGATGATGGGCAAGGGAACTGATAAGTTGTATGGCAATAGGAAGGTGATGTTGAGAGACTGCGGTGCCAGTGAATCATTAATGTACTATTAAGACCCTGAGGGGAGAGGCTGAGGCCGAAGTGCCTTTAGGAGTAACTACCGGATTGTGGATCCGAGGGAGAGTGTGTGTGAGAATAAGGCCGTTGTACGGCAGTTCATTTCAATAATATAATGTATGTAATTGCGCTATTATATGTATAATTATGTTTAATAAATGTGTGAGTCTGATGGGTTGTTTTGTTAAGTGTTAACTTGTTTGTTCGTGATTGTCGTCCTGTCATAAACTATTACATCTCCCAGTCTGGGATTTGTGACAAACATCGCACCAACGTCGGTATGATGTAGGAACTCCGCCCCTTACGATAATTCTACCAACCCTCAGAAATCCTGTACAGCTGTAGTCGGATTGACGTAGGAATGCTGGCAGAGAAGTGACCAAGGCAGGGATGGATGGGGTCACTGTGGCCGAACGGTTAAGCGATTGATGTTCTTCTTACTGGCAAGGCGGTTGGTGCCGTGGCAGATGTTGCGGGTTCGAGCCCCGCCTTGGTCACTTGGTTTTTCTTCTTTCTTTCACTCCCGCTTTTTCTGAGTCCTAAGGAGGCGAACATAATTATGGAACTGCTTGGCCTTTTCACTGTTTTCAAGATAACAGTCGACATCTCACACTGAAACCAATACAAATAAACTTGATTGATAAACCGTCGTTTCAGTGATGGAACAGCTTACCTCCAAAATCACTGTCATTTCGTGTGCAGTCTTGTCACTAACATTGGACAGGGATGATCTTTTTTCCTTTCATAACTATAGTATTGTTGTACCTGCACAGTACACATTGATAAAACTGTACTAACAAAAATCCACCGTTACTTTCTATTCTTTGCGATTATTGGGTGTTATTCACCATGCTGTAAATTACTATCGATAGCTGAGTTGTGTATCAGGCATGGAGAAGGCTCCACGCTGACCACGGCCAACAGAGCAGCACTTTTCCAGTGATAATTAACATGTGCTAAACCCGGGTTAGCACATCAATCATCGAAAATCCAACATGGCAAAATGTGTTAATCGAAAAATATTGCATTTATATAAATATGTTCGTTTTTGGGAGAAAAAAAAAAAATAGTTGTTACCAACAAAGAGTTACTTTTTATGCAGAACAAAATATACATCTGTGTGTGATTTATTTTAAAGTTTTTTTTGCCCTTTCCTGTAGAATTTTCTCAGGCAGATTTTATCATCGATGTGACGAAACGTGGCCTATTTCAATATTCGAGACAGTCTGGGTCAAGCTGGACTATCTAAATAAGTAACGTTTCATCACAAGTTATGTCTGTCCTTGAGCAAGAAGCATGCAGCTACACGCTGTTGGCAAAGATTTATGGTTATTGTTTGTCATTGTCATGGAACCTGGGCTAATGTGACCGTATCTCGGCGTGTGTTGAAACAGCGTTTTGTTACCTCTGCAATCTTTCATAATAATATGCCTACTTTGATAGAGATCTCTTTGGAATTACCAATATTGTTATTGTTATTATGGGTGATAATATTTGTCATTGTGAGATCTGTTATATGATCTGAACATGCTATTATTGAATGCAGCGTCAAGTACTCGGGCATAGAATCGAGTTTTCCGCTGTTTTGTAGTTCAGTGATACTTGGTGTACACGATGAATTAGATGAAAACGCGGCTTGTAAAAGGTAGGGCTCAACTTTAAGAATGGCCCTCACTGAGCATAATAGTAGTAATACAAGTAATGCAAATAATTATTTGTCCATCGCGAACTACTTTTGCCGACCTTAGTTCTTGTTTGTTCTGTCTCCATTTCTGAAAAACTGGTGATCTTTTAGTATAAAGAGGAGACATAACAAATGCACACTTTCGACACTTGTTTAAAATGCGTTACATTGTTGCATTTATAAGCTGTTTCGCAGTTCCGAATTATTCTAACTCCGTATCATAATACTAAAGCTGCAAACGTTTAACGGTGAATTTCTCAATTGTGCAAAAAGTGGAGTTGGAACAAACAAAAACGGAGGTCGCGCTGCTTTTATATTTTCAGGAATTCAGGTGAAATCTGTACTGTCTTGGCTTAAGTTCTGCAGGTAACTGTAGATAGTATACCAGAAATATACAGTGCTATATGAATTCCAAAGCACGGAAAGGCCAATTACATAGCCTAATTAATCCAGTGGTTGTCAGATGTGTCACATTTCACAGTTTCCCTAGCCTGCCGCGTGTAGGCCAACAGCCTGACTACAACTTTATTTTACAGACTCATCTCGCATCAACGTCACTTATCTGTAACACAGATGTCAACACCACTATCACAATGATCATCATTACCTTCCTTAATAAACCATTGTTTTGTGCTCTCTCTCTCTCTCTCTCTCTCTCTCTCTCTGTCTCTGTCTCTGTCTCTCTCTGTCTCTCTCTCTCTCTCTCTCTCTCTCTCTCTCTCTGTCTCTCTCTCTCTTTCTCTCTCTCTCTCTCTCTCTCTCTCTCTCTCATAATTTTCATGAGATTATTTGCAAACCCTATCACTGTATCAGTTTGAGTATCATAACGGTTCCCACGGACCGGCGACTGTTGTGTTGAATAATATTATGCATAGATTTTTTTTTTTTTTAAATGTAAATCTGAGGTGCGGATTCGATTAACGACATCTATTTTGTTATAAAATGGGTCAGGTTTTACTAGGACACCTGATGTCTGAGTGAGATAAACTGTTTTTTGTCGCCTGCCATACTTAACCTGGGGTTGCCCTTAGATCATTGTTGAGATTAAATCACATCGCTCAGGTCCCTGGAGTAATTCTTTTAATTATAGGTTGAGTGTATTTGGGCCAAGTAACCAAATTATCACAACAAGATTTTCCCTGCCAGCTTGTAGCCAATTTCCCAAAGGGTTTTGTGACCAAGTCATCAAATGGGTTTTCGTGGCCATTAAGCAAAACCTGACCCTAGCCCTAACCTTAACCCCCGAAAGTGAAACTTAAAGGAAAAAAAAATTACATTGCAAACAAACCCAATTTGGCCACCTGTATGGCTCAAATGGTAATAATAATTAAAAACAATAACATTTATACAGAGTTTCATCTCGTAATACCTGATATACAAGGTCTAAGCGTTTCACAATCATTCTGCCACTCATTATTCAGTTCACCAATACAAAGAACATACTATGGTCAGAAACATGCGGGCTGGTTGGTGGACGCTTCTGGTAGGATCTCTTTCTGTCCAATCATTCTGATATAATATTCTGTCTATTCGCTTGATTTTTCCGTGCAAAGTGACGGTTATCGTGTCGACCTACTTTCCCCAAACTCAAAGTCGGAAACAGACGTGGTTGCATTCCATCAGTTCAAAAGATATTTTTAAGATGTTTCTTAGACACTTCAATATTTTGTTGCTTTTTGTTTTTTCATCTCTACAAGTTTAAAATTAAGTCTTTACAAGTCTTGAGGTAGTGAATTCCAGGTATTTGGGCCATAAAAAGAAAAACGATTGTTCACCAATTGATCTAAGAAACGCACGTAGTTGGAACTTTTGATTTTGTTATATCAACTGAACATCGTAACTGGCAAGATGGGACATACCAGTGCAGTGATTCTGTGATGTAGATGGTGTGCTGTTTTATACCCATCTGTGACATAATGTGGCCACTTTGTCACGCCCTGTTTTAAATTATTGCTATCAAAAGCAAGTTTTAATTGAGGGTGGTTGAAAAAGTTATATTATGGGGATCTTTGTTTTTGATGTAATCTCAAAAGTAATCGTTCTGTCTGTTGTTGTCCTCCACAGGACTAATCCAACATGGATAATCGTGAAACGATTACTATCCAGAAGTCAAGCCTGCAGCGGATGGCCTATATGGTCCCTCTGTGTTGCTTTTTTCTCTACTTTACCAAGATGATGGTGTTTGGACCCAATGTACTCTGGTTACCGGGCGTGTCTGTGTCGGAGGATTTGACCATAACATTTTCTGACGAACATGGAAAAGTGTACCTTACAGGTAGGTTTCTCATAGAAAATCTTGGAAAACTCACAAATTTAATGTCGTCATTATTTGGACATTCACATGCAAATTTTCTAAAGCATATGTCATTGAATAATCAAACTGAATCAAAACACATTTGAAATGAGCTTTCAGATTAAAAGGGTACGTGTGTTATGACAAATTTGCTTTGGTTTGAAATGTTTGGGACATCAGTGGATACATAGTTAAAAAAAAATAGTTTCAGTGCAAATAGGCCGCTGTGAGAAATATCACCTGAACTTGTACCTTTTTTGGTTTTGTTTTTGTTTTACAAATTGAGCAAGCAGTGCTAATTTTTAAAAAAAGATATTATTACGTATGTAAAGAAATTTATATGAAATGGCCAGACAAGACAGTCTGAATAGCTTTATTTGGGCAAAGAACAAAGTAGAGTGGTTGAAACTTGTTTTTGTTTTGTTATTTGGATCCATGAAAGTTGCCAGTGCTTTATATCATATTAATATACTTTAGGAAGGGGATGGTGAGCCGAAGTCTGGCTAGGCGCCAGATTAGTGATGTTGGAAGTTGCATGACAGGTGCAGCATTTATGAAAAGCTAAAAAAATTGTAAAAACTATAAAAAATTTTAATGTTGGAAGCTGATGAGAATATTGTAGTATTCATTGGGAATGGCGTAGTTGGCCTAAAGTTGGCTAGGTGCCTGGTTATTTACTGATGCTGTAAGTTGATAGACTTCATTTAGTATGTTTGGACAAAGGCAGTTTTAACTTGATAAGCTGAACAACAGGAGTACTGCCTTACATGGTCGGCGGATAATGTAACAGATATCAGCTGTCACTGTTTCATATTTTCAACATTGTGTCACATAAATTTGGCATTTTGTGCTGGTGTTCTCATTTTCCCGTGAGATAGTTTAAACATTGGAAGCAGTAAGAAAACAAGAGGGAAGGGCAGCATGCCATATACGGTTCAAATTCACACTGTCTAAGGGCTTATCAGGGATCTCAACCATGAATTCACTGAAATTTTGAGATACCTCAGATCTTGTGCCCTGTCTCCATTTTCTGAAAAACCGGATATGTCTTAGTATGTAGAAGAGGTTAAACAAAAGCACACACTGACACTTGTCATTAAAATGCATTGGGGTACTTGTCGAGCTGTTTCACAGTTCTGATTTATTCTAATTCCTTGTCATAATACTACTACTGTCCCCTAAGACCAGACATAGTATTAAGCCGGAAATGTTTAAGATCTAATTTCTCAAAAGCGTAAAAAGTGGAGCTGGAGCAAACAAGAACTAAGGAATTTATGTGTGTGAAAGTCAAAATGCTGTTCCACCCTCTTCACATTCTCACTCAGTCAAATAGATGTCCGTAGTGTGGAGAAGATTTTTCTTGAAGTATACAAGATAATCTTTTTTTGAAAGACATTACCACATATGCCCTACCAGGAATAAATTGGATAAAATAATATTGGTTGAATAATATAAAGTAGGACAATAAGGAATGGAGGGGAAATCAGACCATGATATATTTGCCATTTTAATGATTTTATACTGGAACATTCCTTCTGTTGTTGTTTTGTGTTCCTTTAGACATTTGTTCTGGAATAAACCAGATGACAGGGGGCATTTGTAATCATTTTTTTTTTTGCATTCTTTTTTATTTTTATACATATCTTAGCACAGACTCACAATGTTCGATTATTTATCCACACTTATGTTAAGGTAACCACATTTTAATTATAGCATGGAATTAGGAAAGCGAAATTTGTCTTTGATTTCACATTTACACTTCAACATGTCTGTACATTTTATTTCCTTCCTAATTTCCACCTGTCAATATGTTGATATAATTTGCCTTTAGTCGGCCAGCCTGTTGTCATTTTTGCAAGTTTTGTCATCTCCCTTTCCCATCTGTATGCAATTCTTCGTTTGATTTATATTTCTACACCATTATTTCTATTTGGTTTGTACAGGGAGAGCAAAAGTTACGTACTCTATCATAAAATTTACTCTACTATAAAAGTTATTTTAGTGTAAAAGTTACTTTCCCATAGTATAATTTTATTAACACAGTTACATTACAGCTAGCATTTGCATGAATTGTAGAGCTTTAATAATTCTTTTCAATTTCATTTCAATATATTTTTTTAGATTAAGTTTTAATTTCTTTTTTTACTTATTTATTTGTGAGATGATGGTAGAGATTGTTTTACCCCACTCTCTATTTCAGCCTCATAGATTCCGTTGCTAGAGGCATCTTTTGATCTTTTTTACAATTATGTGCCAGTGGATAATTTAACTCTCTGTTGGTTTCAGGTCAAAGTGCTTTCTCCAAACCTGCCTGGAAACTGCCGGAATACTGTCGTTATCAACAGAATAATGCCGAGAGAGGATGCTTAGAGGACCCACAGAATGAGCTGATTAAAATAATGACTGATGAGAGTGGTGTCGAGGGGGTGACCTGTTACCAGGTACAATAACATTTTTTCAAAAAACAAAGAAAATCTGCAGGGTCACAAGTAGCTTGTTGTGTTTCATTTTTTTTTTGTAATTCCAAGACTTTTGTGAGCTGTTGTAACATTTCTTTATTGTTTATTTATAAAGGGGTGCTTTACAAGATACAGTATTCACATTCCACAGTTTTTTTTACCAGCTGCAGTACAGTACTAGAAAGTGCACTACATCTTTACTCTAAGTAAACAGAATACCCTGGCAGAACATGGAAAACCTTGAGACTATAAGGGCCCTGGAGGAACTTGGATCTTGCTTTTAACGAATGACTGAATTATGAACCATTATAAATACAGCTCAGCCAGCAACCCTACCGAAATCGGACACCTAGGCTTGACGTCAAGTCGGTACGTAGGAATGACATCGTTCCTGCATAGATATGCTGGTTATGACATCACACTGACTTAGATTTGATGTGGACAGCCAGCCCCTGCAGTAGTCCTGCCAGTCCCACAGAAATCTACATCACATTGATGTAGGGCTGCTGGCGGGGAGTGTATTTACTATTTACAGGTATGGAACAATACCAGGTAGTTTGATAGCTCTCAGCTCACATACAACTACCTGCGACTGCTAAGAAATGCTGTGAAGGACCACTTGATCAAACTTCCCAAAGTTTGAAGTCAGAATCTTTAATAATTTTCACAGGTGAGGAGAGAAGGTCTTAAATGTGTCAACCAAATGGTGATGGACTGCTACAGCTTAGGAGATGACCATTGGTACGGTGGGTTTGAGGCTGTCCATCAAGTGTGGCCACTGAAGAAAGCCATGCCAGCAGGTGAAGGAGGCCCATTGGGAACAGAGGATCTGGAGCCTGAACCAGATGGTGTGGAGCTTGTCATGGGACCTTATGTTTCCGGAGATGTCGGAGTGCATAAACTAGAGCTGGGAAATGTTTTAGAAAGGTATGAGGTTGTGATCATGTAAAAGTAAGATGTGCTGAGGTCATTGTTTTCAGAGGATCCCTGCCCTTGGCATTTGTGAGGATGCATAAGAAAACCCGGCATAAGTCGGCAAAGCTGATTTTGAGAAAAACGGCTTTGAAGTGAAAATATGGGTCTGACACAAACTTCCAGCTTGGCTGTTGTTTAGGGGACCTTGGCATGTTACAGGGTAAATTGTAGATGAGCAGTGAACACTATTCACTATGATCTCCGTAACGGCTTTGTAATTAGACTACGGTCTCCCAACAACAATCATTCCAAAATTACTTTGTCAATTAGCTATTGCTAGCCTACTTATAGGGTTAAATGCTGTTTTCTCAAAATCTTGTTTTAGGGGGGTCACTGACTTCAATTTATCAGAAATGTCTTGTCTTTTATTATAATTATTATGTACAGAACTCAAAATGTCATGTTGCCGACTTATGCCGGGTTTTCACATGCACACTCACATTTGTACCTCTTTCTTGTTAGTGTTGTTGTTCTTTTTGTATTTGTAATTGTAGACTTATTTAACCCCATTTTGGTGGTTGGGGAGGGGAATGGTGTTGTGGTGGTGATGGTAGGGATAAGTTGTTTGTTGTTTTTTTTTTAATTTTGCCTGGGCAGCCGACCTTGCTAGGCCTGCTCTTCTCAATTTCCAACTGCCAAGGTACCCTTAACCATTATGTAAAACTAGGGTCATAATATTTTATTTGTAGAGTTCCAGGCCAACAGTTCCCAATGATTTGAAAAAAGTACAAAGGACTTGAAATATTTATATACAGAAGCAAGAGTTGCATCTGAAATTAATAGATTAACCTTTTCACATCACCTTGCACCATGACAGAGTGACCAATTTATAACCGACTGATATACAGCTTGCTTTCGCTGGGTAACTCTTTGCCCAAACTTTCATTCCACAAGGCTCAAACTGCAGAGTTTTGCTTTACACACTATACAACGTATGTCAGAGTACAAATCATAATTATGTTCCTGTCTTCTACTTTTTACAACCTATGTACTGATACTAAATGCCAGTTGTTGTAGCTTTACTAACACATTTTTCTTGTAAATTTTCAAATTTGCCACAAAATCATGAGTCTACAGGGAATAATTGCTTTGAAATACGAGCAGTCAGATGGAAGGTGTAATGTGTGAGCAGTGCAGTGTGAAAAGGTTTAACCTCTTGAATGTCGACATTGTATTGTTATGAGTAATCGTTTGTATATTGGCTGTGAGTTTGTTTAATACAATTATGAATTTTTAGACATTTGATAAATTTTACCTTAAAAGTTCCCATAATTTACCTTTTGGAATAATCAGCATAATCAAACTCAAAAGTAGCAACCCAGCCAGCACCCTATGCCAGTCAGATGTAGGATTTGCATAGGATTGCTAGGGTTCAGCACATCAGACTGATGTCGGAGCGATGTTGTAACCAGTGTATCTATGCAGGAAGGATATCATTCCAAAGCGCAAACTTGACGTCAATCCTGTGCACCAGATTTCCATGGGGTTGGTGGCAGGGAGGGATTGGGAAAATCATAGCAGTACTGCTTTGGCATTGCAAGGGTTAGGTGAAAGGTGCTTTAAAAGGTGAGGAAATTAAAAATTACTTTCTAAGACACAAAGAATCATGAGTCTCATCATTCCAGTATTAAGGACAATTTTATTAATATTATCATTCTGGATGTTATCCCAACCAAGGTTAATGTGATGTTTCTCACACTTTTCCCTTCCAGGCTATTCTTCTCGTCAGGTGGTGTTGGTATCATGGTATCTCAAGAAACTCCTCTGTACCTCAGCTTTAACCAACACAAAGATAACAAAATTTGTCTGGCTGGCATGTATGACGGAGCCCATTATTTCAGCCACTTAGGAAAACCGCCAGTTCTGGGTGAGAAGACAAGCTGAAGCATCTCTCTTATTTTTCGTAATGCGGTGGAACTTGATTAAGCTAAAGTTCAGGGTATGAACAGTATTTTGGATAGTTGGTTCAAGATCACAGTTTCTAGTTTCTTAAAGGGAAGCAATACAGACACCTTGGTAATTTTACTTAATTACCTCCCTAGATGAACTATTGCCAAAATGGAAATCCCAGTTTTGTTCTTGATGTGTTTGAATGAGATGCGCATTAGGTTTGATAGTCTGAATGAACTGCTAAAACATTGGATGGTGATTGACAAGTGTGTTGAGTATAATGTAATTTACCTGCAACAAGTGTTGCTAGTGAATGTATTCCAGTTTACGTGATATGCCTGACACACTAATGTAATGGCCCATGGAAAAGTGTGACAACGAGAGTGTGACAGCAATTAATAGTATGTTGCTTGTAGCTTCTCTCAGAATGATGTTTTCATGGGCCGGTTTAATGACATCATTTCATCTCACCTACTTCACGGCAACATCATTACTTAACCCTGCATAATCAGGCATGAAATAAACATGGTAAGAATGTTTTTATTCGCAACTAAGGCATTGCAATTTCAAGACTGCATCCTGTCTCAACCGAGTAATGAAAGAGAATGTTTTGGTCAAAAGAGATTTACAAGAATTTCTTCAAAAAGAGGCATGTTTTTACAAGAAGTTTAGGAGGTTGTGGTAGGGCATTGGAAATGTTTCAGGTGAAGGGGACATTTGTATATAATCTGTCTTCATTTTAATCATGTTCTATTGTATTTCATAATTTCCATGATTAAACCTTTAGGATGGTTAATTGAAGGACATTTAACATGGAACTAAACCATTTACTCATTTATACAAGTTTTTGCACTCAGAAGTGAGGTGTTAAATTTGTATTAGCATATAGTCTGAATTGAATGTAAATATTTCACTTGCAATATAAGCTGTATAGTTTAAATTACATTTGTGAGCTGTACAACTCTTTCTTTTAAAATTAATGGTCTGCTATATTTGATATTTTGTTACCACAGAATATACCGTTTGTAAGGCTGGCAATGTGAAAGAAATTTATGACTACATGAAGAGACGATTCATCCACAAACCAGATGATGTTCCAAACCATGACATGTTCCAAAAACCAATCTGGGCCACTTGGGCTCAGTATAACAAAGACATCAATCAGACAACAGTTCTGCAGTATGCAGGTTAGTTTCATAACAATAAATTGTAATAATAATATTGGATTGTCATGTCATAGTTGTGGTAAGAAACTTCTCAGGTGCAGTGAGGCAGATGATGATCTTTAGAGGAAGGGTGGATTCTTTCATTAGATGTTTCATCCTTTAACTTCCTGACATCCTCTAGAACCCCGGCCACACGGCTGTCATGACTCTGGGTGTTCATCACCCACCTTTTTTTTTGTTGCCAGGCTCTTCTTAGGGTTTGGGTTTGAACAGGTACCACATTGGATTGACATGTCAACAGGTTATATTATATCGTTCTCCTAAGATGTATTTCTGTCATACTGTGTATATAATAATTGTGTCATACTAGCTTGATCTGTTGTTTACAGCCTGAATCAGATTTCATGTGTGCAGACTAGCATGCTCTTTGCTCAGGCAGCAGCTTGTTAGGCCCGCTTTTTTTTATTTCCAACTGCCACGGTATCTTTAACATGCATACGGGCCCTCCAAGATTTTTGACCTTATCCGAGAAGTCTCGGTGCTTATTGTAGCGAATGAGCTAAGTAACAAACAAACATTTTTTACTCTTTCTTTGAAAAAGGAGAAAATGCTTAACCCTCTAGCGTCCAACGTACCATATTCGCAACCATTCACCTGGTGAGCCATGCTCTACATTTTAGACAATATCTCCTGTATTGATGACTTATTTTTACTTGATAACATGGTCTCTCTTTCATTCATTCATTCTTTCGTTCTATCTTTCTTTCTTTCTGTCATGTTACATTCATTTTGAATAAATTGTGTCGGTTTCAAATTTATGGGTCTGGGCGTTAGAGGGTTAAAGCTGTTCTTTTGAAAGAGTGAAAAGAAACCAAGACCAAAATTGACATCATTATTTTAACATAACTATATTTTACAGATAAAATTTTATCCTATAAGTTGCCGGCCTCTCAGTTGGAAGTTGATGATCGATGGACTTTACACTATGGAGACCTAGATTTTGATCCTGCCAAATTTCCCAACCCTAAACAAATGGTGGCGGAGCTGAGTAAGAAGGGCTTTCCTGTGACACTCTGGACACACCCTTTCCTGAGTCTTAAGTCAGATGCTTTCCATGAAGCTCAGCAGCATAAATATGTTGTCATGTCTCGGGTATGTTCATGAACGTGGAAACTCCAATGAAATATTATCATGTCAGTTTCTTGAACAGTTTATGAGCTCCACTGAACTCATTTCTTATCAGTTTAATCCTCTTACTGCCACAGGGCTGATAAATTGGCCCATTGTATGTTGTGGAAGACTGCTGCACAGCCAATATATGAGTCAGTGCAAAATAAGAACAGCCCAAATCTACCTGTGTTTGTACCCTGTTATGAACTGTCAAATTGTGACCAATAATGGTATCTTAGAGGTTTAAAACACATCATTTCATAAAGATAAAGAATTTACTATTCGATTTTGGGCAATAAAAATGCGAAGATTGTTTTTTTTTCACTTTAAATCAGTTTATTTTCTTTTCGAGGGTTTTTGTTGTCCGTGTGTGCACACTGTTATTTCGTGGATCTATTTAGATAATTACATGCTGTAAAAGTGCATGTGGCTGTTCCAACAGTCGCATCTTCACCAATAATAAAGAAATTATGCTGAAAATCGGTATTGGCGTGGGCTAAGGCGTATTATGGTCGATATTAGTGAGTTTGCGTCCGACTTTTCGTGTGCACACTGACCAAAAACAATGGCCATTGTTAAATCAAGGGCACTAATTCTAATAAACTGAAACAAAAGAAAGAAATGTGTACACATGACATATCATACAACTTCGATGTGACGAACAACTTTCCTTCATTGAGTAGTATTCAGCTTTGCACATTTAAATAGCTATATGCAGTTTAAAAACTGTACTTTGGCAGGTAGATTTGGGCTGTTCTTATTTTGCAATGAGTCATATATATATATATCAGCCTTACCGTTTCATGCTAAAACTGCTGCCCGGCCAATATATTGACCGACATTCTTCCAGTATGTTTTGCACTCCTAATTTTGATAATCCGTTATTCTGGTAATTTAAAGGGAGGAAATGCGTTTTGGCTTGGCAGCAAAAGGGGTAAACCTCGGAGCATGACACTTCAGTAATAATTCATGTCAGTTTTGTTGAGTATACAAGCTGTAATGAACTCATTTCTCATCAGTTTCAATTTAGGAGCATGACCCTTCAGTTTTTTTTTTATAATTTATGTCAGTTTTTTTGCAGTTATGTTCTGTCTTTTACTTTGCTTTTTCGTTCCACAAAGTGACCATTATAGCGTTGAAGTGCTTTCTTCCAACTCAAACTCAATTCCTTCTTCTTTATCACTGAAGGGCTCAGAAGTACCTGCACTAACTCGTTGGTGGAACGAGGACATGTCAGGCTTACTTGATGTAACAAACTCGGCAGCCGCTCTATGGTTTCAGAAGAGACTGACCCGGCTTCAAAAGCTGTACAACATAAGTTCATTCAAGGTGAGACAATGCTTTGCGCCAGGGACCATCCTTAAAGTATGTGTGTTCTGATGGGTTCAGTTCTACTCAAGAATTAAAACGTGGTTTTATTTCTGCATTTTTCTAAAGCAAATAGGTTGAGAGTGTGTGTGTGTGTGTGGGGGGGGGGGGGCGGGGGGGGATTAGTGTAAAACATCAGCATGAAAGCATGCACTTTATGAATGACCCCTTGGGAAGGATGGAATATGGCTTGTCGTGTAATGTCTCTGTATTGTAAACATAATGGTAATGAGAAACATTGAAAGCTTCAAGTAAAATTTGTAAACTCATTCAGAGAAAGAATATTTATGGAGCTTTAAAGTATGCATATGTTTACAGGTAGTGAGAGAAGAGATACAGCTGGAGATTGTCATGTGTAATCACAGTAGCAAAAATGAAATAAGCCGGTTACACAAAGGAAAGATGCCTCATTTTCTCTGTACTAGTTGACCCGCTGACTCAGGGTATACACAGATAATATTCTTAAAATTGAGTTTCAATCACCAATGTGTAAATTGAGGCACAGAATGAAATTTCCTATCATACTTTTTAATTCTACTTCAAAGAAAATATGTATTTTTTTTCCGGCTCAAAATGTTGGAACACTTTCTTCTGTTCAGTCAAAACATGGCAGAAAGAAAATATTGCAGGTAAACATTCTGTTCAGCTCAGTTGTGGCTCAAAATCAACGAAGGTATTAAAAATGTAGCGATCTTCAAGACCTTTTACTTTATGCCCATGCACACCTTTACCTTTTTCAATGTGTAATTTGAAATTTTGTGGAAGTTAAAGCTGAGCGGTTGAAAAGCCTTTCATGATTACATTGGAGGCCTTACTTCCTTTATAATATGATTCTGTAAAGGTCCTAGTTTTGCTTGATGACAGTGGTCGCATGAAACTGACCAATTTTTAAATTAATTTTTATAATGTATGTTCTTTTTTGAAATGTCAAAATTTGTGAAGCCTTGTGACCTCCGAGGTGATAAGGGGCTATACAAATACAGTCATCATTACTTATCATCTCCTGTTTTCTCTCTAATCAGTCAAGCAAATATTTCATGGACATTTGCATTGTTGCAATGATCTTCAAAATTGTCACAAAGAGTCCTTAGCCAGAATTCAGTATATGAATATTATCCAGCCACTCTTTTGACTGTTGTATCTCACTGTCTTATGTTGATAATAATGATATATTATATTTATATAGCACCTGTCCCCACTAAGTGGACCCAAAGCACTCTACATTGAAACAGTAACATTCTCTCTCTCTCTCTCTCTCTCTCTCCCTCTCTCCCTCTCTTTAAGGTGTAAATGTTAACAGCAGTGCTGCTCCTGAAACAAAGACCTCAAACCATCTCTGTCTCTCTCTCTCCTTCTCTCTGTCTTACTCTTATGTACTTAACACTTTTGAATATACTTTTATGCCGCTTATAACATAGAAAGCGGAAAGGAGACCTGTAATATCTAATGTTCTGTCTTGCTGTTTCAGTTTGATGCAGGAGAAGGCCATTTTGTTCCACATTCTCACCATACGTTCCACCATATGAATTCAGCCAATGAATATGCATCACGGTGGGCGGAGCTTGCGTTCAATGCAGACCCCATCTCCCGCAGGCAAGAAGTGAGGATTGGCTGGAACTCTCAGAGATTACCAATTTTTGTCAGGATCATGGATCGCATGTCGTCCTGGGATCGAACTGCAGGACTTTTGTCACTCATCCCATCCATTCTGACCTTGGGTATCATTGGTTATCCATTCATCTTGCCTGACATGATTGGTGGAAATGCCTATGCTAATATGGAGTCATTTTCAGGTGGGGTTTATCCAGATCGGGAATTGTACATCCGCTGGTTAGAATTAAATACTTTTCTACCGGCTCTACAGTTTTCTATAGTTCCATGGCATTATGACAATGAAGTTGTGACAATTACAAAGAAGTTCTTGAGTATAAGAGAAAAGTATAATCAGAAGATTATTGAGCTAGCACAAGAGAGTGTGAAAACTGGGGATCCGATTGTTCGGCCTCTGTGGTGGGTGGCGCCACAAGCAGAGGAAGCATTAGTGAGTGAAGATGAGTTTCTTGTTGGTTGTGATCTCTTGGTGGCTCCAGTAGTGGAAGAAGGAGCCAGGAAAAGAGATATTTACTTGCCAGTGGGGACTTGGGAGGATAAGCTGAAGGGCGGTAACATTCAAGGGCCTGTAATTTTGAGGGACTATGCTGTTGCATTAGAAGAGTTAGCATTCTTTGAGAGGATGGAGTAAGTTTTGTGTCGACTTTATCTTTAATGTGGATAAAGCCTAGATTTTTTTGTGTGCTTTGTTTTGACTGAAGTATGCACAACTATTTATGCTCTCTTATATGAGTTGACGTAGATGTTAACATACGGTGCGATGACACCATGACTCAGCTTGTGTGAGGAATAACAATTTAAAGTGGTATTAAATCTAGAGCAGGGTCAGCAACCTCTTTGCTTCTGTGGGCCAGTGGTGTATGGGTGACTGGACAGATTGCCTGGTAAAGAAAAAAACCCCACAAAACATGTATACATGAAGTATGGGAATTATCCATTTAAATACATCTGGTTATATTTTGTCCCAAATCAGTGAATAACCCATTCTAGAATATCAGTTGTGTTTGGTTTGGAACAAAACAGAACATGGGCCCAAGATGCTATGCATGATCCATTAGTGTGATTGTAAGACTCACTCGAAATAAAGAAAAATCATGTCTGGGCCAGATAAGCAGATAAGCCAGATATGAGCCTGATATTTCCTCACGGGCTGGTCAAGATCTTTTCTTGAGCCAGATCTAGCCCACAGGCCATACTTTTAGGTTGCCGACCCCAGGACCTGAACAACAAATCTGTGATCCAGAACAATGGCATACTGATGAGTAAGATCTCAGAATGGACAATGTTAGTCAGAATTGTACACGTTGTTTTGCTTGTGCTGTCTGTTTTCGGTGTGGACACTCCTCATACCTTATTGGATCTCTCGAATGAGAATCTGAAAAATTTATGTTGTGAAATATTTCAAGGTTCTACATGTATATGTACTTCAATTGACATTGGTCTTATGTTGCATTTATAGTCAAGATATTTACTTATATTTTACCGAAGTGCCAAGTATGACAATAAAATAATTCCGTTAAAATTACATACATCTCGATTTGATAGCATACTTAGTATTAATCTCACTTATATTTCATTTAAAGATTTCACATTCTCCTGCCTGCATGTTAGAAACAGTATGCTATGGGTGAAAACTGGGCATGTTTTATGTTCAATAAATACAAGTTTTAACATAAGAAAGTGATGTGAGTGCTCAGAAACCAGTAATGAGTACATTTAACATATACCATTGATGAATGCATTGAATAAATCCAAGACAAGCATGGTGAGAGGGTCTTGAATGTATCTAGAGACAAGAAACAGCAATGTTTTGACCATATCCAACTGATTTCCTTTTTATACATCATTTTTGGTAGCTTTATCTTATGTTGCACAAAGTTATGCCTGTTTGTCAGAGGGAGAAGACATTTTAGAGTGGAAGTTTCTATGTGGACAAGAAAATGTGGCCCTCATTTTGCTGGTAATTTAAGCTATTTCTGAGGCAACAGCACAAAATCAGTAACAAGTCACAGCCACCAAAATTAAGAAAATGGACCTAGATGATGGTTAAGACTCAAAATGCTGAGTTCTTTATTTTTGCCAATTTAGATTGTTGTGTATCTTAATTGTTTTCTGTTAATCTGAATGGTAAATTTTTGTTCCAACCATGATTCTACTCGATTTCCACAACTTCGGTGGTTGTGACATACCTGTTTTGTGCCGTCTCTTCACATTTGTGTAATATTAGTAAAACTGTAACTTTTTTGAAACTGTCGTTGATTGTTAAATAGTGTTGCAGAGATATTTTGTTTTTAGACATCAAGTGCCACAAGTTCATGGATAGGGACATGACAGTTTGCGGATTAGCAGCTTCAGTGGGAATATATAGCACAGACAAAAAGGTCTGGAAACTGTTGGTTTTGCCACGAAGGATATGGTTTATGTAAGATACATTGGCGTTACTGTTGTTTTCCACTTTTGTTTTTCTGCAAGCACACAGTTTCAATTTGCTGCGATCATTGTGCTTGTTACAAATATGTCACCACAAAAAAGTTATATTCATCACGCTGTGTGTCCAAATGGAGTTGATGTAAGATGCAGTTCTCATACAGCAGGGGCCACAACTCAGTTTCTGGGAGAGCAGAATATCCCAGTTTTGCCCCATGCATAAAGTCCTAACCTTGCAAGAAGTGATTTCTGGCTTTTTCCAGTCTTGAAAGATGGATTATCTGGAACCAAGTATGTGAGACTCCAGGGCCTTTCAAAAGCATATATATTGAGAGTAAAGACTTATACCTCCGTTAGAGTACCCAAAGCTGCTTCTTTTGTGTGGCTTACGGGCTTGCATTGTTTTAGACAAAAGAAAAGAGTGTTCTTAAGGACAATGGACAATTCAGGCATGAAGCTTTCATGGCTCATGCAAAAAATTTTCATTTGTAGAACTTCTGGACTGCTCCTGTTGACATTGGAGCTTGTTTTTGACTTTAGGAAAAATAACAACGATCCTGTTTGCCCTCTTACTATCAACAATGAAGAGGTTGAAATTGTCACAGAGGCCAAATATCTTGGCATTACTATTGATTCATTGCTTAACTGGCATGCGCATGTAACATATGTATACAAGAAAGCCAACCAGCGCATGTATTTCCTCAGAAAGCTCCGCTTTTTAAAAGTTAGCAAAAGCATTCTGAAAATATTTTACACCATGGCTATTCAGAGCGTTTTGATGTATGGAGTTGTCTGTTGGGGAGGAAACATCTTACAAAAAGATAAAAATAAGATCAATAATTTAATTAAAAAAGCATCCAAAATTTGTATCTGTGATCTGCCATATTTTGATGAGCTGTACACTGGTGCTTGTATTAAAAAAGCTAATATTATTATAAATGACCCCCAACATCCCCTGAACAAGGAATATATAAGATCTGTAAGAAGTTTAAGGCTGTTGTCAAAGAAAACTAAAACTGAGCGCTACTTTAAATCGTTTATTCCATCATCAACTAGGATGTTACAATAATGTCGTCATCTTGATCGTAATCTGTGCACAGTTGAATTGTGTCCTGCGTGTCAGGTCAATGTGTTTTAGTTAGGGAAGCATATTGTGTGCACTGTTAATTTTGTTAATTTAGTTAATTTATCAGTGTGTGTGTATATATGTGTGTGTGCGCTCTATGTATCATACTTTCTGCTTCTGTAACTGTATTGTTATGTATTCAATGATCAAAACAAATTTCCTTGTACAAGGACGAATAAAATTTATCTTATCTTATCTTATCTTATCTTATTGGTTTGACCCATTGAACTTGATGATCTGTTCACATTTTTCCAGCTGTGTATATTTCAGAATGTTGTAGCTTACCTCAGCAACCTCTGAATGATATTCTTTATTTTCAAGTTCCAATTTAACATAAATGAATTATTTGTGCCATAATTATATCCAGCCAGCCGAAGCAGACCTATTTTACATGATATTTAACCATGTGATAAGACATACTTAAACACATAATCTACAACTTAAAACATTGGAGCTACATCTCTCATGGCCCCTGGAGTTGGCATTGATAGGCACAAGGTTACACTATTTGAGAGTTTGGGACCAATCTTCCGCAGTCATGTTTTATTTGAAAAGAGACACTAGATGCATTCTTTGTATTCTGTGATAACTGGTTGGGTTACCGGCCCCACCTTGCCTCTATCTCTGTCAGAGGAGAACTTTTTATTTTGTTGTGAGCAAGAGGTGTTAAACAAAGAATTATTTTTTTCTTTGTTTCGTTGTAGTTTTTTTCTTCTGCCAAAGCACTGACAATATTTGTATTGCATAGGTCCACTAGAATTTCAGCTATATTGTGGTAATAATTTGTTCTGGTTATTGTTTCTTGCAAAGGCCAAAGAACAAACTCAAAATCAAGCTATAGTGTAACAAATAAAAAAATCCATTCCTTAAGGTTTGGTGTGACGATGGGCTGATGCAAAATTTCAAAGAAATCCAATAGACAGTTTTTGAGAAAATCAACAGTGCTCCTGCTCATTCTTGAAAGATGCACTTTATTTATTTTTTGACTTCATGTATAGTTCCTTTATTGTTTTCTTCAATATGAGGCTTTGCCACATCAGTCATTCACTGTGTTTTTGCCACATTTTTACTCCGTACAGAAAATATGGCATCTTATACATCAAATCATTAAAGAGTGAACAAAGAATTTCTGTTTGTGTAAATTTTCTGGTTTATTTGCACTAAAATGTTTTCATGGCCCAGTATTTTATTTGCTCAATGGGGGAGTGAATCTGTTAATCATCTTTTGAAAGAGTTCAGTCTCCTAGAATTCTATGTGAGTCACAACTATGACAACTGAGTTTTTCTGGGCATATTTTACTAGTTGAGGCACTCGGCATTACATGGGATAAACCTAATTTCCAAGGAGTCTTGTCGAACTTCAGGTAATTTGAAATGACCGGCCATGTTTGATTTGAAATGAAGAGCTGTCATGGCAGTCTTGCTATTTTCTTGACTGACCAGTCTGTCACCCATTATTAATAGTTTTACTTGTATGTGTTGCTATGACTTGCTGTGAATGTGAGAAATATTATTAATTTTATGCTAAGATCACGGTAAAATCATTATTCAATGCAACATGTATGACATTTACCTATGAAATTTAAATATTAATGTGTCTTTTAAATCAATTTTCACTGTGTAATCATTCTGCTTTTATTTAGTATAGTGTAGACACTTCCTTTAAAAGGAAATTAGTATAGTTTTGTTTTATTTTAGTACAATTTGTTATCTTTAGCGGCAGCTTTTCCTGGATGTCAATTGCTGAGGTTGCCATGTCATTTTTACAGTTAGTTACAAGTCCTCACTGTACCAAACTATTTTTACTACAAAAGCTAATTTCATTATTATTCCGTATCCTTGGTCTGGCCATAAAGGAGAAAAACGTATTGCTCATTGTTTGGCCAGTATTTACTAAAGTGCTGACCATTGTTTGACCAAACTGGAATAAAGCATAATCCCATCTTGCGGTTATCCATTTCCATACAATAAGAAAATGGAATGACCTATTTCTGCTTTTATTCTTCACACATAAGTTTCTATGAAGCTTACACACCTGAATTTACATATGTTTTATTTAATACCCAGTTTTAATTTCTGGTTGATTGAAGAAATAGCATTCTGTTACAAGGCTTTGAAAAGGGAAACACATGCAGCCCGCCTGGCCAAATGACATCCGGCTCCTGGATGTAAACACAAGCTGTGGCAATGCATTGCGCTTTTTTCCGGTATGGCAAAAACAAAGTTGGCAATTTCTTAAGGTGCCGGCCAGTCGAAGGATATGTTATGGCAGAACTGAACAAGAGTTTGGCATTAAACAAGCAAACTGCTGTAATTTAATGGAAATCGAAAATTTTGGGCCCTAGATTTAATATTTGCATCCTCCCCTCTGTACAACTGTTAATGTTTATGTTATTTGGTCCAAGAATGCTTTTTTGTTTATTCTTGACATAATGTGTTACAATCATTGAAACCGTGCATGTTCAGCCTTAAACAGGTTGTTTGGCTCAGGTCCAAGAAACTGGTATCATTTGCTCAAGGTTTTGAGTCTACACTGACTTTTATGAGAAAACGATCATAAAGAAATAGTTCATGAAAGGTTTTATCTTCATTTTCAGTAGCCAAGGGAATTACTGTTTTGCGAGACAAAGCCATACTATAATTATGATTTGCTCATGATTGTAATATATTTGACACCCTCTGACGGAAGCGAGAGACAGGGTGAAATTGTAAAACAGTTGAAAGAACAAAAGGGAGGAAGACAGAGGGAGAGAGAAGAGACAGATACTTACAAGATAAAGAGAGCATGCATGAAAGTGAGAGAGACAGAGGGAGAGAGAGAAGGGGGAAGGGGGGAAGGGAACACAACGAATTAGAGATAGTGACCATTAAGTGGCTTATGAAGGACTCTAGTGAAAAAAGCCAGCCAAGTCTTGTTTTCAAGTTTTTAGAAGACCAAACTTTTTTCTCAAGCTGCTTTCTGTTTGAGAAACCCTTCTGTTTGTGTTTTGATTATTTGCAAAATTTCCTGACCCGATTCTGAACATGTTTTGTCACGATGAAGATAATAATTAATTATCGTTTTGAACAGCTTTATTTTGATTTGAAGTAAGCATGACTGAGCTTAAATTTGACTTATCTGGTTTTTCACTTGAGTCCATTATGTACAAATGAGCAAAAGGACATACAATCATAAACAAACAGCTGGACAGACCACTAGACAGATACTGGAAAATTAGGAACTGGAGACGTAAGAAGAAGAGATTGTATATTCACTCAGATTTTTCTGGAATAAAGATAACAAGTCATTGTCTTCTTGCAGTTTTGATGTTGTTTATCTCTCTGTTCAGAAAGACAATTAAATGTGAAGATTGTTTTTACTTGTACAGATGTACCCCATATCGTCGCTGCAGGATTCTAAACGGCTAACTCTGAAAATAGTGTGATGTTTTTTTTCCGGAATTAAGAGTGACATCACATGACACATCTTATAAATAAAATAAGCCCTGTATGTGTAATCGGAAATATTTTTAGTATCAGTACCGATTCCCAGCTCCAAAATGTGTATGGTAGACTTGCTTTTCAGTTTTTTCACTCTCCTGTAAAATTTACAAAAACCGAGTTAGCCGTTTAGAATCCTGCAGCGACGATATGTTTTGTGTTAGGGGTATGTATATTAAAACCTTATGTGACCCTGGAGCTAGAGAACTGGCTCCCCCCCCCCCCCCATTCCCGAAATAGCCTTAACCCTAGTCCTGCGGGAGGCCACTATATTGGCCTCCCCGCGCAACACGCGAGACACGGGAGGCCGTTATTTTGTCCGATACGCTTAACCGCGGGTCCTGCGGGAGGCCACATTTTTGTATAGCAACGGTGCGCCTCGCGCTTTGGTTATTCGGTTGCCAAGGCTGTAGTTGTTGTTGTTTTTTCACGTTTTTTTTCCACACTATTTTCGCGTGTTTATCTACCCTGTCACCCCTACTATATCTGACAAAATGGTATCGTCCGATTACGTTTATTACGATGCAACTACTCGTCATACTCGTGTAATAGTACTGACGGTCTGAAGTTTGAACTGGGGAAACTTTTACTTTGATGCTGGTTGTCGTCTACATGTGAAATGAGAAGAAAGGGACCATGTGCGTATATGAGACGCCGTTCTACGTCTGTAATTATGAATTCCGATGTAATGTTAGGGCATGCTGCATAAAGGCGTCTGTCAGTAGGTTTTTCATCAGGGAAAACTGGGAGAAAATGACCGACTTTGTTGTTGGTCGTTGTCTTTATTTGATGTGGTAATTAGAGAGATACTGTGTTCCTTTGATTAAACCGCTTTTCAGTACATGTATGTGCTCTACGACCTGGAACTGGAAATCAAATCTCTCGCTAAAACTAACATTATAGTAAGTAAGTAAGTGAACGCTTTACATAGCAGAGGAGGGAGAAGGCAATGTCACGATACATGTGGTTAGTAAATGAAGCGAATGGCTTAAAAAATAATTTGTTCACCTGAATGGCCTGACATATCAGTGTGTGTGTATATATGTGTGTGTGCGCGCTATGTATCATACTTTCTGCTTCTGTAACTGTATTGTTATGTATTCAATGATCAAAACAAATTTCCTTGTACAAGGACGAATAAAATTTATCTTATCTTATCTTATCTTATAGGGACAAAAAAAGCGCAGAGGTCTTGGGAACATGATAAAACATGTGCTAAACGGCATGTAAATGCAGAAAATTCTTGATTTGGGGCCTTCCATTTCACAATAAAACCTACTGCATAACATCACAAGTACTTTATCCAAATATCATAGGGGTCCCTTACGATTTATCCACCACTATAATTGTTGTTATTGCGTCCTGGAGTATACGCGATACAGGTGTTCACACGGACCCGATTGACCCGACCGCCGAGGTTATCGGCAACACGCGAACGATCGGCTGACTGGCCGCTGGCTATCCCCGCACGGGGCGTTACGTGGACGAGTTCACTCAACGCAGGACGAGGGTTAATTAATTATTCTTTCAGATTTTCTGTTTTGTTTTCCCCTAGTTTTTTGGTTGAAAGCGCAGGAGGCAGGGTGAGGGATTCTATAAGATTTAGGGTTGAGGATAAGGACAGGGTTAGGGAGGATAGGTATGTATACGTACGCGTCCGTAGCGCAAAATGCTTGGGTACGTACCTACAAGGAACAACGGCCAAATGTGAAACTTTATATGGCTGTTTCATCATTAGGTTGGTAGCAGACAGAGCCATTCATGAGACACAAGAATCTCTTAAAAGCACGATATTAATTATAACATCATAATTAAGCTATTCTTTAGGGCAATCATGAGACATTTGAAAAAGTACAGAGGGAAATCGTAACTCAGCAAGCAACCCTAGGGTATTCTGACGCATAGGATTGGTGTCATTTTCACATAGGAATGACATCGTTCCTATGTAGATCCGTTTGTTACAACATCACTCTGCAGTCAGTTTGTTGTAGGGAACCCCCGCTACTGTAATCCGACCCCTACGGAAATCTTACGTTGGACTGACGTAGGGATGCTGGCTGAGAGGTTTAATGAGAATCGCATTAAGCAGATCTAGCTTTTGCTAAAGTCATACGCAAAAAAAAAAAATTGAAAACCAAAAATTTACACGGAAATACGGTAAATGACCATGACATTGTGCTCTTTTTTGTTTGGAAGATGCTCAACTTGAGGCCCATAGTCCACTGAGTCAAGGGTGGTTTATGGAGTTCAACGGGTCCTCGCGTGTCAGTAAGCTGGAACAGGTCTGTCCTGCTAGTTGATTCAAAGTAAAGGAAATTCAAGCTTGAATCCAAACCGACTCAAAGTAGACTTGACTCCGTGCGGTACGTTCTAGTAACATGTCTTGCATTTAACTAACAGAGCTCTGCTGGGGACTTGTTCCGTTATTATTCAGTCTACTTTTTAATACGATATTATGTTTCTTGAAAACAGACCATGGTCAGAGAGCCACCGGGCATAGCTCCCATCAAACATTGTATTGAAATATTGTTTCATGTGAGGGAGGTATCATACTATGCCCGGAACGGCACAGTCAGCTAGTGGCAGACAAGAAGTGCACAACATAATTTCCTATAATTTATTTCTGGGTAAGTCCGGGAAGACCATAATTCTCATACCAAGCCCAATCAGACACAGTCAAATTCTGCCACTATATTACTTATTTTATTGGGCGTGCAATTTGCTGGCAGCAACTGGCTGTGACGTTCGAGGCTTAGTATGACACTGAAACCACACATTCGTCCTGGTTTTCACACTGGTGTAAGTTCTGCTATTCCCACTCTTTTTCTCTTTCAGTCAGAACACAAAATTGAACAACTAAAACTTTCACAACTGGAATGTCCATACTTTTTATTTGACGGGAATCCACATCCCACAAACAACAAGACTTGCGGTACGATAATTAATTTTTTTTGTTTCAAAAAGGGACAAAAGCAGAAAAGAAATTAAAGTACAAATAAACGCGTCCATTAAAACCCATCAATAAAATTAATTTCCAAAGAGCTGCTTCCATTGGGACTAACCAGAACATACAAAGATACATTTCGTTTAACTATCACATTATAAAGGAAATAAAGCCCCCAATGTATTCATGAACGGCTTTTTAACCGCCGAGCCTTAAATTCTATAATATCATATAACGCATAGAATTGACGTAAAGCTCTACGTGGGCATATTAATTAGAAGGTCTAGAAGTTCGCTATGTTTTGAAGACTTTTGTTGATTTTCCAGCCACGACGGAGTTGAAGAAAAGAGAGTGTCCCGACATTTTGAGCCGGGGGAAAAAAAAAGACGCATTTTCTTCGAGTAGAATTAAAAACTATGACAGGAAATTTCGTTTTGCGCCTTAGTTTAATAATACATTTTGGTCGTCGAAACCTAACTTTTAAAATCACATCTGTGTATTCCCCGAGACAGTAGTGGGCCAACTGGTAAGCATGAAATAACTTCAAAATCACTTCAGAATTTACATTCCCGCATAGGATATTTAGATTCAGGATGATAATAGTTTAGTTCTACTTGCGCCTGGGATGGTTACTATGTCTACTGTCTTTTTTAATTTTTTTTTATTAATTTTCTTTCTCTTCTTCTTCTCCTCATCGTCTTCTTTTCTTTTCACAAGACAGAAACAATGTAATTCAAACTGGCAACGTCTACCAATCCAGTGGCTGGCAAGAGTCCGAGGCCACATTTTTTCCCTTGCGATCCCAGGTTTCATCAATCCTTTCTCCAATTTGATTTTCTCATCAAAAAATATTTCGTGCGCGGTAATTAGACTTCTACAGTGGTTATTATTGAAATAATTTATGAAACTAAATTTCTTTTATGAATTGCAATCAAGTGAAAAATGAAGTCCTTATTTCAGTGGATCTGATTTAATTTTCTTTCCCAGTTTTGGGTTCCTACTCTGACTGAATATCCTTCCCAAAATTCCTTCCGTGGCTAAAATTTCTCCCTTCAGTTAGATTTGACATTCCTCCCCTGAGAACCGAGGGCATCACATGCGACCATCACTTGCCAAGCAAACCATCAAATGCCCGGAGTTTCAAGCCCGTTGTTAACTGACAACTCCGCTCAATAGTGATGGTGCTAACATCGATACGACCAGTGGCGTAGCGTGGAGGGTGCCACAGGGGCGGTTGCTCCCGGGGGGGGGGGGCAAAATTCTTAGGGCGCAAAATTTCAAAAGAAAAAGAACATAAATCAATAAACAAAAAAATAGCGCGCCCCGTCCCTCACGCAAAAAACCTCCCAATGTTCGAACATGCTATGCAGTTTTTTCAACACAACGGGGCACATAACCGTTGCCACATACTAACAACCCTCGGGCCAGTGGACGCAATGCTTGCCTTGCCCCGGGCGCTGGCAACCCACGCTATGCCACCGTATACGAATGAGATTACCAAACAAACTTATATCAACATCAGATACAATCGATCACGTCACAAAAACGACCTTCAACACTGTAAGTATGCTCGATTTCGACTATTTTTGACGCCTGCCTCCCCCATTCACAAAATATAAAAAGACACAAAAGTCTGTGGGGTCGCAGCGAGGCTTGAAACACAGTCAAACTATGGCATAAAGAAAACATTGTATGTAGCAAAGCCTCCCATAAGAAGTACTATAGAAACAATATAATAAAACGCGATGGTAAAGGAAAGTACAGAACGAAGTAATGAACTGAAAGAGCTTCAACTAAAATCATTATGCCAACTGAACATTTTCCCAGTTTTCGTAGCGTCTTATATCTTTTCCGTATTATTTCTTAAGCGAGTGGTACATGCAACCTTTTCTTTATGCCATAGACCTTGTCATGATCACATTAGGATCATAAATGCCGTGCTAGGCCTTTTGGACTGGTAACTGCACCAGCCACGTTCGCGCGCATGATGAACATCTTGCTAAATGAATTGCGCTGCGTTCTATCATATTTCGATGATATATGTATTTTTCAGGCTGATTGGGCTGGCCACTTAATGGCCCTTCGTGAAGTTTTTGCCGCTCTTCGCCGAGCTGGCCTTACCGCGAGACCCAGTAAAGTGTTCCTAGGATATCACCAAATAAACTTTTTGGGTCATACCATAACCCACGGGGTTCAGACTCCAGATGATCGCAAGATATCCAGTATTTTGAAACTGCAACCCCCTAAAACTAAAAAGCAAGTCCGTAGCTTGTTGGGACTTTTGAATTATTACAGGAAATTTATACCTGGGGAGGATAATTTACAAGCTGATGTATTGTCCCGTTTGATTTAGTGTTCTAAAATAGTCTGTTGAACATTGAGGTTGAGCATTTTTCACCTTTTTCGGAGACCGTGGATGGTTTCACATTATATTGTCCTACCAATTATGGACATTCTTTCTCAAAATTTCCATGTGATTCCTTTTTCCACTAGCGTCCATCCTGACCATGACCTGAGTTTCAGACAACATTGACGCCTTTGTCTGCGGGTCAATGAGATGAGGAAATGGCAAACCGAGCGACCAGAACTACTGCTGCCAGGATACCTTTACTTTAATTAACTATTGTTCGTTCATGTTCTATGAATGTATTCATTACGCTCAATGAAGCGATGAGCTAGTTGCTCAATATTTCAGTCTTTACGGTATGTCTGTGTGAGAGAAGTTTATCACTTTAATTCTTAAGTGCTACAATAATTATATATTATCACAGAACGTCGCATATAAATATACCTATGCTATTTTGTCCATCGATAATGCACGTTCTTAGATTTTTTTTTTTTTTTTTTTGACTTTCAGTAACGCTATATTTTTTTTTACTATATAGCCCTTTCAAAAGTACTATTACATAGCAACGTTAGTAGACAGTTATGTCGTTCAAACCCTAAGTTTTCACTGGGGTGGGGGATGTGTCATGATCACATTAGGATCATAAATGCCGTGCTAGGTCACGACGTCAGTGAGTTAATTTTTACGATCTTGTTGATTATAACCAGCGTAATTTGTCCTTGAGCTGTTCTCGTGAACAGTTTGTTTTGACACACCTTTTTTCTGATGGATGGAGAGAAGGAGGGGCGAGACAGAATAAATGTATAGCTAGGAATGACAGAGCAGTTCTCGACCCCGTGATTTTGATTAACATAGATAAGGGGCGAGTAAAGGTAGTTTATTTAGACGCTTAGTTGGCGTTCGGAAATTCGTGCATAAGAGTAGAAAGCACAGGGTTTGAAGATTTTAGTAGTTAATGTTTCGCATTTTAAATTTTGTCTAGACCGTAAAATTGACCTTGATTTTGGCGCAAGGCTATGACAAGCATAAATTAATATTGCAGGCTGAGCTGAAGCGACTGCACCAATCAAATGTATGAATCTGGACGGAAGGTCGAGACATAGCTTTGGTATTTAAACCCGTGCAGAGCTTAGATAGAGGCCACATGTAGACAATCCATTTACGAGGTGGACGGCGATAGTCCTCAGCCAGATGAGAGACATAGAGACGCAGTTGAGCAGTCCATATTGTGAGGAGCGCCATGATTTAAAGCTCCAGAGCCTAAGCTACTTGGTTTGATATAAACCCACAGCGTTTACATCCAGCGCTCTCACTCCCAGTGAGGGCCCCATGGTGAGAGTCCATACTAATTTGTAATGATGAAAGTGAACCGTTCTACTTACTTTTGAAGACAGTTTCAGAGCTACCGCCAGACAACGCATGGTTGTACAAGCATTCTCCATGGCGTGTCTAGAGGAAATGTCCATATCATAACATGTCTCATTGAATTAATAGAATTTAAACTGTTATATCCGTCGCCACGTGCGCGGATTCTATTTGGCATATAACTCATATGACCTGCAAGTAGTTAGAGTGAATAAGTTAGTCTTTATAGAAAGCTGTAGTTTCATTAGTTGGATTCAGTTGCCTTTGAATTGATATTTATATTTATAATTATATTTGTTACATTAATTCCTGTAATTAAACTGCCCTACAGTTCTGCTAAAAATCAAAGCAATTGATTTATTTAGTTTTTAGAGTGCAAGTATTTTTTTTGCTTGTTCGTCGATTGTGGGAGCGGACCTCGAAAGAGTGTCAGTCGAATTCTCCCCATCTAACCCACATCGCGACAGACCTAGTTTGACTCTGACTTCCCCATGTAGGCCATACGCTTTTCATAATGCTTGACTTCAACAGCCCTTCATCCTCCCGCTCCCCCCGTTTCAAACATTGGAAGGAACGGCCAATAGAACAGTGGACATCCACCATGACTGGACCTTGACAATTCTGAAATTTTAAGCGGTTTGCTGCATGGCTTATTTGACAATTTCACCCGAAACAATTGATGTGCTTTTTCCTCTCAATTTGTCGTATTTCTGATGCTTTTTCCGTCTCCTTTCCCTCCGTTTTTTTTTTTAAAATTCATTACCGTACCGATATTGAAAAACGTACAAACACCCCCTCCCTTCCAACTCCATGTATGCTTTTATGTTGCAGGTAACTCCCCCCCCCCCCCACCCCCACCCCCTCCCAGCGTATCTACAATTAACATTTCGCTCCAATCAGCGATGGCGACAGCACCACGGCAAACATTTTAAACACCATCCGCGTCATCAACACAACCGTTTCTCTTATGCCACAGGTAGAGGAAGAGTGTTGGGAAAACTTTCGAGCACTGGTCACAAGGGATCACACTGTTGGCGTTGCATGCGGCTGGATCATCTCCTTCCTGAAAAAACGTACCAAAAACGAAAGAAAACAAAAAGGACGGTTACATCAAACTGTTCAGAAGTTTATTTTTATAATAATTATTATCTTCCCTGCAGCGACACTAGGGAAATTCGAAGCTTAGGATTTACGTCAGGTTTACTCATAGGAATGACATCGTTCTTACCTAGATTCGCTGGTTACAACATCGCCCTGACACCAGTTTAAATGTCAAGAACCTGCATCTACAGTAATTCTACTAGACCCAACGGAAATCTCATACAAAAATCAACGTCGGACTGACGTAGGCCCTGTCCTTGTCTCACTCCAGATCACTGTGTATTTTCCACAGCGACAACCGAACTGTGATGGTGATCATGAAAGCAATACCTCCGTGATATATCTGTAACGTCTACCTTTTAAGGAGTGGGCTATCCGGTCAGGAACCCCACGTCAGTCCGACGTAGAGTTGTAGAGGATATCCTTGAGGTTGGTAGGATTACCGCATCGGCCGGCCCCCGTCGTCCGCGCAGTGCCATAATCAGCGGATCTACAAATGGACGATGTCATTCTTTTATGTTGACGTCAATCTTTAGTGTCAGATTTCCAATCTGTTGCTGGCTAGGTATATAATTATTATTCATCATCATCCACTCATGCACGCACCCACCCACGCACACTCACACACACACACACACACACTTACACAAAATACAATGCAAATTATAATTGGATGCCTCTAAACCGAGGCATGATTATTTGGTCGGTTTAGAACAACACTCCTGTAACCCACAAAATATGCTGATGTGGGTTACAGGAGTGTTAAATCGCACCGACAATTTGCTTTCTTGTCATGATCCTGCATGTGAAGATTGATTCCTAAAGTCTAAACATGTATTACTTTCAAAACAAAATCTGTTTTTTAGTTTATTTTGTGAAGTGACTAGTTTAGATGCCTCTTCCTTAACTTTCAGTTACAAAATAATATCAAGGCCTAACACATCACAAGAAAAGAAAATGAAATGATGGAGTTGCAGTCTTCTAAGGAGCCATCCATAAAGTATGTGTGTTCGATTTTGGCGATTTTTGCCGCCCCCTCTACCCCGCTATTCATTGGCTGGGGGCAAACACAATCTCCTCTCACAGCGTTCGCGCTGTAATTATGCATGGCACCAATAGAGATTGTTTTTCTTTTTTTGGTTGACTCACCCTCTCCACCAGCATCACCGGTCTGTTGTCAACATCGAGGGCGTACACAATCCTCTCTCGAACGCCAGACTTGCAAGTTCTCCGTGATTCACCAAAGGCTGTCGCCGTCTGTTGGATAACACCACCGTAATCATTATGAAGTTTTAGACATAGCGTCACTGCTCTACGCTGATGACATAAGACATTTTTGACACCTTTGAGATAATATTAAGAAAAACTTTCTTTTTCTTTTATTTGGTGACCTGTGCCATTATGATTCTATTGGGTTATAACATTTTCCTATTGGAACATTTGTTTTTCTATAATGATTATTATCTGATAGCCCTCGTGCTCAGGGAATGCAACGAAACGTGGGTCGTTTTTTGTAGTAAGTCTGTCGCCTCGGACAATTGCCAGACGACGTTTGAACGCGCTTCTTTATGCACATGAATCGACCTCACCGACAAAACTTCACAAAGCAATTACAATAACAATAGGACGAACTGCAACTCACAGTGTGAAATTCCTGGCAAAATTTCCATTAAAAAAAAGGTATTGACGAGTTATTGGTAAAAACCACGAAATTGGTTTTAAAAAAATTGTTTTTATGGCATTACTAAAATATGACGTGGCGGCAGTGAAAGAGTTAAATGCAGATATTGGTCCCTAAGCTTTCTGTTTAATTCATCAGGCGCGGTAAACCTTGAGGCAAAACTGGAATAATATATATAAGATCCGCTTCTGTCAGTCTTCCTGTGTTAATTACCACACTGATGACAACAACTGCAAGAAATTAAAAATAATTATATAATCATATCGGACCAAAGCCCACTTCTTTTCGCTTCTTATTCCATTCTGCATCTAAAGTTCCTCAAGCCTTTCCTCTGCTTAGCCTTAACATACACATGTCTAAGATTTAGGCCTACTCTCTGATTAAAATGGTTGTATGAATGTTAGGTTTGGGGGGATGGGTGTATTTCAGTATTTCTCCATATTAAACCAATGGCAAGACATGGCAAAGAGATGGAATCATAAACGCCTACCTTAAAGGGAAAGCCTTCAGCAATTATTACAGGATCCTTAGACTTTGCCTCTGCCTGCCCCAGAGGGTAAGTTGCTGCAGTGTCTATCTGACTGGTCATGACAGAGTCTTGGTCTTTTTGCTGCGTATTTCGTAGCACAGTTTTGCCAAAGGCCAACCTTCTGTCTTGAATTGTGACCAAGTCGTATTTTGAATTGCATGTAAATTGAGTTTTATGCAAGGTTATATCCACCAATGGAGAGTCGTGCTCTTTATGCCGACTGCAGACATTCATTGGATGATCGAAACTGACAGAATCATCACGTTCTCTGTGATCTTTCGACGTTTTTCCATGACCTTTAGATCTTCTCCGTGTTTCAACCAATTCCTTATCAGAATAAATAATTGAACTGGCAGGATTTCTTGTATCAATTTTGGGGCAATCATTGGCGTCCAGTCTACCAGCTTCAGTCATGTTCTTTCGCAGTGCAAAAGATTCGTGTGGATTTGTGTAATTGCAATTTTCGTTGACTGACGAGTCAGTCATGGGAAGATTTTCATCAGCTTTCAGATTTCTCCACTGATTTGCCTTCTTCCCCGTTTCTTTGGAGGGCGACTTTGATCCGCATCTCCCTGTACGTTTATCTTGCTTCTTATGGTCTTTGGCAAAAGGAGATAAATCACTGTCGGCGACATATTTACTGTGGTCGTTGTTTTTCGAACCGCTGCAGAATGTTTGGCATAGATCTGATTGTAAAAGGACACCCTCAGTGTTTTCCTTTTTGCTGAAATGTTGCCCGTCACTTTCTTGAGTTATGGCATCTCCTTTCTTAAAACTGTGAACAATCTGTTCGAGTCCAGTGTCCATCAACAGTGATTTTGTATTCTCCGCTGTGCTTCCGTCCACAAGTCTATTCCAATCTCTGTTTTCTCCACAAACATCTGAATGCTTTTGTATATGTGAAAGGGATGATTCTAGATCTACTTCCTGTTTAACATCAGCACACGAAAAGGTATCCCTGCCATTCATGCAATCATTAAATGCAGCCCCGTGGGCGAGACCGACCTCTTGTTTGACTGTGTCTTGTTGGATGGTCATCTGTGGTTGGCTGTCTTTACCAGCGTGCTCTATTATTGTCCCTGAATGCAATGCCATTTCACATAGGTTATGAGTGCAGCTTTGTTGTCTCAGGAGTGTACTGTCCTGGTTTCCCACGGCATCTGCTCGATCACAATTGACACCGTCAGTTAACATTGTTGTAACTGGTGTTGAGGCAGCTATTCCTAGTCCTAAGTTTATTGATGGTATCTTGGATTTTTCATATAAAATCTTTTCAGAAATCTTCGACACATTGTCGTCAATTTTTGCCGGAGTCAAACCTTTACGTAGAGTGTCCTTGGTTTCCTGTGTTGTATGTGAATCAGTTTTTGATATCAGAAGATCATTTGTGTCACTTTGAAAAACATTGGTCGATGTTACATCAGAGGACAGATTTAAACTGCGCCCATGCGCCTGACTTGGATCCTGATATAGATTGCTCACTTTTTGTGATTCAAGCCCAGGCAAATATCCTTGGTGTCTGTCAAGGGAATGCATATTTTTTAACGAGTCTTTGGTGTTCCCCGTTTCATTTGTAAACTTATGAACATATTTCGAGCTAAACGGCTCAGTCAATGAATCTGGCATAAGACTCACATAGGTTGTATCCGACAATGTCTGTGAACGTATTGCTCTGTTTAACATTTGAACTTCATCTCCTGCAGTCTCAATCCGTTGTTCACTGCACATTTTCTCGTGAGACGCCGGTCCTGTCTTGCACGCATCCGATGTCAATGTGGCATTCGCAGCTGGCGGCTGATCCAAGTGTCCATCTTCTCCTGCGTCCGCATGCTGATAAATCCAAATGACGCTTTTCCTGTAGCAGCCGCGCTGCATGTGGGAGTATAAACGAAACTTGGAGCGAAAGATTGCTTTACACATAGGGCACTGTGTGCACTGGCAGTCTGTGGCGAGAAAGCTCCTGTCGCGGCTAATATATTTGCCTAAACAATCTGTGGCGTGGACAGGCTCACATTTTGATGGACTCAAACAGCCGATGTGTTGATGCTGAAGTAAATCAGAAAAAGATGGACAAGCAGAGCTGCATGTCTTACACGTTAATGAAACTTGATCTTTCTTTGGTATTTTCGTTTTCCTCGATCTCCCCCTTGTTCTTCCCGGAACAAGACTACAGCTCAGGCCTAGTTCTGGATACGGCTCGTGGCTTTGTAAGTTCTTGTTTGGATCTGGAAATATTTCTGATGAAGTAACACAATCGCCGATTGTCACTGTCCCGCCAGTATAAGAGGCCAATGCTCGTTTGCTCTCTTTGTCTCTTAATGCAAGATCTGTGGCAGAGACGTGGCAAGTTTCTCCACTCCATGTATGTTGGGTGGTTCCAACGCGCGGCTGGGTTTCTGTATAAAGCCTTTTCCAGTTTTCTTTCTCAACTTTTAAAGAATCGGATCTTTTGTCCGGAGTGAAGAAAGTTTTTGTTGAACAATGATGTGCAGTTTCCTCGCCAAGATTTGCGATGTTCGCCGTCCTCAGGGTTGTACAGGGACATTTGCTTTTGTCAGCGTAGGCCAATCCTGGCGTGTTCTCTCTTGTCATGTCTACGCTTTGTCGATGGATGTTGTCATCGTTTTTCAGTGTGCTATTCAGTAAGTTACACTCAACTGGAAATGAGGGCGTCTTTCGCTTTCGGTGTCCATCACGCAAGCAGTGCATATTGTTATTCATTGCGTTGCAAGACTGGCAAGGGGGATTGGGTACAGATACAAAATTCTGGATGGTGGTTTTTACGAATGTTTTGAGCATTTCATTCAGGATTGGATAGTGGCGCTGCGCATCATCATGTCTCACTCTCACGCTACATGGCAAAATCTCTGAGGTCCTTGGCATTTGTATGTATTCTGTATCAACATATTTTCGCACTTGAGGAACTTGTGCTTGCAAAGCTGCGTGACATTCTAACGTATTCATTTTCCTGTTTGAGGAATCGTTTGTCAAAGGCTTTCCTGGAGAACTGAACGGAGTTCTATACACCTGGGTACCTGATCTAGGTCTGATAGGAAGCATGTTTTGCATAGTTAGTTCTTTCTCATTGTTTAAGCCGTCTAAAATAGGCTTAGTAGCATTTGGGGGTGCTATCGAAGGCAGAAAATAACCGTGCTTCTGAGGTTCTTTTCTGCCTCGAAGATATTCTTCTGTATTTTCCCATGCACCACCATTCCATAATGCCCAGGATGATGGATTTTGACTTGATGCAAGCCCAAAACTTGGCGGGTAGGCTGAACTTTGATCGGCCTGAGAGTAAACTGGTGTTTCAGCATCAAGCCAAACCGCCGATGGAGTAAGGGAACTTGCTTTATGAACTCCTTGATTTGAATACGGCGCATTTAAGCCCTTATGATCAGTATTCATGTGATGAATAGGTGGCATATCAAGAATGTTCATTTCATTTCCGTGCATCTTGTCTTCGACATTAGCATGCTGTGGCACTGTAGGAAGTTGTGTGGGAAACAGTGCCCTAGGCTTAGATCTATCATAGTCGTATGGTAGCCCAGTTATGACCGACTGGATTAACCTGCCTGTGTGACTTAGCGTCTTTCTCTCATCAGATTCTGATGGGAAGGGAATGAATCCTCTGGTCGGATAGACTGGTATTGGCCTGTGCACGAACTGTGGTTTGTCATTGGCAGACAGAGCACGTTTCTCGTCTTTTTCGAGGCTCTGCGTTTTTGAATGATGACGAAAGTATTCAGATGTGGGTAAGGTTGACACTGGAATTGCAGCGTTTCGACTACGTTTGGGCTGAGAATGACAGTACCTTGTGCTAGAACTGTCGAGAAGGTATTGGTCACAGGAGATAACTGCTTCACCATGACCAGGCTGATGTGGTTGTGAGAAAACATCCCTGAAATGAGCTCTGCTCTTATACGAAGGCATTGCTAAAGTGTTAGATGGTATGCCAGGCAGTGGATACCAGCTCTGAGTTGTGAAATTAACAGGTCCATCATGGACAATGTGACATGTGCTGTCCAGTTTATCTACGCCCGATTTGCCATCGCCAACAAATAAGCCAGATTTGATTTTTCCACCGGAACTTTTTCCATTGCGTGACATGGAGAGATCCAACGCGACAGTTTGGTCGTCATATGATAAATTTTTGGTCTTGTTAGACAAAGGCTGAGGTCTTGTAAAATCCACCGCTTCGCCAGAACTGTAGTAATCATAGCTATATGCCTTTCCCATGACGACTTTGTCGGAGTCATGCTGTGTCTCGAAGTCTGCATAGGTCTGTCGAGGATTGGTTACATAGCTTTCAAAGCAGGGGATTCTTATGTTGATACATCTACCGTCCATAGCTGTCCTGATGTCAAATTTCGGCATCTCCAGGCTACCATCATTTGACTCCATTTCCTTCAAATGATCAATAGAGTTCTGAAATGAAACATAGTCATTATCATTGTATTTTACCATTAGGCTGGGCGCTCTGAGTCAAGTCTGTTTTGTCTCGGTTACAGTAAGAGATGTGGACCATAGAGTTAAACGGGATCTTGCGCACTGTTTCATCAGTTCATCAGTATAGAAACTCTTAGGTCAGCAGACAAGAGTCAAAACAGACACCAAATAGACTCGTCTCGGTGCGCCACAAGCCTTACTCACAAATAAACATTACTATCTAATCATGTTTATTACGCTGGGGAATCGGTTACTGTAGGAATGATGATGAAGACAAGGAAGTCATTTAAGCCGTCACCAACCTAGGAAACAGTCAGATGACTCCGATGTTCGCAACTTCTGAGTTTTTCTTTCACTGACTGATAGTGCAATTGAAACCCAATTTAATTATGACATAGTAACTTTGTTTTGTATTTTGTATACTTCTTTACTCCCATTTGGGAAATCTGACTTAGTGTCATTGCAAGCCAGTTACAATGGGAGCAGACACGGATTTGGGGGGGGGGGGGGGGAGGGAGTGGTAGGGATAACTTTGCCCGGGCGGTAGCTTGTTCTTTTTTTACTTCCACTGCCAAGGTACCTTTAACGTCCGCAACGTGCACACAGGCCACTGGGTTTTTCGTCCTTATCCGAGAATACTAGATGCTCGATCCTACCCACCATAGGATCAGGCACAGGAATTTTGGCTGGTATGAAGTATATTTACATTACATGTTGTTTTCAGTGTGAAGAAAAGGGGGGAGGGGCAGTCAAGCTATCCAAGTTCACCCATAGTCATTGTGCTGTTTTAGTACTCAGGGCATCAAATCATACTTTGTTGCCTGTCCCTTCTCACACAGAAACGTGTGCCTTCAGTAACTCTTGATTGGGGTTGAAAGCTGCAGAAAACCAGAAAGAAATGGGCGACGGCGCAAGGAACAAAGCATTTAAATCCTTCAATACCAATGTTAGTGTTAAGCAAACAAACTAGATGCAATTTTACTCCATAACTCTGAGTGTCTGGTGAACCGAGGAAAGCTGTCAACAGTAAATGAAGGGGAGAATGAAGGAGAAGACGCAGAACTCAATACGGCATAATACTAATTAATACTGGTCCTATCATGAAACCGCACAAGTGCGAAAAACCTAATTATACAGCAAAGGAAAAAAAAACAAAAAAAAACAGCAGCAACGACTGTTTTACTTTTAAAATGTATCTCTTATCTTAAATTCATGTTAAGTTTCATAAGTAAACATATTTTGAAATAGTTTACTCTCCCTTAATCAATAGAAATAATAAAATTTTCCCACGGAGTTCTTAGACTATTTACAGGAAAAACAACAACAAGAGTCATGGTTTCATCTGTGCTTGTGGAAATGCACTTTTGGGGTTTCATGATAGGACCAGCGACAAGAGGTTTTTCGTACGCCATGAGGCAACCCCCCCCCCCCCCGTCCCCTCCGAGTGTGCAAACTCTATGGATGGCCCCAAATACTCAGCATAGACTGTAACAGTGTGAGTCATTTGGCAGCTGTTTGTCATTATTGTTAACCCAGCCAACAGCCCTATGGGAATCAGACATTATGATAGGATTGACGTCAAGTTTGCACATAGGAATGACATCGTTCCTACATAAATCTGCTGGTTCTGACATCGTGCTTAATGTAGGGATGCCCCACCTACCGTAATCCTATCATTCCAATGGCAATCCTATACAAATTTTGATCGGATTGACATAGGGGTACTGGCTGGGGGTTCTCAGCACCGCTGCTGTAGTCACCCCCCCCCCCGCCCATTGTTTTTTCATTACTAGAACACCATGCCACCCCGCCCCCCCCCCATCCCACCCCACCACAACCAAAAAAAAACAACAACAAGAAACAACTTAAAAAACCTGTTTATCAATGGTATCAACTAACAATACTATCATTATCTCAATATGATAGACTCTTATTTGTATTAGCAAAGCTTTTGTACTTGTTGGAATCCTCTACTCCAACAGGTTCCCATACCATGAAAGCAGGCTACAGGAACCAGCTTAAAGCCATTGTGAGAAGATCAATGTTTGTGCTAATTAAAATCACCCAGCGAAGACGCGACGAATCTGATAATGCTTCTGATTATGTGCCCCTCACAGCCAGGCAAGACTGCCTAAGTTATGTTCTCACCTGATTTCCTTTGAAAGGTGAAGCAGGCTGACAAACGTGCCACAGTTAAAGTAGGCCTACCCTCTTCAAACTTGTCTAATCCGTCGCAGTGCTGTGTTTCATTGCAACGATCACATGTTGATCATCTGCTATGTTAACGATTCTACATCATCACAATCTGCTGTCAATCATAAATTGCATCACGATGTACGTAAACAGCAAGAAAAATATTTTTGAAATGACGTCACACAAAAAATTAAAAGAACGCTTGCATTCTGCGTTCTGGGAGAGTTCATGTTCTCATTTAAATTTTTTTTTTTTTTTCAGATTTGTGAGCAATAATCCGTCATTTTTAACCCAGGCGATCAATTACTTTGTGAAGTTCAAGTCTTATAATGGCGCCATCCCTTGTCTCCCCCCCCCCCCCCCCACCCCTTCCCCAAAGAAGCATATATCTAATCCCTCTTAGTTCAGAGTTAGAAGATATGGTGGTAAAAGGTTATGAGGAAAGAGATAAGCAACTGCCAATTTGGGAAACTGGGGGCCGGAGGACGAGAAAATTCTGCCTCGTGAAAACCGATTGATTCAATCTGACCTCATCTGGGAACCCAAGGAGAACTCTCCATTCTCGAAGGTAAATTTTGTAGTCAATATTTATAGTTACCTGCCCTTGTCGCCGTGACTACGAAAATATTGGAAGGGAAGTCGCAGTGGAAGAGATCGACCTTGTCTGTGAGTGTTTGTTTTATTTCATTTATTTCATTCTCCTTATATAAACTGAAGCTCCTTAGATTCTGACAAATAATTTGCAGCTGTAAGAGAAAAAAAAGAACAGGTAAGCTCCATGTCCAGTCCGCATGTTTCTTCTGTCGGTGAAAAAAACTGAAGTGATTTTGTGCCATGGGTTTGTTTAAACATTAAGTTATTGTTAAGATGGACAAGGTGTTTATTGTCAGTTGTTATTCATGTAGTTTGTGTTTAGGCCGTCGCATTCGTTTTATGCAAGCAATGTAAGCTAATTTTATCCGTCACTGTTTTATCAGTTGCATCTACAATTTTCACTTCTGCGGAGGTTGCAAAAGCCATATCATGGCCTGTTATTGTCATATGGGGATTCAATTACTGAATTAGATCTAGATCTAGATCTAACCTATTCAGATAAATGGATTAGATGACTGACCTGGTTACGACATATAGATCTGGATGGATTTTGCTAGTCTCAGCTAGAACCTAGCAAATTTACCTAGCCAGCCTTATGTCATCCCAAAAATACATTGTATAGGATTTCCATAAATTGGTGGGATTACCGTAGTGGCAGATGTCGTGCATGAAACCAGTAGTGGCATGATGTTATAACCAGCAGATCTAGATCTACACAGGAATGATGCCATTCTTATGAGCAAACTTGATGTCAGTCCTATATATGCATCAGATTTACATAGGATTGCTGCCTGGGGTGGTAGTGATCCCAATTAAATATCAAAAGTGTAGGCCTACTGTATGGGAAATCTGTGAAGATACATTTAAATACCAGCCTTATCATGGAACCATACGTTCAAAGGACCTAATTTTACAGGTGAGGAAAAAGCTAGACTATATATTACTTTGAAAATATGTTCCTCATCTTAATACATTTTTAGATTACTAAATCAACATTTGAAATATTGTACCTCGCCCTTAATCAAAGAAAAAAGAAATAAAACTCCTTTAAGAAGTTCAATGACTCGCAGGGAAAGAGTGGTCATCTGCAGTTGTGCAGTAAGTTTCATGATAGAGCCAGCGAGGAACTATTTCCTTAGAATACCCTGGATTGCTAATTGATATTTTTGCATGGATTTGATTATAGGTTTGTTTTCTCTACTGCCGCTGGACAAGTAAACACCTACAATGCCACACCCACGCTCTGCTCGCTCAGACATGAGCGATGCAGATTTGGAAGGGCTGCAGGAGCAGGAGTTGGTCAAACTCCAGCGCAGCTTCCGTAACATGGAGGGTGACCGTTCTGCTTACACTGAGGAATCCCAGAACATGATTCGCAAGCAGAAGTAGGTGCAATCTGTTTTTTTCTCCCTTTTTTAAGAAAATCTTTTAGTTGAATTTATAACACTTTCAAAGTGAGACATCCATTAAAGTAATTTTGACATTTCAGAGTGGGGTGAAATGTCATGTTTATTCTGATAAAACATATATCTTTGGATGTTTCTTACAGGGAAGATACAATTTAGAAATCATTTATAAAATGAAATCAGTGTATAACTGCCTTATGAAATGTAACCCACGAATTAAGTTTTGATGCTTGTTTCATTTAATAATAATCAGTTTTTGCAATAATATGTGCACTGAATAACCTTACACATATATCATAATAGAGAATGAACCGTTCTATTGTTCTCATAAAAAGATGTAGGGTTTGTGTTAGAAGCTGTAGATTTTACCTAAAGCATGGACAAATGAAGAAAAAGAAGTAATTTAACACTGAGACCCTGCTGCTGACTGTGTGTTTCATTTACTTTATCTAAGACAAGAGGTTATACAGCTGGAGAATGAGAAACAGGAGTTACTGAAAGAGCTCCGACTGGCTGAGTCTAGGTCTAATCAAGTGCGAGATGAAGACAACACAGACACCTTGGTGACTCTCCTGGAAGCGAAAGGTCAGTGATTTGTATTTGAAGTGAATAAGATAAATACCGTTACAATCTTGATGTAGTGTATTGGTATAAAATGAACTCTTTGTCTTAAAAGGTGATCTTTGTCAAAAATGACTCTAATAGTCGATTGACTCAATACAGTGTTTCATTGATATACTTGCTGTGGATTATACCCATGGTAGAGATTAGCTTCCTGTACAGGTATGTGTGATTCCTAGAGAGAATTTAATTCAACAATGCATTCTTCATTTTAGACAAGAATGAAGACGAAATGAAAGAGGAGGAAGAAATGCAGAAAGAATTGGATGCCAAGATCAGAGAGTGGGAGAAAAAGATCAAGGAGCAACACAAAAACATGGGAGGTGTGCACATGAGCACACAACATACAACCCAGACGAACAAAACTCATCGTGTTCTGGCAAACCGTCTTGATCAGGTTTGTAATATGTTGCAATCAGCCAATACATCATTGCCATCAGTCATGTACAGGATGGAATCACCGCCTGTATGACAAATTGGCTACTGCTATAAATAGAATTTTCTATTTTTTACATATTTGAGATCTATTGAGATCTACATGCCATTAACGTATTATCCTGAAAAGGATTTTGCAAATTCGAAGTATTTTTTAAATAAAAATGCATTTGTCCAGCCCATGTATCTTTACCCTATCCCATCATGTCTGTGTGATGAAGCAACATATCGTCGGCCGGCTGATGAAACCGTGAATTCCACAAAATGCATCAAGTGACTTTTTTTTCAAAACGTTATGGTAAATACACAGAGACACACTCCTGTTTGACCCCTGGTGTAAGTTTTTTACTGTAATTAAAGTTGTTGCGTAATAAAGAAATCGTGAATAATCCTCAGTCCTTCAAACCGGTCCAATGAAACCGTGAATTCAACATGTTGTTGTATTCACGACTTGATCAGACGGCTTTTGTTCATGGGCGACTGGGCACGGTCGTGAAAACCACACCGTCGCTTGTCATCGATGACTGACTGACAATTTAAATAGTCACAGGTGGCCCTTTCCTGTGATCAAAGACGTCCGCCCGATAGGGTGTGGCTTGTTTCATTGTTGTAAGTATTAGCCACGAGACATATGGCCGTGAAAACCATATTGGCGCTTGTCCCCGATGGGAATAATCCGTCTAACAATAGTATTGTTATAACGCGTCAGTTACGGTCATCAAAGACGTCCGTCGGTAAAGGTGTTCCATCATGTAACTTTTCGATTGCTCCTAATTCACATTCATAATTTTATTTTTAATTTGTTGAATTTTCCCCGAGCTCGGACAGACGTGCTCGTAGGCAGAGCGTTTTTCGGTTTTTCTAGTCAACTGTAACACTGACGCTTTGGACACCACAGATATCCAAGTAAAAGGTGAGTTTGCATTTTTTTTTTCTTAAAAAGATTTCAAAAAGTGCTCAATATAGCAACTAATTTAAAAACAAAATCATTGAAAATGTGATGCGAATATCATGTAATGTTCCACCAATTAAACTGTTCATAATTAACCATTAAGCACTGCTCTTGCCAATACAAAATTGAAAAAGAAAAAGTTCATATGCATCAATATAGTAATATGTCTGTCACTGTATGTATGATGTAAGGGTATGCAGTGTCTTCCTATGTGTGTGTGTGTGAGCGTGTGTGAATATGCATATGTGTGTGTGTTTGTGTGTGAATATGTGTGTGTGTGTGTGTGATGTTTCACATGATAGTGTTTCTATTCTCACCTCTCCTTTCATCTGGGCGAATGACTGTGTAGAGATATATATGAAAACGCAAATGAGACACAAGTATAATGAACTTTCTTTGTGTCTATGATTCCACAGGGCATCATGGAGCCTTACTCACGAGGCAAACGGATCCTAAATTTGGCTTTGAAAAATAAAGTCCCACTTCAACCCACGAATCCAAACACCCAGAACAAGGCAGACACTGGTTGTCAAAACCAGTCAGTTCATGTTCCTCTGTCAGAATCTGAAGAGTCCACCCTGCTAAGAGACGTCAGCCTTACAGCCTTCAGTGACGTTGCGGACTGTTCCATTACCTCTCTTGATGGCTCCTTCATCAATGCACTTTCTCTTTCTGTAGTGCATAGCCATCCTTTGGTCACATCTTCTCCAAAGAACAAAGGACATCCCCATAATGAGTCTAAAGATAGACAAGACTTGGAGTCTCACTTACCAGAAGATGAAGTACCACCACTGCCAGACTCCATTGTCCAACCAGTTCAAGAGACATTGTTGGCAACGTCGTCCAACTCACATGCTGCCGCTGCCTTGATAGAAAAGGATAATTCAAACCAACCACTTATTGCCGCTACGCCGATTCCAGAAGCTGATTCTGCCTTTCCCTCCTGTGAGGCAGACACAGTGACACCCAATGACCTGCCCATTGATCCCACCATTGCTCCTGTAGTTTCAGAGCCCCAGATTGAGGACCATTCTGTAGTGAATACCTCACAGGCATTCAAAAGGAAGGGACCAGACAACTGGAAGCAAAACGCCAGGAAAAGGCTTCATGAAAGTGGTCAGGAGTACACGGCAGCTGATGGGACAGTAAAGACTGCTAAAGAACTGAAACGTCGTTGTGACTGCTCACCTAAACGGACACAATGCCATGCTTTGACCGAGAACGATCGGAAAAAGATTTTTGATTATGTGTGGAGCCTTACATGGGACATGCGCAAGTCGTACCTAAAGGGACTGTTGGAAAAAAAAACAGCCGGCAGGGAGGTACTCCAAAGGTGAAACAGCAAGCCGCAAATCCTTCACCTGGATCTACAATTTGAAGAAAGATGACCAGAACATTCGCGTCTGCAGAGTTATGTTCCTCAACACAACAGGCTTGACGCAACACTTCGTGCAGAGCGTCATGGAAGAACCAGTAACCGACGTCAAACCCAGAAACCCGCATTATTCGAGAGGAGAACAAGCAAAACAGTTCATGGGCGACTTTCTGGACACTTTACCAAAGTTGCCTTCACATTACTGCCGCCAGACATCGGGGAAGCAGTATCTGGAGCCATGCTTTCGTAGCCTTGCTGATCTCCATCGTTGCTACGAACAGGCCTGCTCTGCAAAGGGGGGGGGGGGGGACATGCTTTGGCTGCCAAAGCTTTAAAGGAAATGTTGGAGGCCAAAAATGTTTCGATCTTCAAGCCCAAGAAAGATCGCTGTGACCTATGCATGAGCTTTGAATCTGGAAATGTTGGCAAAGAGGAATGGGGGGCACACATGTCTGCCAAAAAAGAGAGCCGAGAAAGAAAAGGTCTGTGACAAAGACTTAGCTTTGAAAGATGAAAACATTGCCGTTATCTGTATGGATCTTCAAGGTGTTTTGTTGGCGCCTGCTATAAATGCGTCTTCCTCTTACTTTAAGACGAAGTTGTCTGTACACAACTTTACGATCTTCAATATGGCTACTCGTAATGCTGTATGCTATGTTTGGCACGAGGCTGAAGGTGGTCTCAGTGCAAATGAGTTTACAACCTGCATGGTGGATTAGTTGTCCACACACTGTGCTCATCTTCAAAGAGTGATCATGTACAGCGATGGGTGCGTGTATCAAAACAAGAATTCAACCCTGTCCAGTGCTCTCAGTGCTTTTTCTGCCCAAAACGATGTTGAAATTGAACACAAGTATTTAGTGAAGGGCCACACACACATGGAAGTGGACAGATCTTTGGTCCAATGGACTATTTCACTATCTTCCGGACCGCTCGGATTACTCCAAGGCCATATGTAGTGAAAGAAGTAGACCATGCATTCTTTCGGGACTATGAACAAGTTGCCAGCCAGAAGTCGATCAGACCAGGACGGGCAAAGGGAGACCCAACAGTGAATGACATCCGCTCCCTTTGATACACCCCTAAAGGAGAAATTCTATACAAACTGACATTTGATCAGGAATGGGAGTTGTTGCCCAAAACAAGGGGTCAAACAGAAGGTGTCAGGGAAGCACCTAGGCTCTACACTTCCAGACGCAAAATCACTAAAAGAAAGTATGATGACCTACAAAGTCTGAAATCTGCAATACCCAAAGACTACCATGACTTTTACAACAACCTTTTACATCATTAACGCACGTTTTGTCACAAAGAGCAAAGTGAAGTAGCTTAAAGAACTTTAAAAATGCTGTTTGATCAGCATGTTTGGTGGGTAGAAATCGTTAACGGTACTCACGTTCTTCTATTCCCATATTTTTATGGTTTATGTACTTTGTTAGAGTGTGTGTGTGTGTGTGTAATAGAGAGAGGGGGGCGGGGAGATGAAGAGAAGGAGCGAGAGAGGAGTGTGTGTGTCTGTGTGTGAGAGAGAGTGAGTGAGTGAATGAATGAGTGCGTGTGTACAATTTAGTGTTTTCCAAGTTTTAATGATTCCATTTTCCACATTATTTGGCCCACAATAAAGCGGATTTAGTAATTTATTTCTTGAAAAACTACGTTTTTGTGTTGTTGTTGTTTTTTTTTGCTATTAAAAAAAAAAGTGTTACCCTCTTTGTTATGTGTCTCGTTATGTATGCGAAAGAAAACTACTGTCTTATGCCAGTACTGCTGAAAAGCCAACTGACGATCATGGTATATTATCGTGAATCCAACAGACCATAGACCGATTTTCGTCTGATGAAAACGTGAATTCCACCACTTGGGGAATTCACGACTTCATCAGCCGGATTTTGATGTGATGAAATCGTTAATCCCACATTTCTCAAAAACTGTTACAATATTCAATAAAAATGTATATGTAGAGGGTGTATTAAATCGAAACAAACAACTTATAATCGTTTTTTGCTCAATTATAACGCGAGGAGAATGTTTAAACGTTTTTTTGTCTCTCCTGAAAAATTTGTCTAATGTGGGATTCACGGTTTCATCAGCTGGCCGACGATATCATATTTGACTAACCAGTGCATAGCTGGCCAGAGAGAAATATCTCTTAGGACTTAAAGTTTTCCTGCTGGGTGGATAACTAAGGGGGTGGGGTTTGTCTAGTTTGTTTGTCTTGCAGTTGTAACGGTTGTTTATTTTGTGGCATGTTTTTTCCTGAAATTACTTTTATATTATCTTAAAAAGAGCAGTAATAAATAGGAATCAACACAGAGTAGACCTTTCAAGAAATTATGGTAGTTTAACTATTTTCGCATTTATTGGGACTGAGTAGTTCTTGGTGTAGGAGACAAGAAATGCAGCGACGATGAACCTATTCAGTATTCCTCTGCCCTTTCAGACCAAGAAAAGATTCAATGATTGCTTGAGTCAGAATGCAAAACTGAGAGATGAAATTGAAAGTCATCGCAATGAGCATCGAAGGTTTGAAAACCTCTACAAGAAACTGGAAAAAGAACTGAAAAACCTTAGGAAAGAAATGGCTGAAGTTATTGAATCTTCCACAGCAGCTTATGATGCTCGGTAAGTATAACTCAGGAACAAATCATTTCTTGCCCAGAACATACAATACTACACAGTCTGATAACTTGTGTTTGTCGGACTGGAATATGTTAGCCAGTTTGTTTGTTCCATCTTTCAATTTCTGCATGGTCAGATGCAAAAGTCTGCTCTGAAGATTTGAATCTGTATCGCTATGAAATGATTTCATAAATGCAGATGGTATATAATTATGAAATGAATCAATTCGTTATAATGGTGAGGCATATTTGAGGTGAATGCAGAGTCAGTGCTAAAAAAAGTGAGAGTGAAAGAGAGAAGAAAGACAAGCGCCCCGAGCAGGACCTAAAACAGCGACCTCTGCTAAGGCATTAATGGTTTTGCCAAAAAGAAACTGTTCAGCCATTCTCCATCACAAAAAAAAAGAAAGGTGATTGTAGCTTACCTATTTAGCATTCCTTCTTCTTGACAAGTACCAGTGAGCTAGATCCAACCACGACCATGCCCCCCCCCCCCACCCTTTCTGAAAACAGCATCACCCTAAATGAATTAATTTGCCTAGTCCTCTGTCTTCCCCAAGGCATCTGTTTACCAAATGCTCATGTAATGGAGGGATGTGAGTTATGGGGAGAGGTATTAACTTTAGCGAAGGTGAAAGAAAATGACAGAAAAATTATAAAGCAAATCATTCAGAGGAAGATAAATAGAACAAATGTGGTAATCATGCTAGTTTTAAAATGCTGAGAATATCCATTTCATCCTTTTCCTTGCTTTAGCTTGGGCCCACATCGGCTGATTTTGATTGGCAGACCAGTGGGATGGTGACATCATGGCACTGAGTTTCAGTGAAATTCCGAGCACTAGACAGCTGTTTTTTTTTGGATTGAAATTCATTTTGTGACATCACCAGCCAAATAATCGGCCGATCAAAATTGAATGGTGAATGCCGAAGTTGAGATATAGGAGAGTGAGCACTGATAAAGCAAAATTCACATTTTATGAATTTCTTGTGTGATAGTGATGATGCCCAGGCAAAGATGATCATCCTGAAGGAAAAGGCTGACAAAGATGTCCAGCAGCACAACACGGAGATGAAGGAATTGGTCCGCATTATCGACCATGACCGGAAGCTGAAAGAGTTCATGGGTATCAAAGGCCAGGAGAGACAAGAGGATCCACAGTTGGTGGCATGGAGACAGAGGAAAGGTGATTATTACGACTTAAGGCACGCATAATAATTATCTAGATGTAATAGAGGTTGCAGGAATGAAACTTTTCACAGAAACTCCTCATAAGATGGTACATTTAGCTTGTGGAAGAGCTTTTTGAATGCTTTAAAAGTTTTAGAGTATGTACTATTACTCTCTGAATTAATTATGGAAGATAAATATTATAGAAACTTTGAAGCTCAAAGGCAAATTTTCCAGATTATTTGCTATTGTTTTCTGAACTAATGCAGAAGTATATAAATTTACTTATATTAACTGTATCCCTGGACAAGTTCTTAACTCTTTCCCTATGGGCCAGCATTCCACCTCTGGACGGAGCACCTCGTGGGTTTACACGCCATACTGTACTGTGCATTTGTAAATGAAGATCATCTTACTACACAACAGCTGTCCAAACTATATGCTTTTCGAATACGTGTTATCGATGGATAAAGGAAGCTTTACCAAGAATTCTATTTTTAAGGTTGACCGTCACGGGACATTAATTTCCAATACAGTGGTCAAGGAATACCTTTACAACGTCACAACGCAGGCTGCGTTGTACCATCTGCCGCTAGGGAAGCGCGCCATGCAGTGCGCGTTGTACGGTAGAGAAAGAGTTAATGTGTAGAAAAATGAACTCTAAAATCCTTTACCTTATTTATTTGAAACAAATAGGTTGTTAAATTTTAGTTTCAGGGATACGGAAAGGATCTTTGTTTGCCAATGACTTCAGTGTTATGCTTTTTGGCCCTAATGGGTAGAGTAAAGAAAAACTTGGACCTTTGTTTATGATTTAAATTTGAAAGCTGTTCCTCATGATATTTTAGATAAAGAAGGACTTTACAGATAAATCTTTGTATGTAAATTATGAACCTATCGGACAGAAGCTCTGGAGGCTGAGAAGAAAAAAGAAAGCCAGGAAGATTCAGTGGAGACTTATGAGGAAGCATTCATCAGAATCAAACAGATGTCTGGTGAAGAAGACATTGACATTCTGGTCAACCGTTTCATTGAGGTGGAGGACACAAACTTTGCCCTCTTCAACTATGTGAATGAGCAGAATAACGAGATTGAAAAACTTAATGAGGAAATTTTTGCTGTAAGTGGTTTCTTTCATCATTTTACTTAAAGTCAGTCGTGGTGTCTGGGATTTTCTTTTCTCCTCTATTTGTTCACAATATTGTCTGATGAAAGGTTGTATGATTCAAAGTTATATATTAATTGAAATTAGAAAATTCTGACTCCTGCCTCTCACATCAGTGTAAATAGCAAATCTGCATCATTTTCATTAGTATAAGATATAAATCAGGTTTTGTGCCACACCATTCCGAATATTGCAAAGTTCATTAATCTATTTATTAGTGGTGGCAATAAATAAACCTTCAAAAGTGAAAACAAAATTATTACCCCTTTTTGGTCTCGGAAATGTTTTTAAATCCACGGCTTATGATACGTTAATCCTCTTTATCTTTAAAAATGTCATTTTTGGTGTTGAGTCTCAAAGACTGAAATAGCTGATATTAATTTTCATTTGGTCTATCCTCTCCGTGGCCACAGATCCAATTGGAAATTGAAAATTTCAAAGATCAAGGCATTGAACTGGAGAGTCAGAGAAAGCATATTCTGAAGTCCTTGGAAGATCGACAGAGCAAGGCCACACAGGAGGCCGATGAATATGAGCAAAAATACAAAGAAGTGTCCAAAATTTTGGATCAGCTGAAAGCGGGTGAGTCTCAGTTATCCTTCACAAGGTTGTCACATTCATGGAACAATATTTCACATATTACCCTATGGTGTGGAATATTTAATCTGTGTTTGCCAAACCCCTGCATATATTTGACAGTATGCAACGAAATTCAATTTGATGTGCTGAGTCGTATCTCAAGAAGTCACTATCACCTTTTTAATTGAAAAGAGCCATGCTTAGAAGCTGTGGGGCCCAATAATTAGAATTCTTGCTGTTCTCTGTAAAACCTGCAGTGGGTGGTGCTTGTTGCAATGTCTTGTTGTGTGTACTTGACGAGATTAGACTATCCCCTTGGTGGAAACCAAACTGTTACCCCTGTTCTATTCTTGGGACACATTTTTACCTTCACGAGCTGCAGTGATCAACTGTTGAATGCCTCCACCGTAACATTTTGCCGGCTTTATCATCTTAAGTTTTGAATATAGCAAGCCCATACCCTGCTAGCATCACTTCATCAATCTGACAAAGATTTCTGTAGGATTTGAAGGATTACCATAGGGGCAGATTTCTTGCATCAAACCAGCATTGGTGCAATGTTGTAACTAGTGGACTGTGATGTAGGAGCGATGTCATTCTTATATGCAAACTTGATGTCAGGTTTATTCATCAGGGTCTTACCATGCACATTAATTTGTCACAAATTTACTGATGTTGACTGATCAGCTGTGTTTATCTTGTTTGCTGCAGGTATTGATTCCCTGTTCAATAAGATCAATTGTGACAGATCTGCAATTGATGACATGCTGGGTGCAGCCACAGGGGTTACAGACAGCAACATGATACAATATCTGGGGATCATTGAACAAAGAACAAACGAACTATTGGCAATTCAGACATACAGCAATACCAAGGTAAGATAATCTATCCAGAATACAAAATCATTTTTAAATGGGTCTAAAAAGAGAGATATTTGTTTGTGAACTAACTCACTCTCATAAGGTTTGAAAGTACTGAACGAATATTTCTTATATAATTTATTAAGATTTTCATGACCAGAGACTTTCCATGGTAGTCAATATATATGAGATTCTTACCATGTCAAATCAGAGGTTGTTAAAAATCTATCTTAAGGTGACATCGTACAGAATCAACATTTGGAACTTTCTGTACAAGTTTTAGACATTATTCTAATCTGTATTACTCTAATCTTTGCCATGTCCACCTTTTATAAAGAGATCATCTCCCTCAAACATTATACATGTACCCATTAGGCATATTCTGAGATCTCTAATGGAATATTTAAATTAGGGTTGGACCACACCGTTATGGAACAAATGTCTTTTAAGTTGAATGGCCCTTTGGATATCACAAAAGAAGAGTGCTGGGGCTTTGCAGATGTCCAGCATAAATAACTGTTTGGAAATCTTGCTGTCTTTTACATAAATAGTCATTGATTAACTAGCAATTTGGATCATCAAGGATGAAAATAAATCGTATTTGATGGCCAACGCCGATTATATTCCTGTATACAATGTCATTTTGTCAATTTGAATAACCAGAAGTTTTTTTCAGTCCTTGGCCGATTTTTTAATTGCTTGATAAGTTTGCTGTTTCCATGTCATGCCAAAAGTAATTGCACTAAATTGTCTTTAACCCTTTCCCTGCTTTGCCCAGAACTGTTCCGGGCTGTCTAGTCTCACAAAACTGCCATGCGCTCGGAACTGTTCTGGGTCTAGTTCGTTTATGCATTTCTTGAGTGATCATAATTTCCATGGAGACAGCTCCTGAATTATGATTGTTTTGTATTTCCTAGTTAGTCACCCTACTTACTTGGATCATTTGCGTGTATTTTGAAAGAGTGGGATTTTTGGTGTCTAATATTTTAGATTTGCTTGTTTTGTCCCATATTTTGCACCTGGCATATGAGTGGAAATCTGTGTGGCAGGCAAGGGGTTAATAATGAGCTGCTGCAATATTTATATGTTCATCATTGTAATATAATCAGGGAGTTGACATTACATGACCCCTGGAAATTTGATCTGAAAGGAACAGGAATGTTATCAGATTGCATGTCTTTTCTTTGAATTTGATCAAATTATGTCTTTACAGTAGGGTGTTTAATAACAGTAAAAGATTGTTATGTCCTTCGCTGGTACACATTTTTGGCTGCCATATAAACATACACTAAAACATGATTTTAGTAAGACATAGTTACGGTTTATGTCACTCGCACTGTTGATTTTATGATGTACTGTAAATGTTCATAGTGCAGACAAGCAATCAGGTGGTGTAAAAAGTCTTATAAATTATTTATTTCACCCCTCTCTATAGGACCAGGACAAATATGATCCAAAAGCACCTGGGTTGTTAGGTGAAGGGCCAGCACCACCCCAGCCCGGACATCCTGTTATACCCCCTGCTGTCGGGTAAGTTGTGCACCACTACATGTAGATTTGGAATATGATGAAAATCTTATTTCCACAGACATTTTGTCCTGTGATGGAATGGCATGAAATATAGCATTTATAGTTGCATATTCCCAAGGAAAGGACAGGCACTAAACAGTACATACTTGTACATTCTTGACAATTGTTAGAATTCTGACAATCCACCAGTTATTTTCTAGCCCTAGTTTCTGACTGTCAGCAGTTGTAACAAGTCTCTGACTCCTCATGAAAGTATTTTATTGTCCAAGGTCAGAGGCTGATTCAATTTGCTGAAATCAGGGTTGCCAGAAATGACAACTTGCACTCATGAAGCAGGGCATAGGCAAAACTGCACTATAGTAGATAGATGTCCTTCCATTTCTGGTCTTTGAATTTCTCATAAACTTTATTGGGCCCAGTGTTTGAGACTTGGGATGACAGAATTAGACTAGACCTTTTGTCATGGCACCTATTGCGTTAATAGAATTTGCTGTCGGTGAACAAAGTTCAGACAGTTTTGTGTTTCCTACTAGTTTAACAGTTTTGAGCAGTTGTCAGGTCTGTCTGTAGGAGTCAAGTGGAATGACATGTTGTTTAATTAGGCAATCAGTGCCTAAGAACTGTACCGCAGTGCAAAGACAGAGCGACGTGTCTGTTCATGTCATGCTTTTGAGAAAAACGCAAAAAACTTGTGTGGCGTAACTATATAGATGCTTCTGTTTATGCGTTTGCCACACTAGAAACTACTATTTCGGTAGCAAATACATTCATCTGCCTATGACATAAAAGAATTAAGTAGCGTAGAAATATGCCATCCTGTCAGTTACTTCGCTCTGCCTTTGGACGGCAGTTACACTTCACCTGTGTTGGCGAATCGATCAGAAGGTAGGCTTGTGGCAACTTTGAATGTATTTGAGTTTGATATTCTGCTAGCCATTCAGTGGCTCAGGCAGCCTCTTTATAATGAAAAGATTTCTGGATCCATTTCATAGACTCACTGTCACTTTCGTTGATATCTCAGAATCATGTTTAACTTCCTATCTAAAGTCTTTTGAGATTAATTTTTTTGATAACAGGCTTCACCAGGTTTACCAAAAATTCCCATTGCCGTAACTTTGCCTGCAAGCGAGACAAACAATGCTCTTTGTACCGATCATACTCTTGGCCTCTCGGTTGCCTAGCTTTTGCTGCTCACCACTCGCCTTGACGGTTGACATATTTTTGACCTGTTGGGTTTTGCCCGAAATCTTGTTTTAGACTATTCCTGATGGCTGTTAGTTACAATAGGTTTATTCATGTATGCATTTGACAGGGATGAATATGAGAGTGAGGCGAGTGAAGATGAAGAGGATGAAGCCAGACCATTCACACGAGGTGAACTTCAGAACAAAGTCCTCAAGACTGTGAAAAAGAGGGAAGTGGCAGCAATGAAGGAGGGCTTCAAGTACGACTTGTCAGGAGCGCGAGAAAAAGCACAGAAGAAAAAAGACGGAAAGAAATAGAAAGTGTTGTTACTAAACTGAACTGATGCTTGCAATGGTCATTGCCTTCCATACAGCAAGGCTGTAGTTAGGGGACCATAGTAAAAACATGTAATCCATACATAGCTGAACAGTGAACACAACCCAGTATTTTCAGTGTTCGATTTTGTAATTGGACTGTGGTCCCCTAACAACAGTGTGTATAGTTGGAAATATGTTAAAGTTGGCAGAGAGACATTTCACCTTACCAAGTCTTAGTATTTTTTGTTCATAACCAGCATCTGCTGTAAGCCTTATTGTATTTGAAACTATGTGAAATAAAACCATTTATTGAAAATGTTTTATTTTTAGATGATAATAGAATGATAGCTCATTTTGACTTTGATATTCTTGTCATGCAATTAATGGAAACTGTTTTTGTAGGATGAGTATTTTTGTAGCTCATACTTATTCTGTTGCAAATGGTATATTTCTGAAAGCAATATATTTTGATCAGATTTACTTCTTGAAAAAGATTCATCTTTGTGGAATTTTAGTGAATTACTATTGTGATGAATATCTTGAGACTGTTGTTACATGTATTTACGAGAGTTTTTGTTCTGAGTCGATACTGCTTCAATAAATATATAAAAAAGTCTTTTTACTTTTAATCTCTTTTAAGTGCATAATGTCAGCAAGTCCTGTTTAGATGTATTGAACAAAATGCATTTATTTCTCACTTAGAATTCATATATTATGCTGTCATAATATGCTTTTAATCACAGATTAATGAAACAGTGGACAATAAAGGTGATAACTAAATATGTGGCTTATGTTCATGAAATGATCCCATTGTATAACAATTAGGTGTCAAGACTCTTAAAACTGTTTGTAAAAGCGACATAGTTTTACTCTGATCACATTTTATAGTAGCATCACCGAAATTAGAAATGCAAGTTGTATTTATATCAAACTTTTGATAAGGTTTTCTTATTTATCACACAACAACAACACTTTGTCAAACTTGTCATGATAGCACCCTCAGGACTTCATTTTTACTGCTGCTTTTGAGAATGTACATAAATGTAATTTGCCAGCCATTATTAATGACCAGATATTTGAGGAATTAAAAAGTTTAAATATTGGACAATTTCAAAATATGAATTGTTTTGTTTTATGTGAATGGCTGTTGCTATTTTTAAAGTTTTCTTTCTTGAATGTTCAGTTTTTGTGGACTTGCTGCCTCTCCCTTTAGGTTTCCCATTGGCAAACACATTGTTGTCTCTATCATATACTGGTGTATGGATGATTTTTTAGTTTTCGAGTTATTACTACCTTGTAATTGCAGGTGGTAGATGGGCGCTTCTGGTAGGATCTCTTTCTGTCCTGTCATTCTGTTATATTCTGTCTATTGTCTTGCTTTTTACTATCACAATGTGGCCCTTATCGTGTCGACATGCTCTGTCCAAACTCAGACTCAAACTACCTAATCAATATTTCCTCTCGTTGAGGTCTGCATTCACCATGTATTGATAGCTTTAATCGTTTTGAAATTATAAGCAATGTTTTTGCCGCCAGCTTGTCTTTGTATAAGAAATTTTGCTCTCTTCAAGACATTGAAATGTTCTCCCATAAAACGGGAAAACTGTTGATATGCCAGCAATAATATGAGATTGACGACGACATGATAATGTTTATGTCTATTTATTTAACTTTCCAAGCGCTTTTTCATCCATTCATTCACATGTTGAAATGTGAAAATCAGTCTTTTTGCTTGTTTTGTGTCTACTTCACTATTTGCCTGCTGATGTGACGGTTCACCTCGCGGTGGCTGAAGATCTTTGTTTGTGGAGGATAAGTGTTTGAGGCATTGTGGGTGGTTTGTGGGTGCTTCCGGTACAGTCTCCTTCTGTCCTAGCATTCTCCAATTTTCTTTCTAGCGACTTTCTTCTTCCTAGCACAATTATGGCTGTTATTGTGTCAATGTACTTTCTTTAAACTCAAACTCAGATTCAAACTCATTTGCACATTGCTTTTCTTGTTGTTTTTGTTTTTTCTACTTCTTTCTCATCTTGGCTTTCTTCATTTTCTTGTTCTTTTTCGTGGTTGTTTCCTCATCTTCTGGAGCCCTCAGAAGGGCTTTTTATTTAGCCATAGAAAGAGCTGCCTATGGCTGGGGCCAAAAGATACAGCCAAAAATAGAGGAAAGGATAAATATCTTCTGAATTGGTTGGAGAGGATGTCTTTTTTCACACCCTTCTGCTTTACTGTCTTTATAAAATGTAAGTCCGGCACTGAACCAAATATAATCTGCTGTTCTTCAAGGGAAGTCCTGGTATCACTCAGTCATTTTCTTTGGCACATCATCAAGAAATGTACAAAACGACAAAGGCTGACCCAGAGCAGCAGAGAAATCCTGATATCAAGATGATCAAAGAACGAAACATAATAAATTGAATACATGCATTTCATTTTATTCAACACAATATGTTGCAGAAACAAAGAAAATCATACAAGAACAGTCAGTCTAATTTAAGTTGCTGTCTGTTGTGATGGGCAGTTGTGATTAATACATTGTGTCATAACAAGCATGTGAATGATATCTACAACAGTATATTGTATACTGAATGTGCTTCATGCTAGGACAGAAAATTCTTGGCACCATTGCTCCAGGACGATGCGGATTGGAATGTTTTGATGATACAGGTGACTTAAGAAAAAAATCAAAAGCACTTGAGAACATTTTTGAATTTTTTTTTGGAAAGATGTTTTTAAACAAAGTCTTTCTTTAGCAAACTTCAGAAAAAAAAAAGAGAATAAGGAGTCCTGATATAATATAAATCTCTTATAGATCAAGTAATTCCAAATGAACCTGAGGCTAAAAATGCATTTTTGTTATTTCTTTGGTTTTCCTCTTGTTACTAAAATAGTTAATTAAAAAAACAAAACAAAACAACCAAAAACACCGTTCTATTCAGATAACTTTCTTTACTGATGGATACTTGGAATTTATTCAAAACCTAAAACTGGATCTTTTTCTTTACACTAATTTAAGTTACATAGCCAGAAACTTACAAAATAATACTTGCGCCTGCGTTTCAGCTTTGATCGCCCCAGTACTGCTTTACTATGGCTTGAAAAACTTTTCAGCGTGTTAAAACAAATTCTTAACACTTTAAAATCTACTCTCACAGGTGAGATACTATCACGATATTGGTAGGAATGATAAAATACACAGTTACGCCACAATTATTATGACTTTACCTCAATGTTTGTTAAATACAAACGAACGAACAAACAAAACGAAACATAGAGTCAGAATAAAGCCGTACTGAGGTGACGCTGTGCCTGTTCATGACGATCAGTAAAGAGTATTAATGTTTGCACGGCAGCCTTCATCAGTTTCCAGTGAACATTCAGATAAAGCCTTTGTGGTTACTTTGAGTGGAACTGTGAAAAACATTCATTGTGACACTAACATCATCCAAGGAGAATCTTCTGAATTTAAACAAACTTAGGCAAGTAATCGTAAAAAGTGTGAGTTTAGGCTGTGTAAAAACAACAACAACAACAACAACTACAACAACAAAAACGGCGACATATGGTCCAGGTATATGATACATTACTTGTGAATTACATCTGAATTTGTGTAGAAATCTGGCCACAGACACATCACCTTTGATTAAATGGCATGCTGAATAATAAACATCAACAGTAATTTTCCTAATAATGTAAAACTATGTCTACATAAAGGGAGCACTCCTATAATGTATGATAATTACACTTTTTCTGTTTGACAATTTAGGTTTTACCTTCTACAATAGAAAGTATATCATATCCTTGGGAAAAAAAATCTTTATATAGTAGTAATAAAAATAATTAATGCAGTTTGCTCATAACACGTGCTAAAAAAATGTACCTACATCAGAAAAAATGGCTGCACCTTTCAACTCCTAGTTTTCTAGTGCTACCAAAGGCAACAGAGTTAGATAAAACATAACAGTGTCTCCTCGGTGCATCTGAAACAAGGTCTTTACACAGCTGCTGCGCTGATGGTTGGCGGGACGCGTGATTTTTTTTTAACCTACGAGCTTTCGCAAATTCAGGAGCGGGGCAGCAACACACCCCCAAACAAAGGACAGCTCCAATACATCCCAGGGATTTTCAGTGACGTTCAGAGTCATATCGGGCACAGTCCAGAGATTGCAGCACCCATGGCAGTGTTCGATAGGGCGAGAAATCCCTTAGCCGATGACCTGTGTTTGGGGGTCTGTTGCTGCCCCGCTCCTGAATTTGCTAAAGCTCGTACAGAAAAAAATCACGCCGGCGGGACCCATACTGCATTGCGTGAAAAGAGCACAATAATATGATACAATGATAGATTGATACTACGATTTTGGTATAGTGCGTACAGTAATACTGAAGTTAAAAAACAAATTGACCAGGGTTTCCTTTGGGAGTACGTGAAGTTATCATTACAAAATAAGTTACTTTAATCAAATCCTACAGCTATAGTGGAACAGCAAACGAAATTCAGCTTTGTAAAATAGGCCTTTACTTATGACTTCCGCGCGAAACCGTGCAGACTAAACGCCTTAGGCATAGGCGTCTTATCTTATCGTATCTAATATCTTTGGAACTATGGAGAAGTCTGCCCAGCTGTGATCATGGCTATGATTGCTGATGTTATAACTCTTGACGTATATTTATACCGCAGTAATAACAATGAGATTAGTTGCAGATGCCAAATTTATTTGCTATCTCACCCTCTCCTTACCACAACGTCACTCCATCCCCAAAAAATCATTTTGAGGAAGTAAAACAAAATAAACTGAGTTTTTATCTATTTTATCAACTGCTATAATAAATATGATTTTCATCATTATGATGGTGATGACAGATGAGAAATTAAATGAATTTCAATTCAACGTCTTAATTCATGTTTTCAGTACTGGAAATTGCAAACACTATCAATGATTCCAGATTCTGAACAAGTCCATAGAGGTTTGTAGCATGCGATAAATGGCAGGTGAAATCCATCGCCTGACGTGCTTTAGCATAGCTTCACCATAACGCAACCTTAGTTCTGATTTGTTCCAGCTCCACTTGTTGCACGACAGAGAAATTCGACGTTGAACGTTTGTGGCTTTAGTAAGCCTATTAAGATAAGGAGCTGGAATAAATCGGAACTGTGAAACAGTAATGTCAGAAAGGTCTCCAGTTTTTTTCGAAAATGGAGATAAACCGAACAAGATCTGAGGTTGTGATAAACCCGATTCACATGAACAATAAAAATCTGAAACAACAAAATGTATGTACAGATAGCGTAACTTTCAACAAGACATCAGTGTTGTCTCGAGCTGTTGTTTACAAGAAATTGGCCATTCGGTGACATGGATTAAAAATCAAGCACAGTGAAAATAATGCACTTAAATTCTGTTGCCTTCGGTTGTGCTTTTCTCCTTGAAGAGACATAGCAACAAATTAACAATGATTATCGTAAATTCATCATAACAAGCTAAATAATGGGTGTCAAACGTCATTAGAATCCTTAATCCTTAATCTAATGTTAGTGACATTAACAAGCCTATGGCCAACTCCAGTAATCGCGGGGAAACACATCCATTTTTGGCTCGATAGCTGAGATAGACTGGTTACCTATCGACATAGATGACAAAAATTTTGTCAAAGCTTTTTTTTCAAAATGCCATGTCAATGCACACAACGGGGCTCAAATTTTGAAATGTAAGTAACGTTTAAAGCTTCGCTGAATTATAATCCGATAATGATTATCATAATAATGAAGCCACGTGTGAGAAGTGAGTATAAAATGGACAGTCGCAGTAAAAGCCATGTTTATATTCTTTGTTTTTATCGAACTGACTTGGTTCTATTGGTTTGTTTCAGTTGACGTCACAAAACCTGTGCTCTCAGGCCTATGAAATTTTGAATTTTACGAGCACTTCATATTTTGTCGGAAGTTCCAAGGCCAGGTTAGTTCTCCCACGAATTTCAGTTCTTCTTTTTGGATTACATCCAATCTTTGCATGTGCGTATGCTCGGGGGCCACGCCACAAAAAAAAAAAAAAAAAGAAAAAAAGTTGAGAGTGCGCATGATCAGCCTCCGTGCACTGAAGGCGGGGATGTCCTGCAGTCAACATTACAGTTTTGGGTGACGTAAGTGAGAGAAACCAATTCAATCTTTTTATCTTTATCTGTTGTTCGTTTCGAAAGTCACTCGATTTTTGCCATGTTGCATAAACATTATATAAAGAGTTATTCATCTCAATTCATAGGCACACAGATCAACACTTCATTTTTTTCCTGGGCTCTTCCACAACCCCATTCAGCCTGCTATGTTTCTCCGTCATCATGCCTAACCTCAAGTTGTAATTAATAATACGAAACAAACTGTCCCAAGCTGTTTTGACGTCATAGCTCCACTTGTCGCCCATCTTGGGTTCAATAGCCGAGATAAACTGCTTACCAATCATCTGTGAATGATACCAAAAAATGCGGAGCCTTTGATGAAGTTCATAACATGCTGTGGTGTCACTGTAATGGCAAACAATTTCGAAATACGCTTTGAAATGTTATTGTCTTAATAAATCTTGTACCGGCACTGTTTTATGTCCTTACTTAAGCCACTTCAGATCGGAGAGTTGATGATTTTTTTTTTTTTTTAAGTAGAAAATCTGTGGGGTCGCAGCATGGCTTGGAGACAAAATTGAAATAGGGCCAAAAAATGTTGTATGTTACAAATGCCCATGTAAAAAACACTACTTAGAAACACTCTTTCAATTAGATCAGAGTGACACGAGAGCAGCCTCATAAAACTATATGTACACACTTAAAAAAAAAAAAAAAATTAAAAATCATGTAGCCGCAAAGACACACTTAGTGTGGAATCATAATAAGTCCGGTCAGACACAGTCAGATGCTGGCAGACAGAAGAGCACACCATAATTTCCTATATTTTCTTAGTAAATCTGGAAAGATCCTATGATACTAAGTCCGGTCAGACACAATCAGCATCTCCCACTGTTACTTTGGTGTACATTTTGCTGGCGGCATCTAACTGAGTCTGACCGGACATAATATGATACTCCCGTTTGGAAGAAAACGCTGACATGTATATACTCACGGGAACCAGCCTGACATTAGCCCGATATCCCACGTGACGACGACCTAGCTGTGTCAAGACAGTCGCCATCTTGTCCACTTCCTCCAAGCGGGTGACACATTTGTCAACAGTCTGCATCACTCTCAGGGCATGGGCCTACAGATTCATCGATCAATGTTGGTTAATCTATCTATCTATCTATCTATCTATCTATCTATCTATCTATCTATCTATCTATCTATCTATCTATCTATCTATCTATCTATCTATCTATCTATCTATCTATCTATCTATCTATCTATCTATCTATCTATCTATCTATCTGTCTGTCTGTCTGTCTGTCCGTCCGTCTGTCTTTCTGTCTGTCTGTCTGTTCGTCTGGCTGTCTGTCCACTCATCTATCTATCTATCTACATCTGTATGTTTGTCTGTCTGTCCACTCATCTGTCTGTCTATCTGTATGTCTGTCTGTCTGTTCCTCTGTCAGTATGTCTTCCTGTAAATCAATTAAATCTTTTTTTGTCTTACCTCTTATACTCACTTACCGCTAGTAAAACAATCAAAGCGCGACAAAATCAAAGAACATAATATTGTGCATTCAGTAAAGAAGATAAACATTTAATGACATACCTTTAAAACAGCGCTTTGTTCAATGTCTTGCACAGATTTGTCTTTAAACGCCATAAAGGAGTCAATGGCATCTGGATGGGTGTGGAACAATCTGCTCGAACAAATGACGAGAAATACAGGTATTAGTTCTATGAATAACAAGAAAAACAGGAATTAGATACATGAAAGACAAGAAATGAGTTTGATGATATTAAATCTGCGGATTACTGTAGTAAAAAGTCTTTGATCTTCCTCATGAAATGATAGCGTGAAACTAAATTAATTAGATTTTGTGTTTGTTTGTGTGCGAGTATGATCCGGATGTGTGTGTGTGTGCGTGAGTATGTGTGTGCGTGTGCGTGTGTGTGTGTGTGCTCTCACGCACGCAGAACGTTTTCATCAGGCTGCGATGAAAGGCTGCGAGTGTAGCTAGCCTTTTCAAGATAATATTTGTAATAACAATGGCATGGTTCGCGCAGTAAAACTGCTGCCATTTTAATGATAGACTTTCAGCAACCCAAGGAGTACACAGTTTGTAATATTCCAGCCGACAGGATAATATCTCAGTCATGTCTAAATTTGTAACTGAATAATGCAGTTTAATATACTGTTACTGAGTTGATGTGACGATCCAAGGTCATATCTTAAGACAAAATTTAAACAGCTTATAATGACTATCATTATTACTTTGAATACTATTATTGTTATCATTTTCATATAATATTTTGTAGATTGACGCAAGACTACAAATATTACTTATCATTATTTTGAATACTATTATTATTATTAGTAGTAGTACTCATAGTAGTAGTAGTAGTAGTGGTAGTATTTTCACGTACTTTTTGGTAGATTGACCCAAACCACAACAGTCAGTCTTCAAATGATAGGTTAACACTGAGACATCCAGCCACTGGACTCATAAATAATGCGAAAAATCCATATCCTCCCCCCCCCCCCCCCCCGGCGTCTTCAAAATCACAGAGCGAATCAAATAAACAAAAGAATACGTATCAGAAGTCAAAGAACAGGGCATTTGACAATAGACGAGACATAACCAAACATAAGCACTCTTTATCCGTTTATTTCCCAGTTGTTTAAATCTTACTTTGCAGCAAGGCATTTGCGAACTTCCGTATCAGTGTGAGTATAGAACAACATTTTATTGCAGGCTATTCCCAAAACGTCTAGGTCTGTCTGTGGACAAACCCGGATGTCCATCAACAAAAGTTCTTTCCAAGGGGGTTTAATGTCTAAAGCTGAGACAGCTTCAGCCCTGGTTATGTTAAAAAGTCGTTGCGACCAGCACTAAAAGGTTGCACATTTATGTTGTTTCGTATTCCCTGGCATTTGTTTTATTACTTCGTTTTTATGCGGTTTGCCACTTTTCATGCAGATTCAAGATCATGGGAGATAAGCTTTGTTATGCCCTCGCCTGTGTGTGTGTGTGTGTGCGTTTGTGTGTGTGTGTGTGAGAGAGAGAGAGACACCAAGAGAGAGAGAGAGAGAGACACCAAGAGAGAGAGAGAGAGACACCAAGAGAGAGAGAGAGAGAGAGAAAGAAACAGTGGGAGATAGAGAAAGAGAGACATAGAAAAAAAGAGAGACAGAGAGAGAGAGAAAGAGAAAGACAACAAGAGAGAGAAAGAGAGAGAGAGAAAAGAGAGAGGCAGTGGGAGCTAGAGAAGAAAGAGAGAAAGAGAGTCACCAAGACAGAGAGAGAGAGACAGTGGGAGATGGAGAAAGAGAGAGACAGAGAGAGAAAGATACAGAAAGACAGCAAGAGAGAGAGAGACGCAGAGAGAGAAAGGGAGAGAGAGAGACCGAGAGAGAGAGAAAATGAGAGAGAGACAGTAGAAGACGGAGAAAGAGAGAGAGAGAGTGAAAGAAAGAAATAGAGAAAAAGAGAGAGAGAGAGGGGGGGGTGTGTTTTTGGGAGTATACGTATGCTATTAAGGGGCCACGCGCACTATTCCGTTTCGCCTGCTGCACGGCGTGCAAACGCAGATTTTTGCTTGCTTGGCAAAGAGTTTACCGTGCTGCATGCCACGCGAAAGATTGCTTGCATTGAACGGGTGATTAATTTTAACATAGTGCGCACCGGGTCTTAGAGCGACAGCTTGCTTTGGGCAGGACCGGAGACAACCTCTTAAAGCGGCAAAGATCAGGCGCCATAGAATAGCGTCTATCTCAACACAAACAACAGATTACGGCTGCAACACCTGCGGGCGCCTGTGTGTTTCCAGTTTCGCGCTCTCATTGATGAGTTCACAGATTGCGTCTTCATCGGGCATCGATGGACTACCAATAGGTATGCTTTTCAATTGTGGCAATCGGCTAAAAAGTTCGGTTTTATTCGGTTTTATTTATTTATTTTTTTATTTTTTTTTTTGTTTTGTGTAAAATTTCAATCCCATTTTCATTTTTTTCTTTGTACAATTATCGTAGGATTAGATAAAAATAACGTTCTAATGAAACGGTCAAACACTGTCAGTTACAGTTTTCAGACACCAGGCCCTTATCATTGATATTCGATATTTTATTGGCTGTACTTTCATAGAAAAGTGTGGAGGGGAGGGGGGGGGGGCATATTTTAAAACCCCTTGTGACTCCAGGGCCAGAGAGCTGCTCCCCAAATACTCCTAACAACGACATTAATTACTTATTCCTTCAGATTTTGTTTTTATTTCCCCTCCCCCCCCCGTTTTTTTGTTTGTTTGTTTGTTTGTTTGTTTGAAAGGGCAAGGTGCAGGGCTAGGGATTCGATAAGATTTAGAGTTGAGGATAAGGACAGGGTTAGGGGATCGGGACGTATACATTTGCGCCAGGGGTACGTAAGTACAATTAACAACAGCCTCAAAAGATCAGCTGTATGAAAAGTGTACATGGCGGGGTGGGGGGGGGGGTGGTGGAGAAGGTCCAAAATCGAGAGTAGGCTACGTAGTCCACTTTATGGATAATCTCTAAAACAGAAGGTTATTGTTAGGGAAGAACGTAGTATTTTGCATAGTAATCTACAGCTAGGAAGTCAGAGCTCAGAATTTTCTCCATTTGGCTTTCTGATTGGACTACCCCCCCCTCCCCCTCAACGACGGAATACTTTTTGTACATCACTGCTAATCTTACCATCTACCACTACAAGTATCTCCATTACGTGTCTGTCTACATGACTATGTACTCACCCCATAAAAGTTTCCACACCTACATCAGCCACGTCGGTTTTAATAACCGCCCACGACGTTCTCAGCAGCATTTTTTGTTCCTGAGTCAGATCAGCGGGCGCTGCAGGAAAAACAGACGAACTTGAAAAACACACCCACAGAAAGCCATATATAGGCCTACATACAAACAATAATGGAAAATAAAAAAAATAAAAAAACAAAACTCTTCAGATTTTTCTATATTGATTCATTTGTAGGCGGCTGTCTTCGGCCTACCAGTGTTTACATACTCCACATTTTATCAATGTCTCTTTTGTCGTTTGCTACATAAAACCACGATTGTTATTAAGGCAAACCACTTGTGATCTACCATCACAATCTATACTACTAAAATTCCCATCCTCTTTGTATGTTTGAGCCCTCAGATAAGCCTAATCGATGCAAACAACGTGGCCAAAACGCATTTACTTACATAATGCATGAGAAATAAACATGTAATCGGGCCACCAGGCCCCCCTCCCCTCGAACTCCCACCCCGGCGTTCCTCCTGCCCTATCTCACACAATCACCCCCTTTACCGCAGACTTTCAAAAGGGAGCAAAATCTATTAAAAATAAGTGGTTGTCGTTATTCTGTCATCTCCCCTCATCAAAGAGCCGTGCCTGTGACAAACTGTAAAATCTGGACTTAAAGCTCAATTCACTGACTAAAAATTAGCGCAGTCATAGCCGCCAAACTGAACATTTTACCCTTGGACTTGTAATCTGAGAACATAATGGCGTTGTTCTTTTTTTTTTTTTACTGTTGGATTGATTGTTCGAGTCCGGGCATAACAACAACAACAACAACAACAACAACAACAACAACAACAAAAACCAAGAGTTTCTCAAAGGACAACCCAGTGGATCACAGGGTTCATTAATCAAGGCCAGTCCCACCAGTACCATCGGGAGAACTACGTCATGACACAGAAAAACTGCCGATTAGTGTAAAATTGAATGGCAAAATGGATTTTTCCGACAAGCGTCAGGGCAATAAAATTGGCCAGTGTTTCGAGCCTTGTGATTCTAAATCAAGGCACAAGGGAACATAGAAATATCAGATATAGATAAACTGTATGTTTCAAACGTATGTAAAATGAAAACGAAAATGAAAAAGAGCCTACCATAAGCAACACCGTCCACATTCCCTCTATCATCGCCTCTGCTACTGCTATAGTAATTCCTATATCTATTAATCCTCCCGAATGTGTGGCACGCAATTGCAACTATTAATAAAACGTATTTTAACGGAATGTGTAGGCTTCATGCATATCCGAAGGAGGCACTATGCCTGCAGATCCATGAAAGAATTATTTTCTGAGGTGGACCAGCAACGCATCCTGTCCTTTCTGACGGAGGCTAGGATCTACAACTTGATTTAAAACCTTTATACCCATTTACAGAATTTCTTCCAGATCTATACAAACACGTTTTGAGAATTTTACCAATGTAATAACATTATGTGAATGTATTTGATTCTATATTAAACTTGTCTGAAGCTCTGAATGCGAAGATTAAATAAAGAACATGTACCCAAATAGTCCGTGAAGGGAGCAAAGTGGCCGTTATCATGCCGACGCGCCGTAAAACGCAATCTCAAATTCAAAACGTACATTAATACACTGCCACTACGACAGTTTGAGTTCGAGTTTGAATTTGAAGAAAGCACGTCGACACGACACGTTGTACTAGAAAAAAAACAAAACAAACACGAAAGACAGAATACAACAGAACGATAGGACATCAGGAGCAACAACTACTAACTACACCCACGGCTGGAGTAACCATTGAGCAAAGGAAGTGTATATCCGTACAACATGTTGTATGGATATGGACAGTGCGTATCCGTACAACATGTTCACCAAAAGCGCGACTGGTGAAGGTTTGCTGAAACAAAACTTGGTATGGTGTTCACGAATTTAAAGTGACAACACATGGGAGGTGTCAGATGGGCCTGGAGGCGTGAGGGTCTAGTCAGTTTGTATCAATGGGCGGTAGTCAGATTGACTAATCAGGCGAAAAGGGGTTGGGGTAGCCATTGGTGATCGACGTACACTCAAGTATGTTATTAGCGCAGATCACGCAATCTCCCATCAGAAGTCAGATTGTTTTGCTACTAAGTCGATTCATATTTTTAAAAACTATGCAAATTAAACTATAGTATTCCGGTGTGTGTTCTACGTCATCGAATTGTGTGCGTTGTACGGATAAGCACTGTCCATATCCGTACAACATGGTTCCTTAAGCAAAATAAGCAAGTGCTTAGGGAAGTGGGAGCACCACAGAAAATTTTCATGGCAGAGTTTACCATGGACCATATAGTGCAGCTGAACCAGATCAATGCATGAAAAAAATTAAAGGTAATACTGGCGTATAAGAATCGCTTTTTTTTTTTCTTAAATGTATTAAACATTGCTCTGTGCAATTTTCGTTTACATTATGAATTGCATAATGTATTAAACAAAACACAGTATATGGGGGCACCAACTTTTTTTTGGAGTGTTTAGGGCCTCAACAGAGCCTCTTGACTCGGCCCTGACTACACCACAGTAGAAAAGTCCACTCTTAGTGTGCCACGTGTCTTAAGCAAGCTTCAGAATATTTTAACAGAATAAATTATTAACTAACCATATAAACAACTTAAATGTTTACCGCTTTCGATAATTTCCTTCTGGTCTTGTGGAGAAACAAAAATGGGCGTTTTCCTCTGGTTATTGTTGACCAACTCATTATACTGTTCTTCTTCATCAAGGTCATGCTGGTCCTGGAACCCCCGTTGTTTAGACTGATTCGTGCCTTTCCGGCCCAATCCGGCGAGTGACGTCATCAGTTTTCCAGCTAGTGAACCTGGTCGTTTAGAATCCTGAACAGAACGAAAGAGGAACATTAACATTTGTAAGCATTATTAACAATTACTAAAATATACAATTCTTAATATCAAGCAAAACCTTTATAACATCTAAAACCAATCAAAAGGGGATTTTAAACATTATTTTAGCCAATGTATAAATCGTGCTAAATCACATTGCTCTTTGGCGACTGTTTACTGAATCCAAAAGCAGCTAAATGCAGTACCGGTAAACATAATTTGTATTCTGTGTGATAAAGAGACATATCAGCCTCCAGTCTGCTCCACTAGTGAAATCTATTCTTTAACAAGACAGTGTCCACGAATGACACTTTCACAGAAATAAATGGCTAAAATACCAATACATTTTTGGAAATGTGTAGACCGAGTGAAAATATTTGTTGAATCTGCGAAATTTGGAATCCATAGTGAAGAATCCATATTATTTTGCACTATCTCGTGTATCCTTTGGTCTCTGCGCGCATTCCTGCTACAGGTAAAGTACTGTTGCTGCTCTTTGACATCATTTAAATATGTACGCTTTTGTCTTTCTCTGTATTCCGGAAAATGCCCCAAAAAAGCATATACATGTAGTATACAGTACGCCACATTTAAATTGTTATTTCCATCTGTGCAATGTTGTGGTTGATACTTCCACGCTGTCACTATTCAGACGAACCGCACTTAGTTCAAGTCGCAACAGTTTCACAAATTTATAACTTTCACAGATCGACCAATTGCTTGCAATTCATCCACAGCCCTGCTCATCTGCAAAAAGAACTGATTTTGGTTTTTTGTACACATTTCTGCGGAAATACCTTGAATAATTCGTTCGCCCATGCAAATAAGTCCTTAAAACGTCAGGCGTACACTTATTTCACTTCTCTGGCACGCATCGAACAGGTAAGAGCTGCTGCCAGGCTACGACTGAATGGTCACTCCGTCCACTAGACATCACGATATCACTGCCGAGCTTACTGCGGTACTGAAGTGAATACTTAGTACGTCTGTGGGCGTGATTTCAATATAATGCCTTCTGGGAAGTGTCGATCGAATATAATCACACTTTACGAAAAAAACCCAGAATGACTATTTGCGTCACGTGGTGGAATTATGAGGTTCTGTTAGCACGGCTGTTATTATTATTAATTATTATTTTTTAAACATTTCAGGTCCAGGGTCAGGATTAGGTTCATCTAATTGACCACGATAACTTTTCCAGAAACGCCACAGATGTTGGTTTAGAAAATCTTATTGTGAACATTTTAATTACCTTGCCCAAAATAAGTCATAAAATTAATTACGATATTAATTTAATGATATTTATTATTTGCCTGTCTTAAATGAAAATATTTCTTACAAACTTTACTTTCGTGAACTTTTTAAAAGGCCTCCATCATAGGCTTGTAGTAGTTCGTAGTTCTAATAATAATAATAATAATAATAATATAATAATGATATTAGTAATAATAAAGACAATAACACGAACAACTGCGGTTCCATGTTGACTGCTGAACTTGTACGCATGTGTTTGCGTCTCCTTGTTCAATGCATTATTATAGGGTTAATGTTATCTTTCTACGGATTTTCAGTCAATCAACGTGAGTGTACTTAACACAATACACACACAGAGTGAGAGAGAGAGGGAGAGAGAGAGAGAGAGAGAGAGAGGGAGAGAGAGAGAGAGAGAGAGCGAGATGGAGAAAGAGGGAGGGGGAGAGAGAAAATCACTGGTTGAGAACAGGTGAAAAGTGATTTGACACGACTTCTCTACTGATTAAATTCATCCCAATCGCCAAAGGCATCGATAAATATGGCACTACTAAAGCTCCCCAGCTCACCATTGCCCAGTCATTGCCCTCGCCACGTGATGCCATCCTCCCACGTGTAACTTTGCCTTAACAAAATATTATTCTGCCAATTTTCTAGTAAACACAATTGAAATGGAACCGTATGCCTATTTCTGTTCAAAAATGTATTCAGAATTAATTTAATGCCACGCATTTACTCAAAATAAAACGACATTTAGGTGGTTAATCACCAATTAACTGCTATTTGCAAGTCTTCCAAACTATCTTTTAATATTCTTAGCGGCCTCGATTCAGTTGACGCAAGAACGTAATTTTGAAATAAACAGAGCAGCAGTTTTTACATAATGAAATGCACCAATCAAATCCTTCCTCCATCGGAAGACAAAATGTAACCTGTTTGCTCCAGCCACTATCAAACATCGTTCACATTTCCATCAATTTTGATTAAATTTGATTTTGAATTTCGACCCAGTAAGTTATAGAACACGCTAACACTATCTTTATGCAATGAAGATAAATTATTTTCCATCTTTGTTGGCAATTAGGAAAATTAGAACAGTTTAAAACACGCATTGGACAACTTCAGGACATGAGGACTCTGTAATTACCTTGGGACATTGATTTGAATGAACTTTTTTTTTTTTTTTTACACATTGCACCATTGTTATTCAGTAATATTTATCCTTCTTTGAAGATCTGGCTTTAAAATGATGGTGTCTTTTGCCCAGTGACAGTCAAAACAAGAAAAGATCCCATCTAGACTAAGGCATTCTTGCTACAATTTCAAAATTGCCTGGTTTTCCTTCTTGATAAACTCAACACTGCTCATAAATCTCTCATTTTCTGTATTCTCCAAGCTTCTCTCTCTATTGAGATTCCATAATTAAACAATTTTTATGGTTTATGGCGCACTGAATCAGGTCCCGTTTGTCTCGGCTTTAGTGTGAAACGTGGACTACGGGGTTAAACGGGATCTAGCGCATTAGAGAGGCCCAAAAATCTGTGTCTCACTAATTAGGGTGAGTCAACCATGTCTTGAGTCAGCCTTATGTTTAAATTGGATATACATTTTAAAATAAAATCTGGAAAGGCAGGTCAGCAGACTGGAAAAGGATCAGAATGAACTTAAGCACACTGGAAGATTAAAAATTTACTATAAGTCACGACTTGGACAGATAGCAAAATTATTGTACAAGTTTGCCTTGCGCACTCGCTACAGAGTGCAACTCAAACCAAGTTAGTGAGGTGGATTTTTCTTGTTCTTTTCTCTATGGCTAGAGCTTAGTAAGACTCGACGTTTGAACGACTGTCACGCTATGAAATCCTCCCCAAGGAGTCTGGCCTATGTAAAGGAAGTAAATGAGGCCAACAGACACTGACGGTGTTGGTTAATGTAAACTTTAACTGTAGCAGAGAGAGAAAGAGAGAGAGAGAGAACGAATGGAAGAGAGAGAGAGAGGGAAAGAGAGAGACAGACAGACAGACAGACAGACAGACACAGAGTGAGAGAAAGAGAGAGAAGGAGAGATAGAAAAAGAGAGAGAAAGAGAAAGAGAGATAGAAGGAGAGAGAGAGAACGGGTGAGAGGGAGATAGAGAGAGAGAGAGAGAGAGAGAGAGAGAGAGAACGAGAGAGAGACAGACAGACAGACAGACAGAGAGAGAGAGAGAGAGAGAGAGAGAGAAAGAGAGAGACTCCACCTGAAAGAAATTCCCTAGACTTTTGGAAATCCTCATGGGCAAGCTGGTCCGTCCCTCCTTTCGACGATCTCGTTTGCTTGACGTCATTGCAGTATCATGTTTGTGACTGGGGTCAGACAACGTCGTATGTGAATATCCTTCCTCACTTTTCTGTGGAATAATCCCCTGGGACACACTTCTCTGAGTGAGACCTTCGTTCTCTCCATAGTCTATGGTAAGTTGAGCCTGGAGACGCAGATACATAACATTGATGGGGTGGCCATTTCACAAACTGATGGGGTGGCCATTTCACAAACTGATGGGGTGGCCATTTCACAAACTGATGGGGTGGCCATTTCACAAACTGATGGGGTGGCCATTTCACAAACTGATGGGCTGGCCATTTCACAAACTGATGGGCTGGCCATTTCACAAACTGATGGGGTGGCCATTTCACAAACTGATGGCGTGGCCATTTCACAAACTGATGGGTGGCCATTTCACAAACTGATGGGTGGCCATTTCACAAACTGATGGGGTGGCCATTTCACAAACTGATGGGGTGGCCATTTCACAAACTGATGGGGTGGCCATTTCCAAACTGATGTGGTGGCCATTTCACAAACTGATGGGGTGGCCATTTCACAAACTGATGGGGTGGCCATTTCACAAACTGATGGGGTGGCCATTTCACAAACTGATGGGGTGGCCATTTCACAAACTGATGGGGTGGCCATTTCACAAACTGATGGGGTGGCCATTTCACAAACTGATGGGGTGGCCATTTCACAAACTGATGGGGTGGCCATTTCACAAACTGATGGGTGGCCATTTCACAAACTAAAAATGAATTCCAAACTGCATAATAAAAGAAATGAGGATAATTATGTCATAATCTGATTCTGAAGGATCTGTTCTACTCTATACAGCTAAAAATAAGAAAAAAAAAATTAAAAACCAGAGTGACTACCGTCTTGTAATCGCGATGTTACTGACTTAGGAACAAACTTAACTATACAAACAGAATGCACAAATTACACAAACAAACAATATCAAAATAATCGTAACAACAACAGACAAGACACCAAAACGTAATTCTGTTACATTTAAGATATTCATAATTGAGTTTGAGTTTAACGGCGTGTTGACATCATAAAGACCACTTCAGGTTTTTAAATTTTTGTTGTGTGTGTGTCTGTATTTTACTGTAGCGATTCTCAGAGTTTTGATCAATTAAAATTTCACCAATGCAAATCTACCAGGAAAAGCCCATTTAAAACACTTTTATCAAAAATAGGTGCAATTTTGAGATGTATTGGTCAACACGCTGAACAGTTTTTATTTCAACCTGTTGATTTCAGACTCCTTCAAGAAAAACAAAATGCGCTGCCGATCCACGTCAGAAACTTTGTCTTTTATGGACCTATTGGGTTTGCCGAGACAGATATCCTACCTGTGGTTCTACACCCGAAGAGGAGAAATCTGAGCCCATGGACAGAGAAAAGCTCGGAGCTCTGACAAGATCGTCATCCTCTCCACCAGCATTGGATCCGGATGTCGAGAGAAGTGGTTGTCTTGGCCAGTATAGGGAATCCCCAGGACTTTTGAATACCTGCTGAGATGCTGATTTGACTGGGCTGGGCATTGAGAGTAAGGAATAAGACACAATGGGACTTGCTGCTGTTGTTGTTGATGATGTTGTTGTCTGTGTGGATGTTGGTGATGAAAGGGGTTCTTCTGCATTAGACACATCCTTTTCAGTAATTGTAGCAGGACTTACTGCCTCTGCCGAAGTGCCACTGCTATTGTCAACTGCACTGTCTGTGTTCCCTGCAGCTCTGGAGCCAGTTTCCCGAGAAGTCGACGTCGAATTTTGTACACAGTCGCCACTGGAATTGTCCTTGAACAACAACTTACCACTGTTGTTGTTAATATTTCTGCTGGAATCTTTCATACCATTCAGCCTGACTTTTGTGTTGTCATTCAGACTACCAAGGAAGTCTTTCCCAGTTCTGGAGTCACGAGAAAACTCTGCATTCGGAACTAGGTTTGCCACTGGATTTGTCGTTGACGTTTTTTCAAGTTTCTCCGCTACCACACGGCTTGTGTTTTCCAAGGGGAAGACAACGCAAGATCCATCGTTCCCAGAGTTCACGATATGTGAAGACATCACGCAATCATTTGCATCGACGATGTCATCGATAAAGTTTAACTCGTCAATAATGGAGCTCTGGGGTATGTCATCCATTTCCGCAGGCAACTGGGACAAGGGGCGCATATTTTTTTTTTCTGTGGTAAACTGTAAAAGCTTTCACGATAACATGGAGATAATAATGGAGTCAACCACAACAATTATTGACACTTCTCCGCGATTGAGTCTGGCAGGACTCCAATTACTGACACTTCTCCTCGACTGAAGCTGGCAGAGATCTCTCAGAGATACTTCGGTTTCACGGCCAATTAGCAATGTCCTGAGGAATATAAAATGGATGATGATTATAATACAGGGTGATAATTGCAGTCTGTCTGAGCATTTAAAAGAATTTATCGATTTCGATACTACTGTACGGGGAAAAAGAGCTGTCCAATTCAAAGGTGTAGGCAAGTTGCCACAAAGCATCTGCCTACGATGTTCAACAAACTATAATGCAATCTAGCGTAGTGTCTGAGCATTGGATGATACTTTCAAATTAACCTGGATTGAGCATTGAGAAAACAATCTCACCACAGTACATTCAGCTCAAACGCTATCGTAACCAAATACGTGTAAATGTGGAAAATTATGGACCACTGATTTGGCTCTTAATGAATCATTAGTTATAAAACATAAATTAGTCACATGGCCGCATTAACGTCCACTCACTGTCCCGCATTTTGAATTAAAATGCCATAAAAAAAACAACAACAACAGGTGAGCAAATATTAATGTCACTTGTGATTAGTCTGAGAAATACAGGACAGAACTTCATGTACTTTAAAGAGAGAGTGCACTTTAAAAAAAAAAAAAAAAGGAGGACATTTTAATATAGAAATGGCCAGTTTCTTTGTCTCTCTCATTTAATAAAAACCGAATTTTGAGCAACAGCTACAAATGTAGGACCCTAAATAGCTATTCCTTATTGACCTATATTTTCGGACGTCTGAACTGGAACGTACTCTGAAAATGTTATTTTTTCATTCCAACTTAAGATCATTAATTTTAATTATCCCCCCCCCCCCGTTCCTCCTCCCCTAAATAAGACCCTTTGCTTTTAATATTATAAGACCTGGGCTGAAAGAATTTATGAGAATCTGTGAGATTACCACAGCAAGTGGCAGGGGTATTACTATTTACACTTGCAAAGGGCTGACTTTGACTTAACATGCCTTATGTGTAGATTTTGAAACATCCATTGCCACTTTGCGACAACGTAAACTGCTTCAGAGGTAAACACAAAGTCGATGTGGGTTGTCTGTGAAGTGTGCAATTTGAAACCCGAGTTAAAACAGCTAGTTAAGCTCAGGTAGCCTTTGTTTTATAAACATAATTGACATCACACTAAACAGTAGGCTATATTCGCTATTGACATCAACTGGATTCTGTAGCGATGGAATATCGCTAAGCATTGATCAATATTCAGTAGAACAAACAAACATATCGTGTACAAAATAATCTATTTATCCGAAGCAATTTCAAAGGTTGAGACTTAAAATTTGCAATGTACCAGATGCATGACTAGAATAAAGATCTCAAAAATGGTGAATGAGGATTGAGTGCAATCATTTTAGCTGTTTGAAGTGGCAGCTCAGCGATTGTCCGATAGGATCATAAACATGTAATAAGATCAGAGTGTGGTCAATACTGAGATGCTCTCCTTGTTAGGGGATCGTCGAGAGGGTTAATGGTGAACGTTGAGATGCAGTGAGATACAAGATGCTTGGTTAAGATACTCATCTCAATAACGTTAAATGAGGATTAAGTATACTATTTCTAGTTGCCTGAAGTGGCATCTCAGCGATCGTTACATTACGTACTTGTGAGCAGATGGAGAAGATAACCAACATTGAAATGCTTTCCGTAAGCATACTGTGCGTAGGTAATATGCTTTTTCAATTGAAATTCTTCATATGACTCTAATCTCTAAAGGTACATTTAAGAACTTCCAGGGTAGTAATTCTATTTATCCCGCATTTTTTCTGAGCGGTTAAAATTAAAGATTCATCAACAACTGCTTGTTCACGGAAAAATCACCGCATACACCAATTTAAGTCAAATTAACTTTTCCACATCATTTTTTATAGAAGGAAATGATTTATCATGTATCTTTCTATCTGGATTATAATTTTGTACAGTGAATAGTTTCTTTTGGACATCACAAAATAAAACACGACCTTAGTTTTTAGTTTATTACACCTCCATTTCCTGAAAAAATTGGAGATCTTTTAGTACGTAGAAGAGACATTATATATAACAAATGCATACTTTGACACTTGCTTAAATAAAAAAAAAAAAGGAACGTTGTGTCACTTATCAAGCTGTTTTACAGTTCCAATTTATTCTAACTCCGTATCATAATACTAAAGCCGTAAACGTTTAATGGCGAATTTCTCAGCTGTGAAGAAAAGTTGCGTTGGCACAAAAGAGAACTAAAGTCGCCAAAAATTGAATAAGGAATGAAAGGAAGCGCATAGGTTGTTGTTACTTTTTCGTCTCAAGTATACTTTTGTTTTGAGCTAATACTGCCTTTTCTCATAGAAGGGGAAGTCAGCATATATCTCCGGAGCAACAGCTGTGTAACAGCTGAGGTTGTTCTAGCACGTTATAGTAGGGGGGAGTTAGTTGATCTAACTACAACCCTTTAGAAAACGAAACTATTACAGCTGTAAAAAAAATAAATAAACACGAGATCCGACAATAGATTAAATAATACTAAAGTTTAATAACTGTATAGTGAACAATAAGTTACTAGGAAGACACCAGCGAAACTAAATATCTACGCCACACAAAAGGAAACTCACTTACTCACCGACCAACCACTCACACAGGTCTATATATATAAACATTCCTACAGAAAGTTCCCGAAATAAACGTTACCTTTGCCCTCGCACAAACTAACCAATCACGCATCAATACGTCATCAGGTTACATCACTCAAGGCCAAATCTGGCGTAAACATCCTTATCCACAGTGTTATCGAATGTTCGGGAACATCCTAATATTTACTGAACGAGTCAAAACACCTGACAACAAGCGAGCGAGGAAAAAAACTACTCACTAGAAAAGAAGGTCAGGTCACGGAGTACAGTACACTCTGGCGGTCGTCAACAATAAAATGAAAGAAGAAATGAACACATGCTCACCAGTGTAACACGAAAACGGGGGAGGGCAAGGGATAGCTTGCACATGCTACACAACTCCCCAATTTAAGTTGAATATTTTTCAACTCCAAAACATTATTCAGCGTCTGCAATATCTTGAAATAACAATCTTACAGTACTCCCAATCTCACAAAGGTAGTTGCTAATTCTATTACAATTATTAACAATTTCAGTGCCTTCCCAAATTTCATCGCAATTACAATACAATGCAATATCCTTTGCATCACTAATACCATAACTAATACAATACCGTCATTGCTTCCCAATAGTAGACAGTAGGCCTACTAGTCAAAATAACACAACGCCACCACTGTGGTGAAACAATGGTCAATGATATTATTACAAATCATATAAGGTGAAACGATGGCCCATCGTTTACACAATGCTTCGTGCACGAATCATAGCATATAACTTGTTGTACATAACATGGTTATCTCCAAAATGTATAACTCATACGTACAATGGCCAAAAATACCAATACATACCGACCACTGATCAGGGTCTATCTTCATCATATTAGGTCAAAACAAGTTACAACAATGCAATATAACACAAACACTGCTTGCTCGCAGTCCCCATTTGGGTTACATTTTCCAAAAATTACACCAAGTTCCATTGGTAACTAATATGACATAGCATAAAATCAAAATGTGACTAACACATCATGACTCTCTATCAGCCATCAATTCAATATTCAGTCACAGATGAACTACGTCCCCAATTACAGTACAATACTGCCGTCCTAGAAATTCATCTAGTAGGCAAAAGTATGGGTTACAATGCATTTCACTGATAGTGTACTACTTTAAAATACCCTGCTCAGGAAATCGGCACAGACATTTTCTCTGCCTTTTACGTAGTGAATCCTGAATCGATAAGACTGTAAAAATAAACTCCATCGTAATAACTTTGGACTGTCAAACTTGGCAGAGTTCAAAAACTCTAATGACCGATGGTCAGTTTGGAGCACAAACTCCTTTCCATACAAATACAAAGTAAACTTTTTTACAGCCCAAACAATAGCTAAACATTCGCGCTCTGAGACCGAATATTTTGTCTCACGAGGCAATAGCTTACGACTAGCATATGCCACAGGGTACAACTTTCCCTCGTGTTCCTGCATAAGACTAGCGCCTAATCCGCGATCTGATGCATCAGTTGCTAAGACAAACTCTTTGGAAAAATCTGGCAAACATAACACGGGTTTGGAGATAATGACATTCTTCAAAGAGGTGTACGCTTTCTCCTGCGTTTCATCCCACTGAACTATATTGGGCTGACCCTTTCTAAGTAAATCAGACAATGGTGATGCAATCGCTGAAAAGTTAGGAATAAATTCATGGTAATATCCCACTAATCCTAAGAATGCTTTCACTTCCTTCTTAGTGGTGGGTCTGGGTGCGTCTCGTACCTTACATACATTCTCTTCTAACAGGCCAATCATACCTTCTCCCACTAAGTGTCCAACAAAGTCTACTTCAGACGTTCCAATCAGACACTTCGATGGTCTTGCAGTTAATCCAGCTTGGTCCATCCTCTGCAGTAAGTCCTTGAGAGTCTTCACATGCTCGTCGAATGTCTCTGTATGAATCAGCAGGTCGTCCACATATGCTGTCACATTGTTCATTCCACGGATCAATGGCTTTACGATCCTGTTCAGCGTGGCTCCTGAGTTCATCATCCCAAAAGGCATCCGAATGAATTCATAGTGCTCGCCCATGGTGACGAACGCCGTCTTGGGAATGTCTTGCTCTTGAACTTTCACTTGCCAGTATCCCTTGCTCAGGTCAATCCGAGAGAATAATTTTCCTCTCGAGAGACTCTGAAACACTTCTAATGGCGCTGCTGTCGGATGAGGGTCGAATATTGTGATCTTGTTTAACCTCCTGTAGTCGATGCAGACTCGGTTGGATCCGTCCTTCTTCTTGACGACAACAATAGGTGAAGCATAAGCTGACGAGCTCCTTCGAATGATGCCCAGCCGTTCCATGGTGGTAAGCTCCTCCTTCAAGGAGTCGCGCATAGCGTAGGGCACCGGGTATGGTCGTTGACGAACTGGTACTTCTGTCGTAAGGTCGATGCGATGTTCACCCAACTGGCAGCATCCAGGGAGATTGGTGAAGACGTGTTGGTAATCCTTCACCACATCGCAGAGTTCTTGACGTTGTTCCGACGTCAGTTGCGTTCCATACTGGACATCTCTGTAGCCTTCATTCTGGTTCCAGCTTCCTAGGTCGGCAAGGTCCTCCGTCGTTCCACCGTTGTCGCCTTCCAGGTCGCAGTCCTCGATAATTGTCATGCCAGCTGACTCCACGGGTTGACTCTTGTCCATCATGTCGTCCTCTGCCAGTACAGTCTCAGCACTATCACGGCCGCCGTCCTTTATGGCGTTGACATGTCCAGGCGTGGTATCTCTCCTACTGTTGTCCATCCCACACATCTCGGTCACAATAGGTCTCGGTTCCATTGCCACTGCTGCTGCTTTTGACGTCCTTGGAATGTATCTCTTGAGGAGGTTGGCGTGCAAGGTCTTTTCTTTTGCACCCATCTTGACTCTATAGTCGTTAACACCGACAACTGAGACTACCTTATATGGTCCCTTCCATTGGACTAGGAGCTTGTTAGTATTCGTCGGCAGTAGCACCAACACTTCATCTCCGGGGCGGGACTTCCTCTCTCGCGCCTTCCGGTCGTAGTAGGTCTTCTGTCTACCTTGAGCCTTGGAGAGTTCTTCCGTCGCTAACTTCCATGTGTCCTCCAGCCTCTCACGTAGTTCCATGACGTACTGGTAACTGGTCTTCGTTTCCGGCTCCTCTACGTCCTTGGTCCATAGTTGTCGTAAAATGTGCATTGGTCCTCTCACAGTTCTCCCATACAGCAACTCGAATGGGGCAAACTTGGTCGACTCTTGGGGAACTTCACGATATGCGAAGAGCAGCGGGTTGATGTATCTGTGCCACTGCTTGGGTTGCTCTGCGCACAGTCGTCTCAATGTTTTCTTCAGCGTGCCGTTGAATCGCTCCACCAACCCGTTGCACATAGGGTGGTAGACTGTAGTGGTCGACTGTCGAATTCCCAGTAGTCTATTCGTTTCCTTCATGACATCTGACATAAACTGGGTCCCTTGGTCCGACAAGATCTCTTCGGGCACACCCAAACGGCTGTAGATGTTCACTAAGGCTTCTGCTACCGTTTCTGCGTCGATCTTCTTCAAGGGTGTGGCTTCGGGGTAACGAGTAGCGTAGTCTATGTACACCAGGATATACCGATGTCCACCTTCACTTGGGGGGTCGATAGGTCCTACTAAGTCCACGGCCACTCGCCTAAATGGTACGTCCACTACTGGCATACTCTGCAGGTGCACCTTTGGGGTCGCTCCTTTGTTCACCGTCCTCTGGCATATGTCGCATGAGCGGCAATATCTCGCGACGTCACCTTCAATTCCAGGCCAATAAAAATTGCTCATAACTCTGTCTTTGGTTTTCTTCACGCCGAGGTGTCCTCCGACGATCGAGTCGTGGGCTACACTCAGTACATACTCTCTCAGTTTTTCGGGTAGTACCACTTGCCTTATAAACGCCGCCTGTCTCAGGTCCTTGTAGATCCGGTACAGTACTCCTCCATGTTTCTCAAAATGAACAGATTTATTGCCTCTATTAGTTGGGATCTTCTTCTGCTCTAACTTCCTAATGACTTCGTCTTCTTCTTGGAGTCGGATAAGTTCCTCTCTATCCACTCCCGCGTGCCGTTCTGCCCTCGGCACCTTCAGCGACGTAGACCGGTCCTTCCTCTTCTCCTGGGCCCTCGTGGTCACCGCTCCTACCATCACCTCAGTATCAGGGTCGTACGGATCCTTCGCTCCGTCCACGTTGCCGACTACTAGGTCGCAGATGGTCTCCGGGAGACACAGCGCCGTCACTTTGCCCGTCAGGTAAGGCGTCTTCACGTCGATAACGGCTTCCTCCGCCGCTAGCAAGGAGTTATCGATCCTCGCGATAAGTTTCTTCCCACCGGTGAGCTGTCCGTCGTCCACCAGTGCTCGCCGCACCACTACACCTTCACAGCCGGTATCTCTTAGGACATCTACCGCTCGATTTCCAATCAAGCCCTTCATCACTGGTAACTTCAGTTTCTCCACGGTCCTTCCGTCACTGCATCCTCCGCAAGTAACAGGCACCGCTAACTGTAGCTTCCCGTCCTTCATTACCGCTTGAACGTTGATGCTGGTGTCAGCCGTCGTCACATCTTGTCTTGACGACTCGTCCGCCGCTATAACTACGACCGCCGCCGCCTTGTTCGGCTTGCCTCGTCCCATATCCTTCTGGGCTGGACACATCCTCCGAACGTGGCCTGGCTTTCCACAAAGGTAACATTTCAACTCACCTTTGTCGTTTAACTTTGCACGACACTCCGTCGCCTTGTGTCCCGGCCTCTGGCACCTATGGCAGACCTGTGGGCTTCTGTCTCCGTTGGGCCTCTGTCGCACTGGCCGGCTCTGCAGTCTGGCGCTCCCGCTGAGCGTCCGGTTCCTCGCTACCAGGTACGCCTCCGCTGAATCTGCGATGTCCTGTAGCGTCTTTGGTTTCCTCTCCCTCACATGGGTTGCAAGGTCTGGTGGGCAGGCATCCATGAATTGCTCTCTGACGAACAGATCTCTCACTCCTTCGTAGGTCTCCTCCGTCTTCGACAGCTTTATCCACCTCTCTAGATAGGTCTTGATCCTGGTCAAAAACATTCCAACATCTTCTCCATCTTCAGGCTTACCTTGTCTGAACATGAGTCTGTATCCGTCCTCTGACAGGTTGTACCTCTTCTCCAACGCTTCCTTGACCTTGTCGTAGTCCTTGGCTTCGTCGATCGGTAGTCTGCAGAAGCACTCCAAAGCTCTCCCGGTCAGCAGGGCAGACAGTGATGTCGTCCAGGTGGATCTGGGCCATTCAGCTGTCTCAACAAACCTCTCAAACCGCAGCAACCAGCTATCCAGATCGTCCTTCTTGTCCTGAAATGCAGGTAGCTTGGGTCTCTTAGAACTGGCGTGGTCGTCGGTCTTCTGCGCTGAGTCGTTGCCTCCACATTGCTGGCGGATCTTCTCCATCTCCAACTCGTGGTTCATCTCCTTCTCCCGAGCCTGTCGTTCAGCCTCCTTCTCCCGAGCCTGTCGTTCAGCCTCCTTCTCCCGAGCCTGTCGTTCAGCCTCCTTCTCCTGTCGTTGAGCCTCCAGCTGTCTTTCTCTTTCCAGGCCTTCATGGAGGTAGTCCCGTCTCTCCTGCCCAGTGAGCTCCATAGCGTCCGCTTCCTGGCTAAGCCTTCCAATAACCTCCGACATGTTGTAGATAGCTTGTCGATGATATTCTACAATAAACTATGTAAATAAATCTAATAATTTAGATCTGGTCCGTTCGAATCTGGTCGGATCCCGGACGAGCCCCCAATATGTAACAGCTGAGGTTGTTCTAGCACGTTATAGTAGGGGGGAGTTAGTTGATCTAACTACAACCCTTTAGAAAACGAAACTATTACAGCTGTAAAAAAAAATAAATAAACACGAGATCCGACAATAGATTAAATAATACTAAAGTTTAATAACTGTATAGTGAACAATAAGTTACTAGGAAGACACCAGCGAAACTAAATATCTACGCCACACAAAAGGAAACTCACTTACTCCCCGACCAACCACTCACACAGGTCTATATATATAAACATTCCTACAGAAAGTTCCCGAAATAAACGTTACCTTTGCCCTCGCACAAACTAACCAATCACGCATCAATACGTCATCAGGTTACATCACTCAAGGCCAAATCTGGCGTAAACATCCTTATCCACAGTGTTATCGAATGTTCGGGAACATCCTAATATTTACTGAACGAGTCAAAACACCTGACAACAAGCGAGCGAGGAAAAAAACTACTCACTAGAAAAGAAGGTCAGGTCACGGAGTACAGTACACTCTGGCGGTCGTCAACAATAAAATGAAAGAAGAAATGAACACATGCTCACCAGTGTAACACGAAAACGGGGGAGGGCAAGGGATAGCTTGCAGATGCTACAAGCTGCGTCATAGACGAGTTAGCAGCTAAACGAATGGTATTTTCATAGTTTTGGGTCACGATCGTAATGTAAGCTCAATTATTTTTGTAATCTATGTGCGTGTGTTCTGACTTGACGTGAACAGAGTTTGCCTTACCCTTAATAATACTGTAACGGTCATTTACAGTTCATTCTGGGTCAGCTCAGTAAAATTAATGTTAGGTTTACTTTTAACTGCTGGCCACAAAATAGAGAAGTTTAATCATTCTTATGTAGAGGGCCGTATGGTAAACTATCGCATCTCGACTTTTTTTTTTCTTAAATTCAGATATTTGGCATCATCATCACCAATTGTCTTGTCTGGAGCAGGCATCGACGGTTGTGGTTCTCCATCCCACTCTTTCACTCCAGGCCCTCATGAATGTGTTGTTCATTTGTGTTGTTGGTTGCCCATGTATTCAGGCTATTTATGAATGTTGCATGTTGGCGTCCTCGACTTCTCTTCCCTTCGATTTTTCCTGTCACACTAAGTTGTTCCACCCTTCCTTTTCTATAAACATTCCCCATGAATTTCATCTGACGCCTCCTTATTGTCTTGATGTGTGATCTTTTCATGTTTGTCACTTCCAGCACTTCTAGGTTGGACTTCTTTTCTGCTCATGATATTTTCAGCATCCTCCTTATGAACCACATTTCTGTTGCTTCTATTTTTCCTTTAATATTTTGTTGATTATCCGGCACTCGCACCCATATATAGAAGAACTGACTAAATTTACGCCTTCAATAGTCTGAGTTTTGTATTCATTTTAATGTTTCTGTTTGTCATGATTGGGGCCAGCCTTTTAAAAATAACTTTGGCTGGGACTATTCGTCTTTGGACTTCTGATGTACATTTTCCATATTATATTATCATGTAACCGAGGTATTTGAACTTTTTGACTTGTTTGACTTGTTTCCCGTTACTTTGTAGATTGCATGGTGGGGCCTGTGCCTTTTTGGAGATAGACAATCATGCTCTCTGTTTTTGAGATATTTAGTGCCAGGCCTTTTTTTTTGTTGTGCTTACGTCGGCCACAACATTTGGCATACTTGTAGCATTTAGAATGACCCCGCTCTCTCCTGTTAGGCTGGTGGGCATACTGATTCAAGTCTCTTTTGTCTCGGTTTCAATTTTAATGTGAGATGTGGGCTGTGGAATTAAACGGGACCTTGATCTGGCAAGACAGAAACAAGTCTGCCTTACTAATTCAGAGAAAATATGAGGCGAACCAAGGTTGTAGTGCCTAGTTAATGCTCAGAAAAGCAAAGCGGGAGTGAAAGAAGGAAGAAAGAGAAATGATCAAGATGGGATTAGAACCCGCGACCTCTGCTACAGCATACGTCGCCTTGCCAAGAAGAAAACAGATCGCTTAACCGTTCAGCCATTGTTTGTATTGTCCAATGGCAGGCGTGTGAAAAGAAAGAATAGGGTGGGGAGGGGTGATCCAAAGGTAGGATCGAGCACCTAGTCTTCTAGGATAAGGACGGAAAATTCGGGGGGACAGTTTGCACGTTGCGAACGTTAAAAATACCTTGGCAGCTGGAAATCGAAAAGAACAGGCCGCTGCCCGGGCAAAATCCTAAAAGACGAATTTCTACCACAACAAGAAAAATAAAATAGGAAAAAATGAGGTGTAAATGCCAAGGCAGGGAACCTACTAAAATAAAGACCTAATCATGCAGTTTATCCCTTCTCCCTCGAGCTAGAATGTACCACTGCAGCAGCTAAAAGGCTAAGGTTTGTGGGAAAAATCTAATCAATGCTGTAAAATGGATTAGGTGGGAATGGCAGTGGCAATTCTAGATCCCTTCCTCCCCCAACCCTCAACAAGCCGCCCCCACCCCCACGTCAGACTATCAATGTACCCAGGGACTTGAGTTACAATTCTGAAAACCTTTGATTTGAGGTCTTTATTTTAGGAGGTTCGCTGCCCTTGGCATTTACACCTCACTTTACTTGTTTTATTATTTCTTGTTCTGGCGGGGGGGGGGGGGGGAGATGATATGGATAAATTTTAATCTATTAATTTCAATTTTGCCCGGGCAGCGGCCTTTCGGCCTGCTCTTTACGATTTCCAACTGCCAAGGTATCTTTAACGTGCGCAACGTGCACACGGGCCCTCCGAATTTTTTCGTCCTTATCCGAGAAGACTAGGTACTCGATCCTACCCCCCCAATAGGACCAGGGACTTGAAAATATGAGAAAAATCTGAAAACCTTTGATCTAATCTAAATATTATATACTAGCTAAAGTCCCCGGCCCTGCCAGGGATAAATCGGTTTGAATATTCAGTTCTGGGTGGTTATTACGGACCTGCTTCATCTTGCCTGTTCCTATTTGTTTATTTTATTTTTGTTTGTTTGTTTTTAAATAAGTGTTACTACTCTGCCTTTGTGAGTTGACACCCTGCGCATCCCGTACGATAGCATGATTTGCGCACGGGTTAGTGTGTTTGATAGTGAACACATCGCAGGAAGTGATAACGAAACCTTAAAATGGCGAACCACGACTCGAAATAGATCTATGATATCGAAACAATGAAAAATGAAACTTAGAAGCCTGAACATTTCATAATTTTTAATATAGTCCATGTTAATTTCGCATTCATAATATGCTGTTGTGCAAAGTTTGAAGCCTGAGTGTGATGCGGTTCCTTAAAAGACAAACCAACATCGTAATTTTATTATGCTGAATAGAAAATCCTTCCTAGCGCAAATACTATTGGTTTTTGACAGCGAACTAGACCAGAAAGTGTAATTAGTGTGATTACGATATTAGTAACGACTACGACTACTAAGAACTCGAGTACGACTACCGGAAGAGAGGGTAGGCGGGACGTTAGGACGGGCAGAGGCAGAGAGAGAAGGAGATAGTCAACAACGGGGGCCCCTAAATCTACATCACCAAAGATTCTGCACGAACGGCATCAACACCTGCATCTGTAAGTAGAACCTACAGCACAAGCTATTTCGGCGTCGGGATTTTCGGATCGAGATCGACCACGTAGACATGGCTGCAACCTGGCCAACGGCCAAAGTGTCAGACATGGTGAAGGTGTTTAGCGGCGAGGGGGATGTGGGTGCGTGGATCCAAAAGGTGGAACTGGTAGCCAAATTGACAAAAGTAAAAGATGTAGCATCTTTTCTCCCGTTATACTTGGAGGGGAGTGCCCTGGCTGTATACTTGGAATTAGATGAAACGGAAAAAGCAGATGAAGCAGTGATCAAGCAGAGATTGGTTGAAGCATTCTCTGATAATAAATTCGTGGCGTACAGCAAGTTGAAGGCAGCCCGATGGACCGGGGAACCGGTAGATGTGTTTGCAAATGGTTTAAGGAGATTAGCAAGACAAAGTGGTTTTGTGAAGGATGGGTTGGAGGAGATAGTCAAACTGGCGTTTGTAACAGGCTTCCCGGATGAGATTTGCTGCGAACTACAACAAGTTTCTGGAATTGACAGGATGCAGGTTAGTGATGTGATGGGAAGGGCAAGAGTGTTATCGACCAGGTCCAGATCTAGACCCGTCTTGGACTCTGGAACCCGCGGAGTGGTAGCAACCGGAGTGGGAATGAAAAACAGAGAGGGCGGTAGGAAGGCTGCCAACGTAAAGTGCTTCAATTGTAATGGGCCACATTTTGTCAAAGACTGCCCAGAGCGGAAGACAATCGTGTGCTATAGGTGTAATGAGGAAGGTCATACTGCTCGGTGGTGTACTTCTACTGGAAGCCAGTTTGCTAGATCTATGCCTCGCCAAGGAAAGCCTGCTTACAGACATAGAGATGATCAAGACGATGGTGGTCCTCGTTCAAACATGTGTGCAGGAGTCGAGGGATCCTCATCTTGTGAAGTGAGTTCGACAGGACTACATAAGGTTCCACTGATAGAAGCGATGGTTGACGGCACGGTGGTTCAGGCAATGGTAGACACTGGGTGTACAATGAGCCTGGTTAGTAGCAGTGTAGTGACCCGATGGACAGGGGAGAGTACAATGGTGGCCTTTGATGGACATAATGTTAAATGTAAGGGAGTCGCTGATGTGTTGTTGACTGTTGGGGAGGCCCGGTTGAGAGCAACGGTTACAGTGGTAGATAGAATTGTGGGTGGTGTTGACGCGGTGCTAGGCATGGATATCATTCAACAATTGGGTGGAGTTTTTATTCACGGAGATAGAGTTCAGTTTGGGAATCTGAGTTGTTCTGTTCAGTGCAGGAGGCTAAGTTTTCAGGAGGCTGAGCATGCAGCGGCTAGTGGTTGTCATGACCGCATTATTGATAAGGACTTTGAGGCGTGGTTTGATGGCAAACAGTGGACTGTTAAATATTTTTGGAAGGACAGAGAACCTTGTTTGACTAACAAGGTGGCGCAGTACGACCATGGAATGAAGGGAGCTACACAAGAGAGGCGTTTGATTGTGAAGTTCAAAGATGGATCGATGAGGGAGTACTGATGCCGTGGGATGGCCATGTTGACGGAGTTATCTCCCTTCTACAGGGCGGCGTATAGAGCATCTGGTAATGGTATAGTGGAACGGAACCATCGAACTATCAAAGCGATTTCAGAAAGAAGTCAGATGTCTCCAATGAAGGCTAGTTTTTGGTACAATTCATCACCTCGAAATGGGCAGAAGGAGGACACAGTTCCACAGAAATCTGTGTTTTTCTATCAGTGGAGGCATCCAGATGTCGTACCACGATCAGGTGGACAGGATGAACAGTCGACACTGAAAATGGGGGATGAAGTTTGGGTGAAGCCAGCTTCCGGTAGATGTACTGTGCAGTGGGGAAAGGGCGCAGTTTCAAGAATTAATTCCAGGAATAATGTTGAGGTGGACGGTGTGCCAAGACACATACTCGATGTCAGACCAGTGGTCAGCTCACGTCGGATGGAAGATGGGCCTGTGGAGGAGCAGGATACTGTGTTGGATGATGCTGAGTATCGCTACCCCCGTCGACAAAGGAGAGCTCCGGCGTGGGTGCACGATTATGAGATGTGATCGTTGCGGTGGAGGATGATGATATAAATGGATATGTAGTGACTGTGAGGGACATAAGTGATTAATTTTCTACTAGTTTAACTTTCGTTCTATTCATGGACAGTTTTGGTTTATTATATGTGGGCAGTGTTTGGTGGAGAGGTTGTTTTTGTGATCTTGAGATCAGGAAGGAATGTGATTACGATATTAGTAACTCGACTACGACTACTAAGAACTCGAGTACGACTACCGGAAGAGAGGGTAGGCGGGACGTTAGGACGGGCAGAGGCAGAGAGAGAAGGAGATAGTCAACAACGGGGGCCCCTAAATCTACATCACCAAAGATTCTGCACGAACGGCATCAACACCCGCATCTGTAAGTAGAACCTACAGCACAATTAGATCACGTCGATCTGTTTATGTACGTTCGCAATCTCCTGAAGATTGCATATTAATATGATTACGTTGCTTTGAGTAGTATTAGCCCATTAGATGAGCAATATGTCATGGTATTCTGGTCGTATACGCAGCTTTGCTTATTTTAGACATGATGCAAGGCAAAAATGGCGCACTCACACTGAAAATGTGAATAATTCGAATAGCTGAGAGTACATGCAGACAGACATTGTGGATAATGACAAACAAAGGGGATAGAATAGAGTAGGGTAGGATAGCTAGATAGATAGATAGATAGATAGATAGATAGATAGATAAGATAGATAAGATAGATAAGATAGATAAGATAGATAGATAGATAGATAGATAGCTAGATAGATAGATAGATAGATAGAAGAACAAACAGGAAGCTGCCACACTTCTGTCGTAAGTTCATATCTACTGCCTCATTTCTGTTTATCATCAAAACACTGCCACCTCCACGTACGCTTCAACCGGATATGTCACTGATCATATCATGTATACATTAACATGGAAAGCCCCTTGGGTTATCACCAGGAACATAATAAACATGGGCTATTCATGAGAAACATCATAAACAATGGTGCAATCACGAGACACATGCTTGTTTCATTATGTAAATGTAACTTGGTTAATCATAGTTACAGGCCTAACCCTGACAATGCATTATTTCAGCTGGTTTTGATTTTATCGTTTCCATAGTACTGAAAGTATAGTTTAATGACTACAAATGTTCTTTTTTAAAAAGCTAACATTTTCCTAACGGATTTACATGGAACAGTCCAAAAATATTTTGGCCAAATGGCCAAATGGGATATATCATCAGAAGAGAAACACCAATGAATACAAATGTGTTCTTTATTTTTTTAATAGGCTAACATTTCCCATGCGGATTTAAATGGAAGGGTCTAAAATCTTGTCGGAAAGGAAGAGAAACATTTTAATAAAATAAGATAAGATAAGATAAGATAAATTTTATTCGTCCTTGTACAAGGAAATTTGTTTTGATCATTGAATACATAACAATACAGTTACAGAAGCAGAAAGTATGATACATAGCGCGCACACACACACTGATAAATTAACTAAATTAACAAAATTAACAGTGCACACAATATGCTTCCCTAACTAAAACACATTGACCTGACACGCAGGACATAATTCAACTGTGCACAGATTACGATCAAGATGACGACATTATTGTAACATCCTAGTTGATGATGGAATAAACGATTTAAAGTAGCGCTCAGTTTTAGTTTTCTTTGACAACAGCCTTAAACTTCTTACAGATCTTATATATTCCTTGTTCAGGGGATGTTGGGGGTCATTTATAATAATATTAGCTTTTTTAATACAAGCACCAGTGTACAGCTCATCAAAATAAGGCAGATCACAGATACAAATTTTGGATGCTTTTTTAATTAAATTATTGATCTTATTTTTATCTTTTTGTAAGATGTTTCCTCCCCAACAGACAACTCCATACATCAAAACGCTCTGAATAGCCATGGTGTAAAATATTTTCAGAATGCTTTTGCTAACTTTTAAAAAGCGGAGCTTTCTGAGGAAATACATGCGCTGGTTGGCTTTCTTGTATACATATGTTACATGCGCATGCCAGTTAAGCAATGATAGCAAATGTATACCAGTGGCAAGATACTGCGAGACTGATTTAATTGCCAATCCATAAAAACCAAAACAAAGAGGAAGTGGGATGAAGATTGATATCAATTTGCACTCAGTTCTACCGCTTCCACTGACGTGAGCCCTCCAGACAAAATCTGATTATCTGGAAATGTCAACTTGGAAAAGATGATGGCGGTGTAATTTAAGCACTCGCAAACGACACATGAAGGCCGCAGTTCTTCAGGGCGAGGATCCTCTCAGATAACATTTCATTTCAAATGAGACAAGTCGCGGCCTCAGTTCTTGTTTGTTGTATCTCTATTTTCTGAAAAACTGGAGAGCTTTCACTATGTAGGAGAGGTATGACAAGCGCGCACTTGGACTCTTGTTTAAAGTGCGTTGTGGAACTTACCAAACTATTTCACAGTTCCGATTTATTCTAACTTCTCATTATAATACTAAACCCACAAACGTTTAATGTTGAGTTTCTCAGTTGTGCAAAAGGCCAAACAAATAAGAACCAAAGTCGTCAGATTACAGAGAAACCTATGGACCAGAAAGGAAGATACCGTTCTGAAATCTAATACCTAGTGGTATGTATAGTAGACCCACTGGCTACCCAAAGCTGCGGTTCAGGAATGTGTACAAGAGATTTAATGAACGCTGCTGATGTTGATGCCGAGTCTTGGGTGGGCCTTTGCTGATGACCATGCTAAGCGGAGACTCACCTTGCGCCAACATCTCAAAATGAGGCAAGAGAAAGTGATGAATGCAGCGGAGGACAAAAGGACATGCAGAAAAGAGTGCTAAAACCCCCAACAGACCTGAGGCCACCCTTAGATGCGACCAATGTAGTAGAGACTGTAAACCCTGAATTGGTCCGTTCAGCCACAAACGACGCTGCTTCAGCACAGCATGCAGTCCACAACTGTCGAATTGCAAAATGATCATGGTCACTCGTGAGCGGCGGATCCTCTCAATAGCGGCACACATGGTGTAGTAAAATATTAAATGCTTGATCTGTGAGGTGCACGTAAAGCTATCAGTGAGCATCTGGCATTGAATGCACCCAAAAACCGTTAAGTTTTATGTTAGGAGATTAATCTGAAACGGTGAATGCATTCATTCACAACTTGCCAGGCCCTCGGCAACACAATCATAACACATAGAGCGATGGAATTGCCTTAGGCACTGTTTTCACAATGCCATTAATGCGCGATTTCATAATCATAGCAAGGGAAGCTGAAGTATAGTAATCGACGCTGAATGGTGTAACCCAGTGCACTGGATGGAACGGCAACATCGAGATAGATAGATAGATAGATAGAAAGATCAAAGACGTGAATATCCAAACGATGACATTTATTGCCTTATTGTTGGAATATTTGTGGTGTTGTAACCTATTTAATGGGACGTTACACTTTGTGACAACACAGCCAAATGACAGCATATTGTGATCAACATTGTCTCTATTGTATTACACCGAAAGTTCAATTTCGTATCATGGGGCGCATTACTGACAGAAGAAGATGTTTGCCAAAATCTGAAGTCACCTTGAAGTGCTATTGTCGGAAAAACTATCTTTACACAGGCAAATTACACCAAAATTTTGGAAACCTTATGTAAAATTATTTAGTTGATCTGGCACTGAGAGTCTTTCCTCTTTCAAGGGGTTTTCTTCATTCTACTTTTTCACACGCCGACTTTTTTTCTCTTCTTTTCATCCTTCCTCTTGTCCCCTGATTTTGGTCCGTAGAAACCTAAGGTGTGTGTTTTTGTTTAGTCAGAAAATTGAAATAACACTGTACTACGAGCCATGGTGAATTTCTGAAGACCCTGAAGTCATTTCGTCTTCTGAATGACGAACCGGTGTATTGCCAAAAATAGCACATTCTGTTGTTGCTGTTTTATTTAGCACATTTGAAATCTACATGTCCGTAACGTATTATCCAGAAAAGGATTTGGCAAAATTTGAAGTTCTTTTTGCTTGTTGTTATAAAAACGCATTTGTCTTACTGGCGTATCTCTACCGTATCGGCCCCAGGCTATATGATGAACCAACGTATCATATTACAAACCAACACTTGGCTCTCCTGAGAGGCGTATCTCGTTCCGCATCAAGTTTCTCTGCCTATCGTGAGGAAAGCCATTATCTCGAAATTAGAATCTTTGGCGATACCCCGGTTAGTCATACAGCCGAGAATTTATTTAATATGTCGATGGTGGATAATTATGAGACGAAAGGTCTTAGTTATACATTCGATCCGCAAAAGCCCACCTTTTCAATGATACGTCCTTAAAAACCCTCAAAATACTTAATGTGAAGGTCTTACTTTCTCTTACTCGTGCGCTTAATGATTGTGGATTTAGCTCTTATCTGCCGTGTTAGGCAGAGGGTATTTTCTTTACTGCCACGTAGCCGTTATTTCCGAACAAAAGTTTAATTGGCGGGACATTAAGCTTATTTCACTAGAGTAAAAAGTGTTGTTGAACATGTTAATTAAATGTCAACACCAGCAGTATTGCCATGCTTCATTTACTTCACGGATATTGTGATGTAACACTCCCACCCCCCCCCCCCTATCCGCCCATCCCCGCCAACATTCTCTGGTACCATACTTTAATCCTTCGGATCGGACGCGCTTGAGCTCTGTTACACAACAGAATGGAATATATCGAGTAGAACATAGAAACGAATAGGATAGCATAGAATCCGTTCACTTTATTGATCCCAAAGGAAATTTACTCATGAGATGTGCGCAGAAAAAACAACAACACACAACACAATAACAATACCAATTTTTGCAATAGAATACATTGAAGCGAACGCAGGTGACCTAAAAAGCAAAATATCCCCCCCACCCGCCCCCCCCCCCCATTTTTTTGTTGTTTCATTCAGTACCTCTCATACATAGATTTTTCTCCATACACAAGCAACATCCATTTCTTGTTATATTTCCGAGTAGAGAGAGAGAGAGAGGGGAACTTAGACTGGGAAAAATGGTGTCTTTGCATGTCGACTTCTTCAACACTTAGCCTAAAAGCTCAGACACATTGGCTCCGGTTTCGTTTCGCTTTCGGTAGTTTTACCCAATGACGTTAGTCTAGTCTACCCGAAAAGCTGTGAAGATGCCAGAAACTCTCACTGCGGCTTTTAGAATGTATAGTGCTTCCGTTTTCGTCTTGCTTCGCTTTCGGCTCGGAAAAATGAAGTTGTGAGGGTTTTTGACATCTTTTCGGCATTTCGGCCAATCGTGACAATAGAATAGAGTTACCACCAGAAGCGACTAAAGACAAAAATACGTCATCAATTTTGACTACCCTGCGCCATATTGGATAAGCTCAATTGTTCGTAACTAGGCATCCACGCAACGATGTTTAAAGAAACATCAGAGAGTAGGCCTACGTATTTAGAGAGATATCTCACTTCTGCCAAATGAAGAGGATAAAAAGAATTGAAAGAGATTGTCTTCACCAAAGACAGTGTGCGTATCTGTTTACTGTGGTTTGTTAATATTTTTTGGGTTGATTGAAACTATTTAGAGCCGTTTGTAAGCTCTTACTCCCAGTGGAAATCTACGAACGGGTATTGTTTACCGCCGATCAAGTCAAGTGAAGTTGTACTTCATCCAAAATGGCGGTGTGTGTACTTTTAGTAGTCACGAAGAGTGGGTTTCTATCATTTCTGGTAGTTCCCTGTTCTGTGGTCGTGACTGAAGTCATTCGGCAAAACTACAGAAAATGATAACGGAACCGAAACCACTGTGTCAGAGCTCTCCGGCCTTTGGCACGCTATTCCGGATTCTTGAAGTTCTTCCTGCTGCTTGTTGTCTTTCATTTGTTCTAATTTTCAGCCAGTCATATCTGCCGTGCCTTCGTCAGCAGCAAAACAACAACAACAACAACAACAACAACAACAACAACAACACATTTTCTTTTACCACAGAGAAACAATTTCATTATCAAAACGATGATCTCGTGTGTTTTTCAATCTATTCTCCTTTTCATAAATAACTAATTATCCCTAATAACGTTTGTTTCTGTTACCACAGTCTGAACGGCCAGAAATCCATTAACTGTTTTTCGATCTCATTAAAACCCAGCAAAACGAACATGATCAGCACAGGGATTTCTCGACATTAGAAGGTAAATTAATGAACGTTGCCTAGCACTTCAAATGTCAGAGGTGAATGATCATAAATTTGTTATGTCTGTTATGTGCCCTGTAAGGGCGAAACGCCAGAGTCATTTTACAGAAAACGGATTTATGTTTCATTATTTCACTTTCACTCCAAAAACATGAAAAGGCAGCTAAAGTCCTATCTAAAAGTAACGATGAACCACATGAACATCATAACTTTCCGGTCTCGCCCCGAAAAAGGTTAAATAAAAAACAATTTTGACTTTGAGTTCATTGTCCTGAGTTTGCCAGAGCTATTGATTCAGCAACTTTGACCCACAATTCCTGTTTCCGGTTCGCTGCTTCCTTATCAGTTTGTACTGCTCCACACGAGATTATTCTGTCAGTGAAGGATTGATCGACGGTGCAAAAAGATCTGATGCGCATCAGGCGAAATCAGGCCCGTCAGGAATTGAGAAGTATTCAAAGTACTTCATTTCCCCATCACTTCCTTTTATTTTTATTGTGTAATTAACCTTTCCAGAAATCTGATAGATATTTTAGCCGGAACACAACGGAACTCAACATGTTTATCTTTATTAGACAAGACCAAGATATTCTGGTTAAATATGACGAGACAGTGTCTTCTTCGCGCCTTAAAAACAACAGCAGCAACAACAAAAAATGCGCAGTTTGCTCGCTGACTGTGGCCCATGGCCCATTGTGTTAAAAAAGTGCTTGGTGTAATGATAAATTAACAGTATTAACACCACGGTTTTGCTACAGGCTATGAAAAACAAAACAAAAACTGGCAGAGTTTTGTTTCCCTAAATGACTGAAGTTAAAAAGTATAAAATAATCTACTTCAACCAAGGCCTACAGCGTCAGCATTTTCTTCATCTTGACTTTGGTAAAATTCGTAACTGATGTTAAATGGGCGTGGCATGTTTCCTTAAAATTCGGCCCTGCGCACACTGGCTGATTTTGATCTGCCCGTCTAGTTCGATGGTGATGTGACGATCTATAGTTTCAATAAGATCTCGCTCACTACCCAACCAGTTTCTTTTTCATTGAAGCTCAATGTAATGACGTCACCCACCAAACAGATGGCCGGCCAAAATCGGCTGGTGTGTGCCAGGTCTAACAGAACACTGAAACAAAATGTGCCTCAGACAAAATGACGGGCATAAAATTTGAAGACTGAGGTAGCGTGTGTGCCTTAAGTGGGATCACCATCTGGCACAGCTTAATTAGCAAGAAACACCTTTGGAAGGTAAGGGAGTGACTATTACTTATTAGGGTGAGTGAGTCACATCCATGCACAGCAGATGGTGCTACACTCATTAATTTTTGTTGTCATAAAACTATGCATATTAATGATTGAATGATAAAAATGTCGTTCCGATATATCATTTCCATAATCAAAATTGAAACAAACAAGCAGAGCTCTAGTTTTCGTTGGTTTCCATGACAGAGTCACGAACAGGTGGAAGACTTCCGGCTACGCCCTATGAGGGGAGAGATGACATAACATGTTTTGTAATTAGAATTTGACGCCCATCAATGATACTTTAGACAGCTTTGGGGTGAAATTCTTTATATTTTACAGCCATGCCCCCTCCCCTTCCGGTAAAACGGCTGAGGAAAAGCAACTAGTCGCAAAATTAAAAAAAAAAGAAAAGAAATGAAACTCAGACAATTGATTTTTGGTTTCAAAGTCCACAACTTTCTTCTTGAATTGAAAAGGTGCGACCTTCTATCTTATTCTCTGATGCAATTCTTTTATCAAACATTGGGTTTTTTTTCTTCCTCGGATATTATGGTATTGATAGCGCCCGCCACAAGTGTTTTAATTACTACTGTCACCTTGCTATACCATACTACCATGTATTAGCGTGTCTACTGCTGCTTTCGTTAGGAACTGTTCTCACAACTACTCCAACTACCACATCCACTATCAAAACACTGCCACCACCACCACCACCACTATTATTATTCACTATACTGATATACACATTGCCGTCACCTCTATACCTGCTTTTATTATTTTATAGACAGACGTGCAAACTGCTTCCATTATTTCTATACATACAACAACTAGACACTGCACGTGTCATGCTTGGCTCAATCTCAACCCCTTTCAATCATCTTAATTACGGCAGCCATCAAGTAGAGCACGTTGTGACATCTCCATCAGAGAACAGCTATTCGAAATAGAATATGACATTTAATATCTGAGTGGAACTCCTACAAGACGTAAAGTCCGTGAGAGCGGAAAGTTGGTGAGCGCTTCTGGTAAGATCTCTGTCCTATCATTCTGTTATTATTCTGTCTGTGGTTTTGCTTTTTCCCAGGGCAATGTGACCGCTATCGTGTCCACGTGCTTTCTCCAGACTCAATGTCCCCGGGACGTATCGCACGGGAGATTCGTGACGGAGAAATTTTGAAGGGAAGAGCCAGAATGCCCCGAGGCAGTGGTTCTCAGAGTCCCAGGTCACATTCCTCCTCTTGTGATGCTACGTTTCCTCAATTCCTACCCAATTTTGAACTGTATTCGCCATTATACTTTTACAGTGGTAAAAATTGGTACAATTACTGAAATAAAGATATGTGAACTATTAATTCGACAGCGCCCCCAAACCCCCCCCCCCCCCCCCCATTTGTGTATATTGGATTTCATTTCCAGTGCACAGAGAACATTCTTTCCTAGTTCGGAGTTTCTCCTCTCACACAGAAATTCCTCCCTAATCGCCTGTTTACACTGGTAGGTTTTAGGAATATAAAAAAGGACAATTGGAGGGGGGGGGGGGGACTGTGTGGGAAGAACTCTCCTGGCTTTCCGTCTTTTGTTTTCCGATTTCCTCCTTAGAAACATGACCAAAACAAACCTATGCGCATCGTTTCTCATTTTAAAAAAACGGACCAGTGTAAACAAACACCGTTTCGAAGGGGGAAATCGGAAAACAAAAGTCGGAAAGCCAGGAGAGTTCTTCCCCCACTGTTCTGTTCCACATTCCTTTTTTTCTATTCCTAAAACCTACCACTGTAAACAGACAATTAATTGGATAGGATAAGATCAGAATCACTTAAGTAACCCATGCAGGAAATTCACGTTCACAGAGCGTCTAAGAGCAAATACATAACCTCACATCTAACGCATCATTACATGAACACAATCATCATAACTCAGTAACAGGCTTATCACATGAAGTAGAACGGCATGGAACCTTAGCAAAGTATGGCACACATCTAGCTATAGTATCTTGTTGAGGAGAACTGCGGAGGGCAAAAACGATCTTCTGCGTCTCTCTCTCTGTTTGCACTGATTCCTCCTCTTGCTAAAATTCCTTTCCTTAAATTTGACATTCCTATCCTGGGAGCCAAACGCCACGCGTCTGAAAATCACTGTACCCGGGAGAGCTATAAATCATCATTTATATTATTTATCATAAATGGCATTTCATATCAAAAAGTTCCCAGCCCCGGAATGCCCCGTATCTTGTAATGGAGAAATAAAGAATTCCAGACGAGTTTGGATTTGGACCTCACGCCAGAGGAATATCCAAAACTCATTTCTCACTGCTCTATGATAATGACGCCATTGCCAAGTTCACGGAGACCCACTCGGGCAGCGTAGATATACATAATTATTGACGAACGTTCTTGCCTTGATCGATGTTATGATTTGGACTGGACGAAAAGAGCCGAACCAAAAGAAGCAAATTTTAATTACAAATCATGGTTTGGGGTCAACAGTAGCACTATTAAAAAAACATCACATAACATCTTTGCTATAGCCTAAATGCTGCACTCAGATCAGGGGTGCTTATATGCGGATTTGGATTCTCTTCAAGAATTTCCGCTAGATCTTCTAAGGGTTATGTCATATATTACATCTTGCTTCGGACGGGCCCGAACGTTTGTCTGTTCTTTTTACTCTCCAGAACCTCTTCGCCACGAACGCACTCATTTGCTTACCAACACGCTCACCCATTCATCTAATACTAAAGTATACTAGTGCAATCTGCTTTCTTATCCTCTAGTTCGTCCATCCTTTTCTGTTTCTTATATCGTGTACTTATGGATAGAAAGAATAGATTGAATAGATAGAAACCTATCTATCTATCTATCTATCTATCTATCTGTCTATCTATCTATCTATCTATCTATCTATCTATCTATCTATCTATTTATCTATCTATCTATCTATCTATCTATCTATCTATCTATCTATCTATCTATCTATCTATCTATCTATCTATCTATCTATCTATCCATCCATCCATCCATCCATCCATCCATCCATCCATCCATCCATCCATCCATCCATCCATCCATCCATCCATCCATCCATCCATCTATCTATCTATCTATCTATCTATCCATCCATCCATCCATCCATCCATCCATCCATCCATCCATCCATCCATCCATCCATCCATCTATCTATCTATCTATCCATCCATCCATCCATCCATCCATCCATCCATCCATCCATCCATCCATCCATCTATCTATCTATCTATCTATCTATCTATCTATCTATCTTCACCTCCAAGTCTACAACTGAATAATCACGCCTTACACTGTTACAGACTTACAAAACCAATTGCTTGTGCCAATATTACTGTTATATAACTCACTTCCCTCGAGTCACGGCTTCAACCGCTCTTTTTTCTCGTGACGAGATGTTGGTCGATTAGACATGGTTGTGGTTACACAATCCCCTCTTCATCCTCCCTCGCCTCAACAAATCATCAAGTGACTATTCAGCAAGATGGCAAAAACATCATGACATAACCAAGTAAATTGTAGGAAGATCAGAATCACGAGGCAGAAAATTACTAATGACGACATTGGGGTTATCAAAGTTGAAGGACTGTGGTATAAAGTGTGTGACAAATACAATCTTAGCGGTCCTCATAAAAACAACAACACATTTCCGTTATACCAGCACCTGGATCAATACAACAGCTTATTTGTAACATTTTATCTTATTTTGAAACAGCTAAACCAGTGGTTCTCAGAGAACCAGGCTACATCCCTCCATTTGCAACCCCAGGTTCCAGGTCCTCCCCAAAGTGATATTTTTTTCTTTTTAGCATTTCGAATACTTCTTTAATCTCATTTGGGAAAGTTGCCTTACTCTCATTGCAGCCCAGTTACGACCGGAGCAGACACGTCGATGCCACAGTGCAACACCAGTCGGTGGTTGTTTTTTGGGGAGGTTGGGGGGGGGGGGGCTGGTAAACTTTATTTAGTTTCGCCTGGGCAGCGGCCAGTTCGGCCTGCTCACCTCAGTTTTCAGCTGCCAAGGTATCTTTAACGTGCTCAACATGCACATGGGCCCTTCGAGGGTTTCGTCCTTATCCGAGAAGACTAGGCGCTCGACCCTACCTACCATATAAAACTTGTACATTTACAGTGGTAATTCCACAAATATTTTTTATTCTTGATATGAACTGTTATGCGTGATTATCCAAAACATTGGTGTATATGGTATTTTATATAAAATATATTGTTATACACAATGTATAGGGTACATTCTTTCCCAATTTGGAGTTTCTACTTTGACTGAAATACCTCCCCAATTCTCCTCTAGCTAACATTCCTCCTCTAACTAAGATTCCTCCTCTGAGATTTGAAATTCCTCCCCTGGGCGCCAAGTTTGAGAATCACACTTGGTACCCACTTAATAATCGTGTTCTTGTGCTTTTTCATAATCTTTTAGAAACCAACGCAGTATCAAATCGCGCTAGATTCTGTCAGTTAAAGTAAACCGTACTGTTCTTTAGCACATCCGCATAAGGCTCCTAGCACACGGAGCCCAGTCTATTTTGGGTCGGTTTTGACTGATACGTGAACTTTCTTTGAATCGATCAGCGGAGACAGACTTATCAGTCTCATGAGTGGGCCAGGTCCTGTTTAAGTCCATAGTGCACATCAGTTCCATTTCTTATTCTTTTGTAATGCACTTAACGGTACCCTATTGTTCGTTTCTAACGCGGGGCTTTACGACATACAACTTTTCTCTTTTTTCTCTTTTTTAAAACGGAGGCAAAACAGACTTGACTCAGTGAGCTTTCTCAAAAAGAGAGCACAAAGCTACACTGATATAAAGACGGACTTTTCAAGCCTTTGATCTTCCATCCTATATCTATGGAAACCAAGCCATCACGCTTGAAGCCCACGGAATTAATTTTGAGTAAATGGATTCGTTCCATAAAGCCTGTAGTTAACAAAAGGCCATTAGTCCTCGAATTGCCTTATTAGGAAACGTCTTCATCTTGTTATACGATAACAGTTCCAGCCATTCTTTGAAGTGAAATGTTTTTACGTCAAGGTGTGGTTTAAAATGGGACTGAACGGAAGTATTGATGTTTATGAACTGATGGAAACAAAACACGGGAATATCAGGGTGCTTAAACTGTGAATACGGCTTGCTTAACACCAGTGGTTCTCAGAATCTCAGGCCACATTCCTTACCTTGGGATCTCAGGTTTCCGCAATCCCCCCCCCACCCCCCCCCGCCCCCCACCCCCCACCCCCCCAAACCCCTTCCACACACACACACATTTTGAACCGCCATCTAATATTTTCTTTCACAATCACACTTTTACAGTGGTAATTATTAAAACAATTTATGGAACTAAATGAAAGACTCCAGGATAGAAAATGGATGAACAGCAGGAAAGACGAACGGATGGATGGATGGGTGGTCTTCTTTAACTGGTCTGAGCCATATACTTTATTATCAAAGTGTAGAAAAACACAAAGAACCCAACTACTGTTTGCAAAGCCATAACTATTACAAAATACCACAGGAAATAGGGAATAGCCTCTGTCTTCCTCCGTGTCTTGCTTGCTTGTAAACAATAACAGGAAGACTAGCAATGATCCTGTTTGTTACCCTTGTTCCGGAGTAATTTCCACGATTCGGAGATTGACGAAACACTTGTAAGTGATCTATATCATTACAATTGACTTTCAGTGCTCTCTCTCCTGAATACATGGTACCAAACAATAAACAGTCATTCTATCAGCAGTATGTCGATGTTTTACGATCATCACCCTGTCGTCATCGTTGCAGTTAAATGGCGACTCCAGCGTCCATATCTCTCACTAAAGGAGACAAAACAGAGCTGACCAGTGCGCCACCTACTAAAGGTTATTGATATCGTCTTCCATCTCCAGAGAGTTCTGGCGACGTTAGTTCTTGTATGTGCTATTACCAGAAGAGCTGGAGATCTTTTAGTATGTAAGAGTGGTATAACAAATGCCTACTTTGACACTTGTTTTAAATGCGTTATGGTCCTTATCAAGCTGTTTCACACTTTCGATTTAATCTTACTCCTTTTCTATAGTACTAAAACTGCAAAAATTTAACGTCGAATTTCTTCGTGTGCAAAAAGTGGGGTAGGAACAAACAAGAATACGATCGAGTTCTGCTCGTTTATTGATAACCAAACGATCGTGTGTCAACCCATGATAATGGTCATTATGGGTGTAATTTCTAATTCTGCTCCGCTTTTCAGAGCAAAACATTCTACCTTTGATCATGGTTTTTAACGTCCACAGCTGTCGCCCTCCTGTGACAAATAAACAGGTAAGGTCTTAGATCGCACATGCTTTTAGATTATCTGGACTTAACAACAAACAGCGTCATCAATATACATCATGTTTTGCTGTCATACACTCACCCTTTCACGGAACTCATCCACCTGCAAATTACCCGGTCTTTCGTGACAACATTCACGATTAAGCAGGCAATGAATAGCACTCTACTCATCTTCACCTGTTAACAACAACGTTATAAAATACAGAAATGTCGGACAAGCTGACAATTAGTATGGGGTTAACTGACTTGCAATGTTATGCAACAGCATTAAAAGGAGCGAAAATTAGAAATAAATAGTTTTTTTTCTTTCATTGTAAAGCCCAAACAACAAAAACATCATAATTGGCCTCCGTCTCCCTGTTTGCTTGCCTATATATCTATCTATCTATCTATCTATCTATCTATCTATCTATCTATCTATCTATCTATCTATCTATCTATCTATCTATCTATCTATCTATCTATCTATCTATCTATCTATCTATCTATCTATCTATCTATCTATCTATCTATCTATCTACCTATCTATCTATATCTATCTATATCTATCTATCTATCTATCTATCTATCTATCTATCTATCTATCTATCTATCTATCTATCTATCTATCTATCTATCTATCTATCTATCTATCTATCTATCTATCTATCTGTCTGTCTGTCTGTCTGTCTGTCTGTCTGTCTGTCTGTCTATCTATCTATCTATCTATCTATCTGTCTGTCTATCTATCTATCTATCTATCTATCTGATTTCAATTATCTAGGATGATGTACGTAGTTTATGTGAGAGGACGTTGGGTGTCAAATGGGATCATTACTCAATGCGCACTCAGAAAACCCACCATTTCTGTCACCTTCTCTTTACAAATTAGATCTCCTAGACAGAGTCATCAGTTTGTTATTAGTGTGGAACGTGCAAGTTATCAAGGGAACAAAGGACAGATATTATCCACCTATAGCGCAATGAGAGCCTTCCTACGCCACTCTAGTTCATCTTTGTCAACACCCTAACAGAGTAATCTATAGAGACCCAAAAGAGAAATATAATAATAACAAAAAAGAATCTTTCCAGCACTGTGTGACATGCACGAAATTAAACACCAGTTTGTCCACGGGGCCTAGTTCATCAATATATCAGTTTGATAAAGACAGAGATTTTCTTTCATTTGAGAAATCAAAAACAGAGTCAATATCAGAACAGTTTCTGTTTCGGAAATAATTATTTCCCCACAGTCTGATAACGTCTTCCTTAGACTTTGTGGAGACTGGCTCTTTTAGTTGTTTTTGGGTGTAGCATCTACAAGCTACCCCTTGCCCTTCCCCGTTGCTTGTTATACTGGTGACTGAGCATGTGTTCACTTCTTTTTTCATTTTATTGTTGACATTCGCCAGAGTGACCTTGCCCTCCCTTCCTCGTGGGTAGTTTTTTTCCTCGCTAGTTTGTTGACCCTTTTCGTAAGTATTGGTATATTCCTGAACGTTCGATAAAGGTGTGGAAGTAGATGTTTACGCCAGATTTGGCCTTGAGTGATGTAACCTGGTGACGTATTGATACGTGATTGGTTAGTTTATGTGTTTCGGGCGAGGGCAAAGGTTACATTTATTTCGGGAACTTTCTATAGAAATATCTATATATAATTATGGACCCATGTGAGTGGTTGGTTGGTGAGTAAGTGAGTTTTTATTCTCGTGTGGCGTAGGATATTTAGTTGTTCGCTGGTGCCTTCCTAGTATTTTATTGTTCAGTATACAGTTATTAAACTTTAGTATTATTTAATCGATCGTCGGATCTCGGTTTATTTTTTCTACAGCTGTAATAGTTTCGTTTTCTAAAGGGATGTAGTTAGAACAACTAACTCCCCCCTATTAGAACGTGCTAGAACAACCTCAGCTGTTACATTGGGTCTTTATTTTTGGTGGTTCGGTGCGCTTGGCCTTTACATCTCACTTTTCTTGTTCTTGTTTCTGTGTGTTTTTGTGGTAGGGATGGGTTTTTCTTTTAGAATTTTGCCAGGGCAGCGGCCTTTTTCGGCCTGCTCCTCTCGACTTTCAACTGTCAAGTTATATCTAACGTGCCCACGGGCCCTCCGAGTTTTTCGTCCTTACCTGAGAAGACTACGTGCTCGATCCTATCTACCAAAGGATCAGGGACAGGAATTTTTTCCCCCTAAAAAATTCCAACAACCCGGCACCGACCGGAGATATAGCGCGTAACTTTCGGCATGAGAGACCAACGTGTCCCCACGATATCTATGTGTACGTCATTATTATTGTTTTATTAGTCCTTTTTTATTTTCAGAAAAACAACAACACATTTTAGAATCATTCCAAGTACGGGCAAGTCATAGAGTTTACAGTATTCAAGTCCAAATGTTGCCTGAAGGACGATATAAAGAAAAGTCCATTAAATTTCGATTACATTTTTCTTCAAGATTTTATCAAAGAATGTTTCTTGTCAATAAACAACTCGGCTATTACCACAGTCAATGGCTTATTTGTCACGTACGATGGAAGACACCAGATTAAATATCTATCTATCTCTCTGTCTATCTATCTATCTATATATCTATCTATCTATCTATCTATCTATCTATCTATCTATCTATCTATCTATCTATCTATCTATCCATCTATCCATCTATCCATCTATCCATCTATCCATCTATCTATCTATCTATCTATCTATCTATCTATCTATCTATCTATCTATCTATCTATCTATCTATCTATCTATCTATCTATCTATCTATCTATCTATCTATCTACTCTGTCTCCTGCCTGCTGTCTGTCTGCCTGCTGTCTGTCTGCCTGCCTGCGACTCGATCTACCTGCTACCATTTCTGTCTATCTGCCTACCCCCTTGATTGTTCGTCTATCTATCGGTCTACATGTCTGCTTATTTACCAACATGCCTACCTATCTGTCTATCCACATTAAAAAATTATTTTTTTTACCTATCACTCAATCAGTTTTTTTCGTCCTTATCCTATTTAATTCAGTCAAAGGTTCATTAAATTTGCAAGATTAGCTTGGGAGCCAGATCTTTGATTTAAAAAATAAATAAACGATGGAAAGTTTTCAAGATAGGTTTTATCCGACAGCAGTCTATAAAACGGGGGCTCTGTGCCCATCCCATCAATGGAACCTTCTGGAACAAAACCAAATTGATCTGTTATCATGGAGTGACAAACATTATTGTCCCAGTGATTGATGGATCGTATCGACTGTTACACGAATGCAATTTGTGACCTCCAACAATGAATGGATGGAATCCATTATACAACCCCATTCTGCCCATCACCGTTAATTTTTCATTTGTAATGTTCCAGTGTAGTATACAACTCTGTCGACTGACACCAAAAAGTATGAAGAATCCTGGCTTGCTTACACCATAACACGCGAGAGTACTGTACAAGAGCCACGGAAAACATCAAAAACTTGTAGAACGAGGTGGGCAGTTCTGACGTCACGTATTCTGCAAGGAAGTATGGTGTAGGAAAATGATCTAGTAGTCTTTGCATCGAATCGAACGTGTGTCCTTACTGATGTGACCTAGATACAGATATGCAATTAGGTTTTGGTACAAGGAAAATTTGCACGATTTATTCTGCTCAAGTCGGCTGGTATAATAAAAAGATAAAAATTAAATTTTTATCAAGCTTGCAGGAAGAAGCACTGGCTCAAAGACTAGGCTCTTCCGTCTATAAAATGTCTTATGATTTGGTATGGCGCTTAATAATTAGGCCCCTCTGTCAGTGAAATAGCTTATGATTTCATATAGTGCTCAATAGTTAGGCCCTTCCGTCAGTACAATGTATTATGATTTGGCACAATGCTCAATAATTGGGCCCTTCCGCTGGTTAAAGGTCTTATGATTTGGTATAGGGCTCAATAATTGGACCTTTCTGTAAGTAAATTAAATGATCATATGATTTTGTATCGAGCACAATAATTTTGTCCTTCCACCCGTAAAGTATCTATGGTTTGGCATAGTGGATGATGGTAAGTACAGCAACTGCAACATGCCATAATGATTCATAACAAAAGTGTCAGTTTTTTGTAATAATTTATCTAAGATCTCGAGCCGATCCATTCATGTGCCTTGTTTTTTTTGTTTTTTTTTTACAGGTGGCCTTCCCCTTCATTGCCTTCACTCACTGCCTCTGGGACCAAATTCAATTGATGGACATAAAGTGATTTATAACTGGCTGTGTTTATATTTGCTAATCTTTATTTAGTCTATGCTGAGAATAGCTGAACCATGGACTGAAAAAGGTATAATTAATACCAGAGAAACAAATAGAAACAGTCTGAGATATGACCTCGAGATGGCAAATGTACTAGAAAAAGACAGCCAAACTGTGGTAAAAAGAAAGAAAAAGTTGAATACAGGAACGCATTGCGTAAGAAATAATACGCCACATGTTTCTGTTTTTCTTTTTTGTATATATATATAAATATATAGCAGTGGTAGATAGGACCGGGTGAATAGAACCTTTTTGTCGTTAACCGGGAGGTACGGCTTCTTTCCAGAACATTTTTGCTATGTTAATATTGTTAAGAATGTTATTAGACGTCTGATATTCTTTTGTGCGGCCTCCTTAACGAGACGTACTCTTAGCAGATTTTGCTACAGTGGATTGGGGTGGGAATGACTAAGAAGTGTCAATAGAATTTTACTGTCTGATGTACCGACGGGCCTTGTTACGATCCCATTGAATGACCCAGGATAAAACTGTCATACATTTCAGTGGTATCAGCGAAGATAATATTTATAATGAGATGTCGTCAGCCACCTGAGCCCTCACAGTCAACCATCACCCCTGCCCCCTTGATGTCTAGATGGTCTTGGTCGAGTTCGACAGACGAGCAACATAATGAGATGCATGGTTTGATATTTGCTTGATCATTGTGGAGGTTTGTTTTTGGAACAGGTGTGCCATCTACAGACAAGTAGTCTGATAATACACCATTGCGAATTCTCTGTAAAAATAATTCATTGCTCCTGGATTACCACCTGCATGTACAATCACCCACCCCTCCCTCCCCCCTCCCCCCTTCCCACAACCATGCAGACTCGAACTTCAGGACCGCTGCTCCGGGGGTCCTGCGGTTGGAGTCTTTCCGGGAAACCGACTATCCAGTCGAATACTGGTACTGTCTCTGTGGGTCCTTCGTACAAGGTGTATGCGAACGAGTGGTACTAGCAGATGATCACTGTTTCGCCTATGACCATTCCGCAGCATCCGGGCTCCGGATAACCCCGATCCCAGGTCTGGAGAGACCCGGGGAGAATTTCTTCTCGACCGCCACGTGGTAGCAGCGGGGCAGCCCACGCGGGGGGCTGGCTAACAGGAACGGGCTGACGGCTGACCTTCCCGAAGCCGTTAAACACTGGGAGCTTTCCGTTGCTGTAGGCAGAAGGGGGCAAATTGCCTAGCAGAACGCAGTGGTGGCAGTCCCCGATTGAGGGCCGGGGACTGATCAGATCGATCCTTCGATAAGTCGTGCAGCAAGCACTACATGACAATGACTTAAACGAGACAATGACCGCACGCTGGCGGATGAGAAAGTGAGATTCTGGTCACGACGTGATACGAATCAGTTGGTTCAGGCTGTCACCAGCCTCCATTTGTCTGAAAGGGGGTCAAAGCAGTAACAAACTCCCACTAAATATATGATGGTACAATATGGCAAGAATAAACGTGGGGCTGAGGAACCCAAACAGATCCTCCGTAGGGAGGATGGCAGTTGCCAGGTCCCCCTACGCAAGTATGCTACTGGTGACCTGTGTCCGAATGCGAGTGTGAATGCGTGAGTGAAAACTAACAAGGGGACCCTAGCGGCGAGGGATCCCCCTGCGACACTTAACATGTTGCAGCTCAACGTCTGCGGCCTTCGCCCGAAGGTCCTGGAGCTAACTAAGCTCCTCAAGGCAAAACATATACATGTAGCTCTCCTCCAAGAGACCCTGTTGAATGGGAGAGGCGCGCACGTCACAGGGTATACCATATACACCTGCTCGTGTACCAAGTGCCGAGGCATTGCCACACTGGTTCGAAATGACGTTACCGCTGTGAGGCAACACGCCCCGCCGAGCAATGGTGAAACTGATACCCTCACCTTTACAGTATGGAAGGACGGCGTGGCCTTTACCATCACGAATGTCTATAATCCCCCTAAGGTCACCTGCGACCTAGGGATAACAGAGGCTACCTTGAATAATACAATCATCGGAGGAGACTTCAACGCACGAAGCCCTGAAATGGGGTACGCCCCAGAATCGACAAACATTGCAGGAAGAAACGTCGAAGATCTCCTCCTAAGTTCTAACCTGGTCCGGATACAATCAGCCGACTCCACGCCCACCTGCCTGCATCGAGCAAACGGCGTGGAGAGTCGGCCCGACATTACGCTTCTATCTGCTGACCTCGTTACCAGACCCAGCTACGCAGTCCTCGAGGACGTAGGTAGCGACCACCTTCCTCTCCTCGTACAAATCCAGACAAAAACAGCCAAGAAGAAGGAGAAACGTTTAAACTGGAATTATAAACGAGGCAGATGGGAAGAGTTCAGAGAGATTTTAGGTTTAACTCTGAACGAGGTGGACCCCAACGAGGGTACTATTGACGAAGCTAACGCCGCACTGACTACGGCCGTGCTCGCAGCTGCTAAGCGGAGTATTCCGCGAGGACTGCAGCCCCTAAATCGCTTGCCCTGGTCAAAGGAACTTGAACAGGCGGTCCGACAGCGTAAGAGGGCGAGAAGAAAAGCAAAAACGAGCACGGCGGCCAGAAACGAATATAACAGATTGACCGCCAAAGTCAAGCTGTTGTCTAGAAACACCAAAAGGGCAAAGTGGTTAAACCTGTGCGAGTCTCTGAACGTGGACCCGAGTGGTGGCCGAGCGTGGACCGTCCTGAATCGCCTTAATCGGGGGCAAAGAGTGAAGAATGTCGCTCCGATACGGGCAAATGGGACGGTCGCGGTGACCGACCAGAAGCGTGCAATCATGCTTAACCGACACTTTGCCAGTACAAATAAGAGTGGCAAAGCTACGAATACGGACAAGGGGCTCCGTAAGGTCAGGCGTCAGCTCGAAAAGTCGCAGGTAGACAGCGATTACGAGGGCCTTAACAGTGAGTTCACCCTAGAGGAACTGGAGAGAGCACTTGGCAAGTGTAAAAATCGTAAAGCGCCAGGCCCGGACAAAATCTCTAACGAGATGTTGCTCCAGATGGGCCCCACGGCAAATAAATGGCTCCTAGCCTTAATAAATAGAACGTGGCATGAAAGAAAACTCCCCATTGACTGGAAAAAGGCCGTGGTGACAGCGATCCCTAAAGCAGGCAAAGATGGTACCGAACCATCACATTACAGGCCAATCTCCCTTACCTCTTGCATCTGCAAAGTAGGGGAGAGGATGGTTAACTACCGGCTGACCTGGTATCTAGAAGAGCGCGGTCTTCTAGATAGACACCAGGCGGGCTTCCGTAGTGGTAGGCAGACGATGGACCAGCTTATCCGATTGACTCAAGCGGTCAATAATGGTTTCCATAGGCGGGAGCATACTATCGCCGTATTCGTCGATCTCAAACAAGCGTACGATAAGGTGTGTAAAGGTGGGCTACTCCTTAAATTACTCAAGGCGGAGGTCAAAGGAAACTTGTATGCATGGGTAAAAGATTTCCTTCACAATCGAACAGTCCGTACCAGAGTGAACGGACAGACCTCAAGCCAACTCACCATGGAGAATGGCCTGCCGCAAGGTTCAGCGTTAAGCTGCACGCTTTTTGCGGCTTACACCAGCGACCTTACCCAACACCTGAGATGCGAAAAAGCGATGTATGCCGATGATATGGTAATCTGGAGGACAGGAAAGCATGTCCAATGGCTACAGCGAGACCTTAACCGGGACCTCGCGACGTTTGCCTGCTACTGCCGATTGTGGAAGATGGAGATAAACGTCGATAAGACCGTTTATCAACTCTTCACCAACGGCAAACACGCCCAAAAAGCCACCATCACTCTTAAGATTAATGGCCAAACACTCAAAAGGGAAAGCGCACCACGATACCTGGGAGTTGAACTTGACAGCAGGCTCAACTTGCAGACGCACGTCAGCAAGCTCGAGTCTGAGGCTAGGAGGCGATTAACACTGTTGAAAACGCTCGCCAGTACTAACTGGGGTGCCACTGGGAAGGTTCTCAGACAGCTATATCTAGCCTACGTCCGAGCAGGCCTAGAGTATAGCCTGCCACTGCAACCAATGGCCAGCCACCTCACGCCTCCCTGAAACCCCCAGTGGTCAGAACCACGCTTCTAGACACAAACATGACTAAGGAGGTCAATCCAACGATTCTGAAAACGGCTGCTGGCGAAACTATTGATTCGTACCCAGCACACATGATTAAGGCTTGTACTGACAGCTCGGCAGTACAGGCGACTACGAATGCGGGGTACGGAGCAATAATATACTACCCTGACGACACCGACACCGAAAAGATCTATGGGCCATGTGGGGCGAATGGCTCCAACTTCGACGCTGAGGCGACAGCGATTTGGAGGACACTGACTACGGTTTTCAATGGCTTTGAAAACGGAACAGTATCGCCAGAAGATATTGTTGTGTTCACAGACTCAAGGGCCACATTGATGGCCGTCCAATCGCTCAACCACACGCTCGAGGCACATGGCGCAGACAAAATCAGACATATCTGCCACCAGATCATAAGCGGATACGGTGTCGAGGTCCACCTCCAGTGGATCCCCGCACACATAGGAATCCGGGGCAACGAGGTTGCAGATAGCCTAGCGAAACAGGGGACCAGGGGCGAACAGCCAAAGCACCCCATGTCTTACCCAGCAGCCCGAGCCAGAATCCGCGCTCACGGACGCAGGAAATGGCTATATCAATGGGCAAACTCGGATAAAGGACGTAGGGTGTATCATAATCAAACCAAACCAGACACCAAAGACCCGATTTTGACACTAGAGCGTAAATACGCGACTATTATACAGCGTATGAGGACGGGACATGTCCAGTTGAACGCACATCTAAACCGTTTCAACCCACTCCGTGAGCCAGTATGCCGGCACTGCGGGTCCCCGCAGGAGACAGTCGAGCACATACTTGCGGAGTGCCAAGGACTGAAACAACTCAGATCCCGCCACCTCCCAGATACCCCGACAGTCTCCAATTGCCTTTATGGGGACGTTAAACAATTAAAGAATACTGCCATATTCGCCATTGCCGTCACGAGTGAAAACTCGATCGGCCAGGGATGAGCACTCGAACTTCAGGACACTCACACACATACACAGAATAAATACAGGTGAACATGAGGAGTCTTTGTTGCCAGGTGCCATTAAACAAAATTCACGTTTCTGCTGAATGATAGAAGTCTCAGTCTGACTGAAGTCATATACGATCCAGGTCTTCTGTTACATCTCACCATGCCGCGATCTCTGACGTCGTATCAATATCAAGTATAAAGAACTGATTTTTTTTTTCAAGAAATTGTTCGCGGCGTTTTTGTGTACGGCACAGTCTAGTGCCCTGTTATATCAGTGCGCCTACAGTTTAATAATAATTATAATAGCCCTGTGTCTGGTTACCAAAGATCAAAGTGTTCCTAATGCACAATAATGTCACCCATGCGAACTGCAGAAATTCCACACCAACACCAAAGTAAGGCGACGTTTGAAGCAAGAAATAATGACACAATAGAATTTTTTCTGTTCTCTCGATATCAAAAGCTTGAAACATTAAATGAAAATGTTCCTTCCATTATCTTTTTTTTTTTCTCTTTGATGCTGCCGACGACTTGATAAAGGTTTATAATTGCGAATTTGAGATCAGAATGGTCTTAAATTGGATAGCTGGCGTGAATTAACAAAGATCTTTGCTGAGTGGGGCTTAAGATTCGAAAGAAGTGAAAAAACGTAAGTATACGAGTATACATTAACACTTCCAGACAATGTAAGCAATACAACTCATTCATCGAATTATTTAGTAAAATAAATGGACGGGAAAGAAGGGGTCAAAGAATGACAGAGATGTTGGGTGTCTCACATTCTAAAGAGGTGAACAAAAAAATAACCCAGCTTTATCCTGACATAGAGATGGTTAAGTGTTGGAAAATCAAGTTGAGGTATTAGTCGTATAAGAACTCAAGCGTGAGGCAGAAGATAATTTTATAACGCCAAAAAAATGGTAGAAAAAGAGTACATATAAAGTGCTGGGATATTATTAAAACCACAGAAAAACTGGGGGGGGGGGGGTTGCAGCAAGGCTTAAAGAAAAGTCTAAAAGTGGCAAAAAACAACAACGAATAAAGTGGCTACTTGGCAAAGGTGGAAAGGGAGGGGGGGGGGAGGGGGATTGGGGGGGGGGGGAAGGAGATGCCTCAGAGTATGAAAAGTGCACATGGGGGGAGGGGGTGGTTGTCTGTTTTAGTTTTAGTTACGGTAATGAATTCGATCCAGTTTAGTTTTATTTATACTTTATTTTTTTCAAGAAAGTAAGATGCAAGATTTTTTCACAAAAATCAAATACAGCCTACGCTTCTAATGAAACAGTCAAATAATATACGCAAAATGCCATTTAACCTTTCAGAATATCAAAGCCTTATCATGAACATTGTCACGAGCAGAGTTAGGGTCTTGGGGATGTTACGACTGCACGAGAGGCAGCTAACTCACACTCGGACACAACCACACAAGAAAAGTACTAAATAACTAGAGCGTATATATGTCAGGCCGGTCAGGCCATAGTTTACATAAATATTAATAACAAAACAAAAGACAATAGAGGTATATATTCAAACCAAAAACTCTAATTAATAACTTAACCAATGATATTCATGTAACTATGGAGGTACTGCAATCAATAGTAAATAGGTATATTATACGAAACTGGATATCAATTTAAAGTGACAGTTGAGTCGCCACTGGCCAGTCGCCAGGCAAACTCTCCATAAATCATATGGGCTTAAATGTTAGGAGAGCCCAGTACGTTCAAAGCCTACAGAAGCACTCTTCGGCTTGTAGGTAATTTAAGCAATTGCCAAAAGACTATATTTTATGCACAATCACTATTCAATTCATCAACAATGTGCTATATTATTCCAATCATACTATGGCAATAGATCTATCATACAGGACACTCGTGGTCGAGTGCCAGCTGGGGTTTCCTTAGTCTTCCTATGAGGCTGTAGTTCTCTCTCTATCTCCGATCTCTATTATACTTGAATAAATAAAATATATTACCATTGCTCACGCCTACTGGGAGGCGCGAACATCAAAATAGCGCAGCGTGGGCTTTCAAAGGTCAGCCCACTCAGACCTTTCTTTCTAGAGCTCAGTCAGTCCGTTAGCAAGGACTTCTTAGTCTTCAGATCACACAGTTCAGGTACTGGCCAACCGGAGATACTTCACGAAACGATGCTTCTCTCGTCTGTATTCACTAAATCTGAACGTTACACGATGTTATATACTAACCAACTACCCAGCGTGCTAGTCCGCTGGCCCAATTAGTTCAGCTATCTCATAGGTCGAAACCTCCCACCATTTTAACTGTAGTAATACGTCTGCACTATTCTACCAGCCAGTTAACGTGCAAAACTTGTCTAGTCATACTTAACAATGTCAACTGTCCCCACCTTGTTTCACCCCTACTCCATTACTTATTAATCACGAACATTAAAGCCGACAAGCGTGACTCTAGCAGTTTAACTTTACATTTATTTACTCACCAACTATAATTTGGCGAGGACCGTTCAAGGCCACCAGCCAATTTCTCATGGCCCTGGTAAACAACAACAACTCACTCTCTGCGTGAGTTTTAACAATATCCGAATCATGACACATCCCCCACCCCAGTTAAAATTTGCAATTTTAACGATATAAATGATTATCGTAAGGGGAAGGCATGAGTCGAGAAATTGCTCGAAAGGTTAACTTAACTAAGAATACTAGGTAATAATTAAGACTAGTACTAAAGTTAAAAAAAAACCTACAGGACGGGTATCATTGATGGACAAAACTTCATGAAAATCTTAAGGCTCCGTCCAAAAGTATATATCTCTCTGAGGATTAAATCTTACCTCTAAATAGGTAGACATTAACAATCATAACTCTAAAATTTTAGAGTACAACACTGATCCTGTGCGAATGTCATCAGGAATGCATACATACAATGAATAATACTCAAGAAAAGATAACTATAGTAGCATCGATGGCATTAGTGGATCTGGACTCCTGGTCTGCCATGATCTCGTCCTCGACCCTGGGCAACAACGTCTGGTGTGGCCAAAATACGGGTCGACGTCAGTAAAATAGCTGTTGGAACAAAGGAAAGCACAGGGGTAGGTGAAAAGTGTTCACAATGGGTGAACAATATGTGATACCATCCCTCGGTCTCTGAATGAGGTGCTAATCAGTATCCAACGCCAATACATATGACAGACTAAAATACAACAAGATTAAGGTAACCGTGATAATAGGTCGGCATGGACATTATCTCCACCAGGAATGGCCTTTATAATGAAGCGGTATTCCTGAAGGGCCAGACTCCATCTGGTCAAACGAGCGTTCTTGGCTCGGTTCGATTTTAAAAATAACAACGGTTTATGGTCTGTCTCGATGACGAATTCTGTCATAAGTAGGTAGCGGGAAAACGCGTCTACGGCGTATACAATCGCCAGGCATTCTCGCTCTATAATAGCGTATCTCTGCTCTCTCGGAAGTAATTTCCGGCTAGCGTACATACAAGGGCGCAATAAGCCATCTCTTTCCTGAAGCAAAACAGCTCCAATTCCTTGGTCCGACGCGTCAGTTCGGACGGTGAAGGTGCGCCTAATATTCGGTAGTATAAGCAGCGGCGAACTGGAGAACAGTTGCTGCACTGTCGCGAGCGCGGTGGCGCACTGCGTATTCCAGGTAATTTTGTTGGGTCTGTCTTTTCTTGTAAGATCGGATAACGGGGCCGTAAGGGCCGAAAAATTAGGAACAAATTTCCGATAATAGCTTAAGAAGCCTAACAGGCTACGAACCTGCTTCTTAGTATGAGGAGCCTGGAGTTTTAAAATCTTACTTATCTTACTGTCGTCCGGTGTTTGGACGCCTTTGGCGATAGTATGTCCCAGAAAGTTAATCTGCGTATAACCCAGGAAGACTTTGCTAGGCTTAGCTGTAAGCCCGGCATCTCGAAGTTTACTAAGCACTTGACGAAGTGCTTCTAAGTGGCCTTTCCAATCCGTATGGAAAGCGCAAATGTCGTCAAAGTAGCTTAGGACGCATGGTGTCTGCTGCAATAGGATGTTCATCATCCTCGCAAATGTCGCTGGTGCCGTTACGAGACCGAATGGCATGAATCTCCATTGCATGAGACCCATAGGGGTCTGAAACGCTGTGTACTGTTTACTGGCCTCTTCCATTGGGATTTGCCAGTAGCCTTTAGCCAAATCTATTTTCGAAAACACGGACGACTCGGCCAATCGCGCAAATAGATCTTCCTGATTCGGGATAGGTTCAGCATCGTAAATGGTTAGAGCGTTAAGCTTCCTGTAATCGATACAAAATCTAACGGAACCGTCTGTTTTCTTTACTAGTACAATCGGCGAGCAGTAAGGGCTCGTCGAGCGCTCAATGACTCCTAAGCTGAGCATCTTTTCCACCTCGGACTGTATGGTGTCGTGCGCTTGCAGCGGGCGCGGGTAGGGTTTGACAAACACGGGTACGTCCGAGTGCAACCGGATGACGTGTTGAACTAAGGATGTTTTACCCGGCAAATCAGTGAATACTGGCGAAAACTCCCGAACAAGATTCATGATGTCCTGTGTCTTACTTTGATCCAGCTCTGGATTGATATTAACGGAAGTCGCGTCCTCTGTGGCTTGCAAGGATAGGAGCGATCTTGTCATAGATAATGGCTCCCGGTCGTTGTCATCGATAGTGACCATCGCTGCGTTTGCTTGGCCCACAACATGGCATGAATGATCGTGATGAGTTTGATCATCGGTAAGATACTTTTTCAACATATTAATATGGTACACCTTATCGTTACCACGTATGGTAATGAGATAATTAACTCTCGAGAGTCGCTTTTTAACTAGAAAGGGGCCTTTCCAAGTGAGGAGTAGTTTGTTATTCGTTTCTGGTAACAGCACCAATGCCCGATCTCCGACTGACAGGGTTCTTAACCGACTACCCTGATCGCGATATCCTATAAATGACCTGGTCCGTACGCATGCAAATTGTCGAGCCAGGTCGCATGCATTAACTATTCTATGTCGGAGATCGACTATGTACTGATACGCGGATCGCGTATCAGGAACGTCGGTATCAGAACCGGCGTATAAATCGCGTAAAATGGCCATCGGGCCACGTGGTTTTCGACCGTATAACAGTTCAAACGGGGAAAAACCCGTTGTCGCATTTGGGAGTTCCCTATATGCGAACAAGATGGCCGGAAGTCGACGGTCCCAGTCACCAGGTCTATCGGCGGAAACGCGTGCCAGCATAGTTTTCATGGTGGCATTCCAGCGCTCGCAACAGCCATTGGACTGTGGATGGTATGGCGACGTAAGTTTCTGCCTAATGCCCGTGAGTTCCAATACTTTCCTGAAAAGGTCAGAGGTGAATTGCGGACCTCTATCAGATAATAATTCGGACGGGAATCCGACACGTGTGAATATGGTCACCAATGCCTCGGCGACGTGATCGGCCGATATTTCCTTTAAAGGGACAGCCTCAGGCCAACGGGTGGCATAATCGATTACTGATAGAATAAACCGATGGCCTCTATCCGACTTCGGTAATGGCCCGACGATGTCGACGGCAACTCGCTGAAATGGAGTGGAAACCGGCGGCATCTCTTGTATAGGCGCCCGCGAAGTTTTTCCTTTGGGGGTTCTTTTCTGGCATGTATCGCAACGCGACACATAGCTATTTATGTCCCCGTAAACCCCGGGCCAAAAAAACTGAGACAGGACTCTCGATTTTGTTCTCGCTTTGCCTTGGTGGCCCGCCAATGGCGTGTCGTGCGCGAGGCGGGTGATGTCTCGGCGAAATGATCTCGGTATGACCAATTGCAAAATAGTTTCGCGCTTTCCCCGAAAAACGCGATATAGGAGGTCGTCTTTAAGGCAGAACCTGGATGTATCCGGGTTGTCCGGATCAATCTTAGCAAAGAGGGGCTTTAGTGATGGATCTGTGCGCTGTTCGTTACGAAAAATCTCGGGGGTTACATCCAAATCGACGACAGGCGATCGTAATGTGTCGTCACTCTGGCGACGCGATTGTTGTCTTGTCGTGACACACGCAATGTCGTTATCATCCCAAATCCCGAGTTCGCAATCGGAGACGTCCTTTAAGTGGGGAATATTCCCAATGATTAGGTCGGCGACCGGATTTGGTAGCACGCAGGCCGTGACAACACCAGTTATAAACGGTGTGTCAACATATATTTCCGCCAAACGAAAATGTTCAACTGAACCACCAAAAGTAATGCAAGTCGCATCGCGATCCAGGAGTTGTGCAGGACGGACCAGGGATTCACGTACACCGACGGTCGTACAGCCTGAATCTCGCAATACGGATGCTCGTATGGCGTTTACTCGTCCCTCATACAATGTCAGCGCGCCTCGCTCGTGGAGGGCGGACATCACTGGAATAACTTTATCTACGGTTTCGGCATTCCTAGTTCTGTAACCGCGGTTTTCGGTGAATGCTACAGAGCATGCATTTGCCGCATCTAATCTAACTCTGCATTGTCGCGCAATGTGGCCTCCGGCGCCACATCTATAACAGTAGACTGGCTTATTATCCCTTCGAGGTGTACCTCGATAAGAAGGAAATGTGGGCGCTTGATAGTAGTTGTTACGCGGTCCTCCGGTAGGGAAAGGACGTGTATATCGGGGTTCCCAGTCCCGAGAAAATTTATGGGGATTCGGTTGCCTCCTGCTAACCGGCGGCTCGGACCGTGGACGAACCTGCGGCGACTGTCGAAAGGGCTGTCTTGATTGTCTCGACGGTACCGGTGTCTTAGTAGCAGCGCCGGCGTAACAAGGTTCGCTTACTTTAGCTTTAGCTAACGATCGATTAGGGTGAGCTGCAGCATACCGTTCCGCTATCGATGTTATCTCGACGGTAGTTTTGGGGGCTTGTTCCTTAAAATGCGCCACCAGGTCCGTGTGGCAGGACATATATATTTGGTCTTTAATTATCAAATCATATAGTTTCTTATAGTTTCCCTCTTCCACACCGGCCAACTCAGTCCAACGGCTGAGTAGGTGGCGGAGGCGGTCCACGTAAGTAGAGAAATTCTCAGATGCCTCCGGCTTGCAATCGCGGAAACGCTTATGAAATCCATCTTCCGTATGTTGGAAACGCTTTAATAGCGCGGTCTTTAGAATGTCATAGTCCCTAGCGTCATCAATAGTGAGGCTATGGAAAACTTCCAACGCTCTCCCTGTCAAAAGATTGGCGAGGCATGACGTGTACTCACTACGCTGCCATCCCGCGCAAACGGCATGGAGTTCGAAGCGGTGTAGGTAGGAATCAATACGATCAACCTTATCATTAAAGGTTGGCAATTTAGGCTTCGTTTTATTATTGGAAGTAACTTCCGGAGCCCCGGTAGGTTGGGCTTGCTTCGCTTCTAACTGTTTCAAAGCGAGCTCGTACTCTCTTTGAGCCTGTTTTTCCGCGCGTTCCGCGGCTCTATCTTCTCGTTCCGCGGCTTTTTCTTCTCGTAATATCTCCGCGGCCTTTTCTTCTCGTAATCTCTCCGCGGCCTTTTCTTCTCGTAATCTCTCCGCGGCCTTTTCTTCTCGTAATCTCTCCGCGGCCTTTTCTTCTCGTTCTTCTTTCAGTTTCTGGTCTACCCAAGAAGCACGCTGAGCTTCCGGTATGCCAAATGATTGGGCCAGTTCCAAATATTTCTGTAGTTCGGCCATGATATCGGTCGATAATACGATATAATAATGTCCTAATCGAGGACAGCTCCTGAAAAATCTCCAACTTTATTCTCCCTTGAAGCAATTTATCAATTGCACTCTGCGGGTGCTCGTTCCTGCAGTATGAACGAAATTAACGAAATCAACAACAAACTGTACGTCTTAGTCAACCAAGTAGTGGTTGAGCTATCTCAGTGATCACTTAACTCCACTTATTTCTCCTAATCCTCAAGCAGTGAGTCTACTGCTTCCGTGATTGGTCGTTACTAACGATACCAATGTAATATTCCCAGTGTATTTTCCGTACACTCCTAGCAGCGTTCCCTCTGCTATAAATCGGAATAAATCAATATTCACGATATGAACTTCCTTGGCTATACCAGCCTAACAACTCTAATATCCAGATTATCTCTCAACGTGCCCTAGACACGTGATTTATCCCAGGCAATAATATAGCAAGTATGAATACAAAATATAATAATGCAACACTATAATGGAAAAGAATTACATGGAGAGTAAGACGAGACTAACAGAAAGAACAAACGACAACAGACCTGACTAACCTGAAACTATGTACAGAAAGGTAAGAAAAAGAACAGGAGAGACGTCTTCCTAAAATACGAGGAAGATAGAACGCTAACAATCTATACGAATAACAGGTCCCTACAGAACTATTCAAGGCAAAGCGTATCTCCTATCCGTTTTAAACGCCATCTAGATCTGCTAGTCTGGCAAAAAGAGGTATGCTAAGTCTCGATCCCTTCCAACCTCCCGCCTATCTAATCTAACACAAAAGAAAAAAATAATGCCTGTCAAAAGTAGGGGAGCTGGAACGACGAACCCCTCAAACGAAGACAAATACAGATGGTTCACTTAACTGGGCAAAATGGACTGGCTCTTTCCTTTGGTCCACAGCGCTGGTCTTGTCTTTTCCTGATGCTAGCTGTCAGTCCCTCGTAGTGGTCCCAGGATCAATGACGAGAGGACATGCCAGACATGTGGGGGAGAAACAAACAAAAAAATCAGCAGTATACAAAACTATAAACTACAAAAATTACATAAATAACAGTGGAGTCTTAGAGTGGTAGACCTGCAGCTGTTGACGGGGTCCTCTTCCGATGATAGTAGTGTTCTCTAGATGTCAGAAGGTGACGGGTCCTCTTCAGATGTCAGTGGGGTCCCCTCCAGATGTCACGAGCAGAGTTAGGGTCTTGGGGATGTTACGACTGCACGAGAGGCAGCTAACTCACACTCGGACACAACCACACAAGAAAAGTACTAAATAACTAGAGCGTATATATGTCAGGCCGGTCAGGCCATAGTTTACATAAATATTAATAACAAAACAAAAGACAATAGAGGTATATATTCAAACCAAAAACTCTAATTAATAACTTAACCAATGATATTCATGTAACTATGGAGGTACTGCAATCAATAGTAAATAGGTATATTATACGAAACTGGATATCAATTTAAAGTGACAGTTGAGTCGCCACTGGCCAGTCGCCAGGCAAACTCTCCATAAATCATATGGGCTTAAATGTTAGGAGAGCCCAGTACGTTCAAAGCCTACAGAAGCACTCTTCGGCTTGTAGGTAATTTAAGCAATTGCCAAAAGACTATATTTTATGCACAATCACTATTCAATTCATCAACAATGTGCTATATTATTCCAATCATACTATGGCAATAGATCTATCATACAGGACACTCGTGGTCGAGTGCCAGCTGGGGTTTCCTTAGTCTTCCTATGAGGCTGTAGTTCTCTCTCTATCTCCGATCTCTATTATACTTGAATAAATAAAATATATTACCATTGCTCACGCCTACTGGGAGGCGCGAACATCAAAATAGCGCAGCGTGGGCTTTCAAAGGTCAGCCCACTCAGACCTTTCTTTCTAGAGCTCAGTCAGTCCGTTAGCAAGGACTTCTTAGTCTTCAGATCACACAGTTCAGGTACTGGCCAACCGGAGATACTTCACGAAACGATGCTTCTCTCGTCTGTATTCACTAAATCTGAACGTTACACGATGTTATATACTAACCAACTACCCAGCGTGCTAGTCCGCTGGCCCAATTAGTTCAGCTATCTCATAGGTCGAAACCTCCCACCATTTTAACTGTAGTAATACGTCTGCACTATTCTACCAGCCAGTTAACGTGCAAAACTTGTCTAGTCATACTTAACAATGTCAACTGTCCCCACCTTGTTTCACCCCTACTCCATTACTTATTAATCACGAACATTAAAGCCGACAAGCGTGACTCTAGCAGTTTAACTTTACATTTATTTACTCACCAACTATAATTTGGCGAGGACCGTTCAAGGCCACCAGCCAATTTCTCATGGCCCTGGTAAACAACAACAACTCACTCTCTGCGTGAGTTTTAACAATATCCGAATCATGACAAACATTCAACATGTAGATGTCCGTGCCATCATAAAAGAGGTGGGGGTGCGGATGATTTTGAAGCCAAGCGGGGGGGGGGGGCAGGTAATCCAAATTTGCGCGTATCATGCTTTATGGATGCTCCCCAAAGGACGTCGTCGGCAGCCTAAAGATTAGGGGGATATCATACTAAGCCTGGAACGGCGTAGTCAGCTGCTGGCACACAAAAAGTCCACGCCATAATTTCCTTTATTTTCTGAATAAATCCGGGAAAACCCTATCATACTAAGCCCAGTTAGACACAGTCAGTTTATGCCACCATTTCGTGGGTGTGCATTTTGGTGACACCTAGCAGGGGTAGGCAGAGAAAAACTTTCAATGAAATTCTTAATTCATGGACAACGAATAAACATTACAACAACAGCTCCTTCTTGAGGTTTGGCTGATGAAAGATCCGAGTGGAGAGCCATGATCGCCCATGTCTGTTCCACACAGGGCAACTGATGACGATGAGTGGCTATGACGTCCGAGTTTGATATGATCCCCCCCACCCCCCCCCTCTCAACTATGCCTGTGCACAGGGAAACCTGCCTACAGATAATTATTATTCACCGACTAACCTCAATTACTTCGCTGAAAGCTGTGAGCATGGTCTTTGTGTTTTTTGTCGGTCTGGGACAAAGAGCAGAAAACCACCGGGACACTGAATTACCAGCCACATTTGGGGAAAGAGACCGTGTCTCCAGTCTCTAAGGACGCTTCCAGACAATGAAAATGATATTGTATGTTTATTAAATCATTTAGTTAAATGAAGTTAAATGAACGGGGGAATGAAAGAATAAATAAATAAATAAATAAAGACATGGTCAATGAACTTTTGTCATAGAGGATTTGTTGGCAGTATTCAGCAAGTGTTTGTAATATTATTTGTTGTTTGGTATAGTAGGAGACCGACTTTATTGTTGGGGCCATACATGGGCAAGGGGGGGGGGGGTTGGGGGGTGCTCCCAGCGTATGACAACGTATGACCCATTGAATGGGAATGGGATGGGCCTTTAAAACGTGTGTACACTTTTCTGTTAGGATAATTGACTTTAAAAAATGAAAAAAAAAAGTTGTATTTATCATTATTTCGAATACCATAAGAAAGATAATTTTACAAAAATTAAATTAAAAATAAAAGGGACAAGCTGGTTAAGAAATAGCCAGAGGGTCCATGCAAAATGTCACTTAAAGCTTCAGAATATCAAGGCCTTCTCATGGACATTCGACATTCTAATGGCCGTACGCCAGCATAGAAGTGAAGGGGACGCTGAAGCCATGCGTATAGAAAGTATGAAGGGGGAGGGGGGGTGAAAATGTCCAAGATCAAGTTTACGTATTTTATGGATGGCCCGAAAGGGCAAAATGATTTTATGAGGATGGACAAGAAACAGAAGCGGGAGGCAGCGAGACAGAAAAGCAGATAATAAAATTATGAAGATAATTTTGAATTATGTAAAGTAAAGTGATAAGAAGAAAAATAGGGCACGACCCTCTGAAATCAGAATGAGTTACAATGTATATAGAGGAGAGAGAGGGAACGAGAGAGAGAGAGAGAGAGAGAGAGAGAGAGAGAGAAGAGAGAGAGAGGGAACGAGAGAGAGAGAGAGAGAGAAAGAGAGAGAGAAAGGGAGATGGAAAAAAGAGGAGAGAGAGAAATGGAGGTGGGGGCAGAGAGAGAGATAGAGAGGGAGGAGGGAGAGAGAGAAAGACGGATAGGAAGAGGAAGAAAAAGGGAGGCGGAGAGAGAGAAACGGAGGTAGAGAGAGAGAGGGATAGGAAAAAGAGAGAGATGGAGAGAGAAAAAGAGAAAGAGAGAAAAAGGCAAGAGACAGAGGGAGACAGACAGACAACTCACACACACACCCACACCCACACACTCGAAAGAGAGAGAGAGAGAGGAGGGAAGAGGAGAGAGAGAAGAGAGAAGAGGAAGAGAGAGAGAGAGAGAGAGAGAGAGAGAGAGGCAAACAGAGAGAAAACATAACAGGACTTCGCCATAATCGCGACAGTCTGATTTCACTAATTGGGTCGACACTAAAGCACGAAATGCGGCTGTGTCAAGCCGTACACTGTACACTGAGCAAAGACATTGGTGGCAGTAAGTAAGCAAAACCTTTATGTTAAGAATAAAAACGGCCAAATGTATTGTGCTGTGCTGCCATTGTCAGGATGACAATCATTCATTTTGTGAATTCGTGAAAGCTGAAGTCAGGGGATCCTAGTCTAATTACAGAGCCGAAAAGAAAAACAATACTATTCACTGTCCAGTTATAGCTTACAATGTACGAGTAAAATGGTGCAGACTTCATGTCAGTAGCCACTGTGAAAAAGCCGCATTTAAATATTGGGTAAAATTGAAGAACATAAGGAATTGTGTTAGGTATAATAAGAATACGTTCGACACCAGAATATTGTTACATTTTTTTTGTTGTTGAAAATTGCACAATGCAAAAAGTATATCGTCGCATGTTATTACGCTTTGCAGACAGTAGAAACACAGATGGGAGGAAAGGACAATATGGGCTTTTTGAGAGCATCCGAGCAGAGGAATGAGTGGCGAAGCAGGATCGTCGATATCTGGCCCAGATCCGGCACTTGAAGAAGAAGAAGAAGAAACACGCACAGCCAACCGTTCCTGAGATGTGGCTTTAGGTTTGGACGGGGTGGGGTGGGGTGGGGGTGTGGTGGAGAGGTGGGGATGTGGAGGGGTAGGGGAAGAGATAAAGTATACACTTGCTACTGATCACGTCTCGACAACGAAGACGTGGCAGGCAAGGGAAGGAGGTTAAAGCAATAACAGACACAGAGAATGCGAGAGAAATAGGTTATGAAAGGATTCAAGGGGAAGGAGGTCATTCCTGGATCGCTTGATCGAGCATGCAACCGAATAAGGAAGTAATTTTCTACATTTCCTCCCAGATGCTGATGTAGAATTACCCCCCCCCCCCCCCCCTCATTTGCTGCCAAGTTGACCTACATTGTCACAGAGAATCGACTTACTGCCCTTTTCGCTGTATTCTATTTTTGTCCTGCACGTAAAGGCCAATCGCCCAGTCTCACACTGTTTCTTGACCGATTTTCTGCTGACCTTATTTATTTATTTCCCCCTAAACAATCATCAAATTATCGGAACCGCTCAGGCCAAGTTCACTCGTATGTTATGAAAGAAAATGCCCTTATTGAGTTATCTCATTTCAGTTTCGTCGGAGCAAGAAAGAAAGACAGAAAAATAGGCAATAGCGATGGTAACGTACAGACTTTTGACAGCGAAAGGGGACGGTTTTTGGTTTGGCAGCATATTTTAGGCAGCTCACCAGCCCTTCATCGTTCGTATTAATTAACCTTCACGTTCTTCCGTTCACCGCTTACATCGTCCAAAAAGTGCGTCGCCCGATCGCCATTATTTAAACATGAGCAAAGTGTGATGAACTGTAAACCATGAGCGATGCGTGTGCTGCCTGCCTTTAGCCAAGAAACCCACCTGAGATGGTACCATTAAATATTCATTAGTAAGAACAATGAGAGCTGTTGTAGTGAGTGTACGCTCTGCCTGATGTTGTTCTAAGGGCGGTCTATGACCCTCCCCTTCTCTCCTTTTGTCTTCACCGTCTTTTGTTTTATAATTATTACATTTTTTCCATGAAAGAGAAATGAAGTCATGATAAGTTCGGACTTTCTGTGGTGGCTTTATTAAAATTTATTCATATATATATTTTTTTTTTCATGTCAGTTCAAAGACGGACCTCGACTTTGGGACTTGATCGCGTTTTGCATCAGCAATTCGGTAATAAATACCGCAGGGAAATTATAAACATTTCATGTTTCTTTATGAACTACAGTTGGCAAAAAAAAAAACAACAACTGTTTATTATGTTATATATTTTTTTCATCAAATTTCGGTAAATCAGAAAGAAATTAATTTATCTCGCAGGCGAAGAAGGCAGAGAGAGAGAGAGAGAGATAGACAGACAGAGAGAGAGAGAGTGAGAACAAGAGAGAGAGAGAGAGGCAAAGGAAATAGAGAAAGATAGAAAGAGAGAAAGGCAGAGAGAGAGTGAGAAAGAGATGGAGAGAGAGAGAGAGAGAGAGGAGGGAGGAGAGAGAGAGAGAAGGGAGAGAGAGAGAGAGAGAGAGAGAGAGAGAGAGAGAAAGAAAGGCAGAGACAGAGAGTGAGAAAGAAAGAAAGGCAGAAACGGAGTGAGAGAAAGACATGGAGAGACAGGGGTGGGGGAAGAGAGAGAAAGAGAGAGAGAGAGGGAGAGAGAGAGAGAGAGAGAGAGAGGGAGAATATGAGGAAAGAGGGAGAGCAAGAGAGAGAGATTGTAATTCTTATTAAATAAACCGAGTACGGCCATTATGACTATATAAAATATATTCAGACACTTCCAACATAATAGCTACACACGAGTTTCGTGCCAAGTTCACGCTTTTACTCAAGTTACTGAATGAAACTGACACGGTCAAGAAAGATGGAGTCCCATATGAAGAGATACATGAGCCAGCCATCACATTACCCCAGCCTATCACTTGTCTTTTATAAAATTAACACAATCAGAAGATCCTTTCGTTTGCACTTCATATTTTGGCTGTCACTTACAGATGATGCCCACAAGTATTCTGGTCATTTGTTACTACATAGTACAGACATCTTTAACCTTAACACTGGGACAGTTTATGTGGGAGAGGAAGAAAAGTAAAAGGATTTGATAGATATTTGGCAGACAGACAGACAGACAGATAGAGATATAGACAGACAGACAGACAGATAGAGAGAACGACAGGCAGACAGACAGATAGCGATATAGACAGAAAGACAGACAGACAGATGCATGAGACCACAAAAAGAAGACAAAGAATGCAAAGTACACTGTTACAGACCAGAATCCCACCAGCTATGCACTGCACTTCCCCCTTACGAAAGACCGGGCTACAATCCTAAGGCTAGCCATACTGCAGTGAACATGTAATTTGCTTTCCTTCGTGCCGCTCGGCTTTCCTCTGTACACGTTCTGCTTTCCTTCGTGCCGCTCGGCTTTCCTCTGTACACGTTCTGCTTTCCTTCGCGCCGCCCGGCTTTCCTCTGTAGCGGGCCCGTTTTTCTTTCCTCTGTAGCCGGTCCGTTCTGCTTTCCTACTCGCCGGTTCTGCAATATTCATTTCTAAATTTTTACACCTCCCCCATTCCCCCTGGTGCTGGGTACTCTTCAAATTAAAAATTCAAAACTCGTTTTTATACTGTCTAGTTATGGACCATTTCAGTAGGTCATTACAGATTGGTCTCCTTGGGGACGAAATTATTACAGTTTTATGTTATAAAAACAAAGACTCGCAACCTGTCTGATCTCATTTCAGGACGGCCGACTGAGACAATCATGGTAAACACGCCCACCTGTATTGACCTCATTAATCAGTACCAGTACACTGCACCGTACGTCATTAGCAAACCAGCCGTCATGAGAGATGTCCACTCATTGTAATGATGGTGAACAGCTGGTATTGAACTATTTCCCCAAGATCTAAAATCCATTAAAAAACAAGTTTCGTGACCCAGATTAAAATGTGAATCTAGCAATGCTTGTCAGTACTTTTTCTTTTTTTTCGTCTGTTTTCTTTCTATCACTCCATCTCCTGAAGGGATTCTTGTGTAACTCACCTGCGAATCCGTTGGGAATCTCCCCAGGCAAGGAAAAACCCGATCAAGCTTGAAGTCTGCGAAGTTGCCATGAATAAATGATACACTGCGAATTTTAGAGTCGGCTTGATAAAAAAAAAGTCATACTATATTCATTCGTTGAAACAGTGTGGTTTTCGATAGCATTATGTTCATTGTAATGACTCTGCAAAATACGTCTAAAAATACGAAAAGAAACAAGATATTTCCAAGATATCCGAGACGGCTCATTTAAACAAAAAACAAACAATCATGTGAAGTTGGGCTTTTAGAAGAAACGGGATGGTATTAAACGACATAATTAAATCTTTCATTGATATGTCTTCAGAATAAGTCTAATTTTATAAAGACACGACAAGAACAGGTATTTCAAAGATTTCAGAGAGGGCTCATTAAAAAAACAAAGCCAGGTAAAGTTGAGTTTTTAATCAGAAATCGGCCAGTATTAGGTGACATTATTACATTATTCACTGCAATATCTTCAGAACTTCAAAATGCGTCTAATTCTACCAAGAACAGGAAAGCAGAAAATATGTCCAAGATTTTTCATTCGTACAGTGTTTACGCGATTGCAGAAATATTCTTAAATCCATTCATATTTCTTGACGTTCTCCTTCTGCAATGTAACTGTAGAATTTACTTTCATCCCGAACCGAACAAAACCTTGTATTGTTAAACAAAGAACGGAGATTTAATAATTCAATCGTTTTCATCACTTTTCTTTTTTTAACATTTACTTAATGACAAAGATTAATTCTTTGTTGTTTACATCAATGCGGTTTGTTTGTTTGGCGTGGTTTGCTCCAATAATTAGTGGATAAAATTGTTTTAGTTTGTTCGCTTACTTTGAAAATGGCTTTGGCACAGCTGGAGACGATAGTGTTTATCATGTGCTAAATTGAATTAAATAGACCCCGTGTCTTCGCGGCACTAGAAAAAAATGATTTCTTCTCTGTTGTTTCCAAGTGTTGCATGTGTAACTGCACGTCCACGATTCTATGTATGGGAGAGCAAATGGCCTCTACGCTTCTGTCTTCAGAAATCGAACTGTATTTTGATATCACAGGCATGAAAGGACATGAATATTGTATGCCCAGGCAATTATATGGCATTTTGCAACTGTGTGCACGCAATATGCTAGCTTGTCATCTCAATGTCAGATATCCGTTTTGATTAATGGGTGTCTGCACGGAGTGACGTCAAGCCGTGGCGAATGGCATTTGAGTGGCATGAGTCAAATGGAGCAAGGCAACTAATAGCGCATGAGGGCAGTTCTATCTTGTTGATCTGTTTCATTGTGTCCAGCACAGAAAGGCCACAATTATGAGCGTTTATATCTATCTATCTATCTATCTATCTATCTATCTATCTATCTATCTATCTATCTATCTATCTATCTATCTATCTATCTATCTATCTATCTATCTATCTATCTATCTATCTATCTATCTATCTATCTATCTATCTATCTATCTATCTATCTATCTATCTATCTATCTATCTATCTATCTATCTATCTATCTATCTATCTATCTATCTATCTATCTATCTATCTATCTATCTATCTATCTATCTATCTACCTATCTGTCCCTCTCTCCCCGTTCATCCCCGTCTATTCGTCTGTCCACCCGTCCATCTAAGCTTTCTGTCTCAGACGTCTCTAGCTGATCTCTTTAATACCACCGTTCTTTCTTCAATATTGAGAAGCAGGCCCAATCCATCACCGTTGTCATATCCACAACCTCAGCCATTCCCTGCCCTCTAGTTACAATGGAATGAACGGGAATTAAAGAATAAAAAAGCGAGTAAAGAAAACATCCTATCCAAAGATTTAAAATATTGTCCTCCGTGCAAATTATGTCCCGTCTAGGTACCATGCACTCTATTTTTCTTCCCACACGCCAATTTCCCCAGCACTGACCAGCCAATTGACCTTAAGATTGCCCCTTCCAGTTAGCCTGGGCCACTAATAACCCAGAATTTTATAGTTATTTGTCTCCAGGTTCCAGGGTGATTCTGGGTCAGAACCACTATGGAGAGCTCCATACTATTGACATAAAACTAGTGCTGTTGACATGTGGAAACCTACGGATGGGATACTGTATGATCAAAAGCAAAATGTCCATGTCATATTCAAAGCTCTGGGAAGACCATCCATAAAGTACGTATGTTTGAGTACTTCCATGACAGAAATGTATAGTTTTATATATAACTCTACAATGAAAAAAAAGTATAAAGTTTCAGAAAGAAGAAAAAAGACAAATGTACTTAAATGATGCAACTCAGTGCTTTCTAATATTTACACAAAATGGTCACAAACGAATTTGTCATTTATTATAACGAATTTGACGATATTATTTATCTGAAAATTAGCAGCAGTGTAGATTAATTTCATTACGTTCCTCTCAGCAAATTAAGGCGAGCGTCATAATATTCAATCTCACTGTGTAAATAAGCTCACAGTTTTATTCAAAATAATAAATGGCAGAAAAAAAAAGACGATTCGAAACAGTAAAGAAAACGTTACAATGGAAAAGAAAGGAAAAGCAAAAGAGTAATTATAAAAGAAATGTTACAATGAGTCAGAATAACAGAAGAAACAGCACAGTGTTTTTTCTCTTTTATTTCTAATCTATCTATACTATACATATTTGTGGACTTGAGATTTTTCGTTGCAAAAGGCTTCTGAACCACTCAACACTCAGACTTCAAATTTTATATGGTGCATCGGAATGGATGTAAGGGTGCACAGTTTTTAATAGAAGTCTCAAATCGGTATAGTTTTTTTTATTGGAAATTTATTGTTTCGCCATGATTTAGATCTATTTCGAGTCATGGTTCGCCATTTTAAGGTTTCGTTATCACTTCTTGCGATGTGTTCAGTATCAAACACACTAACCCGTGCCCAAATCATGCTGTTGTGCGGGATGCGCAGGGTGTCAACTCACAAAGGCAGAGCAGTAAGACTTATTTAAAAACAAACAAACAAAAATAAAATAAACAAATAGAAACAGGCCAGATGAAGCAGGTCCATAATAACCACACAGAACTGAAACCAATGTTCAAACCGATTTATCCCGGGCAGGACCGGGGACCTCAGCTAGTACTTATATAATATTTGTGGACTTGAGATTTTTCGTTGCAAAAGGCTTCTGAACCACTCAACACTCAGGCTTCAAATTTGATATGGTACATCAGAATGGATGTAAGGGTGCACAGTTTTTAATAGAAGTCTCAAGTCAGTGTAGTTCTTTTTATTGGAAATTTATTGTTCCCCCAATTTCCACTAGGCTCATTGACATGCTGTAGGTTTTCATGACATCATCACTTCCGAAAATTTTCCGTGCGCACCACTGCACACTGTGTACTGTCCTATCGCTGAGTTTTGAGGATGACCCTACGCATCTCGGCTTTTGTTCTTATTCCTTTCGGTCTGAAGTGGTGTCCCTTGTTGTTGCACCTCTCTTATAAGCTATCTGTGCAGCATTAATACCTTTCTTAGTTCACAAGCGTCTTAAGTTTTACGCACACAAAAAAAAACAAAATACACAAACCTGTTCATCGAACGAATACCCAGCTAGTTCATTACAACCCTTCTTTATTGTTTCTTCGGAGGGGCTTTGTAACAGAGAACCCTTTCCTCTTTTTTCCGCCTTATTTTAAACTCTGTTCCTAGCCTAGCTGCTATCTCACAGATTTTCTGCCGATTTTCAGAGGTTTTAGCGAGTGCTATCCCTTAGGTTTTAAATTAATAATTCCTTTAATTCTTGACATGGTGTGTCCGCAGCCAAAATGGCACCGAAGGAAGAAATTGCGGGAAAATTCTTCTTTCTCTTTTCTCTCCTTCACCATTCCCGCACTCCATTTCTACGATCTCTGAAGAGAAGGAATATTCCATGAACGAAGGGTCGAGTTTCCAATGTCAGGATACCCTCTTGTGTATAGTAACGAAGAAGACACGACTTCCTATTCAACAATACATGTTTCTTTTCGGCGATTGCTCATTTGCCATTTCCTGAGCCAAAGCTCCGAGACTTTCAGTTCATTAACGAACGCCGATTTATTTATACTTGCACGGAAGTTCCACAACAGTGTTACTTAACAGTGATGACTATAAAACTGAACTAGTCATTAACAACAACAACAACAACAACAACAAAACCGGTCGTCAGAGTAGTTATCCCTCCAGTGTTTCCTCTCATGAATAATGCAAATCTGAAGGATAATGAAATTTTTCTAGAAAAACAGACTGACAGACAGAAACACAATTAGGCTAGTGTTTGTGGCTCTATATTATACCAAGTCTTACAGCCATGCTCACGGAGATATTGTGTATACAGAAACTGTGTCTGAGAACGTTATTTGTGGAATTGTCTGTCTTTATCTAAACGACGGTACATTATAATCACTCGTTGGCCAGTTGACCCAATGAATACATAGATAGCATAATCAAAACGGCGTTTCGATCAGGAATGTGTAAAAATAGACGAAGAACACACATTTCGATTCTATTCGACGAAAATGCAGACAAAAAAAAAAAAAAGTAAATAAATAACGTGGAAGACAGATGTTTGTCCAAAATGGATTTATAAATAAACATTAAGGCATTACACAATATTTTATAATCATTGGTCACTTAGACACCAAGCTTTAGATGCTTGCGAGATAACACTCTAGCTCTATTATAGTATGATACTCATTAAGAAAAACAAATAAGCAAAACAAGACAAAAGTCACGACTTGCGTCAGATCAGGCTTTGATCCTAATTAACTTCCGTGTACTTCAGATGTCACCTCATTGCCAGCATAATTATACCCCATCACGTTTTCCCCTGTTCTTGGATAAACGAGACCAACGTCTTCGCGTGCAGAGACTTACAATACATTACTACCGCCTGACTTATGAAAGGTCGCTTATCGACCTAGATTATGACGGGCACAAGAGCTTGTTTCGGGTTTATTAGCCCGACCTAAATGGAACCCATTGTCATCGCACGCAATTTAGGGGCTACTGTTCGTGCCAGGAAGTAAATTGTAAATCCCACGTAGAAACTCGGCGGCTGTGACGTAGTCTGACGGGATGCCACCACTGGCCACGAACGGTCCCAGCTTTCAGACCCTGAAGGGCAATAAATTGGCATGGTGAACTAGGACAAGGGAAACAAAGGGAGAACAGAGCTTTCTAGCACAACAGAAGTTCTGAGTTTGAGTTTCAAGAAACTACGTTGAGACGACCATGTTGTACTAGGAAGAAGCAAGGCGATAGGCGGTACTATAGCAAACTGAAAGTACAGAGGAGACCCCAGCAGCCACCCGCCCAAAACAACAGAAAGATGTATGAAGAAATAAGCGAAATGATCTTCTATCGAAATAAAAAGAACGTTGAAAACGTCACTATGGGGTCAAGAGCCACAAGGGCTAATAGCTATAGTCTGAGGTCCTTGATATAAAAAAATACTTCATCCACGGGCCAACAGCCTTAGGCTCAAAGAAACAAAGATCTCATCCACAACGCCAGGTTAAAGCCCTTCAGAAACAACGATTTTCCCTATGATAATGAATTTATCATGACGCAGTGCCATAAAATCCATTCCCAACTGTATTTAATTTTTTAATCTCCGAGTTTTAAGAAACGTTAAGCCATAACAGCACTGGGCAATTTCTATTCCAATTCTTTTTGTTTCTATGTTTTAGTTTGCTGTCTTGTTTTTCTCAAGTGTGTTCTAAGGAAAAACTTTGCCCTCCATTTGAACCGCATGACGAAAAAGAAGAGAAACACTAGTCACGGCGTAGGCAGGCGGGTATAATAATGGACTGGATTACGCTAAGAAGCTAAACTTTAATTAAAAGATCACGGCAAATGTAAAGGTGTTGAAAGAGAAAGAAAGACCTGGTAAGTAAGGCGACCGGAGGGAGGGGTGGAGGTGGGGGGGGGGGGGCTGGCGGTGGGTGAGAAAAAGACTAGGCGCGCACATGTGACTTTCTGTCGTATATACAACAACAACATCAACATCAACAACAACAACAGCAAAAAGAAATACAATGTATTCCATTTAATATTAAGATTTACAAATCACCAACAAACTCAAATAAGTACATTTGGCCTGATTTTTTTTCTCTTTGGACCCCTAGTCCTCGCGCACTTGTGACTTGCTGTCTTATTGCAGTCGTGCCTCAGTCTCATGTTCCTGCTGCCCCTGCAACTTGAAATGTCTCCTATTTATGCGCAGCTGCATTGCTTCGCATAGATTTAAAACAATGCAACACAACAGCAATGCAGTTAAGTCGCACGTGAGCGAATAGCTGCATAAGTAAAACGCACAACAACAACCCTTACGTAGATTTCAACCAGTGCATAATGGGTTGTATGCGATATGACGCGTTTCCGGTTGCTGCGAACAGCTGTCCGCCATTTTGACGGACCTGGCGACCGAGTTGTTTACGTCGTAGGCCTACTAGGCCCTATATTAAATTTCCTTTGAAATGCCTGACTTTTGTTGTATTGTGGGGTGCCAAAATAAGAGATCAAAGCAGAAGGACCTCAGTTTTTTGTTTGTTTGTGACTGGAGAAGGCCAGGCAACCGAAGATTTGACTAGGAATAGGCGCCTAGCATGGTTAAAAGCTATGAATCGAAAGAAATTAGGAGACAAGGAAGCGACAAATAAGCCCTGGCTTCGAGTATGCGGGGAACATTTTGCGTCTGGTCATGTCAGTGGCATTTATTTGTTTTTGATCAATCACAGCATAGTTTCTATATAACTCGCACTTTGGTTGAAGCATTTTCTATCTGACTATTCCAAAAAAGAATCGAACTAATTTTACTACAAATGGTATAGATCTAAATGAACCAGGATCCATGACAAAATTCCTATTTTACGGTTTTCAGGGTAGATTTATACACACAAAAAAAATGAGCAGACAATGCAGAGAACAAAATGTTGTAGACTATATAATAGAGCTATTACATGCAGCCTATAAACCACGACATCACTGAAACACTTCTTTAAATACATTGTAACTTTAATCCAATGCCAAGTAGTTCTACAACTTTTATTCCATACTCATTCAACACTGCTTTAGTAAGATCTGATTCCATTATCCAGGACAATAATACATGAATTGGTCATTGCTGACGTATAGATCTATTCACTATCTTCAACACATCTTCAATATAAATATTACTTCGTAAGACTAAGAGTTACCAAGAAAATCTAGATAGGTCGTCTACTACGCACAACCACGTATTACTAGATCTAGTTAAATGTACAGTACATGTGGGCCTAGATCCAGATCTAGATCTCGTAATAGAATCTAGTCACAGGATTGACATGTTGATCAATGGATCTAGATCTATCTAGATCTAGAATCTAAATCTATACACTGTATCTGGTCTAGATATAATATGTGGTGTGATGTATCATTATTATTATGCATATTCTTGTTCATTAAACAAAAGTCAATATAGGTGGAGCAGAAGCTCGGGGGGGGGGGGGGGAGGCAGAGCACTAGGATAACAGTTCAAGAGAAAATAAGTATTAGGCGGACGAAGGTTGTAGTGCCTAGTTAGTGCTCGCGAAAGCAAAGCGGGAGTGAAAGAAGGAAGAAAGAAAAATGACTAGTGTCATGATTCAGATGTTGTTAAAACTCACGCAGAGAGTGAGTTGTTGTTGTTGTTTTACCAGGGCCATGAGAAATTGGCTGGTGGCCTTGAACGGCCCTCGCGAATTATAGTTGGTGAGTAAATAAATGTAAAGTTAAACTGTTAGATGCACGCTTGTCGGTTTTAATGTTCGTGATTAATAAGTAATGGAGTAGGGGTGAAACAAGGTGGGGATAGTTGACATTGTTAAGTATGACTAGACAAGTTTTTGCACGTTAACTGGCTGGTAGAATAGTGCAGACGTATTACTACAATTAAAATGGTGGGAGGTTTCGACCTATGAGATAGCTGAACTAATTGGGCCAGCGGACTAGCACTGCTGGGTAGCCAGATAGTATATAACATCGTGTAACGTTCAGATTTAGTGAATACAGACGAGCAGAAGCATCGTGTCGTGAAGTATCTCCGGTTGGCCAGTACCTGAACTGTGTGGTTTGAAGACTAGAAGTCCTTGCTAACGGACTGACTGAGCTCTAGAAAGAAAGGTCTGAGTGGGCTGACCTTTGAAAGCCCACGCTGCGCTATTTTGATGTTCGCGCCTACCAGTAGGCGTGACCAATGGTAATATATCTTATTTGTTCAACATAATAGAAGATCAGAGATAGAGAGAGAACCACAGCCTCATAGGAAGTCTAGGGAAACCCCAGCTGGCGCTCGACGACGAGTGGCCTGTTATAGAATTATTTCCATAGTATGATTGAAGTAATATGGCACATTGTTGATGAATTGAATAATGATTGTGCATATATATAAACAGTTTTTTTGCAACTGCGTAATTACCTACAAGCCGAAGTGTGCTTCTGTAGGCTTGGAACGTACTGGGCTCTCCTAACATTCAAGCCCATATGATTTAGGGAGAGTTTGCCTGGCGACTGGCCAGTGGCGACTCAACTGTCACTTTAAATTGATATCTAGTTTCGTATAATATACCTATTTGCTATTGATTGCAGTACATCCAATAAGGAACCGTAATTACTTGAAATATCATAGATTAAGTTAGTAATTAGAATTTATTGCTTTGAATATACCTCTATTGTCTTTTGTTTTGTTTATTAATATTTATGTAAAAC